>JBBGZY010002457.1:52500-652500 GCA_037952925.1 Lithobates clamitans
GAGTAGGTGCGTAAATTGGGGAAGGCTTGCAGGGGCCCCGGTGCATTTATTTGCCCAGGGGCCTATGATGCTATTAAGATGGCCCTGCTGTGGATGTCTGGGGTGTGGGCTAATATTCCCCTGGTGAGGCTGACGGAGATCACTCTGTGCAACTGAAATCAGCTGGTGGTCAGTGTGACAAATCGTGGCGCTCAACCAATTGCAACCTCAATCTGTCACAGAGTCCCTCAGCGTGATGACGTGCAGCGCAAGCCCGCCCCAAGGGGTGGGGTCACGTCCCGCATCACGGTGTCACCAATGCGCATGTGGCCCGCCGCTCTGCGCCTCACAGTGAAGTGCAAACAGGAAGGAACCTGTCATCAGGGAGGCTCCAAAGGGCAGGGATTTCCCAAGTGCGGCCCTCAGACAGGAATGTGGCTCAGAACAGGGATTGACAGGAAGGTGGGGGGGCACTATGTGCGCCTCATTACTATTCTCTTTGAAGTGTCCCAGGTCTGGTACAATCCTATAGTGTATGCTAAAGCAAAAAAAAATTTACTGTGCGCCGCTAAAGTGTTCGGGTTTGGTTTGAAGAAAAAGTGGCAACCTCAATCCCCACAAGAGGGCGGTGTCCGTGTGTCACTCGTGCTCCCCCTTATGGGATTCACAGTGGTAAACGGGTCTTTCCACAGATATCTCACTCTCATTAGTGTAATTGGTCAATCAGGTATCATGTAGGGATAATAAAACTCCTCCATAGTGTGATTCTGTTTAATAAATAGAAGGTAAATATTGTACTTCCATCAGGTATCAGACAACAAGCATTGAAAAGCAGGAAGTCCGGCGCTCTCTGCTCTCCACCGACCCGAACCGGATGTGACATAATGACACTCTAGATCCGTCACATCCGGCTTGGGTCCGTGGAGCGCAGAGAGTGCCGGACTTACTGCTTTTCAATGCTTGTTGTCTGTTATTCATGAATTCTATAGGCTGTTTACTTTAGATCAGGCATGTCCAAAGTCCGGCCCGCGGGCCAATTGCAGCCCGCCTTCTGGTTTGATGTGGCCCCCACTTGCAATTTGCATATATATCCTTCTGTGGCCCCCAAGCTTGGGCGTGTTATGTTTTTTGTAACTACACACACATTATATATATATATATATATATATATATATATATATATATATATATACATACACACACAGTGGGGTCGGAAAGTATTCAGACCCCCTTAAATTTTTCACTCTTTGTTATATTGCAGCAAATCATTTAAGTTTATTTTTTCCTCATTATTGTACACATAGCACCCCATATTATACACACAGCACCCCATATTGTACACATAGCACCCCATATTGTACACACAGCACCCCATATTGTACACACAGCCCCCCATATTGTACACACAGCACCCCATACTGTACACACAGCATCCCATATTGTACACACAGCCCCCCATATTGTACACACAGCCCCCCATATTGTACACACAGCCCCCCATATTGTACACACAGCACCCCATATTGTACACACAGCCCCCCATATTGTACACACAGCACCCCATACTGTACACACAGCATCCCATATTGTACACACAGCCCCCCATATTGTACACACAGCACCCCATATTGTACACACAGCCCCCCATATTGTACACACAGCCCCCCATATTGTACACACAGCACCCCATATTGTACACACAGCACCCCATATTGTACACACAGCACTCCATATTGTACACACAACACCCCATATTGTACACACAGCCCCCCCATATTGTACACACAGCACCTCATATTGTACACACAGCACTCCATATTGTACACACAACACCCCATATTGTACACACAGCCCCCCATATTGTACACACAGCACCCCATAATGTACACACAGCACCCCATATTATACACACAGCACCCCATATTGTACACACAGCACCCCATATTGTACACACAGCACCCGATAATGTACACACAGCACCCCATATTGTACACACAGCACCCCATATTGTACACACAGCCCCCCATATTGTACACACAGCACCCCATATTGTACACATAGCACCCCATATTGTACACACAGCACCCCATATTGTACACACAGCACCCCATATTGTACACACAGCACCCCATATTGTACACACAGCACCCCATAATGTACACACAGCACCCCATATTGTACACACAGCCCCCCATATTGTACACACAGCACCCCATAATGTACACACAGCACCCCATATTGTACACACAGCACCCCATATTGTACACACAGCCCCCCATATTGTACACACAGCACCCCATATTGTACACACAGCCCCCCATATTGTACACACAGCACCCCATATTGTACACACAGCCCCCCATATTGTACACACAGCCCCCCATATTGTACACACAGCACCTCATATTGTACACACAGCCCCCCATATTGTACACACAGCACCTCATATTGTACACACAGCCCCCCATATTGTACACACAGCACCCCATATTGTACACACAGCACCTCATATTGTACACACAGCCCCCCATATTGTATACACAGCACCCCATATTGTACACACAGCACCCCATATTGTACACACTGCACCCCATATTGACAGAAAAACACAGAATTGTTGAGGTTTTTGCAGATTTATTAAAAAAGAAAAACTGAAATATCACATGGTCCTAAGTATTCAGACCCTTTGCTCAGTGTTTAGTAGAAGCCCCTTTTGATGAGTCTTTTTGGGAAAGATGCAACAAGTTTTTCACACCTGGATTTGGGGATCCTCTGCCATTCCTCCTTGCAGATCCTCTCCAGTTCTGTCAGGGGGGATGGTAAACATTGGTGGATGGCCATTATTAGGTCTCTCCAGAGATACTCAATTGGGTTTAAGTCAGGGCTCTGGCTGGGCCATTCAAGAACAGTCACGGAGTTGTTGTGAAGCCACTCCTTCGTTATTTTAGCTGTGTGCTTAGGGTCATTGTCTTGTTGGAAGGTAAACCTTCGGCCCAGTCTGAGGTCCTGAGCACTCTGGAGAAGGTTTTCGTCCAGGATATCCCTGTACTTGGCCGCATTCATCTTTCCCTCGATTGCAACCAGTCGTCCTGTCCCTGCAGCTGAAAAACACCCCCACAGCATGATGCTGCCACCACCATGCTTCACTGTTGGGACTGTATTGGACAGGTGATGAGCAGTGCCTGGTTTTCTCCACACATACCGCTTAGAATTAAGGCCAAAAAGTTCTATCTTGGTCTCATAAGACCAGAGAATCTTATTTCTCACCATCTTGGAGTCCTTCAGGTGTTTTTTTAGTAAACTCCATGCGGGCTTTCATGTGTCTTGCACTGAGGAGAGGCTTCCGTCGGGCCAATCTGCCATAAACCCCCGACTGGTGGAGGGCTGCAGTGATGGTTGACTTTCTACAACTTTCTCCCATCTCCCGACTGCATCTCTGGAGCTCAGCCATAGTGATCTTTGGGTTCTTCTTTACCTCTCTCACCAAGGCTCTTCTCCCCCGATAGCTCAGTTTGGCCGGACGGCCAGCTCTAGGAAGGGTTCTGGTCATCCCAAACGTCTTCCATTTAAGGATTATGGAGGCAACTGTGCTCTTAGGAAGCTTAAATGCAGAAGAATTTTTTTGTAACCTTGACCAGATCTGTGCCTTGCCACAATTCTGTCTCTGAGCTCTGTGCCTTGCCACAATTCTGTCTCTGAGCTCTTCAGGCAGTTCCTTTCACCTCATGATTCTCATTTGCTCTGACATGCACTGTGAGCTGTAAGGTCTTATATAGACAGGTGTGTGGCTTTCCTAATCAAGTCCAATCAGTAGAATCAAATACAGCTGGACTCAAATGAAGGTGTAGAACCATCTCAAGGATGATCAGAAGAAATGGACAGCACCTGAGTTATATATATGAGTGTCACAGCAAAGGGTCTGAATACTTAGGACCATGTGATATTTCAGTTTTTCTTTTTTAACCACTTGCCGACCGCCTCACGCCTATATACGTGAGCAGAGCGGCACGGGCAGGCAAAATCACGTACCTGAAACGTGATTGCCTTCCCGCGGGTGGGGGGTCCGATCGGACCCCCCCCCGGTGCCAGCTGCGGTCGGCATTTGGTTGGGAGCGATGACAGACGAGGGGGAGGCCATCCGATCGTGGCCCCCCCCCTCGCGATCGCTCCCAGCCAATGAGAAACATCCCCTGCCTCTGTATAGTACACAGAGGCAGAGGATGTGATGTCATCTCTCCTCGGTCTGGCAGTTTCCGTTCCAGCGCCGAGGAGAGATGACATGTAAGTGCACCAACACTCACACACAGTAGAACATGCCAGGCATACATTACACCCCCGATCCCCCCCGATCGCCCCCCGATCCCCCCCCAATCACCCCCCCCTGTCACAAACTGACACCAAGCAGGTTTTTTTTTTTTTTTTTTTTTTTTTCTGATTACTGCATGGTGTCAGTTTGTGACAGTTACAGTGTTGGGACAGTTAGTATTACCCCCCTGTAGGTCTAGGGTACCCCCCTTACCCCCCCTAATAAAGTTTTAACCCCTTGATCACCCCCTGTCACCAGTGTCGCTAAGCGATCATTTTTCTGATCGCTGTATTAGTGTCGCTGGTGACGCTAGTTAGGGAGGTAAATATTTAGGTTCGCCGTCAGTGTTTTATAGCGACAGGGACCCCCATATACTATCTAATAAATGTTTTAACCCCTTGATGGCCCCTAGTTAACCCTTTCACCACTGATCACCGTATAACCGTTACGGGTGACGCTGGTTAGTTCGTTTATTTTTTATAGTGTCAGGGCACCCGCCGTTTATTACCGAATAAAGGTTTAGCCCCCTGATCGCCCGGCGGTGATATGTGTCGCCCCAGGCAGCGTCAGATTAGCGCCAGTACCGCGAACACCCACGCACGCAGCATACGCCTCCCTTAGTGGTATAGTATCTGAACGCATCAATATCTGATCCGATCAGATCTATACTAGCGTCCCCAGCAGTTTGGGGTTCCCAAAAACGCAGTGTTAGCGGGATCAGCCCAGATACCTGCTAGCACCTGTGTTTTGCCCCTCCGCCCAGCCCAGCCCAGCCCACCCAAGTGCAGTATCGATCGATCACTGACACTTTTCTTTGTAGCGTTTTGGTGAACTGGCAAGCACCAGCGGTGTAGTACACCCCGGTCGTAGTCAAACCAGCACTGCAGTAACACTTGGTGAATGTTTTGAACGCTACCATTCACTAGTTGAGTATTAGCGTAGGGTACAGCATTGCACAGACTAGGCGCACTTTCACAGGGTCTCCCAAGATGCCATCGCATTTTGAGAGACCCGAACCTGGAACCGGTTACCGTTATAAAAGTTAGTTACAAAAAAAGTGTAAAAAAAAAAAAAAAATATGAAATAAAAAAAAATAGTTGTTGTTTTATTGTTCTCTCTCTCTATTGTTCTGCTCTTTTTTACTGTATTCTATTCTGCAATGTTTTATTGTTATTGTTATTGTTATTGTTATTATGTTTTATCATGTTTGTTTTTCAGGTGTGTAATTATTTACACTTTACTGTGCTTTATTGTTAACCATTTTTTTGTCTTCAGGTACGCCATTCACGACTTTGAGTGGTTATACCAGAATGATGCCTGCAGGTTTAGGTATCATCTTGGTATCATTCTTTTTAGCCAGCGGTCGGCTTTCATGTAAAAGCAATCCTAGCGGCTAATTAGCCTCTAGACTGCTTTTACAAGCAGTGGGAGGGAATGCCCCCCCCCCACCGTCTTCCGTGTTTTTCTCTGGCTCTCCTGTCTCAACAGGGAACCTGAGAATGCAGCCGGTGATTCAGCCAGCTGACCATAGAGCTGATCAGAGACCAGAGTGGCTCCAAACATCTCTATGGCCTAAGAAACCGGAAGCTACGAGCATTTTATGACTTAGATTTCGCCGGATGTAAATAGCGCCATTGGGAAATTGGGGAAGCATTTTATCACACCGATCTTGGTGTGGTCAGATGCTTTGAGGGCAGAGGAGAGATCTAGGGTCTAATAGACCCCAATTTTTTCAAAAAAGAGTACCTGTCACTATCTATTGCTATCATAGGGGATATTTACATTCCCTGAGATAACAATAAAAATGATTTAAAAAAAAAAAAATGAAAGGAACAGTTTAAAAATAAGATAAAAAAGCAAAAAAAAATAAAGAAAAAAAATAAAGAAAAAAAAAGCACCCCTGTCGCCCCCTGCTCTCGCGCTAAGGCGAACGCAAGCGGCGGTCTGGCGTCAAACGTAAACAGCAATTGCACCATGCATGTGAGGTATCACCGCGAAGGTCAGATCGAGGGCAGTAAGTTTAGCAGTAGACCTCCTCTGTAAATCTAAAGTGGTAACCTGTAAAGGCTTTTAAAGGCTTTTAAAAATGTAGTAATTTTGTTGCCACTGCACGTTTGTGCGCAATTGTAAAGCATGTCATGTTTGGTATCCATGTACTCGGCCTAAGATCATCTTTTTTATTTCATCAAACATTTGGGCAATATAGTGTGTTTTAGTGCATTAAAATTTAAAAAAGTGTGTTTTTTCCCCAAAAAATGCGTTTGAAAATCGCTGCGCAAATACTGTGTGAAAAAAAAAAAAATAAAACACCCACCATTTTAATCTGTAGGGCAATTGCTTTAAAATAATATATAATGTTTGGGGGTTCAAAGTAATTTTCTTGCAAAAAAAAATAATTTTTTCATGTAATCAAAAAGTGTCAGAAAGGGCTTTGTCTTCAAGTGGTTAGAAGAGTGGGTGATGTGTGACATAAGCTTCTAAATGTTGTGCATAAAATGCCAGGACAGTTCAACCCCCCCCAAATGACCCCATTTTGGAAAGTAGACACCCCAAGCTATTTGCTGAGAGGCATGTCGAGTCCATGGAATATTTTATATTGTGACACAAGTTGCGGGAAAGAGACAATTTTTTTTTTTTTTTTTGCACAAAGTTGTCACTAAATGTTATATTGCTCAAACATGCCATGGGAATATGTGGAATTACACCCCAAAATAAATTCTGTTGCTTCTCCTGAGTACGGGGATACCACATGTGTGGGACTTTTTGGGAGCCTAGCCGCGCACGGGACCCCGAAAACCAAGCACCGCCTTCAGGCTTTCTAAGGCCGTAAATTTTTGATTTCACTCCTCACTACCTATCACAGTTTCGGAGGCCATGGAATGCCCAGGTGGCACAACCCCCCCCCAAATGACCCCATTTTGGAAAGTAGACACCCCAAGCTATTTGATGAGAGGTATAGTGAGTATTTTGCAGACCTCACTTTTTGTCACAAAGTTTTGAAAATTGAAAAAAGAAAAAAAAAATTTTTTTTCTGGTCTTTCTTCATTTTCAAAAACAAATGAGAGCTGCAAAATACTCACCATGTCTCTCAGCAAATAGCTTGGGGTGTCTACTTTCCAAAATGGGGTCATTTGGGGGGGGTTTGTGCCATCTGGGCATTTTATGGCCTTCAAAACTGTGATAGGCAGTGAGGAGTAAAATCAAAAATGTATGCCCTTAGAAATCCTGAAGGTGGTGCTGGGTTTTCGGGGCCCCGTACGCGGCTAGGCTCCCAAAAAGTGCCACACATGTGGTATCCCCGTACTCAGGAGAAGCAGCTGAATGTATTTTGGGGTGCAATTCCACATATGCCCATGGCCTGTGTGAGCAATATATCATTTAGTGACAACAATTGTAATTTTTTTTTTTTTCTTTTTTTTGTCATTATTCAATCACTTGGGACAAAAAAAATAAATATTCAATGGGCTCAACATGCCTCTCAGCAATTTCCTTGGGGTGTCTACTTTCCAAAATGGGGTCATTTGGGGGGGTTTTGTACTGCCCTGCCATTTTAGCACCTCAAGAAATGACATAGGCAGTCAGAAACTAAAAGCTGTGTAAATTCCAGAAAATGTACCCTAGTTTGTAGACGCTATAACTTTTGCGCAAACCAATAAATATACGCTTATTGACATTTTTTTACCAAAGACATGTGGCCGAATACATTTTGGCCTAAATGTATGACTAAAATTTAGTTTATTGGATTTTTTTTATAACAAAAAGTAGAAAATATCATTTTTTTTCAAAATTTTCAGTCTTTTTCCGTTTATAGCGCAAAAAATAAAAACGGCAGAGGTGATCAAATATCATCAAAAGAAAGCTCTATTTGTGGGAAGAAAAGGACGCAAATTTCGTTTGGGTAGAGCATTGCATGACCGCGCAATTAGCAGTTAAAGCGACGCAGTGCCGAATTGTAAAAAGTGCTCTGGTCAGGAAGGGGGTAAATCCTTCCGGGGCTGAAGTGGTTAATAAAAATGTCAACAATTCTGTGTTTTTCTGTCAATACGGGGTGCTGTGTGTACAATATGGGGTGCTGTGTGTACAATATGGGGTGTTGTGTGTACAATATGGGGAGCTGTGTGTACAATATGGGGTGCTGTGTGTACAATATGGGGTGCTGTGTGTACAATATGGGGTGTTGTGTGTACAATATGGGGAGCTGTGTGTACAATATGGGGTGCTGTGTGTACAATATGGGGAGCTGTGTGTACAATATGGGGAGCTGTGTGTACAATATGGGGAGCTGTGTGTACAATATGGGGTGCTGTGTGTACAATATGAGGTGCTGTGTGTACAATATGGGGTGCTGTGTGTACAATATGGGGTGCTGTGTGTACAATATGGGGGGCTGTGTGTACAATATGGGGTGCTGTGTGTACAATATGGGGTGCTGTGTGTACCTTAATGAGGAAAAAAAATGAACCATAATGATTTTAGCAAATGGCTGCAATATAACAAAGAGTGAAAAATTTAAGGGGGTCTGAATACTTTCCGTCCCCACTGTGTGTGTATATATATATATTTTTTTCCTCTTTTCTTTAGCCTGACAAATCCCTGAATGCCACTCAGGGTTAGGATGAGCTGGGCATGTTCACAAGTCAATGTGCCGGAGGCCGCTAGAAAGTTGCCAGCGCACATCACAGGCACTGAGACATTTCCCGGTCCACAGCTGCAGAGATCAGGAAATGTCTCAGTGTTGGTGATTGGCGGTGGTGCTGTGCGCTGTCAGCTTCCTTGCAGGCTCGGGCACATGGACTTGTGAACACACCCGAGCTCATCCTTACCCCGAGAGGCACTCGAGGATTGTCAGGGGCTAAAGAAGAGAAATATATATTTAAAAAAATAACACACCTGAGCTCATCATTACCCTGAGCGGAGCTCGGGGATTCGTTAGGGGCCACAGAAAAGAAGATATATATATATATATATCCAAAGAACACGCCCAAGCTCATCCTTACCTTGAGAGGCGCTTGGGGATTGTCAGGGGCTAAAGAAGAGAGATATATATTTAAAAAATAACATGCCCAAGCTCATCCTTAGATTCACCACACATAACCACAAAGGTAGGAGAATTCTTGTTGGGCAGTGTATTAGTGTATCGGATGAACACACTTATGCCCCGTACACACGGTCGGATTTTCCAATGGACAATGTCCGATCGGAGCGTGTTGTCGGAAATTCCGACCGTGTGTGGGCTCCATCGGATTTTCCGACACACAAAGTTGGAGAGCAGGAGATAAAATTTTCCAAAAACAAAATCCGTTTTTCAGAAATTCCGATCGTGTGTACACAAATCCGACGGACAAAGTGCCACGCATGCTCAGAATAAATAAAGAGATGAAAGCTATTGGCCACTGCCCCGTTTATAGTCCCGACGTACGTGTTTTACGTCACCGCGTTCAGAATGATCGGATTTTCCGACAACTTTGTGCGACCGTGTGTATGCAAGACAAGTTTGAGCCAACATCCGTCGGAAAAAATCCATGGATTTTGTTGTAGGAATGTCCGATCAATGTTCGACCGTGTGTACGCCCTATTAGACCAAAACCTCTGGCACTGCGCTCCCATGCTCCCCCTTCTGGTCAATTTCTAAAATGACGACTTTAAATAAGAGAAGGAAAGTTGACTGTGAGGGCCGCCACTTTCAGGACAGGTGGAAAGTGGAATATTTCTTCACTGAAATACAGAATCACTGTGTTTGTCTGATATGACAAGAGACTGCGGCTTGTTTATAAGGAATTTAATGTGAAGAGACACTACCAGTTGAGACATAGCACATACCACAAGCTAACAGGGCGCCACCACAGGGAAAAGTTGAAGCAACTTGAAGCTGTTTTAATGTCACAACAGCGATTTTTTCACAAGAGGCCGTGAGTCAAATGAAAATGTCACAAAGGTGAGATATGAGGTGGCAACATTAATTGTTAAAAATTGCAAATCTTTTGCTGAGAGGGACTTTATCAAAGAATGTGTTATGAAAATGGTGGAGAATATCTGTCCTGAGAAGAAGGAAGAGTTTGCCAACATTTGCCTGGCTCGTAACACTGTAGGACGGAGGATTGAAGAGATTTCATCAGATATTAGGAGACAGTTGACGTCCAAAGGAGTGGATTTGACTTCTTTTCAGTAGTCTGTGATGAAAGCACGGACCGATCTGACACGGCTCAGTTGCTGATTTTTATGAGAGGGGTGGACGATGAAATGAATGTGACTGAAGAACTACTTGACCTCCAGAGCCTTACAGACCAAACAAGAGGAAAAGATTTATTTGTTTCTGTTAGTTCCGCCATAGATGACATAAATAGAAATGCTGCTTGTTATGAAAAAAATAATGTACCTTCGTCCTATTACTAATTAGACAGTTGTGGAGGCAACATGGACTCTCCTGGTATAAAACTTACAACAGTCAGTTTACAAAAATATATAAAATTTATTATTCACAAACACACACATAATAAAAAGCCTTCAATAGTAGATAAATTGCACTGGATGCTCCTAATGATGGAGTATCCACTTGTCTGACACAAGTTGGAGGAACTTATCTATCTATCTATCTATCTATAATGATCCCGTGCTGTTGCACGTGGGAATTTGTTCTTCCAGTTGTACACTCTACATGTTTCGGGGTTACCCCCTTCTTCAGGAGTATATTAGGTCAGAAAATTATCTACAAGAAAGCATATAAATCAAATGTACAATATTAGAATGAAAAACGCATAACTAATGAACAACCTTCAAGGTATACTGTCATGCATCCTAAATCAATAAAGATAGAGTCTAATATACCCCTCAGTACATCCCTCAATATTAAGGATTAAGTCCATACAAAATGGTTGATTTTGGAGCAAAAAAGAAAACTTACCAACATAGCCGGTACCAGAATTTTAGGCGTCACAAGCCCAAAAAATTGGCAATCTCCCGGGCGAGTGTGGGAACCAGGAAAAGTGAAGTCACACAAGGAGACTGTTACATAAAAAAGAAGATACTTTAAAGAATAAGAACTTCATAGGGTGGAGAGATCTATCTCACAGCCATTATATTACAGATAATTAAATTCAAAATATTCAATCAAAACATATCAATTGGAGATACACACCTATGATGTCTTCACTAAGCGGTGCATATAATCTGGGTGTGGAGAGAGTGTGTTATCCAAATGGACATTGAAGTCAGGTGTAGATGGAAATAGTCCAAGGAACCATCCAAAGCCACATATAGATTCTATATAATGTATAAAGAGCATTAGAGAGGCTTATTGTTAGAATGATTGAAACATCCCAACACCGATCTAATCCTAATGAGAGCAATCAAAAGAAACACCAACCTATTTGGGAGATCTCCAAGTTTAATGTCAGGATCACATCAAGCGGATTGGATATACTCAATGGGGATCCAGGCTTCAAAGACTGTTCACAATAGAGTATTACACAGAATCTCAGACAAACACCAGATCCACCAGGATTTGTGAACAAACATATCATTAGAAATGGTTCATACAGGAACACATCATAAGGGTCATACCAACGCATATAAGAAAACACATACCAGCCGATCAACTCCATAGAGCATGGGTCTTCAAACTATGACCCTCCAGTTGTTCAGGAACTACAATTCCCATCATGCCTAGTCATGTCTGTGAATGTCAGAGTGTTACAATGCCTCATGGAATGTGTAGTTCCCCAACAGCTGAAAGGTCGTAGTTTGAAGATCCCTGCCATAGAGTGTCTCTCCACCACCATGCACGCTACCACAGGGAACATCTGAAAAATCAGTTCCCTTAAAGACCATGAGATACACCTGATTCCTATCCGTTGAGATGTCATTAGCGTGTGCCGAGGTGCCACAAGATGACGTCAATGGATATGACTCCAGACTGTGCATGTGGACATGAGCAGTACTGCACGACGATTTGTAACTGTGAAACACAAAGAACAAAGACGTCAGCCCCTCCACAAGTCTAATATCTGTGTGCGCCATCTAGTGGATCTAACACAGAAGACAAGGAGATGGGGAATCACACACTCGCCCAAAAGAGATAGACCCCCAAAAACAACCAGAAGTCGGACATGGGGAGTAATGGCCCCTATTGATAGGAATCCAATCCAAAAATCGAGGAATATAATTGAAGGATAAAGAGGGGATTATATTAATCTAGAAATACACAAATATATTAATCCATGAAATAGTATTAACTATATCAATTCAATATCACAGTGTCCAGATAACCATTATTTATATAAAATTCTAACCCTACAGTATTGCAGCATCCAAAATTTTGGGTACCATAAGGCTAGAGCCACTGGCAGAATGGAAAGGAAAGAGAATAGGGACCTCCAATAAAACCTTGACTAGCAGCCATTACTAACCTGATTCGGAGACTCTATCTCGTTCTTGTAAGGGAACCTATCTCTGTGGTAGATGTAGCCGCTGCCCATAGATTTGTGAGGGTGCTGGCATACAGTGGGGAGGAAAGTATTCAGACCTCCTTAAATTTTTCACTCTTTGTTATATTGCAGCCATTTGCTAAAAACATTTAAGTTAATTTTTTTCCTCATTAATGTACACACAGCACCCCATATTGTACACACAGCACCCCATATTGTACACACAGCACCCCATATTGTACACACAGCACCCCATATTATACACACAGCACCCCATATTGTACACACAGCACCCCATATTGTACACACAGCACCCCATATTGTACACACAGCACCTCATATTGTACACACAGCACCTCATATTGTACACACAGCACCCCATATTGTACACACAGCCCCCCATATTGTACACACAGCCCCCCATATTGTACACACAGCACCCCATATTGTATACACAGCACCCCATATTGTACACACAGCACCCCATATTGTACACACAGCACCCCATATTATACACACAGCTCCCCATATTGTACACACAGCACCCCATATTGTACACACAGCACCCCATATTATACACACAGCACCCCATATTGTACACACAGCACCCCATATTGTACACACTGCACCCCATATTGTACACACAGCACCCCATATTGTACACACAGCTCCCCATATTGTACACACAACACCCCATATTGTACACACAGCTCCCCATATTGTACACACAGCACCCTGTATTGTACACACAGCACAACATATTGTACACACAGCACCCCATATTGTACACACAGCTCCCCATATTGTACCCACAACACCCCAAATTGTACACACAGCAGCCTGTATTGTACACACAGCACCCCATATTGTACACACAGCACCCCATATTGTACACACAGCACCACATATTGTACACACAACACCCCATATTATACACACAGCCCCCCATATTGTACACACAGCACCCCATATTGTACACACAGCACCACATATTGTACACACAGCACCCCATATTGTACACACAGCACCCCATATTGTACATACAGCACCCCATATTGTACACACAGCACCCCATATTGTACACACTGCACCTCATATTGTACACACAGCACCCCATATTGTACACACAGCACCTCATATTGTACACACAGCACCCCATATTGTACACACAGCACCCCGTATTGTACACACAGCACCCCATATTGTACACACAGCCCCCCATATTGTACACACAACACCCCATATTGTACACACAGCACCCCATATTGTACACACAGCCCCTCATATTGTACACACAGCCCCCCATATTGTACACACAGCACCCCATAGTGTATACACAGCACCCCATATTGTACACACAGCCCCCCATATTGTACACACAGCCCCCCATATTGTACACACAGCACCCCATAGTGTATACACAGCACCCCATATTGTACACACAGCCCCCCATATTGTACACACAGCCCCCCATATTGTACACACAGCACCCCATATTGTACACACACAGCACCTCATATTGTACACACAGCCCCCCATATTGTACACACAGCACCCCATATTGACAGAAAAACACAGAATTGTTGACATTTTTGCAGATTTATTAAAAAAGAAAAACTGAAATATCACATGGTCCTAAGTATTCAGACCCTTTGCTGTGACACTCATATATATAACTCAGGTGCTGTCCATTTCTTCTGATCATCCTTGAGATGGTTCTACACCTTCATTTGAGTCCAGCTGTGTTTGATTATATTGATTGGACTTGATTTTAACTGATGAGATAAATAAGTCATAATTGCTAATCAGTGGCCATATATGCTAACCATTATGCTCAGTTTTACCTAATCCTCCTATTGATATTATATTGTAATAAATAGCAGCTGTTGAGGGCAGTTCTCAGAATGTTCTGACAGACAATGTCTGTGTTGGGAAAAATATGGCCATTGCTGACATCTCCTTCTACAAATGTTAGATAGATAACTGTCATGCTAATGTAATAGCTGCAATACTTCCTGAGATACTGATACTGATTAGATTGTAGAATATGTTTGCTGACTTTGCTAGGACTTCAAATAATCGCCAAAAAAGTGTGTCACCACAGGTTGGCACTGTGGACACTAGTAAAATACACTGTGCCATGTCCTATCAAAATCTAGAAAGAAAAATTGCAAAGAGAAAATGGACTTTTCGGGCACAAATACTTGAATCAATTAAATGTGTACATCTTTCTTCAGAAATATACAGTGGGGACGGAAAGTATTCAGACCTCCTTAAATTTCTCACTCTTTGTTATATTGCAGCCATTTGCTAAAATCATTTAAGTTCATTTTTTTCCTCATTAACCACTTGAGCCCCGGACCATTATGCTGCCTAAGGACCAGAGGACTTTTTCCAATTTGGCACTGCGGCACTTTAACTGCTAATTGCGCGGTCATGCAATGCTGTACCCAAATGAAATTTGCGTCCTTTTCTTCCCACAAATAGAGCTTTCTTTTGATGGTATTTGATCACCTCTGCCGTTTTTCTTTTTTTGCGCTATAAACGGAAAAAGACCAAAAATTTTGAAAAAAAATGATATTTTCTACTGTTTGTTATAAAAAAAATCCAATAAACTCAATTTTAGTCATACATTTAGGCCAAAATGTATTCGGCCACATGTCTTCGGTAAAAAAAATGTCAATAAGCGTATATTTATTGGTTTGCACAAAAGTTATAGCGTCTACAAACTAGGGTACATTTTCTGGAATTTACACAGCTTTTAATTTATGACTGCCTATGTCATTTCTTGAGGTGCTAAAATGGCAGGGCAGTACAAAACCCCCCCAAATGACCCCATTTTGGAAAGTAGACACCCCAAGGAAATTGCTGAGAGGCATGTTGAGCCCATTGAATATTTATTTTTTTTGTCCCAAGTGATTGAATAATGACAAAAAAATAATAATTTACAAAAAGTTGTCACTAAATGATATATTGCTCACACAGGCCATGGGCATATGTGGAATTGCACCCCAAAATACATTCAGCTGCTTCTCCTGAGTATGGGGATACCAAATGTGTGGGACTTTTTGGGAGCCTAGCCGCGTACAGGACCCCGAAAACCCAGCACCGCCTTCAGGATTTCTAAGGCCGTAAATTTATGATTTCACTCCAAACTACCTATCACAGCTCTCATTTGTTTTTGAAAATGAAGAAAGACAAGAAAAAACTTTTTTTTTCTTTTTTCAACTTTCAAAACTTTGTGACAAAAAAGTGAGGCCTGCAAAATACTCACTATACCTCTCAGCAAATAGCTTGGGGTGTCTACTTTCCAAAATGGGGTCATTTGGGGGGTTTTTTTGCCACCTGGGCATTCCATGACCTCCGAAACTGTGATAGGCAGTGAAGAGTGAAATCAAAAATTTACGCCCTTAGAAATCCTGAAGGCGGTGATTGGTTTTCGGGGTCCCGTACGTGGCTAGGCTCCCAAAAAGTCTCACACATGTGGTATCCCCGTACTCAGGAGAAGCAGCAGAATGTATTTTGGGGTGTAATTTCACATATTTCCATGGCATGTTTAAGCAATATATCATTTAGTGACAACTTTGTGCAAAAAAAATAAAAAATTGTCTCTTTCCCGCAACTTGTGTCGCAATATAAAATATTCCATGGACTCGACATGCCTCTCAGCAAATAGCTTGGGGTGTCTACTTTCCAAAATGGGGTCATTTGGGGGGGGGTTGAACTGTCCTGGCATTTTATGCACAACATTTAGAAGCTTATGTCACACATCACCCACTCTTCTAACCACTTGAAGACGAAGCCATTTCTGACACTTTTTGTTTACATGAAAAAATTATTTTTTTTTGCAAGAAAATTACTTTGAACCCTCAAACATTATATATTTTTTTAAAGCAAATGCCCTACAGATTAAAATGGTGGGTGTTTCATTTTTTTTTTTCACACAGTATTTGCGCAGCGATTTTTCAAATGCATTTTTGGGGGAAAAAAACACACTTTTTTTAATTTTAATGCACTAAAACACACTATATTGCCCAAATGTTTGATGAAATAAAAAAGATGATCTTAGGTCGAGTACATGGATACCAAACATGACATGCTTTACAATTGCGCACAAACGTGCAGTGGTGACAAACTAAATACATTTTTAAAAGACTTTAAAAGCCTTTACAGGTTACCACTTTAGATTTACAGAGGAGGTCTACTGCAAAAATTACTGCCCTCGATCTGACGTTCGCGGTGATACCTCACATGCATGGTGCAATTGCTGTTTACATTTGACGCCAGAGCGACGCTTGCGTTCGCGCCTTTGCACGAGAGCAGGGGGGACAGGGGTGCTTTTTTTTTTTTTCTTTATTATTTTTTTGCTTTTTTATCTTATTTTTAAACTGTTCCTTTAATTTTTTTTTTTTTTTTTAATCATTTTTATTGTTATCTCGGGGAATGTAAATATCCCCTATGATAGCAATAGGTAGTGACAGGTACTCTTTTTTGAAAAAATTGGGGTCTATTAGACTCTAGATTTCTCCTCTGCCCTCAAAGCATCTGACCACACCAAGATCGGTGTGATAAAATGTTTTCCCAATTTCCCAATGGCGCTATTTACATCCGGTGAAATCTAAGTCATAAAATGCTCATAGATTCCGGTTTCTTAGGCCATAGAGATGTTTGGAGCCACTCTGGTCTCTGATCAGCTCTATGGTCAGCTGGCTGAATCACCACCTGCATTCTCAGGTTCCCTGTTGAGACAGGAGAGCCAGAGAAAAACACGGAAGACGGTGGGGTGGCATTCCCTCCCACGCTTGTAAAAGCAGTCTAGAGGCTAATTAGCCGCTAGGATTGCTTTTACATGAAAGCCGACCGCTGGCTGAAAAGAATGATACCAAGATGATACCTAAACCTGCAGGCATAATTCTGGTATAACCACTCAAAGTCGTGAATGGTGTACCTGAAGACAAAAAAATGGTTAACAATAAAACACAGTAAACGGTAAAGTATAAAAAATTGCATACCTGAAAAGCAAACATGATAAAACATAATAACAATAAAACATTGCAGAACAGAATACAGTAAAAAAGAGCAGAACAATAGAGAGAGAATAGAGAGAGAGAGAACAATAAAATGACAACTATTTTTTTTATTTTATATATATATTTTTTTTACACTTTTTTTGTAACTGTAACTTTTATAACTGTAACCGGTTCCAGGTTCGGGTCTCTCAAAATGCCATGGCATCTTGGGAGACGCTGTGAAAGTGTGCCTACTCTGTGCAATGCTGTACCCTACGCTAATACTCAACTAGTGAATGGTAGCGTTCAAAACATTCACCAATGCAAAGACCAGGATTGTCAGGACAGGAGGGACAATAATAGCGGGTGTCACGCCTATATCCGCGCTTGCTGCAGACACAACATCTTTTTTGGGGGGGTTCGTTGGGTAGGGGTACTCGGGAGGACATAAAGAAAATGCCTCTCATGCAGCCGACTGCATTTGGTTGGGGATGTGAATGGGGGAAGTACGGGCGCTGCAGAAGTGGTGGGTTCCCAATTAGGATTGGCGAATGCAGCAGGAAGGGCATTATGGACACGATGGGCCTGTGTTTGTCTTCTTGGTGGCAGCGGGACACTACTTGTGCTTGCCACCTCACCAGCTTGAACTGCACTTATGGGACTCGCCACGTCACCAAGTGTTACTGCAGTGCTGGTTTGACTACGACCGGGGTGTACCAGGCCGCTGGTGCTTGCCAGTTCACCAAAATGCTACCAAAAAAACTGTTAGCGATCGCAGGGATCAGGCCTGACTCTGCGAACGCTGCAGTTATGCGTTTAGTGTTTTGTAAGTGACAGTGATCGATCGATACTGCACTTGGGTGGGCTGGGCGGAGGGGCAAAACGCAGGTGCTAGCAGGTATCTGGGCTGATCCCGCTAACACTGCGTTTTTTGGAACCCTAAACTGCTGGGGACGCTAGTATAGATCTGATCGGATCAGATATTGAATAGATCAGATACAGGGGCATAACTAGAAATAGCAGGGCCCCATAGCAAAATGTTGTATGGGGCCCCCCTGCAAACAGCCCCCCCCCACAGCTGCCCTAGTGTCAATGCAGCGTGACCTGTGCCCAATGCAGCGTGACCTGTGCCCCATACAGCCTGGTCTGCCTGTGCCCCATACAGCCCCACCTATGCAGAGGAAGAGGCAAGCCAACCGGATCAGCAGAGAGCGGGATTGGCTGCTGTAATAGCTTTCATTTGAATTTCCTGTCTTCCCGGGGCTCATCGTCACATAGCCCCACCTCTTGGCCCGACGCCTTTGATGACATCACATGTCAATAATAGCGGGTGTCACGCCTATATCCGCGCTTGCTGCAGACACTTAGCGACACTGGCGACAGGGTGTGATCAAGGGGTTAAAACTTTATTAGGGGGGGTTAGGGGGGTACCCTAGACCTAAAGGGGGCTAACAGTAACTGTCCTAACACAGTAACTGTCAGAAAATGACACCAATACAGTAATAAAAAAAAAACCTGCTTGGTGTCAGTGTGACAGGGAGGGGGGAGGGGTGATTGGGGGGTGATCGGGGGGGCGATCGGGGGGGATCGGGGGTGTTTTGTGTGCCTGGCATGTTCTACTGTGTGTGTAGTGTTTGTGCACTCACAGTGATGTCTTCTCTCCTCGGCGCTGGACCGGAAAATACCGAGCATACAGCAGCAAAGGAATGTTCTGATTGGCCGGCGGCGATCGCGAGGGGGGGCCACGAATGAATGGCCTCCCCCTCACCTCCGATCGCCGGGGGACAAAAGAGGACCGCCTCGGCGTGATTTTGCCTGCCCGTGCCGCCTTGCCGACGTATATCGGCGTGAGGCGGTCATAAGTGGTTAAAAAAAAAAAATTGGATACTTATTATAGCAAAAAGTAAAAAATATTGTGTTTTTTTCAAACTTGTCACTCTTGTTTTGTTTATAGCACAAGAAATAAAACACGCAGTTGTGATCAATTACCCCCAAAAGAAAGCTCTATTAGTGGGGAAAAAATGATAAAAATTTCATTTGGGTACAGTGTAGTATGACCGCGCAATTGCTATTCAAAGTGTGACAGCGCTGAAAGCTGAAAATTGGCTTGGGCAGGAAGGGGGTGAAAATGCCCGGTATGGAAGTAGTTAATCAGGTCCCTGACCTGGCACCAAAATGGGGTCAGGGGAGGGCAGTGCCACCTAGGGTGACCATACATCCCCGGTTTCTGGGGACAGTCCCTGGATTGAGGACACTGTCCCCGGACCAAGTCTGTCCCCAGTTTTGTCCCCGGATTGGATTTGAACAGGGGCTGGGGCAATTTCAAAGCCAGTCAGTGCAGAATTAAAAAACTAATAATCTTACTAGCTTAGGGGGTTTATTTTTCCCATTATCTGTGCCCCTTTCTGATGACCATGTGCTGGTCAGAGCGGAGGGAATATTTCTTCAGTTTTGGGTGCATGCCCATTTAGCCCCGCTCACATGTTCTTCTGCCTTGGCTCAAGTCCCGGCCAGCCGCCTGCCTGCTTATCTCCTTGCCTTCCCTGGTGGAGTGATGTTCCTCCTCTCCCCACCCAGTAGTAGCCGGGGCCCTGAGAGTAATACCTAACAGGCTGTGAGGCGGGCAGCGGCAGCGGTGGAGTCACTGATTGTCACCATTACTGGTAAAAAAAAAAAATATGTCCCCAGATTTCATTTTAAAAATCTGGTCACCTTAGTGCCACCAGATGTGTAGAAGTGTACCTGTATGCTCCTCACATCTCCATCATATGCTTGAGGTCTGAACATACCAGGAATGTAGTTTTGCTGACATGACATACCAGTCAGTAAGTAGTTTATAAGACCTTTCTTGTATCTTAGTGCTGATAGAGCACTTGTGTGCTAGAATGCAGGCCTTTTTCCATTGATTGTCCATAATGGTCATCTTAGGTGCAGTGGATCAATGCTTTCTGAATCTGTCTTCAGTATTGAGGTTCTCGTATTGCAGCCACGTGTAGGTGACTAAAGTCACCTTCTGTAATTGTGCGCCCTCAGCACATACCTTCTCTAGATCTGTCATCTTTCTGGAAAAGTTTCCCTGTCTGGTCGTACCGCCAACGAAGCTGCATAGTTAGAAGTATATCCAGAGCTGTAAATTGGATAGTCCGCTGTCTCTTTTTAATGTCACAAATTCCTTGAATCTCCCATCTTGAAAACATTCTTCTGCTTGCAGGGATTTGTTATTAGGAGGGCGGCGTAGCAAATTGTTCCCAATCCCGGTGGAAAGTCAGCATTGTCCATTAGTGGTGTTAGGGGGCTCAGTAGGGAGGTCACTGTAGGGTGTTTTGCCACTTCTAAGCAGATATTTAGTTTGGTTTCCATTAGTGGATTTTTTTTAATGTTTGGTCTTTTTGGAGTCCCTGGTTCCATAGGGAAAAAAGTAGGGGGTAGGGGCTTAATTCATCCTCTAAGGCTACCCAGGCTTTAGTTCCCCGGTGGCAGTTCCAGTCCACTATTCTTGTTAAATGGGATGCTATGTAGTATTTCCTGAAGTTAGGAAGCCCCATCCCTCCTAATTCCTTAGGTCTGGTCAGAAGTGCGAATTTGATCCTAGGTTTTTTATTTGACCATAAGAAGGTCAGGAGTATGGTGTGTAATTTTTAAAAAAACCTCTGAGGTATTTTAATTAGTAACGCCCATCAAGGGTATAGCAGCCTGGGCAAAATGACCATTTTCAGAATGGTGGCCCTCCCAAACTATGAGAAGTAACCTGCGCTCCAAAGTTTTAAATCCTTTTCTATCGTTTGAAGTAAAGGTGGGAAGTTTGCATCATAAGTCATTGAAAATTTAGGGGTCAGCCTTATTCCCGGGTATTTTAGTGCCGATCCCTCCCATTTGAAGGGGCAATTTTCTTGGGTTCTGGCTAGATTAGTCTTGGACAGGTTGATGTTCATGGCTTCAGATTTTGATAGGTTTATTTTGAGATTGGAGACAAACCCATAATGGGCAAAGGCTAACATAAGATTGGGTAGTGTGATGTGTGGTTTTGTCACAAAGAATAGAAGGTCATCTGCATATGCTGTTGTCTTGTATACCCTGTCATGTAGAGAAAAGCCTCACAAGTCATCTTTATTTACTGTACAAATGAATGGTTCTAGGGAGAGAATGAATAGCAGCTTTGCCTCGTGCTTTTCAGTATCTCCACTTTGTCTGAAAAGGTTCCATTAATTTTTATTCTGCCCGAAGGTCTTTGGTATAGTGCTGTAATCCATGCCATCATGTGAGGATTAAGACCTATGTGATTTCAGGTTGCGAACATGAAGTCCCAGGTGACTCTGTCGAAAGCCTTCTCCACGTCTGTGGATAATAGAAGACTTTCCATGTGTTGGGATTGTGATGTTTGTGTGGGAAGGAGTGCTTATATGATGTTGTCTTTCACTTCCCTGCCTGGCATAAAGGCTACTTGTTCAGGATTTTTTGAAGCCAGGATTTTAGCTAGCAACTTCAGGTCCATGTTCAGTAAGGAAATAGGCCTGTAGCTGGAGCACTCTGTGGTGTCCTTGTTGGGTTTGGGAAGAACCGTAATGTGTGCGGTGAGAAAGTCTGAGGGTACCGATCGAGTGTTAGCCAGAAAGTTAAAGGCTTTTTTAAGTGGTTCTGTCAGTATGTTCATAAAAGTCTTAATAGATAGATAAATGTGTAGCTGTCTGGACCTGGGCTTTTCCCTGGTTTTAAGACTTTAATAGCCTGTTGAATCTCCATGGAAGAGATCTCATCTTCTGTCGGCCGTTGATAGTTTAGGGAGACCGCTGTCCTTTAAGTAGTCCTGTATTGCCTGAGCTCTATCCCCTGATACCTCAGGAGGTCTGTGTTGTGTAGGTAAACTGTACAGTTTGGAGTAGTATGTGTGCAAATGTTTTTCTATGGCTTCTGTCCCATCTGTACTTTGAATGCCCATTATGTGTTTGGAGGTAGTAGGCTCTCGCAGGGCCAGCAGCCTGCCCGATTTGTCTCCTGCCTCATAGTAGATCTTTTTTTTTAAAAATAGAAGGCTTTTCGTTTTAGTTTCTAGGCTTAGCTGTAGTTTTTTCTTTGCCTCTAGTAGTTCTGTAGCTGAGGTCTCTGTCAGGGACTGTTTATGTTTTGTCTCCAGTGGAGAGATTATGCCTGTCAATCTTTTATATTCAGCCTCCTGTTGTCTTTTACCGTGTGCACCCATTCTCATCAAGTCACCCCTTATTGAGCATTTGTGCACCCCCCAAACCATTAAGGGGTCTGCCTCTGGAGTTTTATTTAGTCTAAAGAAGTCCTTAAGCTTTATTAGATAAGCACCTGAATGATCGCAACATACAGGGATATACAATGTAATACTGACACATAATCACACAACATACAGGGATATACAATGTAATACTGACACATAATCACACACATAGGCTGGACTTGATAGACTTGTGTCTTTTTTCAACCTCACCTATTATGTAACTATGTAAGCTTTGCGGTAATTTTAGAGAAAAGATCAGGATCTGTCAGGAGTTAAGCATTCAGTCTCCAGGAGTTTGTGTCAGCCTTAGGGGTGATCTGAATTACTGTCAAGGATATTGGTGCGTGGTCTGAAATGGACTGTATTCCTTTGAAAATAATTTTTATTGTATAGAAGAATAACATTGCGACAAATGTTCACCCTCTCAGTGGTATAGTGCAGAGAATAGAAGAGTGAAGTAACTATTATTAAGAGATTTCACAGATACAAGCATGGAACAGTCAACTTTGTCACAGGTGTGGTAGAGTATACAGAGAGCAACATACCTAGAGCAACAACGTGTAATATACTGCTATCTGTACTTCTTATCTGCCAGCCGTCTCATCGCCCCGGCACCCCATATGGGATCAGATTGTGCCTCAGCCTTATCAGTACCCACAAATTTCAGCCTTATCAGTGCCCACCAGTTGCAGCCTACCAATGCCCACCGATTGTAGCCTACCAGTGCCCACCAATTGTAGCCTACCAGTGCCCACCAATTGTAGCCTACCAGTGCACACCAATTGCAGCTTACCAGTGCCCACCAATTGTAGCCTACCAGTGCCCACCAATTGCAGCCTACCAGTGCCCACCAATTGTAGCCTACCAGTGCCCACCAATTATAGCCTACCAGTGCCCACCAATTGCAGCCTACCAGTGCCCACCAATTGCAGCCTACCAGTGCCCTTAGATGGATCACACAGAGCAGCAATCTCCTGCTGTCACTGAGCTTGGATTCAAACTCGTGGGCTCCTATGATACACGTCACACTGATTCAATTTCACGGCATTGGATCAGTGTGCCGTCTATTACCGGAGCCCGGTCTAGGAGGCAAGACTTTGTTACAGCACCCCCGGGCATTTCATGAAGCTCAGTGCGGTATGTGTGACCAGGGCTGGTGCAAGGATTTTTGTCTACACAGGCAAAGGTGTATTTTGGTGCCCCCCACACCCTTCCTTCTACAATGAAATCCCCCTTTACATCAAAGTCCCCAACATTTCCGCCTTACAATCAAGGTTCTCAGTGCCCCTCTTACATCAGAATCAGCAGAATTCACAAATCACAGCAGCCCTTTCCCATGGGATCAGCTGTGTTCAATCACCCCATCAGTACCCATCAATGCCGCCTATCAGTGCCCATCAGTGCAGCCACATCAGTGCAGCCACCTCAGTGCAGCCACATCAGTGCAGCCACATCAGTGCACATCAGTGAAGGAGAAAAATGACTTATTTGCAAAATGTTATAATAGAAACTAAGAAACTTTTTTTTAAAACATTCTTTTTTTTTATTCGTTTTGCAAAAAAACCCCAGAGGTGATCAACTACCACCAAAAGAAAGCTCTATGTGTGGGAAAAGAAAAGATAACAATTTCATATGGGTACAGTGTTGCAATTGTCAGTCAAAGTGTGACAGCGCTGAAATCTAAAAATTGGCCTGGGCAGTAATGAGGTGTAAGTCCCGGTATTGAAGTGTTTAATACATGTAGTTTCCACAGTCCTAGCACAATAAATATGCATAAAACATACATTTCATCTGCTTACCACAAAACATGACATCTTAAACTTATGAGGTGACATGCGTTTGTCATCTGCTTCATATTTGCAGCCACTTTGCTCAAAGATCAACACTGCAGGTAGAGTAACTTTCTCCCAAGAGTGGCCTTTCACCACTCCGTCTGCTCCGGTAATAGGCACCAGGTACTCCGCATGCCCAGTCTGGTATAGTTCATTACCAGGACAATTAAACAATTTGTTGCTTTATCCTAGTAAAATCTGATGTCAGTACATTACTTTTAATGAAGCAGCGCAGAATGTCCTGGTAATGCACTATAGTGTGCTTTATCAGATTCAGTGTGAACGGGGGGCTAAGAGGTAGATTTTTTGGTAAGCAGATGGTATGTCTTGGTAATGGTACCACGCTGATCCCACTCCTGTGCCTGCTGGTACCTCCCCCTGGTCTTAATTGGCCCCTCCCCCTTATCCCACCAGTTCAGCGGCGATTGTCATCTTTGTACTGGACTGCTGGATGGGAACCGCTGTCAACTGCAGGGGGCTGGGTCCTACTGTCTGGAGGGAGAGAAGCAGTGGAAAAAAAGGCAGTCTTATGCCCGTTACCTGGGAGGGAGGAGGAGTAGCAGCCTGAAGAGCAGATGCAGAGGCGTAACTATAACCTTCAGGGCCCCAGTGCAACAAACCATGAAGGGCCCCTGACTTGTAGTATGATAGGGGGGTATTGTGAAAGGATGGGAGGGCAGTGTGCCTCCTTACATCATTGCCTGGGATGCAAACGTGTGCCAAAAGTTTGTTTGTCCTGGAGGGCTCTGTGCATGGAGGAAATGGAGGTGGCTCGGGGGTGCCATTTACAGAAGACCAGCTTGTGGAGGCCAAAGGGAAGAACCAAGAGGCAGATCCTGGGTTGCGCCTCTTGTTTCTTCCTCACAATAGCTGATATTCTGTAAAATGGCGCCCGGTGGAGACAATTTACCAGTGTTGGCCACGAACCTCTAGCAGTGGCGGCGAAAAATCAGGAAAATGCTGATTTTCCTGGGACATTTTGTGGGAAATGGTAAGACTGGGACAAAGGTCTAAATACCAGGAATGTCCCAGGAAATTCGGGACAGTTGGCAACTATGGTCTGTTAGGGGAACAGGGTGACTGAGAAAATGAAGGACAACTACTTAATGGACACTGAGAATGTGGTTTGGATTACTTCAGATGGCCTCTGCTAGCTTGGGACTCAGTAGACAGATGTATGTGAAAGGAAAGCTGATTAATGAGATCCTGTTGTCTACTAGTCTAAAGGGTCTTTCACCCATTGGTAATTGTGCTAATTAACACACCTTTGTCACCTAGCAAACTATTGGGGGATGTGTTTATACCTGTAACTAGAGATGGGCTTTATGTTCGGGTCGAACATGAGTTCGACTCGAACATTGGCTGTTCGCCCGTTCACGGAATAGCGAAAAATTTGGGGTGTTCACGGCAAATTCGAAAGCTGCTGAACACCCTTTAAAAGTCTATGTGAGAAATCAAAAGTGCTAATTTTAAAGGTTAATTTGCATGGTATTTTCATAAAAAAGTGTTTGGGGACTTGGGTCCTGCCCCAGAGGACATGGATCAATGCAAACAAAAGTTTTAAAAACGGCCATTTTTTCAGGAGCAGTGATTTTAATAATGCTTAAAGTCAAACAATAAAAGTGTAATATCCCTTTAAATTTCGTACCTGGGGGGTGTCTATAGTATGCCTGTAAAGGGGCGCATGTTTCCCGTGTTTAGAACAGTCTGACAGCAAAGGAAAAAAGTCATTTAAAACTACTCACGGCTATTAATGAATTGCCGGTCCGACAATACACATAAAAGTTCATTGATAAAAATGGCATGGGATTCCCCCACAGGGGAACCAAACCCAAATTTAAAAAAAATGGCGTGGGGGTCCCCCTAAATTCCATACCAGGCCCTTCAAGAGCCCACGCCGCTGTCATAATCTTCATCCACAGGCTAATGTCCTTGTGGTCCCAGCGCAGAGACGGTCGGATGGTCATCCATTGTCGAAACTGTTCGTCCAAATCTTTATTTATAGAAAAGGACAATCCTTTGGAGATAAAGTAGTTAAAAAATATATTAAATCCACCAGTAAGACCAACCATGTTCTGGGACAGCCCAGGCTTTCATGCTTGTCGGAGATGTATATCTTGCCGACAAGTTCACACGAGATTAAGAGGATTGACTGAGTTCCAATCAACAGCTAATCTTAGAATATTTAAGTTAAAAGACTTTATTTCATGTAGGTCCACCTATGTAGTATATGCACTTCGGTGCCCTTGTAAACCTATGTACATAGGATGCACTAAACGTACTTTAAGTAATTAAGTATCAGAACATATTAATAATATCAGGATTGGTTACAAGGAACACAGTGTTTCCATGCATTTTAAAATGAAACATAAAAGTGACCCCTCAGGATTGATATTCTGGGAGGTAGAAAAATGCATCCTGATTGGCGCGGAAGTAACAGGGTAAGGGAATTATCCTAATGTGAAACCAAGTGGATATATTTGACAGATACCCTCATCCCAAAAGGAATGAACATCGAGATGGACTTAAATTGTTTTATTAGTGATTATTGATTTTAGAAATGTATTATATGAATGAAATATTAACGTTTTTTTAAGATATATTTTTTTTTAAATAATAGGGTTTTTGATGCGTTTTTAGTGGTATCATGTGTGATATTTTATCATAGTTTATGTAAGGTTAACCACTTGCCGCCTGCTGATGATGGCGGCAAAGTGGTTTCAATATCCTGACTGGGCGTCATATGATGTCCGCAGGATATTGAGCCGCTGCGCGCCCCCCGGGCGATCGTTGTTGCGGGGTCTCAGTCTGACACCCCGCAGCACCGATCTAGGTAAAGAGTCTCAGACGGAGACGGAAACAAAGATTTGGTGTTCAACGTTTTTTATGCACGGATCAGCCGCTATCCCATAATCTGCTTTGCATAATTAAAATACAAGTGGAACTTTATATCTACATGTGAACTTTCTAAGCGCTACTAATGTTTTAATGACTTCGTTTTTTTTAACATATTTTGTTTACAGTACTACAAATGATGCCTAACATGTTTCGGACCTTGTAGTCCTTCTTCAGAGGCTTATGTCATTTTTTGAAAGTCATGAGTATTCTATAATATAAATATAGTAATAGAATAGTAAAGTAATGAACTAGTATAACAGTTTGTCAATAGTAATTAAACAAGAAAAATAATCAAAACAGATCTGCATCTCTAAACACGTTTGATAACAACATAACAGCAAAAGAGACTATACTTACAAGGATGAGCGAATCACCGACAACCAGGGGGCCAAAGGATGTATTCCCGCAGATTGAGTGTAAAACCAAGGTAAACACCAGATGGCAACCGGGTAAAGAGGTGCGGGCATGTACAGAGGGGCGAGAGGGCAAAGGGGCGGCACCTGTCCCAACTGTAAGGACCCCAGGTGTGTGGAGTCAAACTCCTGCCAAGATTCTGACCAACAAGCGATGGAGTCTGAATGTACTGCAGTAGAGTGCTGTGTATGTTTCTCTGTATATGTATAATAGAAAAAAAAAGAGTATAAAGAAAAGGGTACTCATAGGACGTTGTAGAGATGCAGATTGGTAAGTATATAGACACGGTAGAGATTGTTATCTGAACACTTCACCCCAAGCATGACTATGCTTAATAGGGTGGAACAGATAAGGGAAGGTAGATTTGGATTTGAGAGAGTGAAAACATTGTTTGCTAATCACAAACCTCTGCCTTGTGTCCTGTAGTGTATCGTCCCGCCACCACCACATCATCACTGTGGATGTCTGGGGTGTGGGCTAATATACTCCTGGTGAGGCTGACTGAGATCAATTGCACTCTGTGCCATTGAAATCAGCTGGTGGTCAGTGTGACAGATCACAGCGCTCAACCAATTTCAACCTCGATCTGTCACGGAGTCACTCAGCGTGATGATGCGCGGTGCAAGCCCATCCCAAGGGGCGGGGTCACATCCCACATCACCACGCTACCGACACGCATGTAGTCCGCTGGTCTGCACCTCTCAGTGAAGTGCAAACAGGAAGGAACCTGTCATCAGGGAGGCTCCAAAGGGCAGAAATGTCCCAAGTGAAGCCCTTAGACAGGAATGTGGCTCAGAACAGGGATTGACAGGAAGGTGGGGGGCACTATGTGTGCCTCATTAATATTCTCTTTGGAGTGCCCAAAGGTGTCCCAGGTCTGGTACAATCCAATAGTGTATGCTAAAACAAAAAAAATTACTATGCGCCACTAAAGTGTTCGGGTTTGGCTTGAAGAAAAAGTGGAAACCTTAATCCCCACAAGAGGGCGGTGTCCGTGTGTCACTCATGTTCCCCCTTATGGGATTCACAGTGGTAAACAGGTCTTTCCACAGATATCTCACTCTCCTTAGTGTAATTGGTCAATCAGGTATCATGTAGGGATAATAAGACGCCTCCATAGTGTGATTCTGTTTAATAAATAGAAGGTAAATATTGCACTTCCATCAGGTATCAGACAACAAGCACTGAAAAGCAGGAAGTCCGGCGCTCGCTGCTCTCCACCGACCCGAACCGGATGTGACATAATGACGCTCTAGATCCGTCACATCCGGTTCGGGTCCGTGGAGCGCAGAGAGTGCCGGACTTCCTGCTTTTCAATGCTTGTTGTCTGTTATTCATGAATTCTATAGGCTGTTTACTTTAGATCAGGCATGTCCAAAGTCCGGTCAGCATTCCGGTTTGATGTGGCCCCCACTTGCAATTTGCATATATATCCTTCTGTGGCCCCCCAAGCTTGGGCGTGTTATGCTTTTTGTAACTATATATATCTCTCTCTTCTTTAGCCTGACAAATCCCCGAGCACCATTTATAGTTAGGATGAGCTGGGGTCCGCAGCTGCAGAGATCAGGAAATGTCTCAGTGCCTGTGATTGGTGGTGGTGCTGTATGCTGTCAGCTTCCTTGTGGGCTCGGGCACATGGACTTGTGAACATGCCTGAGCTCATCCTTAGACTCACCACACACAGCCACAAAGGTAGGAGAATTCTTGTTGGGTGGTGTATTAGGGTATCGGACGAACACACTTAGACCAAAACCTCTGGCACTGCGCTCCCATGCTCCCCCTTCTGGTCAATTTCTAAAATGACGACTGTAAATAAGAGAAGGAAAGTTGACTGTGAGGGCCGCCACTTCCAGGACAGGTGGAAAGTGGAATATTTCTTCACTGAAATATGGAATCACTGTGTTTGTCTGATATGCCAAGAGACTGCGGCTGTTTATAAGGAATTTAATGCCAAGAGACACTACCAGACGAGACATAGCACATACCACAAGCTAACAGGGCGCCACCGCAGGGAAAAGTTGAAGCAACTTGAAGCTGTTTTAATGTCACAACAGCGATTTTTCACAAGAGCCCGTGAGTCAAATGAAAATTCCACAAGGGCGAGCTATGAGGTGGCAACAATAATTGCTAAAAATTGCAAATCTTTTGCTGAGGGAAGGGCCGGATTAACATAGGGGCTGATGGAGCTGCAGCTCCAGGCTTCTGCCTTAAAATTGGCCCGCCCAGCCAGCAGTATAAGCCCAATTTTCTCCTGTCCATAAACTTCTATGGGACAGGAGAAGCTGTGTGTAAATGGAGGGGTGTCTGGCTGCATCTGTGTTTGCTCACTGTGGTTATTACAATGTCACAGTGCACAGTTCCCCCCTACACAAATGGGAGAGGCTGAGTCGGCTCCGCCTTTCCCCTCCCCTCTGTGAAGTGAAGGAGCCGTGTGGGTGGGAAATTATGAACAGAACATCTACAGATAGAAGGTGAACAGGATATCTGTGAGTGATCAGCCTCCAGGGACCATCCAAATGTGAGCTCAGTGACTCTGATCTCCCTTCCCCTCGTTTATATCTTATTCCTCCAGCAGTAGCTCTTATAACTGCAGCCAAAGTGTTTAGAATTGTGTCCTCAGCCTGTGGTAGTGCTCGGTCCCTTGTGCTTTTTAGTTCACACTGGTTTGCTTGTTTTGGCCCATTGCTGGTGTATCCACAATTTTCCTGCGTTTTACCCACAACAGTCCTATTGATTTCTATTAGGTTGTTTTTTCTGCATTTTCTGAAAGCTCACCAAAAATTCCTACATGCTACATCTTATCTTTGGCGCACTGTCAGAAAATGCAGCAAAAACCTGCAACCTGATGTATATCAATAGGACTGCAGCTAAAACTGCAGATACACAAGCAGTGCAGCTGACTGCAGCACACCAGTGTGAGCCCAAAGACTTGTACACACAACCCCCCCTCTGTAGAACTTGGTCTGCTCAATACTCCTGGCATACACACACATGGCCATACCATCCCAGCTCAGGAGGGGTGGGGGCTCCAGGGATTTGATTGACTATGCAGGCCCTGTCCCTTCTATCCATCCGGGCAGAGTCCTGGAGGCAGTGGCAGGCTGCCGGTGGCAATTGGCACACTGTGTCTGGTGGCAAGTGGCACACTGTATCTGGTGACAGGCTGCTTGTGGCAAGTGGCACACTGTATCTGGTTGCAAGTGGCACAGTGTATTTGGTGGCAGGCTGTGGGTGGCAAGTAGCATACCGTATCTGGTGGCAGGCTGCTGGTTGCAAGTGGCAGACTGTATCTGGTGGCAAGTGGCACAGTGTATCTGGTGGCATGCTGCTTGTGGCAAGTGGCACACTGTATCTGGTGGCAGGCTTCTGTTGGCAAGTGGCACACTGTGTCTGACAAGTAGCACACCGGATCTGGTGGCAGGCTGCTGGTGGCAAGTGGCTCACTGTATCTGGTGGCAAGTGGCACACTATATCTGGTGGCATGCTGCTGGTGGCAAGTGGCACAGTGTATCTGGTGGCAGGCTGCTGATGGCAAGTGACACACTATATCTTGTGGCATGCTGCTGGTGGCAAGTGGCACAGTGTATCTGGTGGCAAGTGGCACACTGTGTCTGGTGGCAGGCTGTGGGTGGCAAGTTGCACACCGTATCTGGTGGCAGGCTGCTGGTGGCAAGTGGCACACTGTATCTGGTGGCATGCTGCATGTTGCAGGTGGCACACTGTATCTGGTGGCAGGCTGCTGGTGGCAAGTGGAACACTGTATCTGGTGGCAAGTGACACACTGTATCTGGTGGCATGCTGCTGGTGGCAAGTGGCACACTATCTTGTGGCAGGCTGCTGGTGGCAAGTGGCACACTGTATCTGGTGGCATGCTGCTGGTGGCAAGCGGCACACTGTGTCTGGTGGCAGGCTGTGGGTGGCAAGTGGCACACCGTATCTGGTGGCAGGCTGCTGGTGGCAAGTGGCACACTGTATCTGGTGGCATGCTGCATGTGGCTGGTGGCACACTGTATCTGGTGGCAGGCTGCTGGTGGCAAGTGGAACACTGTATCTGGTGGCAAGTGACACACTGTATCTGGTGGCATGCTGCTGGTGGCAAGTGGCACACTATCTAGTGGCATGCTGCTGGTGGCAAGTGGCACACTATCTGGTGGCAGGCTGCTGGTGGCAAGTGGCACACCGTATCTGGTGGCATGCTGCTGGTGGCAAGTGGCACACTGTGTCTGGTGGCAGGCTGTGGGTGGCAAGTAGCACACTGTATCTGGTGGCAGGCTGCTGGTGGCAAGTGGTACACTGTATCTGGTGGCAGGCTGCTGGTGGCAAGTGGCACACTGTATCTGGTGGCAGGCTGCTGGTGGCAAGTGGCACACTGTATCTGGTGGCAGGCTGTGGGTGGCAAGTAGCACACTGTATCTGGTGGCAGGCTGCTGGTGGCAAGTGGCACACTGTATCTTTTAGCATGCTGCTTGTGGCAAGTGGCACACTGTATCTGGTGGCAGGCTGCTGTTGGAAAGTGGCACACCATATCTGGTGGCAGGCTGCTGGTGGCAAGTGGCACACTGTATCTGGTGGCAAGTGGCACATCATATCTGGTGGCATGCTGCTGGTGGCAAGTGGCACACTGTATCTGTTGGCAAGTGGCACACCGTATCTGGTGGCATGCTGCTGGTTGCAAGCGGCACATTGTATCTGGTGGAATGCTGCTGGTGGCAAGTGGTACACTGTATCTGGTGGCAGGCTGCTGGTGGCAAGTGGCACACTGTATCTGGTGGCAGGCTGCTGGTGGCAAGTGGTACACTGTATCTGGTGGCAGGCTGCTGGTGGCAAGTGGTACACTGTATCTGGTGGCAGGCTGCTGGTGGCAAGTGGCACACTGTATCTGGTGGCAGGCTGCTGGTGGCAAGTGGTACACTGTATCTGGTGGCAGGCTGCTGGTGGCAAGTGGCACACTGTATCTGGTGGCAGGCTGCTGGTGGCAAGTGGTACACTGTATCTGGTGGCAGGCTGATGGTGGCAAGTGGTACACTGTATCTGGTGGCAGGCTGTGGGTGTTTAGTGGCACACTGCATCTGATGGCAGGCTATGGGTGGCATCTGGCATGCTGCATCTGGCGGCAGGCGATGGTGGCAAGTGACAAGCTCAGGTTCCCACTGATTCTGCATCATGGTGAGTTGAACTATTTCACTATATATTACAATGTAGTAATAGAAATAATGGAATTTGATCATCCTGACGCCATATCAAGCATAGTGTCAGGATGATTTTAAGTGCTAACACCAGCCATTTGCCCGAAAAATCACCCCGCCACCTATTTCCCTATCAACCCTGAGACTACATCCCCCTCATCTTTTTTTGGGAAGGGGGATGTCCCTGAATGGCAGTTTGGAAATGTGGTCGCCCTATGTTGCTGTTAGTGAGAGACCACATAGCAGGTGGTATTAGTGGTGTTGCTGCTGCTCAGAGGCTGCATGGCTGGTATTACTGGTGAGAGTAGATTTCATTTGTTTTAGCAAAAAATGTTTGCATTTTAATTTTGTTTCCATAAAAAGGCCACCAAAATCCTGAGCACCAGGTCCATGATGCTCTTAATCTCGCCCTGGCTGAGGGTGACTTTATCAAAGAATGAGTTATGAAAATGGTGGAGAATATCTGTCCTGAGAAGAAGGAAGAGTTTGCCAACATTTGCCTGGCTCGTAACACTGTAACACGGAGAATCAAAGAGATTTCATCAGATATTAAGAGACAGGTGACATATTAGGAGACAGTTGACGTCCAAAGGAGTGGATTTTGACTTCTTTTCAGTAGCCTGTGATGAAAGCACGGACCTATCTGACACGTCTCAGTTGCTGATTTTATGAGAGGGGTGGACGATGAAATGAATGTGACTGAAGAACTACTTGACCTCCAGAGCCTTACAGACCAAACAAGAAGAAAAGATTTATTTGTTTCTGTTAGTTCCGCCATAGATGACATGAAACTTGGAACAAAGTTCCTGGGATTATTACTGATGGGGCACCTGCCATGGATGGTGAACAAAGTGGATTATCAACCCTAATCTGTAACAAGGTGATCGAAGAAGGAGGCAAAGCTATTAAACTCCATTGTATCATTCATCAACAAGTTCTATGTGCTAAACATCTCAAATATGACCATGTTATGAAACCGGTGGTGAAGACTATTCATTTTATTCGCTCTAAAGCCCTGTTCCACCGCCAGTATAAACAGTTTCTACTGGACATCCAGCCTGAATAGGAAGATGTTTTATATCACAACGATGTAAGATGGCTCAGTCGGGGGTCTGCACTGCAGTGTTTCTACTCTCTCAGAAAGGAAATCGGAGAATGTTTGGAAACAAAGGGACAACCGATGTGAGAACTATCTGATCCTATTTGGCTGGCTGATTTGGGGTTTCTAGCTGACATAACAAAGTATCTGATTGTACTGAACACGAGACTTCAAGGGAAAGGTGCAGCGATGAACCAGCTTTATTCACACCTCAAAGCCTTTGGAACCAAGCTGCAACTTTTCATAAGGCAGTTGTCACAAACACAGCACAATCTCATACATTGTTCAGCATTGCAGGAAATAATGAACAGTTTTCCACAGGACAATATCAGTGCGCAAACGAGCCGGTATGCAGCAGACATCACATCTCTGGCTGGGGAGATTAAATCGCGCTTTCAGGATTTTGCAGCTATTGAAAAGGAGATCATCCTTTTCTCCTCTCCATTCTCTGGTGACCCCGATGATGCTCCAAGTCAGCTGCAGCTCGGGCTCATTGAGCTGCATTGTGACAGCGAGTTACGCAGTCATCACCAACAGCTCTCTCTTATGAACTTTTACCGCCAACTGGATAAGAGCCGGTTTCAAGAGATTCGAACATTGGCTAAGAAAATGCTGAGCTTGTTTGGCTCAACATATATGTGTGAGAAGACATTCTCTGCTATGAACTTTAACAAGAACCGCGTGAGGACAAGTCTAAGTGACTCTCACCTGCCAGACATTTTGTGCATCAAAACCACGACTTTGACCCAGACCTAGCATATGTGCTGCAGTCCAGATCTCAGTTTTGTTGTAATATGTTGGCCGATTTATGTAGGATATATGTGTACATATACAGTACAATATTGATCAGGCCAGAATTCAGTTGATAATGGTTGAGTTTCCAACTCAATTTTAACATATCAAAGGGACAGCTGATGACCCTTTGATGTATTGATTTTATACAAGTCTATCTAGGTATGGCCTGTGACGGGGTATAAAGATGTTTTAGAAGCAAGTGAACCCTCGTCTGATATCCTGCCTAGAGTGTTCCTTCAAACCCAATCAGGCCTGGAGATACATACCGATAAGAAAATAATGACACACAGTCAATACATGCGGAATGTTCTGGCTTTTATTTCCCGTATCTCCACTTATATAACCAAAATGACATCACAAGAAAAGTCCAACCTTTTCATTAATATATGCTAAAGATACAGACATACAGGATGCTTAAAATTAGCAAAAATACAACATGATTACCTCATATAGAAACTATCAACAGGAAAAAGCTTTGTGCATCATTTCGGAGAAATCAAACCATTTACAAGAAATTGAAACTTAAATTTCATAAACGTCACATATACATATTATTGTAAAATGGATACACATTTTTATAGCTAAAATCGTGGACAGCAAGCTAAAAAATCCTTACAGCCTGGTAATCAAAGGGTACATTGTTTACATACTTAAGGATGATAAAGGACCATAGAAGAAGTATTTATTGATGGACTTGAGGGGGTATTCAGAAACCCCCCCAGTGTCAGACCAGTATTTCAGGTGGACAATTCAAGCTGGCAGTCAGTCTTTTCATTCTCCATGAAGATGAAGGCCACAGGTCTAGATATTGTCTAGGACAAATGGGACTCTGAAGGCTACTGGTCATTGTCATATTTACTCTGTTGAATTTTCTCATCTGTTGCAAGTATCTTATGGACTTTGTTTTGTCTGAAGTTTCAATAAATGCATCTCTCTGGAAGAATCGGGTTGCTGTGGGAAATTACTCACATTATAATAATAACTAAATGATAATCATCTACTACACTACTACATCACTACAAGTTTCACCCTTCACATTAGTGCAGGCAAGTTTTTTTTCTCAATATAGATAGATTGAAATCTTGCGAGCTACCATTAGAGACGACCAACCTAGATTACAACTACCATAAGGTGTAGTGTTGAAAAATAAAAATGATAAATGTGGAGAAAGAACCAATACACAGCAGCTTAACATTAATAACACGCCAATAAATAAAATCAGGGGAAAATCGTGAGTGCGTGTTATACGCCGATCCCCGTCGATCCCCCCTGCTGATTGTGAGCGGAGCGAGCGCCGGCGCCGATATACATACATAGCTGAGTGTACTCGGCTAGGCTCAGCTAGTTCCGCTCACAGTCACGCCCAGTCCTGCCCTATGACGGACATAACACAGGGACTGGGCGTGACTGTGAGCGGAACTAGCCAAACCTAGCTGAGTACACTCGGCTATGTATGTATATGGGCAGCTCTCAGCTCCGCTCACAGCCACGCCCAGTCCCGCCATTGGACCTGTGTTATGTCCATCATAGGGTGGGACTGGGCGGGACTATGAGAAGAGCTGGCTCTGTGTATCTCGGCGGCACCATTTTCAAACTGCAGTGACACTGACAAGTACTGCAGTTTAACTGCAGCCTGAGCAAGGCTGCAAATGTCACTGACAAGGCTGCAAATGGACACTGATAAGGCTGCAAAGCTGCAAATGTCACTGACAAGGCTGCAAATGACACTGGACAAGCATGCAGATGGACGCTGTGCAAGGCTGCAGATGGACACTGATAAGGCTGCATTGATGGGCATTTAAATGTAAGTTTTTTTTCCTTTAAAAAGTTTTTCTTCTTAAAATTCCCTCTTAAACTTGGGGTGCATGTTATACGCCGATAAATATGGTAAATAAAAGAAAATGCAGCTATTAACCTTACTAGTGTGAATATAAATACCACAAATTGATGCCGTGAACACTTACATCCAAGTTATGAGAAAAAAACAATAATATATGAATAATAAAAAACAAAACATCATTGTGTCAAGCAAGTTCATCGTGAAATAATTCATTAATATCGAAGTATCATCAAATATCAAAAAGATTCTCAATTTTCAGCAAGTCCTCAGTGAAAAAGGTATAAGTTGAAAAAATATATTGAAATATATATAATAATATATATATATATATATATAATGTCCCATTAATGACTCTTGTGATGATGATCAAGGTATTTAGTACAATCCAGAGATGTTTTCCTCAATTTAAAGTAAGAAAGAGGCTGGATAGTGCATTATTGTTTGAGTATAAATTTATTGTAGAGGATCCCCCTGAGGAAGACAAGTGATTAGCCCTGTGTCGTCACACGTAGGGGAGGGGCCATGACGGTGGAGGAGACAGTTACCTGCTCTCTGAGCAAACTGCTGCTGATACACAAGTTTGCAAGCCGTCAGCGAGGAAACCCATAGAGAGCTGACTCATTGGTTGTTAAGGACGCCGCGGCTGGCTTCCCGTCCCCTCTCCTTAACAACCAGCCTACATTGCGCCCTGATTGAGCAAAGCTTTGCCCACAGAATGCATTGTGCAGCACTCAGTGTATTGAAGGGTGTTTGGCAGGAATAACACCCAGTGAAAACCCTGCAAATTTGCGAAATTCTTGCGATAACTTACCACATGATGTCATGCATTATTTTCGAATATATAATACATGCGAGTTTATAATGAGAGTTTCTTTGTGAATTGCACCCATTTTTTTCTAACGTTGTGAGATGTATTGCAGTATACTCAGATGTGGTAACATATCGCTTAGTGGATTGTGCCCTGTGTCTTGTGCCTGGTAGCCAGGAGTTTCCCCGATTTCTTGTTTCTGACACGATAGCGGATCTTTAGGGACAGAAGGTATTTATCATGCTGCTGGACCATCAGTATGGAGTTCAGTATGGAGTTTAGTCAAGGAAGCGACCACAGTAACATCTGGGGAGGTTTTGTTTTTGACTTCCAGATTGTGGATATTAGTCAAAAGTTTGGGGCCTCGAATGGGTCATGCTGGGTCAATGAATCCGTTGGACTTTGGTTGATCGTGTGTAGGCAAGTCTGTTCATTCGGAAAGTCCGTCGGAAAGTCAGTTGAAAAGTCCGCCAGACCTAGCCCGTCAAAGTCCGCCCGTGTGTACGCGGCATAAGTCTTGTAAAAGTTCCAGCCTATTACAATAACAAAAATGTTTGGTTTGACAAAGGATGGAAAACTCAGAGCAATCAGTATAATAATAACAAATTGTAATAATATAATGTATTTGTTATGACATGCTACACCTTTACATGTCCATATTGGACACCGTGTAATCTTCTATTGTTCTATACTTTCTTTTATTTCACTACTTACTCTGTTAATCTTTGATATGTTCTTTCCTTTGTTACACTGATTACTTCCCTTAGTGTTGGTTCACACTGAGGCAGCACGACTTGCAGCGCGACTGCCTCAGGTGACCTGGACACGACAGGAGCAGCGACTTGCAAGACGACTTCTGTATAGAAGTCAATGCAAGTCGCCCCCAAAGTCGTACAGGAACCTTTTTCTAAGTTGTAGAGACTTGCGTCGCTCCTATTAGAATGGTTCCGTAGTACAAAACGGGACGTGACTTGTCGGGCGGCTAGGTCATCTGACAAATCGCCCCTGTGTGAACCGGGGCTTACTGATAATCTGCTAAGTATACATCACAACATGTTTGTCTGTAATTCCTTCATCTATAATATTCTTCTCATTGAGGTTTGTGAATATGGAAGTGATACACAAGAGACGTGTACTGAGCGCTTTCCTTCTTCCTTCGCCTACATGGCTTTCTTCTTATGTCATACTTTGTTACCGGACTCTTTTCTATTTCTTTTGCTGGACTTGTAAAAATAGTAAAAAGATGTGACCCCCACGCTTATGGTGAAGATGAAAAATGAGGAGCTGCAGCCTCTATCAATAAATTCACCCCTAAGGTAAATCTAGAAGAAATGTGAAAAAGAGGGGATAGGTATGGCTCTGCTCTTATTAAGAGGTGACCTACAACCTCTAAATACTTGAGGGGTGTGTGTCACGGGCGCATTTAATGCAAAAAGTGACAATAAAAGTGCAGAAAATAAATATTTGTATATTCACAAAAATCCACAAAAAATCCTACTGTGTAAACTTCCTAGCCGCTTATATATAATGCATATTGTTATGTTCAATAAAATAAAATAAACACAATCCTGTGCAAAACCTGCAATTCAAAGTGACATTTCTGTGCAAAATCCAACATATATGACTGGTGTGTATTGTTGCTGGGAAACTGGGCTCAGAAATATGTATATACTGTCCTTAAACCCTGGTGTATAAAAATAGTCCAATAATAAAGTGACAATGTGCTCCTTCAAATTGTTCTGTGCTTCTTGGAAAACACAGAGCCCCATAAGAAAAGCGCTCACCGTTATTATTCACCCCACAAGGAGGTATTTCACCTTCACAGCAGGAGCCACTGTGCAGCCTGTGGAGTGGGAGGAAACTTCCTGTAAAAATGTCTAATAAATATCTACTATAAAAATAAATCCTCTTTATACTGGTGTTGTGTGAGGACCATTATAACACATTGTCTGCTGGATTAAATGTGTCCTTGTAACTAATGGCTCTGTATGCAAACTTTCCTTTCACAGCCGACATAACATTTGTAACCTGTGGTTCATCAGAAGGTTATTCTTCATATCTCCTTCAGAATTCATATGAATAATTATCATTTAATATCAGAAAAAATCTGACATATCCGTATACTGTACAGTATAGTCTGGGCTGAAGGACACACACAGATCCCACCCATTAAAGTGTACTGTACACCTTTCCCTGACAAAGTGGCCACTAAAGAGCCACGCAATGTGCTGTTTGTGTTTTAACCTGTTTTTATGATGAATAAATACCGACCTTCCTGAAGAATCCTCTTGGAAGCATTTTATTAGTGAATGGAGGTCTCTGCTGACCACACATGGCTTAAATTTTCGGGTCTTCTCCTTTTTATCACCTGACCTCTCTATAGACATCTTACTGGCTGATACATTGGTGCTGCTTAGTACCAGTCTTGGCTATGAATGGAACAGATTTGTGAAGGTGACACCTAGAAATACAAGTCTGTATAAATTGTGGCATTAAACAGGGTAGGATTCCTTTTGTGACCCCGATATACCAATCAGATGAATGCTGGGTAGAAGGTTCTGATTGATCCTCATAGTTATGGGTTGTAAATGACAGAAATCCATCCAATTCTAATGCCCTGTACACACAATCGGATTTTCCGACAACAAAACCGTGGATTATTTTCCAAAGGATGTTGGCTCAAACTTGTCTTGCATAGACACAGTCACACAAATGTTGTCGGAAATTCCGAATGTGAAGAACGCGGTGACATACAACATGTACGACGAGCCAAGAAAAATTAAGTTCAATAGCCAGTGCGGCTCTTCTGCTAAATTCTGAGCATGCGTGGAACTTTGTGCGTCGGACTTGTGTACACACACTCAGAATTTCCAACAACAAAGTTTGCTCTCAAACATTTGTGAAATTCCGATAGCAAATGTCCGATGGAGCATAGATACAGTCGGACTTTCCGACAACAAGCTCACATCGAACATTTCCCATCGGAAATTCCGACCGTGTGTACACGACATTATACTTTCTAATTGGAAAACCAGTCAGCCAAATGTTATCCACAGAAGGGAACAAATCCTCCTTATTGGTTCCATTCATCACACTACAATTGAGTTTATTATTGTTTGTGCTCCTTCCAGGTGATGTCATCTCGGGTCATCTCCTGATGTCATGGCGACCTCTTCCTCCTCATCCTCCTCCCCACAAGGTATGACTGCTGATCCTGACAATCCTTTCCAATGTTTTCCTCCATCTCACATCTCCAGAGATTGGAATTAGATGATAGGACATCTTATGTCTCCGTAGTCTCCACATTTCCTGTAGACATCTGGTCAGTCCACCCATTAGAAGACTTCAGGAACTTTCATCAATTCCACCATCACATTCCCGTGTCTTCAGATTTTATTTATCATTGATGGAAATGATCTTCTGAGATGGTCCAGTGATCCATAATGACTGGAGGACCCCAAATTTTATGGCTATTTGTGTAGTGGTCAGGGGAATCCTTTGTCTATAATCCTAAGGAGAAAACGTCCCCGTGTCACATGACACATACTGCTGGGAGATTTGGGGGTAATCGGAGTTCTTAGTTCACACTGATCAGACTCATCATTTTTCAGGGGGGGAAGATTTTTTAAAGGTTTTATATTTTTATTTTAGTTTACTATGAAACAATCAATAAACATGATGTTTAAAATGATCATCTATACATATACATTAGGAGGTCTGTATATATAATAATTACTATGAGTTTGTGTCATTTGTACAGTCATCACTAATAATCCCCGTAATTTGTCTAATAGGTTACCTTCCTATGTTCATCAGCTCATAATACATTAATTTCTAGAAATACCTCAACAAGTAAGATATGGCATTATGACCACTAGATGGAACTGATGATCATAGGAAATAAACATATTGGACACATTATAGCAGTGGTTCTCAACCTAGGGGTCGGGACCTCCTCGGGGGTCAAATGATGATTTGCCAGGGGTCACTGAATTGCAGGCTGTTCCTGAAGCCCCCTCTCCCAGCCTTTTTTTGGCCGCCCAGCAGGGCTGTTCCTGGAGCCCACGGCCGTCCACTCAGCCTCTTTACAGCCGCCCATTCAGTTCATACATGGGTGGGGGGCAGAGACTGAAGGTCAGCTGACTGGTGAGGAATGTGAAGTGGGAGGGGCTGGAGGAGACCCTATCTCCTGATTTCGGCATAGGTGTCACTGCTACGAGACACCACAAAGTGCACAGTGAAGCCAGAGACACAGTGAGTAACACTACCTGTGATTAGTTGCCTATAAAGTCCCCACTATAGTTCTCAGATCAGATGACCTTGATCAAGAGCACCTAAGTTGGCTCATCAGAACCCCCCCAAGCATTGACACTCATCCCAAGTCCCCGCCAGCACTGCCACTCATCCCATTCCCCCCACCAAGGAGAAAGAGAAGGAATAAAAATAGAGAATACATGGAAGGGAGAGGAAAAGAGGGGGAGGAACAAAGAAAAAGGGAGAGAACGAATAAGAGAAGGAACAAGAAAGATGGCTAGAGAGGGGGATGGGAGAAAAAAACAATAAATTGGATAGAGATAAAAGGGAAAGAAAGGAGAACAAAAAGAAAGAGTCGTACATCCTAAAATGTACCATGAGAGGTTTTAATACTGTACAAGTGGAAAGGGAGTCAGGGAGCGCTAAATGTCCGTGGGTTGGGGGCGCAAATTACTTGTCTTGCCTTGGGTGCTGACAACCCACGTTACGAAAATAATTTTACTGTTAGGGGTTCCTACAACTTAGGAAATTTTATTAAGGGGTCACGGCACTAGTAAGGTTGAGAATTACTGCATTATAGGGATGATTCATGAAGGTGATTTATTTTATATAAATAGCCCCCCTAGATGTTTGCACCCAATATTCATCCATCTGAGAACTTACCAACTTACCACTATGGAGGCAATCATATGAGATTATCACAGGGAACCCAATCCCTCCATAGGATAATGTACATATAGACATATTGTGGGATCATTTCCTTTCCCTTCTATATGCTCTTTATAGCATTGCTGGCTGCCAGTACAGACTTATCTGCTGTCATGTGTCAGAAATCCTCCAATCAGGATGAATGTTTACAATTTCTGATTGTTCTCTCTGCAGGGTTGGCTCCTGGTGTCCTGGGAAAAAGGAAACAAACCCCCGGGGATCTTATCATATATTCTCTGCAGAATTTGATAGAATGTGACTTCAAGAGATTTAGGAACAAATTGTCTGATTTCTCCTATGGAGATAAACATCCCATCCCCCGAGGAAGACTAGAAAATGCAGACTGGATCACCACCAAGGACATCCTGATAGACACATATGGAGAAGAAGGGGCTCTGGATGTCACCAATCATGTCTTTACACTGATCAGTCTGATGGGACCCGCAAATTACCTCAAGGAGAGGAGATCACAACATGGTGAGTTCCCGTCTATAATGTCCATTTCCTACCAAAAAAATGGCGTGGGGTCCCCTCAAAAATCCATACCAGAACCTTATCCAAGCACGCAACCTGGCAGGCCACAGGAAAAGAGGGGGGACAAGAGAGCAGACCAGATTCCGATAAGCCCCCTGCCCGCAGACCCCCACAACCACCGGCCAAGGGTTGTGGGGATGAGGCCCTTGTCCTCATCAACATGGGGACAAGGTGCTTTGCGGGGGACCGCAAAGCACCCTCCCAATGTTGAGGGCATGTGGCCTGGTACAGTTCAGAGGGGGGGCGCTCTCTCAACCCCCCCTCTTTTCCTGCGGCCTGCCAGGTTGCGTGCTCGGATAAGGGTCTGGTATGGATTTTTGGGGGGACCCCACGCCAATTTTTTTTAAATTTTGGCACAGGGTTCCCCTTAAAATCCATACCAGACCTGAAGGGCCTGGTATTGAATTTAGGGGGACCCCCACGTCATTTTTTTTTAATTTTGGTTCAGGGTTCCCCTGTGGGGGATTCCCAATGCCGTTTTTATCAATGAACTTTTATGTGTATTGTCGGGACCGGCAATTCATTAATAGCCGCGAGTAGTTTTAAATTACTTTTTTCCTTTGAAATGTCATTTTGCTGTCAGACTGTTCTAAACATGGGAAACATGCGCCCCTTTACAGGCATACTATAGACACCCCCCAGGTATGAAATTTAAAGGGATATTACACTTTTATTGTTTCACTTTAAGCATTATTAAAATCACTGCTCACGGCCATTTTTAAAACTTTTTTTTGCATTGATCTATGTCCCCTGGGGCAGGACCCGGGTCCCCAAACACTTTTTATGACAATAACTTGCATATAAGCTTTTAAAATGAGCACTTTTGATTTCTCCCATAGACTTTTAAAGGGTGTTCCGTGGCTTTTGAATTTGCCGCTAACACCCCAAATTGTTCGCTGTTCGGCAAACTGGCGAACAGCCTATGTTCGAGTCGAAGCTCATCCCTATACAGGATCCATTATATAATACATTGTATACATAAAGGATATATTATATAATACATTGTATACATAGAGGATCCATTATATAATACATTGTATGCATACAGGATATATTATATAATACATTATATGATACATTGTATACATACAGGATATATTATATAATACATTGTATACATACAGGATATACTATATAATACATTGTATACATACAGGATATATTATATAATATGTTGTATACATACAGGATATATTATAAAATACATTGTATACATACAGGATATATTATATAATACATTGTATACATAGAGGATCCATTATATAATACATCATATACATACAGAATAAATAATATAATATATTGTATACATTCTGGATACATTACATAATACATTATATACATACAGGATATATTATATAATACATTGTATACATAGAGAATTCATTACATAATACATTGTATACATAGAGGATATATTATATAATACATTGTATACATAGAGGATCTATTATATAATACATTGTATACATAGAGGATATATTATATAATACATTGTATACATAGAGGATACATTATATAATACATTGTATATATATAGAGGATACATTATATAATACATTGTATACATACAGGATACATTATATAATACATTGTATACATACAGGATCCATTATATAATGTATTGTATACATACAGGATACATTATATAATACATTGTATACATACAGGATCCATTATATAATACATTGCATACATACAGGATCTATTATATAATACATTGTATACATACAGGATATATTATATAATACATTGTATACATACAGGATCCATTATATAATACATTGTATACATACAGGATATATTATATCATACATCGTGTTCTTTCTAATAAAGAAAAAAATAGCTAGATCAAAGTTTGATCCGGGTCAGTGCCAGATTTAGTGTTAGGGGTCAGGGTTAGTGTATTTTGGGTAGGTTTATTTTTAACCACTTAGGGACTAAGCCTCTTTCTGAAACTTGGTATTTACAAGTTAAAAACAGTTTTTTTGGCTAGAAAATTACTTGGAACCCCAAACATTATATATTTTTTTCTAACGCCTTAGAAAATAAAATGGCAGCCGTTGCAATACTTTCTGTCACACAGCATTTGCGCAGTGGTCTTAGAAGCGCACTTTTTTACATTAAAAAATAAGACAGCAGTAAAGTTAGTGCAATTTTTTTATATTGTAAAATATAACGTTACACCAAGTAAATTGATACCAAACAACATGTCACGCTTCAAAGATGCGCCCGCTCGTGGAATGGTGACAAACTTTTAACCTTAATAAACTCCATAGGTTAGGTTTAAAAAATTCTACAGGTTGCATGTTTTCAGTTACAGAGGAGGTCTAGAGCTAGAATTATTGCTCTCACTCTAATGATCGTGGCGATACCTCACATGTGTGGTTTGAACATCGTTTTCATATGCGGGCGCTGCTCACGTATGCATTCGCTTCTGCACGCAAACACGGCGGGATAGGGCACGTTTAAATTTTTTTTTTTCTTATTTATTTTACCTTTTATTTTTTATTTCAACACTGTTCTTTAAAAAAAATGGTATCACTTTTATTCCTATTACAAGGAATGTAAACATACCTTGTAGTAGAAAGAAAGCATGACAGGTCCTCCTAAATATGAGATCTGGAATCAAAAAGACCTCAGATCTCATATTTACACTAAAATGCTATAATTTTTTTTTAAATCTCTTTAAGAGCTATGGATTGAAGTGATGTTTTGACGTTGAATCCGCCCTGCAATAGTGTGGAGACGGGTAGGGGCCATCTTCCCCTCACTCAGCTCCATACCACATATGGGAGCCTCCGCTGCTACCAATGGCTCCGGTAAGCCGCAGAGGGCTCTTGAGAGCGGCGGGAGGGGGGTCCTCTCCCGCCACCAATAAAAGTGATCTTGCGGCAAATCCACTTTTATCGGAATGCGGACCGCTCACTGAAGAAGAAAATACCGGGGTTATGGTAGCTGCTGCCATAACAACGATATCCCTCTTCAAAGTGCCGACGTATATATCGGTGTGAGCCGGTCAGGAAGTGGTTAAAAAACATTTTCTAAATTAGTATCAGAGTCAGGTTTTTTAGGTAGGATAAAAAAAGCAAAATGTGTGCAATATGTTTTTTAGGCACTACGGGTACAAACCACGACTAACAGTGTTTGTGCCGGTGTTACCAAAAGAAGCTCAATTTGTCCTGAAATGAATACGGTATAATCCACCTGGATACACAATGTAGTTGTGATGATATGTACAGATTTACTAACTCGGGTCAAAGTTGCAAAATTGTATTCAGGCATTAACATTTGTTTTCCCCTCAGTCACTAAGGGGTTAAACAATCTTTACTGAGGGAGTTTACAGAATAAAATACATTTGGGTATAAAACTGTGGATGAAGGAAAAGGCTACAGAGTTCAGGAACAATGTAAAAGGGAAGCAGAGTAACACTTCTCCAGGATGCCGGCAGTCAGTCACCATAACACAATGACATCACTCAGCATGCCGGGCAGAGCAATACAATCACAGCCACTTGTCTATTATACAGAACCTCCATATTTATAGCTGTATTCCTAGGAGACCCTCATGATTGTTGCTCGGGGTTCTGAGCCTTGTGCCCCATGTACCCACCTGAATAGGGATGAGCCGAACACCCCCTGTTCGGTTCGCACCAGAACATGCGAACAGGAAAAAAGTTTGTTCGAACACGCGAACACCGTTAAAGTCTATGGGACACGAACATGAATAATCAAAAGTGCTAATTTTAAAGGCTAATATGCAAGTTATGTAACGAATATTTTCAAATCTTGTGACGTGTCAATGGTGCACTACACCCCACGTGAAGAATTAAAACTGTGGCGCTATCCTAAACACACTTGTCTTGAACACTATATAAAGTGCAAAAAATCCTAATCTAATGAACACATTTTTACAGGTGTAAATAAAAAAATGAATCAAAGTAAATACACCAAATAAATACAATACCTAAAGTGACTCAGTGCTGATACTACTAACAAAATATATGTGCCACTCCATTCTCCAATTAATAAATATAAAACATAAAAACAGATAGCACCATGTACATATTACGCAACGACTAAGTGACTAATATAATAAATAAAGTCTGTGAAAAATGCACACATATGTGTAAAAAGTCTGTGATAGTAATTCAATAAATATCAACTGTGCCACAGCAAGTCCTTAGTGTTTCTTGAAATTAAATGGAACCTTCCACCACACCTATGTGTTCAGTGCTCCCTCTCCCAATAGACAGTCTCTCACCAGCTCTCACTGCCTCCACTTTCGTATGAGGCTATCAAGCATAGGAGTTTCCAGGCTACCAGTAGGGGTTAAGTGTATTCCATCCAAAGATTCGTTCCATATAGAAATGACAAAAAAATGGAAAAAACTCCCAATAGTGTGATACCGTAAAAACTTTTAATAATGCACACTTCAAATAACACTTCAAAAGATGCACTCACATTGTGTAAAACACTATAAAAGCATAGCACAAATCCACGGCAATCTGCACACTGTAATATCAACACAGCAACACGGACAAGCCTTCCTAGGGGGTATGCGGTCACGGCGGACCCTGCCACAGCTGGCGTGTAAGAAGTCTCTCTCACCCTCTCCTCGCTCGCTCGTCCACCGGACCCACCGTCTCCCCTGATAGGCGAACCTCAGAGATCGCTTCCTCCTGTCACCAAGTATGTGGTGTTTAATCTTCGCTTGGCCACGCCCCCGACATGTTTCGCTACGCCTGTAGCTTAATCATGGGATAGGCCGCTCAATGCATCAATCTCCCTTTATACTTCCCCTCCTCTCTATTCAACTAGGGAAGTCACAGTGCGCGTGCGCATCCTGTGTATCCCGCGCCTGCGCAATCAGAGTGTCCCCGTGAGCGCAAACCCACGCTGATCATAGCTGCCGGTCTGTGGTACATAATACAACTATGCAGCGAAAACAGACTGGCGGCATCTCTCTGTTAAATCGCCCACATTTCCGGCAATCTCACAGAGCAGTGGGTCATTTAACAACATTATAACTTCCTGACATGTTTTTCAAAGTACTTTATATGTTAAAAAATTATTATAGCATGCAATATAAATCCATCACATATGTTAAAATGCTACAAAGGCTATCCAATCAGGTTGTTGTTATCACAACCCATTGGTATTTAAAATTAAATATCCACACAAGCAAATGATCTAAAAAATGCATACAAAATAATATAATAAAATGAATGGGAAAACTAGACTAGGAAACAAATAAAATAAAAATTATTTTTTCCCAGATAAAGAGATAAAAAATGAAAGAATGGACATGGCTAGGACAAAGAACGCTAAAAGGCTAAAACCAGATACTCTCTAATCTAGTCTTGAATAAATCTAAAAACATAATTTTAAAATTACTATTTTCGTTAATCTCATAGCTCCAAATATTAGTATAACTGTACCTAAGGTTCCTATGTACAAATATCAATTCCTGAAATATTCGTAAATCGTGTTATTACTGCAATTATATGCACTAACAATTATTGTTCATATGTGAACTATTAAAATCAAAAATCATTATATGGGAAAATATTAGGCTAAAAATTAATACAGAACAGATACTTCAATTCTAATAAGGGATTCTAAACTATTCTTATATCATACCTAAACGGGATTGTCCAGTCGGCTAAAAATCATTAATAAAACAGTTGAGGTCTAATTCAATGTTAAGCCCCCTCAGGGTGAGACTTTTAAAAAGGAATATCCATTCCGTTTCTCTGCGTGACAAGTCCCTTACTCTGTTTGAGCCCCTCCATGAAGGATACACCACATCAATGCCACAAAATTGCAGCAGAGATGGGTTCTGTTGGTGTTTCTCCTTAAAATGCATGGATACGCTGTGGTACTTGTATCCGTTTTTTATGTTGGTCAAATGTTCATTGATACGGATCTTCAATTGTCTTTTGGTTCTACCAACATAATACAGACCACAGGGACACCACATAAGGTAGACAACATGTGTTGTGGTGCATGTGCTAAATTCTTTGATCTCAAACCTATCTCCGTCTCTGTTGGTAACACTGGTGATCCCTCTATTACTAACCTTCACTGTTTTACAACAGACACACTTCCTGCAGCAGAAAAAACCTCTAAAGTCAAAAGATAAGGACCTTGGATTTGGTGGATTCAGAATCTTTTTCACTATTTTATCTCCTATGCTTGGGGCCCTCCTATATATGAATCTCGGTTGGGCTGGTAAAATTCCTCCCAAGTGTTTGTCCTTGCATAGGATGTACCAATATTTTCTAAAGATGTTTTCAATCTCCTTATACTGGCAATGGAACCCAGATATAAAGCTCAACTGATGTTGGGTATCCCCTCTTTCCACTTCTTTTTCCTTTAAGCATTGTTCTCTAGGGATTTCAGCTATTTCTTGTGTGATTCTGGTTAGTATATCTTCCTTATAACCCTTCTGAATTAACTTCTCCTTCAGGATGTCCGATTGGGTCAAGAAATCTTCCTTCAAAGTGCAATTCCGACGGATCCGCAATAGTTGGCCCTTCGGGATATTTTTTATCCAAGATGGATGATGTCCACTGGCCACAGACAAATAACTATTGCGGTCCGTCGGTTTGAAATACACCTTGGTTTTTAACGTGCCATTAACTTTTTCTATAGTGACATCTAAAAAATTAATTATTTTCTCATTAATTTGGTAATCCAATTTAATGTTATTTGTATTCCTATTTAATTGTTCCAGGAATGTTTCCAACGATTCCTTGGATCCCTCCCATATTAGCAAGATATCATCAATGAATCTTCTGTAGAAGATCAACTGAGGCCTATTAATATTAAACACGCGTCTATCCTCCCATTCAGACATAAACAGGTTGGCGAGGCTGGGGGCATACTTTGCCCCCATTGCCACGCCAACCTGCTGGGAGTAAAACTGTCCATCAAACCAGAAGTAATTGTGGGACATGCAGAAGTCTAATGCATGTCCCACAAATTTCTTCTGTACAAACGGGATATCATCCCGCTTGCTAAGTGCCCAATTAAGGGCCAACGCTGCATCCTCATGCTGTATGTTAGTATAAAGAGACGCTACGTCTGCCGTTACCAATTAAGATGTTATTGTAGGATCAAATTTCACTGGTTCCAACAGACGTAGCAAATCCGAAGTATCCTTTAGGTGTGCTTTTGTTGTCTTCACACTAGGTTGAAGAAACTTATCTAAATATTCACCCAGCCTTGCAGTCACTGATCCAATTCCATTTACTATAGATCGTGGAGGTGGGCACTGGGTATTTTTATGCACCTTAGGTAGCGTGTATATCACTGGTATGCGATTTGCACTTGGGACAAGATATCTTTTCTCTTTGGGGTTTAAGGCCCTCAGCCCAAATCCCCATTCCACCAGTGTAGCCAATTGTGCACTATATGCATCTGTAGGGTCTGATTTCAGTTTCATATATGTATTATGATCACTCAATAACTCCACCAGTTGATCATGATAAAATTGCTTACCCATGACTACCACCCCTCCACCCTTGTCGGCTGGGCGAATAATGATGTTTTTCCTATTTTCCAAGGAATCAATCCCCTCCTTAATGTAATGAGGGTTTACCCCTTTCTTGACCGGGAGTTCCTCAATATCTCTTAATACCAGGTTTTTAAACACCTCCACATAATGATTGTTTTGAATTTGGGGATTAAAAATAGATCTGTTCTTTAGGCCACTACCGTGTTTCCCCGATAGTAAGACACCCCCGATTGTAAGACGTATCGGGAGTTTCAGAGGGGTCAGCTAATATAAGCCATACCCCGAAAGTAAGACATATGTCTTACTTTCGGGGAAACACGGGGGGATTTGCCTGCAGTGAAGTGCGGTACCCCTCCTTCTCTGTCCCCCTCCGTTCTCCCCCTCCGTTCCGCTTTCCTCCTCTGTGCCTCCCCGCTGTCCCCTCCGTTCCCCCCTCCTTCTCTGTCCCCCTCCGTTCTCCCCCTCCTTCTCTGTCCCCTCCGTTCTCCCCCTCCGTTCCGCTTTCCTCCTCTGTGCCTCCCCGCTGTCCCCTCCGTTCTCCCCCTCCTTCTCTGTCCCCTCCGTTCTCCCCCTCCGTTCCTCCGTCCTCCCCCTCCTTCCCTTGTGAATAGACAGAGTCAGCTGACTCTGTCCATTCACATAACTGAAACATTGTAATCTCCTGTGATTACAATGTGTCAGTTTATGAATGGAGAGAAGCCGCTGTCTTCTCTCCTTTCATTCTCAGAGCAGCTGACGCTGCAGAGAAAGGGACTGGGGAATCTCTATCCTCTGTCTCTTTCTCTGTCTCAAGGGGGAGATATCAGAGGTCTGTTAAGACCCCTGATATCTCACCAAAGCCCCCCAACAGGGCTGATTAAAAAAAAAAAAAAAAAAAAAAAAATATTGCAATAAAAAATAAAAAATTTTTTTTTTTCCCAATATAAGACATACCCCGAAAGTAAGACATAGTGGGGCTTTTAGGGATAAAAAGAAAGTAAGACACTGTCTTACTTTCGGGGAAACACGGTATCTATATTAGCTGGGGCTAGCGAAGCCCTCATTCTTGCTTCCACCGGATGATTTAAAAAATGTTTCTTTATGTTTATTGAACGAATGAATTTATGTGTGTCGATGTACACCTGGAATTTATTCATTTTCTTTTTTGGTGCACATTTGAGACCTAGGTTTAGGATGTTAATTTCCCTGTGGTCCAATGTGACTCCGCTTAGATTAAAAATTCCAGTATTTACATGTCCCTCTACCGTTTTTTTGGGTTGCTTTGATCTGCCAGCCCTACATCCCCTCCTTCTTTTGGTGGGGGCATTGTGTTCATATCTTGCATGTGTAGGGGTCCAAGCCTTCCTCCCCCTCTCTGTTGTTGTATTCGGGGGTATCCTCTCGGTGTACCCCGTTTCCCTCCCCTCCCCCGTTGCCCTAAAAAAGATTGGTTGTGTGGCGGCGGATCATAATAGCCTTCATCTTCCAACCCTGTATATCTATTATACAACGGAATTCCATTGTTCATTTCCGAATAATGGTTTGGTGGGGGGTGCTGTCTCCACTGATGGTACTCTTGTGGAGGGTGGTACCCTCGTGGTCCATCTCCTCTATATGGTGATTGGTAATTATATTCCCTTCTTTGTGGGGTATTGTTTCTATAGGGTCCAGGTGATTGATAATTGTACTCTCCCCTTCCTTGTCGTCCTGGTCTAGGAGAGTATCCATATCCACCATTATAATTTGTGTTCCTCGCTTGGTTGTCCCCATTTTGGGTAGTCCCAACAGGCCCCTGTTTATTCTTTTTCATCGTAGTTTTTTGCCCACTTTCCTTCTGGGTCGGTTTGGGTTGGGATTTCTTCACGGTGGGTTCTACTTCCCATACATGAGTCTTCCATAGTCACTTCCTGATTCCCACTATTCATACTCTGCCAAGCATAAATCTTATTCGTCCTAAAATCATTCGAGTCCCTCGTGAATTTCTTCACTTTCTTTTTTTGTGTTTCACGATCTACTTTATCCAACTTCTTTTTCATATTCATATTGAAGTCTTTCATTTGGTTGGATTCCTTGATGGGTTCCAATTTCTCTTGTAACAGCCTAATATTCTCATTAATCCTACTTAATTTAATTTGTTTCCTTTTTAAAACCAAGCTTTGTAATTCTCTACCAACTCTATTAAAAAATGCCAGCCATTCTTCCATAAAATTAGGGTCATTAAGACCATCCTGTGGGGGAACCTCCCACCTCAAGCTCCTAAAAATCAAGTTTTCCCTTAGGTAGTGTTCAAAAGTGAACACATCCCACCATGCTTTGATTTGCTTTTCTAGGAGGTTTTCCAATGATCTCAGTGTTCCTGAGAAATCCTCCTCAACTACGGTCATGTCTTGGTTACTTGAAAAAACATGTTCAGGGTCCATTTGTCTATTAAACAAATAGTCAAAAGGATCCATGGCAGCTAGTGGATAAATATGTAAATCAATTGATAAGCGGTACTTCTAGGTATAATATCCACCCTATACTTAGTTGACCACCACTGCGCCTCGGAGAATCAACCTAGATGATGATTATCTTCAGTTGGTATTACCTAACTATAGCTGCCACTTAGTGAATGTAAACTCTGTAACGAATATTTTCAAATCTTGTGACGTGTCAATGGTGCACTACACCCCACGTGAAGAATTAAAACTGTGGCGCTATCCTAAACACACTTGTCTTGAACACTATATAAAGTGCAAAAAATCCTAATCTAATGAACACATTTTTACAGGTGTAAATAAAAAAATGAATCAAAGTAAATACACCAAATAAATACAATACCTAAAGTGACTCAGTGCTGATACTACTAACAAAATATATGTGCCACTCCATTCTCCAATTAATAAATATAAAACATAAAAACAGATAGCACCATGTACATATTACGCAACGACTAAGTGACTAATATAATAAATAAAGTCTGTGAAAAATGCACACATATGTGTAAAAAGTCTGTGATAGTAATTCAATAAATATCAACTGTGCCACAGCAAGTCCTTAGTGTTTCTTGAAATTAAATGGAACCTTCCACCACACCTCTGTGTTCAGTGCTCCCTCTCCCAATAGACAGTCTCTTACCAGCTCTCACTGCCTCCACTTTCGTATGAGGCTATCAAGCATAGGAGTTTCCAGACTACCAGTAGGGGTTAAGTGTATTCCATCCAAAGATTTGTTCCATATAGAAATGACAAAAAAATGGAAAAAACTCCCAATAGTGTGAGCGAAGATTAAACACCACATACTTGGTGACAGGAGGAAGCGATCTCTGAGGTTCGCCTATCAGGGGAGACGGTGGGTCCGGTGGACGAGCGAGCGAGGAGAGGGTGAGAGAGACTTCTTACACGCCAGCTGTGGCAGGGTCCGCCGTGACCGCATACCCCCTAGGAAGGCTTGTCCGTGTTGCTGTGTTGATATTACAGTGTGCAGATTGCCGTGGATTTGTGCTATGCTTTTATAGTGTTTTACACAATGTGAGTGCATCTTTTGAAGTGTTATTTGAAGTGTGCATTATTAAAAGTTTTTACGGTATCACACTATTGGGAGTTTTTTCCATTTTTTTGTCATTTCTATATGGAACGAATCTTTGGATGGAATACACTTAACCCCTACTGGTAGCCTGGAAACTCCTATGCTTGATAGCCTCATACGAAAGTGGAGGCAGTGAGAGCTGGTGAGAGACTGTCTATTGGGAGAGGGAGCACTGAACACATAGGTGTGGTGGAAGGTTCCATTTAATTTCAAGAAACACTAAGGACTTGCTGTGGCACAGTTGATATTTATTGAATCACTATCACAGACTTTTTACACATATGTGTGCATTTTTCACAGACTTTATTTATTATATTAGTCACTTAGTCGTTGCGTAATATGTACATGGTGCTATCTGTTTTTATGTTTTATATTTATTAATTGGAGAATGGAGTGGCACATATATTTTGTTAGTAGTATCAGCACTGAGTCACTTTAGGTATTGTATTTATTTGGTGTATTTACTTTGATTCATTTTTTTATTTACACCTGTAAAAATGTGTTCATTAGATTAGGATTTTTTGCACTTTATATAGTGTTCAAGACAAGTGTGTTTAGGATAGCGCCACAGTTTTAATTCTTCACGTGGGGTGTAGTGCACCATTGACACGTCACAAGATTTGAAAATATTCGTTACAGAGTTTACATTCACTAAGTGGCAGCTATAGTTAGGTAATACCAACTGAAGATAATCATCATCTAGGTTGATTCTCCGAGGCGCAGTGGTGGTCAACTAAGTATAGGGTGGATATTATACCTAGAAGTACCGCTTATCAATTAATATGCAAGTTATTGTCATAAAAAGTGTTTGGGGACCTGGGTCCTGCCCCAGGGGACATGGATCAATGCAAAAAAAGTTTTAAAAACGGCCGTTTTTTCAGGAGCAGTGATTTTAATAATGCTTAAAGTCAAACAATAAAAGTGTAATATCCCTTTAAATTTCATAGCTGGGGGGTGTCTATAGTATGCCTGTAAAGGGGCGCATGTTTCCCGTGTTTAGAACAGTCTGACAGCAAAATTACATTTCAAAGGAAAAAAAGCCATTTAAAACTACCCGCGGCTATTGCATTGCCGACAATACACATAGAAGTTCATTGATAAAAACGGCATGGGAATTCCCCACAGGGCAACCCCGAACCAAAATTTAAAAAAAAATGACGTGGGAGTCCCCCTAAATTCCATACAAGGCCCTTCAGGTCTGGTATGGATATTAAGGGGAACCCCGGCCAAAATTTAAAAAAAAATGACGTGAGGTTCCCCCTAAATTCCATACCAGACCCTTCAGGTCTGGTATGGATTTTAAGGGGAACCCTGCGCCAAAAAAAATGGCATGGGGTCCCCCCAAAAATCCATACCAGACCCTTAATCCAAGCACGCAACCTGGCAGGCCGCAGGAAAAGAGGGTGGACGAGAGTGCGCCCCCCCTCCTGAACCATACCAGGCCACATGCCCTCAACATTGGGAGGGTGCTTTGGGGTAGCCCCCCAAAACACCTTGTCCCCATGTTGATGAGGACAAGGGCCTCATCCCCACAACCCTGGCCGTTGGTTGTGGGGGTCTGCGGGCGGGGGGCTTATCGGAATCTGGAAGCCCCCTTTAACAAGGGGACCCCAGATCCCGGTCCCCCCCCTGTGTGAAATGGTAAGGGGGTACTTACCCCTACCATTTCACTAAAAAACTGTCAAAAATGTTAAAAATGACAAGAGACAGTTTTTGACAATTCCTTTATTTAAATGCTTCTTCTTTCTTCTATCTTCCTTCATCTTCTTCTTCTGGTTCTTCTGGCTCTTCTGGTTCTTCCTCCGGCGTTCTCGTCCAGCATCTCCTCTGCGGCGTCTTCTATCTTCTCCTCGGGCCATTCCGCACCCATGGCATGGGGGGAGGCTCCCGCTCTTCTCTTCATCTTCTTCTCTTCTTCTCTTCTTCATTTTCTTCTCCAGGCCGCTCCACGCCCATGCTGGCATGGAGGGAGGCTCCCGCTGTGTGACAGCGTCTCTTCGTCTGACGGTTCCTAAATAACGGGGCGGGGCCACCCGGTGACCCCGCCCCCTCTAACACACGGTGACTTGACGGGACTTCCCTGTGACGTCACGGGGAATGCCACAGGGAAGTCCCATCATGTCCCGTGCGTCAGAGGGGACGGGGTCACCGGGTGGCCCCGCTCCCCGTTATTTAAGAACCATCAGACGAGGAGACGCCATCACACAGCGGGAGCCTCCCTCCATGCCAGCATGGGTGCGGAGCGGCTCGGAGAAGAAAATGAAGAAGAGAAGAAGGAAGAAGAGAAGAAGAAGAAGATGAAGAGAAGAGCGGGAGCCTCCCTCCATGCCATGGGTGCGGAGCGGCACGAGGAGAAGAAGATAGAAGACGCCGCGGAGGAGATGCTGGACGAGAGCGCCGGAGGAAGAACCAGAAGAACCAGAAGATGAAGGAAGATAGAAGAAAGAAGAAGCATTTAAATAAAGGAATTGTCAAAAACTGTCTCTTGTCATTTTTAACAGTTTTTTAGTGAAATGATAGGGGTAAGTACCCCCTTACCATTTCACACAGGGGGGGGTTGTGGGGATGAGGCCTTTGTCCTCATCAACATGGGGACAAGGTGTTTTGGGGGCTACCCCAAAGCACCCTCCCAATGTTGAGGGCATGTGGCCTGGTACGGTTCAGGAGGGGGGCCGCACTCTCGTCCCCCCTCTTTTCCTGCGGCCTGCCAGGTTGCATGCTCGGATAAGGGTCTGGTATGTTTTTTTTGGGGGGGACCCCACGTTGTTTGTTTTTTTTTTTTGGCGTGGGGTTCCCCTTAAAATCCATACCAGACCCTTCAGGTCTGGTATGGAATTTAGGGGGACTCCCACGTCATTTTTTTTTTAAATTTTGGTTCGAGGTTGCCCTGTGGGGAATTCCCATGCCGTTTTTATCAATGAACTTCTATGTGTATTGTCGGCAATGCAATAGCCGCAGGTAGTTTTAAATGGGTTTTTTTCCTTCAAAATGTCATTTTGCTGTCAGACTGTTCTAAACACGGGAAACATGCGCCCCTTTACAGGCATACCATAGACACCCCCCAGCTACGAAATTTAAGGGATATTACACTTTTATTGTTTGACTTTAAGCATTATTAAAATCACTGCTCCTGAAAAAACGTCCGTTTTTAAAACTTTTTTTTGCATTGATCCATGTCCCCTGGGGCAGGACCCGGGTCCCCAAACACTTTTTATGACAATAACTTGCATATAAGCCTTTAAAATTAGCACTTTTGATTTCTCCCATAGACTTTTAAAGGGTGTTCGGCGGCATTCGAATTTGCCGCGACCACCCCAAATTGTTCGCTGTTCGGCGAACTTGCGAACAGCCAATGTTCGAGTCGAACATGAGTTCGACTCAAACTCGAAGCTCATCCCTACACCTGAACCTCCATGTGCTGAGATGTTACCAGGCAGACAAAGACACTCCCCATCACCTGGAGGAGGAGAGACCCCAATCTACAGAGGGTTGGTGGGATGATGGTGTCTGGGAGGATCTGCTACACTAATAACTCTCTTAGTTATTATTTGATACATTTCAGAGGTTTGTCAGGACTAATCACTTCCCTAATCTTATTTCCAGCCAAACGGAAGAAGATGATATATGACAGCAGATTATCAGGTTAGTAGGACATCCACATTTCATATGTAATCTCTTCTGGATGAACAGTTTGTTTTATTGTAGTCTGGATCAGTGGTGGAACTACCAGGGTCAGGGTCACTTTAATATTGATTGGACCCTGGGCAAAACTTTTCTTGGCCCCCCCCATGCAGTTACGCTCTCCCCCTGCTCTGAGACATACAATAAGCAGGATCAAAACAGACACCCTGTACAAGGAGAGAGCAGCTGCAAAATAAATACAGCTAGACTTAAAATCAGTTTACTGAATCAGATCAGGCAGCTATTGCGATTGGTTGCCAGAAGTTACAGTGTATCATTACCGCTCACTGACTGGTTGCTAGAGGTTTTAGCACACATTACGGCTCACTGATTAGTTGCTAGAGGTTACAGCACATGATTTCTGCTTGTTGATTGGCTGCTAGAGATTACTGTGGATATGACCTCAGGGGGCATGATATACATATCAATGCCACCGACCGCCGCTATTTACATATGAATGCCACCACTATTTACATATGAATGACGGTAATTTACATGTAAACACAGGGCCTGCAGGTGAGTCATCTGTACACAACAAAAGGGCAGAGCTGGGCAGCATTAGTAGCAGCACTTCACATTGAGATATCGGGACACAGCACAGGACTAAAACTTCAAGGGACAAGGGAATTTAAACTGGGATAGTTGGCAAGTATGAGGCAGCTGCTTTGGGCCCCACAACAATGACAGGGTCCAGGGCAGCTGCCCCTTTTGCCCTGCCTTAAAAACAACCCTGACCAGGGTCGCAAAGATCACCCTGGCATTTTGCCACTGTAGGGGGGCCAAGATAGCAGGAAGAGGGCCCACTGCAGAACATGAGCTCAGTTCACAAGTGCTGTGATCCCAAAATTGTGCAAATTGCTTGCAATTTCCTTGTGACTTGTTTGTGATTTTGTGATTTAACATTGTAGTCTATGGCACTCAAATTGTACCAAAGACACAGAGAAGTATTGCAGGAACCTTTTTATTTGTTTCTGCGACTTGAGTCGCATTGATTAGGACAGTACCCATTGAAAATAATGTGTTTTGACTTGTCATGTGATTTTGTGTTGCAAGTCACATGATAAGTCGCAGCAGTCTGAACAAGGGCTTTTAAAGGACCCCATGATAGGAACAAGTGGAAAGGGCCCCTGCCTCAGAGGGAAGAGCACCAGTCTTGGAGGGGAGGGCCCTGGGACCATAGGAAAGGGCACCAGTAGTCAGGGGGACTCTTCATGACTTCTTGCACAGGAGCCCTGAATGTTCTGGTTACTCCTCTGATCTGGATGATGTGTCCATAGTTTTCCACAGTCCTCCTGTATTTCATGGGATATCTTCTATTAGGGTCCATTCTTTGGGTTTATGGTTAGAATACAATATTCTTAACTCTGTCTTATAAATACTATTTCATGTGTGTATGAGGAATAAAATATTCTCCTTTCTCTCATAAAGACTTCAGTAAGGAACACAGAAAGTCTATGAAAAAGAAGTTCCAGAGGATTCCAGAATATAATTCCCGTATGGGGGAGGCTGTTCATCTACAGGAAAGATTCACCAGGTTATTGATGATAAACGGACCCCAGAATAAAGAGGAAAAAGAACAAGAACTAAAGAGTTCAGGAAGAAGACATCTACAGATCATGGAGAAAAGATCCCCAACCACAATCCAGGCCCTCTTTGACCCTGATAAAAATGGGTTCATCCCTGAGATTGTGGCGTTACAAGGATCTGCTGGGATTGGAAAAACAATGACCTCCAAGAAGATCATGCTGGACTGGGCCTCTGGGGATCTCTACCAAGACAAGTTTGATTTTGTGTTTTATCTGAGCTGTAGAGAAATCAACACCATCCCTGGAAACATAAGTCTTGTGGGACTTTTATCCAGAACCTGCAGACTGAGTTCAGATGACCTGGTGTCTATTCTGGAGGATCCTGGAAGTCAGAGAAAACTTCTTACCATAGTTGATGGGTTTGATGAACTGAGGTGGACTCTGGAGGAGAAATCTGAGGGTTGTCTTGACATTTCTATGGAAACCCACAAAGAAATAATTATCCAAAGCTTGCTCAGGAGAGAGGTTCTCCCACAATCTTCTCTGATCATCACCACAAGGTCACTGGCCATGAAGAAACTTAACACATTCATCAATGATTCTCGCAATGTGGAAATTCAGGGATTTACAAGGGACGATCGAGAGGAATATGTCCATAAATTCTTTGGAAATAAAGAAGATGCAGACAAGGTTCTCAGTATAATAAAAGACAATGAAGTTGTGTACACCATGTGTGCCGTCCCCATCACATGCTGGATTGTCTGCACTGTAATGAAACAAGAAATAAGAAAAGATTTGGATGCAATTCGGTGTCATACAACGACTTCAATTTACCTTCTCTACCTGGAGGTTTTACTAACCCATCACAGCAAGAAGGAGCAGTCTGTACACAGGAAACAAACCTGTCTGAAGAAGCTGTGTGCTCTGGCCAATCAGGGACTTCTGAACCAACAAATCTTATTTGAGAAGAAAGATCTAGAAAGACATGGACTTTCTCTGGATGAGGTGGAGTCTGTATTTCTGAATGAGAACATCTTTCATTGGGACGTCCGCAGCCAAACCTGCTACAGCTTCATCCACCTGAGTGTACAGGAATTCCTTGCTGCTCTCTATTATGGGATGAATGATGGGTCTGAGTCTATGGAAGGTACTTTCCTCCCGGAGATCTGTATAGGGAAATCACTCCGTTACCTCAATTCACTTTACTCACATTTAGCATTAGCTGTACAATTCCTATTTGGTCTCTTAAATGAAAATCAGGTGAAGATATTCTCAGAGATCACAGGAATCACCATCTCACTCCGAGCCAAACCTGCAATGAGAAAATGGGCCATGAAGGGCAGGAATCAGGCTTTCTGTACTCAGACCATCTTCTGTCTGTATGAGACTCAGGATGAGGACTTCATTAGGAGAGTCATGTCTGGTTGTAAAGATTTGGAGCTGTACGGCTCAGATTCTGATCACTTGTGGATGGACAGGAATTATTCCAAGCAGCTGAACTATTGCTTGAAGGCTTTGAAGAGAGAAAGTTTTCAGTCTTTACATTTTGTAGCTCTCGCTGTGGGTCCAGAGTTCCAGAAACTTCTATCTCCATTCCTACACAGGAGTCAGAAGGTCATGTAAGTGAGTGTGAGGATATCCTAACTGAATTCAGAGAATGGGCAGGAACCTGCATACAGTATAACGGTGATTATCAGACATGTTCTCCATCTACCACACTTGTTAGAAGTCCTGGGAACTCACACTTTCCTCAGCCCTAAGCCCTGGTTCACACTACAGCAATATTCCTGCGACATTCTGATGACATGTAAAGTCGCAGGTCAGGTGAAAACACAAAGATTTTATTGGGTGCTGTCTTAATTGCTGCGATTTGAGTCACTGCATCAAAAGTAAACTCTTCCTGCACTACTTTTGGGTGATTCTTGTGCTGCACGACTCCCATAGACTTCAATGTAAAATCCCCAGAAAGTCGTACATTTGTCTGAATCTTTAAGACTTTGCTGCGACTTCTGAGGCTTCTTTACCCCTCACCTCTCCTCCCTGGTCATCCTTGCTGCCTAAAATCTTCCTCCCAACACATCCCAGTCACACCTGAGTGTAGCGGAAACGCACATTCCCACTTCCATTATTTGTGTATTTTTCATGTGTAAGCACACATTGTGTATAGGGAGCCCATTCACTGGAATGTTCTGCCCTACATGCAACAAACACCCCAAAGTAGCTCAAGAATCTTCTCAGTCATGGAGCGTCATGCATCTTGGCAGCAAAACATGCGTCTGATAACTGTGATTGGGGTGTCATTAACAATTAGCCGACATTCATATCTGTGTGTTTCCGAATACGAGGCGACCCACACAGAAAATGTGCGCTTTTTCATACGTCTAAAAAATGCACAGCAACGCACGCCACACATGCACAGATGTAAATGAATGGTAACACAAGAGCAATGCTCCTTGCTGTGCGTTTTTGAAACATACAGCAAAGCTCATGTATTCTTGCCGTCTGCCATGCATTCAAAAATGTACAGAAGGAAATGAATAATAACACAAGTGTGACGCACATTGTCGCACATTTATGAAACGCACAGCAAAGCATGGATTTTCTTGCAGGTTGCTGTGCAGTTGGAAATGTACAGATGTGAATGAATGGAAACGTATTTACAACTGCCCGGCAACCCGCAAGAAAACGCATGCTTTGCTGCGTGTTTTGTGTAGCAATGCACATCACACTTGTGTTACCATTTATCTGTATCTTCATGTTTTTGAACGCACGCCAACCCGTAAGTAAACGCATGCTTTGCTGCGTGTTTTGTGTAGCAATGCACATCACACTTGTGTTACAATTCATCTGCATCTTCATGTTTTTGAACGCCAACCCATAAGAAAACGCATGCTTTGCTTTGCCGTGCATTTTGAAAATATGCGGCAACACACGTTGCCCTCGTGATAACATTCGTTGGCGTCTGAACGTATCTGAACACATGACAACCTGCAGGAAAACGCATGCTTTGCCACACATTTTGGAAACATGCATCGTGCTCGCCTTGCCATTTTTGCAGTACAAGCGTGATGCGCGGTCGCTGCGCATTTCTGAAACGTGCGGCAAAGCACACAATTTCTGTGCGGTTGATGTGCATTCAGAATCATGCAGATGTAAATGCAGCCTGATTGTTAATGACGCCCCAATCACGGTTATCAGACGCATGTTTTGTCATGTGATAAAACACGCTATAAACACGGATCATCAAAGTCACATAGGAATGCTTCTCAGTAAAGTCACTTTGAAGTCACACCTGGTCGCCAGGAAGTTGTAGAGCAAAGTCAAGCTGGAAGTCGCTGCAACTTTCATGTTGTGCTGTGTGAACCAGAGCTAAATGGTGGTTCCCACATATCACCTTCTACCAATCACATCGTTTACATCGGATTAACCCTTTCCCTGCCCCCAATTATACCATTTATCACACAGAACATTTGGAGGGAAAGCTTCGTATTCAGAGATCGGGGGAGGGAAATAATGTCAGGGGTGTGACATCATCATCCCAACATTGGAGGGGCCAATAGACTGCAGAAGTGGGCGGAGATGGGAATGTCTGAACTGCATTTTATATCTGGAACCAAAGTGGTGTTCCAGGACTTTCCAGAAGCTGAATGGAGACCCCTGCGTAGGAAGGCCGGAGACCCCGTATACATATCAGGGGCCTCCTTTAAGTTTTGTCTGGAGTGTGACTTCAAAGACCACTCATAGCCACCAATGAGAAGTCCTCATTAGGTCCAGTATGAGACTGTAGAGCCAGAGGGAAGGCAGTCATGTGGAAGGGAAATGTTGGGTGTTACATTGTTATTCTTGGTGTCAGAGGTCATACATTCTTGGTGCTAAATATTATCTCATTATTGGCTTTTAGATTTAACCATTGTACTATTTCCAGTAAAGATTGTCCGGGAGAGGACAAAGCAGAAGAAGAACATTCCTCCTCTTTAGGATATAAAAGGAAGTGTGATTCTCTTTCCTTTCTGATGAACCCGGAGAGTAAAATTCAGTTTTTAGGGTAAGAGAAATGTGTGATCTGCAGTGATGGGGAAATGTGACGTCTTGTGATTGTTCCCGTCTCTCAGTGTTTCCTTCTATCTCTGGGTGTCCTCCATCCTCACCCATGTAGAATCTTCCATCACCTGTCCTCTTCTCATGTCTTCTCCTCTCTCTGAGGGAATCTTTCTCTTTGTAATCTCATCCATGGGATTTGGGGTTCCCCTTATAGTAGAACAGTGACCAGGCTATGTACATATGGAATGACCCTCCATATTCCTAACAAGCAGGAAATAGGATGGAATAGACCCCCTTAGGACTCGCTCACATGTCTGATGATTATGTAGAAGGAAGCAATGCTCAGTAACACTTCTATGACATTTATGATGTGTCTTCATTGTGTTTATGAAGCTCTGAAAACACTAGAAGAATGCTGGAGAAATGTCCGGGGGAGGGGCTGTCCTTCTAGTGGGAGGAGCCTAAAGGGGAAGTGATGTAGAGGAAATGATCTCCTCTGATATGTGGATTTCGGATATATTACAATACTTCTATAAAATGAAAACCAGCCGCCATGTCATCATACTCACTATCACTCTCCTGCCCCCTGGAGGACAGATTTCCCGGTCTGAGGATAATACCTGCTTGGTGACTTGTTACCAGATCTCTTTTATTTGTATGTGTCACAATAGCTGGGATACTCGGGCCATTAATAGTTTATTAATAATAACATGTAATATATCCTCACATAGAATCACAATATATCCATGTAAGAATCCACAGAGCGGCCGGCGACCCTCCTCTCCTTCATAACAGTATAGCAGCGGCTCTCCTAGTGTATCTGACAGGCGTGATGACGTCTCCACCTTACACGTTACGCCCTAGGCGGAGCTTCATCATGTATATTTGTGTTGTTTGTTTAAAATGTGTAAATATTAACACTTTTTGGTTTAGGAAGTCTCACTTCTAGCGCTGCACAGCTATCTTTATATCTATCCTGTAAGGAAGGTGTCACTGCACATCACCAATCATAAGTAGTCGACCACAAAGTAGGTTTTTTACATGTACATAGTGTGCTAAAGTTTGGGTGGTCTCACTCATCATGCTGCAATATTGAGTACTTTGACAATATCTTACTTATATTGTTTTTTCTAACATTGTAGTATTCCTGTAATAATTGTGCTGAAACACGTGTGGATTGTTTAAACATTTGAAATAAAAATCCTATGTTTAGGTTTAGGGAGTCTCACTTGTAGTGCTGCACAGTTCTCTTTCTATGTATTTGGTGTTGGATTTTGTGGATGAATCCTCCTGTGTTCAGCTGATTAGTATATATAATTATAAGAGGTTTTTGGCTGTGCAGTGACACATTTCCTGCCTGGCACTGTCAGTATTGCCGGCTGGTTGGTGATTTTGCCGGCACACAGAAGCTATTGGAGTTACCACACGGCTGTTCTGTACAACCAGAAGTGACCGGAGCTGCTCTGTCCTACTTCTCTATTATTTCCCAGTGCATTCTGGGATACTGGAGCCTCCGCTGTCTGTCCTCCAATGCCCAGCGATTATTGGACATCACCATGAAATGAATGGAGGCGACTGACAAGCGTGGATGTCTCATGACAGCGACATGCGGCTTCATTTATAACACGACACAACGCTACCGCTCCTGTGTGACCAGCACTGTGTGCTGCCATTGTAATATTCATGGCAGGCATGGAAGGCGGGTATCAGGCTTTAGAAATGCTGAATAAATGTCACATAATCACATGGTACTGACACACGTGTGACCGAGACCTCACTGACCTCTGTAGCTAGACACCACGGATCAATTCATCCTCAATTATCACACAATATCCAGTGAGGTCCCTCTGGTGGGTTTCAGCAATCTGCTCCCCCCTCCCCTCCCCCTCCTCTGAGTCATTCAGTTATGAAGGGAAATTACAGCTTGAGCTACTGAGCTCTGTAAATAACATGGATTGTACAGCGATCCAGGAAGGACAGGCAGGTAAACATGTGGAAAAGAGATTTCAGCTCCACCTGCTGGCTGAAAATGAAAATGCTAATTATTTATATACAATATTTCATATTTACAAATCTATGAATGGAATGTTTTGTCCTGACCATAATAAAGACAGAAAACACGATCCATTCCTCTGAAGACAAAGACCTCAGACAGTTCTCACTTCTGTACAAAAGGCTGTCCCATAACCAATACAACTCATACTCCAGAAATATCATCTGTCATTGTCTCCCTTCTGCAGGATAGGAGTTATAAATCCTGGAAAGTTACCCCTCCCCCATCACTAGAAGAAATGATGAACATCCCTAATGCCGCGTACACACGGTCGGACTTTTCGTCTACAAAAGTCCAACGGACGCTGACGGACTAAAGCTGGCTGGTAATCCGATCGTGTGTGGGCTTCTCCGGACTTTCAACTGACTTTTTTTGCCTCAAATCCGACGTACTTTAGATTTGAAACATGCTTTAAATCTTTCCGACGGACTCGAGTACGGTCGAAAAATCCGCTCGTCTGTATGCTAGTCCGACGGACAAAAACCCACGCTAGGGCAGCTATTGGCTACTGGCTATGAACTTCCTTATTTTAGTCCGGTGTACGTCATCACGTAAGAATTCGACGGACTTTTGTGTGATCGTGTGTAGGCAAGTCTGTTCGTTAGAAAGTCCGCCGCAAGTCCGTCGAAAGTCCGCCGCAAGTCCGTCGAAAGTCTGTCGGACAGGCTGTCGGACTTTTGTAGACGAAAAGTCCGACCGTGTGTACGCGGCATTACTCCCATCCCTTTATGAGTCCTTGTCTGCCATAAAAAGTCCCAAGTCTTCCTCTGCCACTGGCTCCCCCTGCTGTGTCTGAGCCAATGAGAAGGGAGAGAGCCAAGAGAGCCTCTGCTCTTGTGCACAATGCTGGATGGAGATCAGGCTCAGGTAAGTATTGGGGGATGGGGGGAGCTGCATGCAGAAGATGTTTTACCTTCATACAGAGAATACAGAAAATACATTAACCGGTTCCCGACCAGCCGCCACAGTTGTACTGCAGCAGGTTGGCTCTCCTGCGTAAATCGCCATCATTGTTCGTCGATCAAAGGGTGGGTGGGAGGGCGCATCCCCCCGCCACCCCCACAACGATTGGATTGATTTCAGAACCGATCAGTCTACAGGCCCAGCTCAATGATTTCTGGCCTGGACCTGCTGATCGGTTCTGGTGAATGGCAGACTGTCCTCTGTCTGTGTAATGTAAACACAGGAAGAGGAAGTGATGTCATCTCCCCTTGTGGAGCCCTTTTAGTTTCCAGCAATCGAGGAGAAGACATCTACTGTGAGTACACCAACACTACACTGACACCAGGACATGTAGGTACACATTTAACCTCTTGATCACCCCCTGATCACCCCCCCAGTTAACCCTTTCACTCCCTGTCACAGTGTCACTAGTATAGTGTACAGATCTCTTTTCTAATCACCGTATTAGTGTCACGGGTGACATTAGTTAGGTTTTAGTGTCAGTTAGTGGTAGAGTCAATCCCAGACAGCGTCAGATTAGTGTCAGGTACTCTAATACACACACGCTATATAGCTCCATTGTTAGTATAGTATCTGAACAAATCAATATCTTTGATCTAAACAGAACTATATTAGCGTTCCCAAAAGAACGACATTAGCAGGATCAGCCCAGACACCTGCCAGCACCTGTGTTTGGCCCCTCCACCCAGCCCAGCCCACCCAAGTGCAGTATCAATAGATCACTGTCACTTACAAAACAGCACACAATACTGCAGCGTTAGCAGAGTCACCCCTGATCCCTGCTACCACTAACAGTTATTTTTATTTGTAGCGAATGGAGCAGTCACTGACAACCAGGTGCTCTTTTACCTGTGAGTCACACTAGCTGTACCTATAAATTTAGTGGCCAAAAATACCAAACAGAGGTACAACATTGAAGAGACCTCACTGTCAGATTCAGGCTCAGTATACAAACTGGTAGAGAGCACCCTGACAGATAGCTCTGATGACGGAGTAGTGGTCCCTGCTAAGGTCAGGCGTACCCGACCCCGTTCTTCTGTTGCTGAGGTGTAACAACCACATGGTTCTTCTATGGAGCAGAGAGCCCGTACTAGTGTCACTCATCCTTCTGGTGGACTGGCAAGCACCAGTGGCCTAGTACATCCTGGTCATAGACAAACCAGCACTGCAGTAACACTTGGTGGCATGGCGTGGCGAGTCCCATAAGTGCAGTTCAAGCTGGTGCAGTGGCTAGCACAAGTAGTGCCCCGCAGCCACCAAGAGTTTGAACACAGGCCTGTAGAGCCCATAGTGCCCTTCCTGATGCGTTTGCTAATCCTGATTGGAAGCCAACACTTCTGTAGCGCCTGTTCCTCCCCCATTCATTGGCCAACCCAGAATTCAGGTGGAAACAGCAGATTGTAGTACCCTTGACTAGAGATGAGCCCCCCCAGTTCGGTTTGCACCAGAACTTGCGAACAGACAAAACATTTGTGCGAATACCATTAAAGTCTATGAGACACAAATGTGAAAATAAAAAGTGCTCATTTTAAAGACTTATGCAAGTTATTGCCATAAAAAGTGTTTGGGGACCTGGGTCCTGCTCCAGGGGACATGGATCAATGCTAAAAAAAGTTTTAAAAACGGCCGTTTTTTCAGGAGCAGTGATTTTAATGATTTTTTCTCTCTTCTGAAATTCCAAGAATCATTCTTGGTGACTTCAATATACCTATGAATCTTAACACTCCCGCTACTTCTAAGCTGCTGAGCTTAACCTCCTCTTTTGACATACAGTGGGGAGGGAAAGTATTCAGACCCCCTTAAATTTTTCACTCTTTGTTATATTGCAGCCATTTGCTAAAATCATTTAAGTTGATTTTTTTCCTCATTATTGTACACACAGCACACCATATTGACAGAAAAACTGAAATATCACATGGTCCTAAGTATTCACACCCTTTGCTCAGTATTTAGTAGAAGCCCCTTTTGATCTAATACAGCCATGAGTCTTTTTGAGAAAGATGCAACAAGTTTTTCACACCTGGATTTGGGGATCCTCTGCCATTCCTCCTTGCAGATCCTCTCCAGTTCTGTCAGGGGGGATGGTAAACGTTGGTGGACGGCCATTTTTAGGTCTCTCCAGAGATGCTCAATTGGGTTTAAGTCAGGGCTCTGGCTGGGCCATTCAAGATCAGTCACAGAGTTGTTGTGAAGCCACTCCTTCATTATTTTAGCTGTGTGCTTAGGGTCATTGTCTTGTTGGAAGGTAAACCTTCGGCCTGAGCACTCTGGAGAAGGTTTTCGTCCAGGATATCCCTGTACTTGGCCGCATTCATCTTTCCCTCGATTACAACCAGTCGTCCTGTCCCTGCAGCTGAAAAACACCCCCACAGCATGATGCTGCCACCACCATGCTTCACTGTTGGGACTGTATTGGACAGGTGATGAGCAGTGCCTGGTTTTCTCCACACATATGGCTTAGAATTAAGGCCAAAGTTCTGTCTTGGTCTCATCGGACCAGAGAATCTTATTTCTCACCATCTTGGAGTCCTTCAGGTGTTTTTTAGCAAACTCCATGCGGGCTTTCATGTGTCTTGCACTGAGGAGAGGATTCCGTCGGGCCACTCTGCCATAAAGCCCCGACTGGTGGAGGGCTGCAGTGATGGTTGACTTTCTACAACTTTCTCCCATCTCCCGACTGCATCTCTGGAGCTCAGCCACAGTGATCTTTGGGTTCTTCTTTACCTCTCTCACCAAGACTCTTCTCCCCCGATAGCTCAGTTTGGCCGGGCGGCCAGCTCTAGGAAGGGTTCTGGTCATCCCAAACGTCTTCCATTTAAGGATTATGGAGGCCACTGTGCTCTTAGGACCCTTAAGTGCAGCAGAAATGTTTTTGTAACCTTGGCCAGATCTGTGCCTTGCCACAATTCTGTCTCTGAGCTCTTCAGGCAGTTCCTTTGACCTCATGATTCTTATTTGCTTTGACATGCACTGTGAGCTGTAAGGTCTTATATAGACAGGTGTGTGGATGAAGGTGTAGAACCATCTCAAGGATGATCAGAAGAAATGGACAGCACCTGAGTTAAATATATGAGTGTCACAGCAAAGGGTCTGAATACTTAGGACCATGTGATATTTCAGTTTTTCTTTTTTAATAAATCTGCAAAAATGTCAATAATTCTGTGTTTTTCTGACAATATGGGGTGCTGTGTGTACAATATGGAGTGCTGTGTGTACAATATGGGGTGCTGTGTGTACATTAATGAGGAAAAAAATACCTTAAATGTTTTTAGCAAATAGCTGCAATATAACAAAGAGTGAAAAATGTAAGGGGGTCTGAATACTTTCCATCACCACTGTATATACAACACCTGGGATGCATATATATACATAATACTCTATAAGTGCAGCTAACTCACTGATTGTCCTGCCTAATCTATCTAACTCAAATGAAATGACACCGTCTCTCTCTCTCTCTATCTCTAAGCACGCCGGAACACACTACACAGTGCCGCCGCGCAGGCAAAATTTCTATTTTAATAAATCTGCAAAAATGTCAACAATTCTGTGTTTTTCTGTCAATATGGGGTGCTGTGTGTACAATAATGAGGAAAAAAAATGAACTGATTTTAGCAAATGGCTGCAAAATAATAAAGAGTAAAAAAATTAAGGGGGGTCTGAATACTTTCCGTCCCCACTGTAATATATATATATATATATATATATATATATATATATATATACACATAGTTCATTCAGTGGTGTACATTCATTATATAATACACTTCAGGAGGTGTATTCATATATAATATAATATATATATATATATATACCGTATTTATCGGCGTATAACACGCACCCCAATTTTGGAGGAAATTTTAAGGAAAAAAAAACTTTTAGGAGGGAAGTTGAAGGGAAAAAAACTTACATTTAAATGCCCATCATTGCAGCCTTCTAAGTGCAGCCTTGCCCCAGTGCAGCCTTGCCAGTGCAGCCATGTCAGTGTAGCCTTGTCAGTGCAGCCTTATCAGTGCAGCCTTGTCAGTGCAGCCTTGTCAGTGCAGCCTTGTCAGTGCAGCCTTCCCCAGTGTCCATTGCAGCCTTGCCCCAGTGCAGCCTTGTCAGTGCAGCCTTGCCCCAGTGCAGCCTTGCAGCTCGCTGAGCTTCAAAATTGGCGACCGCGATTTGAAAATGGCGCCGCTGGCACCGAAATACACAGAGCCGGGCCTCGGCTCTTCTCGGTGGCTCTCGTTCACTTTTGGCTCAACTCGGGATGGGCGTGACTGTGAGCGGAGCTATCCAAACCTAGCCGAGTACACTCGGCTAGCTTCGGGCGGCGCTCGAGTGAAGCCGAAAGTGGCCGAGAAGAGCCGAGGACCGTCACTGTCAGCCTTGTCAGTGCAGCCTTGTCAGTGCAGCCTTCCCCAGTGTCCATTGCAGCCTTGCCCCAGTGCAGCCTTGCCAGTGCAACCTTGCCAGTGCAGCCATGTCAGTGCAGCCATGTCAGTGCAGCCTTGTCAGTGCAGCCTTGTCAGTGCAGCCTTGTCAGTGCAGCCTTCCCCAGTGCAGCCTTCCCCAGTGCAGCCTTGCCCCAGTGCAGCCTTGCCCCAGTGCAGCCTTGCAGCTCGCTGAGCTTCAAAATTGGCGACCGTGATTTGAAAATGGCGCCGCTGGCACCGAAATACACAGAGCCGGGCCTCGGCCCTTCTCGGTGGCTCTCGTTCACTTTCGGCTCCACTCGGGATGGGCGTGACTATGAGCGGAGCTATCCGAACCTAGCCGAGTACACTCGGCTAGCTTCGGGCGGCGCTCGAGTGAAGCCGAAAGTGGCCGAGAAGAGCCGAGGACCGGCACTGTGTATTTCGGCGCTGGCTGCGCCATTTCCAAATCGTGGTCAGTGATTTTTCACATCTGACAGCTCAGGATCGCAGGGGATCGGCGTATAACATGCACTCGCGATTTTCCCCTGATTTTAAGGGGAAAAAAGTGCGTGTTATACGCCGATAAATACGGTGTATATATATATATATATATATATATATATATATAATCAAATACACTGCCTGGGCTTCCTGAATATAGAGTATACACTGGATTTATAGTCTATGCTAAATGCCGTGTCTGTGTGTATGTGTGTGTGTGTATATATTATATACATATATACTGTATAATCTAGACTAATGCCGCTTACACGCGGTCGGACATTCCGACCACAAAATCCATGGATATTGGCTAAAACTTGTCTTGCATACACACGGTCACACAAATCTTGTTGGAAATTCTGAACGTCAAGAACACGGGGATGCACAACACGTACAACGAGCTGAAAAAAATGAAGTTCAATAGCCAGTGCGGCTCTTCTGCTTGATTCTGAGCATGCGTGGAACTTTGTGCGTCAGAATTGAGATATGAGAACGGATTTTGATGTCGGAGAATTTGAGAACCAGATCTCAAATTTTGTGTGACAGAAATTCCGATGGAAATTGTCCGATGGAGCCTACACACAGTTGGAATTTCCGACAACAAGCTCCGATCACACATTTTCCGTCGGAAAATCCGACCGTGTGTACGGGGCATTACTGTATATATTTCAAATACACTGCCTACACTGACTGAATATCTAATCTACACTAAATGCAGACTGACTGTGTGTGTGTGTATGTATATATATATATATATATATATATATATATATATATATATATATATATATATACACACACACACACACACACACACACACACACACACACACACACACACACACACACACACACACACCAAATACACATCAAATACACTGCAACTAACTAACCTGCCTGCCTAATCTAGCTCAATCTATCTCCATCCACAGTCACACACTATATACAGCTGCTATGTAAGCAGCCTTATATAGTGTAGGGCGTGGACTTGGTCCCCCTGAGCCATGATTGGCCAAAGGCACCCTGTCTTTAGCCAATTATGGTTCTTTCTGCAGAGTGTGCTGTGATTGGCCAAAGCATGCAGGTGCATGCTTTGGCCAATCATCAGACACTAATGCACTGCGATCTCGCAGTGCATTATGGGGCATTCAGTATGGAACTTGAATTTCCTGTGAATGCCCCATATTGTTTGCTGTTCGGCGAACGGGCGAACACCCGGCGTTTGACTCGAACATCAAGCTCATCTTTACCCTTGACTTTTATTTGCTGTTTTTCACAGAAGATCTGTAGAGATCTTTTGCGGACAAAAGCAATTTATACGCTGGTCAATTTATCACCGCAAATCCTCATTTGACCCTTTCCAGAGAATGTGGCTGGAAACCTATTACGGTTCCCGAATTTAAGACCTTTCTGGGCCTATCCCTCCTCATGGGCATTACTAAAAAGTGTGAGTTGCAGTCTAATTGGTCCACTGACCCAATTCACCATATGCCGTGTTCTCTGCTTCCATGACCAGGGCTAGATACGAGCAAATCTTGTGGTTTATGCACTTCAACGACAATGAACTCTGTCATCTTCGAGGTGATCCTGAATATGATTGGCTCAACAAAATTCGGCCCCTCTAAAACCACTTCAACCAACAATTTGAAGCCTTGTTTATTCCCGATCAAGTTGTCTGCATTGATGAGTCCCTGATTACATTTTCTGTCCACCTTTCTTTCAAACAGTATCCCCCCAGCAATCATGCCAGATATGGGGTCAAGATGTATAAGCTCTGAGACAGGACCACAGGCTATACATATAGTTTTATGGTTTATGAGGGAAAAGATAGTAACATGGAGCCGGAGAACTGCCCAGACTACATAGGGAGCAGCGGTAAGATTATTTGGGACTTGGTGTCACCCTTATTCAGAAAGGTGTACCATTTATATGCGGACAATTATTACACAAGCGTGACACTTTTTAGTCACCTTTTTGATTCTGGAATTGGAGCCATGCGATCTAATCACCAGGGCTTCCCCCAACGACTTGTAGATTCCTGACTTAGACGGGGGAGAGAGGCTGCTTGAAGTGTAATAAATTGCTTGCAGTGAAGTGGAGAGACACACGGAATGTTTTTGTTCTGTCCTCCATTCACACAGATACGACGGTCCAAATTCCAACAGTGACCGGTGTTGTTGAGAAGCCCCTCTGTGTCCATGAATACAACCTTAACATGGGAGGGGTGGACTTCAAGGACCGGATGATGGCGTTGTACTTAATTGCCCATAAGACCAGACACTGGTACAATAAAGTGCCTGTATACTTATTTCAATTGGCTCTGCTGAACGCTTATGTGCTATACAAAGTATCAGGATGAACTGGATCCTTCCTAAAATTCCATGAAGAGATCATCACAGCCCTTCTGTATCCAGACTGTGCTGTGCCCCAACTTCCCAATGCAAATACAGTGATCCGACTACATGAGAGGCATTTTCCGGATGTCCTCCGTGGTACCCCTACCCAAAGAGCACCCCAAAGAAGATGTCGTGTCTGTATAAAACGTGGATATAGGCGTGACACCCGCTTTTATTGTCCCTCCTGTCCTGACCAACCTGGTTTCTGCAACGGTGAATGTTTCCGTCACTACCATACACTAGTGGAGTATTAGAATAGGGTACACTTACACAGGGTCTCCAACGATGTTAGATGGCCATCACATTTTGAGAGACCCTAACCTGGAATGTTTATAGTTACAATAAATATGTAAAAAAAAAAAAGCCACCATGGAAGAGGAATTCAGAAGGAGGTTACGAGAGATGCAGATACAGCACAGAGGACCAGTATCAGAGCAGGTCCTGCTAGGATGGTTTGATTCTATCCGCTGCGAACTTTGGAAGGAAGCGCTAGCCCGTGAGCAGCGAAACCAGGGAAAAGTTCTCCCCTCCATCCATGTAAGGTACTGGTCGCAGTATGAAGTACGATTGCTGTTATTGGGGGAACAGCCAAACCAGGAGTGGACAGCTGAGTCAAGCAGGCTGATCCGGGCAGAAATGCGGTTGGACGAGAGCTACAGAGCCCTCCAGTGGTATGTAGCCCAAGTGTGCCCGTGGACAGCGGATGACAGCCCCACGGAAGGCTTTGACTACGATGTCCTGAGATTGTTATACTGGAGGCTGTCCAGGGACCCTGACTTTGGGAGTGATCGGGAGTGGTGTTTAGAGGAAATAATGGAGCACAGAGAGCGAAGACTGAATGTCTCATAAGTGCACTGGGCACAGGAAGATTTGGAGGTTTTGGCCGTTCAGGAATGGGATCTTGAGATGGCCTACAGACAGCTGCTAGACTCTGCTCAGCAGCAGGGTGGGGCTCCCTTTGCCTGGGACTATCAGGAAATACCAGTTGACAACTCTGAAATCCTGGCTGAAGAGTTGACAATGTGGCAGAGTAACAGTGTGCTTTGCCAACCTGCCCCCGCAGCTATGGAGGTGGAGGTCATATGGCGGATGCAACAAGTGCTGACTGACCTTGATGGTCCTGTTTCTGCATTGAATGATCTTGGATGGAGGAATGTGCCTGTCAAGCAGCATGCCAGAGAATCGGCAGTGGAAAATCTGAAGATTGCCGTCCCCAAACCTGAAGTGCTGACAACAGGGCAGAGCTCTGCTAACCTCTGCCCAGCACTGATAGCATCTTCTGGGTTCCAGGGACAGGAGATGGTGAACCTTTATCCCCAGACACCAGTTGCAGAGACAGGGGATTTGATAGACTTTTCTGCTGAGGAAGAACAACCTGGTAAGCCTCCAGCAGAAGAAGAGCTGTTATTAGGGCCAAACTTCACCATGAAAAATATACAAAATTACCGCGCTTCACAAACATGAAAAATTGGATAAGCTGCAGTTCTAATTGTGAGGCATACACAAATTAAAATAATCTAAAGGAACCGCGCTACAGGATTGAATTGGTAGTATACTGAGAGTGAAACCAAAAAATAAAATATAATTAAATGAAAATATTAAAAAATCAATCATTTAAAGTGACAACAAATTAAAAAAATATGTGATATTAACAAAGAAAAAAAAATCCCTAAACCAAATCGTTATTAAGTGGTAAATAACAAAAATCAATAGTGATGACATAAAATGAAAATGGGGGGTTGGTAGTTGCGCTGTGATGGGAAAGGGGATGGGAACAAAGGGGGGGGGAAAACTACACTAAAGTGGATCTGGCAACCATGCCAAGTGACCTGAAAGCAAAATAAATATATAAAACGGACACAGCACACTGGTGAGTGTGTATAATCAATGACTAGAAAAGTGACTAGTGCAAATAGTGAACAAATAGATAGACAACACTAAATAGTGTGAGTATAGAGACAAAGTAGTAATGAATCACATAAAAGTGAGCAATGCACATGATAAAAAAGGCAATCACACTAGTGACATATAATGCATATCTCACTAGATACACAAAAGAGCTAGTGAGTAAGAAATAGCGAATGGTCTTAGACATAAATCAGAAACGCTTGACCAATAAAATACAGAGTGCAACCTAAGAGTATATCAAATCAATGAGTAATGGTTAAATAATAATAGCAAAAGAGGATATACTCCCAAAACATCAAAAAACGTGGATCTCAAAATATATACAAAAATGAAATAAATTAAAAAAATTAAAAAAATAAGTCCAAACTGTGATCCAGCATTATTACACCTGGTGGTGGGACTGTCGTTTATATTCAACACCACTAATACAATTATTTTTTTTATTTTTTTTATTTATTTCATTTTTGAAAATATTTTGAGATCCACGGTTTTTTGATGTTTTGGGAGTATATCCTCTTTTGCTATTATTATTTAACCATTACTCATTGATTTGATATACTCTTAGGTTGCACCCTGTATTTTATTGGTCAAGCGTTTCTGATTTATGTCTAAGACCATTCGCTATTTCTTACTCACTAGCTCTTTTGTGTATCTAGTGAGATATGCATTATATGTCACTAGTGTGATTGCCTTTGTTATCATGTGCATTGCTCACTTTTATGTGATTCATTACTACTTTGTCTCTATACTCACACTATTTAGTGTTGTCTATCTATTTGTTCACTATTTGCACTAGTCACTTTTCCAGTCATTGATTATACACACTCACCAGTGTGCTGTGTCCGTTTTATATATTTATTTTGCTTTCAGGTCACTTGGCATGGTTGCCAGATCCACTTTAGTGTAGTTTCCCCCCCCTTTGTTCCCATCCCCTTTCCCATCACAGCGCAACTACCAACCCCCTCTAGTCTTTATGTACTTTTGTCTGTGTGGAGCAGTCTTTTAGGTGTTGCAGCAGTGTCCCCCTGTTAGCTTAGGAGTCCGCTAGCAGCGCAGGAGTCTCTTGCTCTTTTTCTTCAATAAAATGAAAATGGATGACGATGATTGGAGAGAAAAAGGTCCCTGAAGCCAAATCAATGTTCAAATGGTGATTACTCAAAGTTCATCGACAAACACCCAGTGAAGAATCCACCACCTATAAAAATGCACGCTTACCAAAGGCAAGCTATAAATCAGCTTTTATACTGATATCAACTCATAGGGGACAACACATTAGATCTCCTCACAGAGGAAGGACAAGCAGGAACCTTTTTCTCTCCAATCATCGTCATCCATTTTCATTTTATGTCATCACTATTGATTTTTGTTATTTACCACTTAATAACGATTTGGTTTTAGGACTTTTTTTCTCTGTTAATATCGCATAATTTTTTAATTTTTTGTCACTTTAAATGATTGATTTTTTAATATTTTCATTTAATCATATTTTATTTTTTGGTTTCTCTCTCAGTAGTATACAAATTCAATCCTGTAGCGTGGTTCCTTTAGATTATTTTCAAACTTCACTGTGCTCTGTCCAGCACCAACAGAAGTATCTGTGAAGTTACAAGGAACTTCCCCAGCTGAAGTGCTGGCAACCGGACAGAGGGTCCAAGATCTCTGCCCCACACCTGCGGCAGTTCTGGAGGCTCAGAGTGAGAAGGAGGTGGTCACTTCCCAGCAGCAGATCAGGATACAGGGGGAGAAGGGAGAGGAGGTGTTCATTGTCCCTCCCCAACAGTTGGCCAGGGTGGAGGAAGTGGTCTTTTCTCCCCAGCAAAGATCCGTGCATCTGGGAGACAGTACCACAGACATATTGTCCCAACATCCACATGAGGGAATGGAAAAGGAAGCAGCCAGATCACCTCCCCAATGGCAGCTACACAGTTTGGGAGTGGAGGAAGCCAGCCTCCTGCCCCAATGGTTAGCTGGAGCGGAGGATGCGGAGTCCCCAGCAGAAGTGCTGGCAACAGGGCAGAGTGCTGCCAACCTCTGCCCAGCACCGGCAACAACTACAGAGTTCCAGGGAGGCGAGGCAGTCGGCCTCCCTCCCCAACATTTAGCTGGAGCAGATGGTGTGGGGTTTCCAGCAGAAGGGCTGGCAACAGGGTGGAGTACTGCTGGACTCTGCTCTCAACTAACAGAGGATGGATTTCCTGTGAAGGTGGATGGGACTTCAGTCTCCACTTGTATACCCCAGTGATGCTGGGCAGTTGGCCCAGATCCCCAACAGCATGACGGAGTGAGCCCAGACACCCTGTCTTCTCTCCAGCGGCAGAAAGGACTCCAGGGAGAAGGTCCAGTCTAGGCCTTTCCCCAGCGGCAGATATGTTCTCTGAGAGAGGCAGAGGTTGGCTGGGTGAGTAATGCTTTGTTTGGAACAATTTGTTTGGGGTACTGTGTGGGTACAGGCATTAGAGGACTGGAACTACTGACTAACTTCGGATTCAAACCATCTGGGGTCTCCTGTGTTAGTCTCCTGCCAAAAGGGGAGAAATGTGACAGACCTAGCCCTGAATGCTAGCCTCTTGCCGATCGATCGTGGGCCCTGGCATTTGGGGAATGGTGCTCTTACTGTGGATTCAGGTCCTGGTCCCCCAGGACACACAGACTCTGGGGACCCTGGATTTGCCATATTAGAAATAGTGGCTGATTCATAATGCTGGGACAAATACTGTTATGTCAATTCCAGCCACCTATCTGTCTGTTGCCTTCTAGAATGTGTTTTGTAAATAAGTCTAGTATGGGATCTAAGAGTCATTAGATCCCCATTGTTGTTTGTGTTAATAAACTCTGCTATTGTGTGAAGAAGAGTTCTGTAATGTTCATTGGGTTTTCTGAGCTACAAGACGGCCAGTCTGGCCTAAAGGTCATGTCTGAGTCATCTAGGCTGTCTAAAGGGATTAGTTAATTAGCCCATGGTAATTAGGTTTCTGGTCACAGGTGTATGTTCAGAGTAATATGAGCAGGAGGTATGCACCTCCTCTTTTACTGTATAAAAGAGACTGTATTCCTGTCAATAAAAGAGAGATTCCTGGTTGAACTTACATACAGCCTGCCTGGTGTTTGTTATGAGCTATCACAACTGGATTTGAGCGGCACATAGCTGTATTTCTAGTCCCGGAGCATCGGATGACCAAACCATCAGACGTTGCAATCTGATTCAATAGCAGCAGAGGAGTGTCGGGAGAGTGGAATAGAGCGAGCAGGGGCTCATTACACCCATCATTAGAAGTGGGTGGATGAAGAGCAGTATTCTAATGGTGGGCATACCACCGATTGATCAATCGATGTGAATGGAGGAATCTGGCTGCATGAAAAAAAGAACATTACAATAAATGCCCAACAAGGACCATACTGGTATGTTGCTGGACTTTGAGTGGTTATACTGAAATGGTGCCTGCAGGTTTAGGCATCATCTTGGTATCTTTCATTTCAGCCAGCGGTCAGCTTTCATGTAAAAGCAATCCTAGTGGCTAATTAGTTGCTAGACTGCTTTTACAAGCAGTGAGAGGGAATGTCTCCCCCCGCTGTCTTCTATGGTTTTCTCGGGCTCTGCTGTCCCACCGTGGAACCCAAGGATTCAGCCGGTGGTTCCACCAGTTGACCATAGAGCTGATCGGAGACTAGAACGGCTCCAATCATCTCTATGGCCTAAAAAACCGGAAGCTACAAGCATTTCATGACTTCAGTTTTGCCGGATATAAACAGCGCCATTGGGAAATTGGCAAAGCATCTTATCACACCGACCTTGGTGTGGTCAGATGCTTTTAAGGGCTGAGGAGAGATCTAGGGTCTAATAGACCCAAAAATTTTCAAACAAAGAGTACCTGTCACTACATATTGCTATCATAGGGGATATTTACATTCCCTGTGATAACAACAAAAATGATTAATAAATAAATGAAAGGGACAGTGAGAAAATAAAATTAAAAAGCAATATAAATGATTTAATTAAATAAATAAATAAAACCACCCCTGCCCCCCCCCCCTTGTACACGCGTAAAGGTGAATGCAAATGTCAGTCTTGTGACATATGTGAACAGCAATTGCAACATGCATGCGAGGTATCACCGCAAATGTCAGATCGAGGGCAGTAATTCTAGCAGTAGACATCCTCTGTAAATCTAAAGTGATAACCTGTAAAGGCATTTAAAGGCTTTTTAAAATGTATATAGTTTGTCGCCGCTGTGTGGGTGTGCGTAATTTTAAAGCATGTCGTGTTTGGTATCTATGTACTCGGAATAAGATCATCTTTTATATTTCACTAAACATTTTGGCAATATAGTGTGTTTTTGTGCATGACAATTCAAAAAAATGTTTTTTCCCAAAAAATTGTGTTTGAAAAATCACTGTGCAAATACTTTGTGAAAAAAAATAACACCCACCATTTTAATCTGTAGGGCCTCTTTAAAAAAATAAATGATATATATGTCTGCAGACTTTGCCAGACCGGATGGCGTTCCTTATGGACCCCCTGTACATAGCTTAAGGAACAGTACACAGCATTCCAACATAGTGCCCTCATTTACACAGGACCCTGACAAATATCCTATTCTGACCCCTGCTGTGAGATCTCCATAGAAGCTGTAAAGTTATCAATTCCAGCTGAACATTCTCTGGCCTGAGGAACCACTGACACGTTCCTTTCCTGCGGGCCGTTACATTTCAAATATAGGTTGAATTAGACCTCTACATACGCCATCCACTGACAATGTTAATTTCAGTCTTCCCTGAATACTCTGTGTGTTTGATTGCGGTGTCATTCACCAGATCTCAAATTTAAAATCTCCTTTACAAATACCCCTGATGAAATTACTTTGAACCTGAAACACGTTGGGTACCGGATTTGGTTACCAGAAAGTGTTCTTGGTTACTGAAGAGAAACTACTCTATATACGTACTTTTGTATTCTAGTGCACTCCACTGTTTTTGCCAATTTAAAGTCCCAATTGGGGGTATTCTAACTTTATATATACAGGGATGTGGCAAACTCTCTAGTTTTTCTAGTATGGCAAAAACATTTATCATATGATGTTTGGGGGTTCAAAGTAATTTTTAGCAAAAAAAAATGTTTTCATGTAAAAAAAAGTGTCAGAAAGGATTTGGTGGTGGCTGACGTGATGTGCGGCTGACGTCAGCATGGGGGAGGAGCCTTGCGCCGGCTCCAGGAAGCGATGAGATGGGACGCTGACAAGCTGCGGCGATGTCTCGTGGGGTGAGAGACCACGAGCGGCCGGTCTAGGTCTGTGAGCCCGGTTATCCCACCTGCCCTGTTCCCCCCTACCTCCTCAATCGGATGCAGCACTCCCGGAGTGACCGTTTGCCACGGACCCACAGCCCTGGAGGCGGCCCGCCGGTACTTCCACTCTGAGGTGCCCCTTCTGGAGCAGCGTACTACTGACAGGACATTCCTTCTAAAGGACCTGACCAAGGAGAAGTTGCAGCTTCCTGGACGAGACATCCAGGTAGGAGACGCCTCATAGAGGCTTACCATCAACGATTCCATCTAATGACTTTGTTGCCTGGTCATGTCTCAGACTTACCTATTGTCGGAGTAACATGCGGCCACTAGAGGGGGTCTGGAGATAGTATTTGTTCAGGGGGCTTGAGTTACTCTATAAGACTTTTTTAAAAGGGTCTGAAGCGTGGAGTGGTTCTGGCTTCTCCCCTCCCCTAAGGTTTAATCAAACTGAGCTGGACCCCTCTGCTGGAAGCGATAACATCTGCCCTCCCTGCCCTCCTTGCCCCCCTCTGGTGTAAGTAAATGTGTAGATATTGTCAGCATCTGGATAAAAGGGGTCAAGCTCTCCAACCCTGGGCACTATACACAGGCTATAGCCGGATTTGACAAGCAGCGCTGATTCCAGCAATCCTCCCCATTGATGCTGTGTCTGAAAGGTGGTATAAAGAAGGTCATCCACTTCTGTAGACACACAGGGGCATAATCAACCCCCCTGTGGCTTGCAGGGGGGTACGGTGTATCTCACTGAAAAATAAAGAGAGGTGGCTCTGTGAGTCTGTATTCAGTTAAACCAAAAAAGAAAACTAAGGAAAACATGAAAGGCCGGTCATCGAGACAAGCGGAAACCAATAACCCAAGAGAGAGTCTAAATACCAGCTCTATTCAAAAATACTTAAAAGAAGCAGGCGTAAAGAGCCCTGGAATGGAGGGGAAACACCCAGGCACAAAGAAAAAGGACCAACAGAAACAAAAGGGGGGACAGGGAGATAGGCCCCATGAGGAGCCGGACTTGGAGGGGACACCAGCCTATACTGTAGCAGAAGAACAGAGAATCATGGCCCAAGTTCCAAGCAAAACAGATATGAGTGAAATGTTTACTAATCTGGAAAGGAAACTGGAGAGCATTATAAAAGAGGAGATCTTAAACGTCCGCTCTGATATGGGGCATCTTCTCCGCCGGGTCGAAGAGGCGGAGGAGGCCTCCAGTAAACAAGCTAAGGACTTAGCAGTCTTAAAAGAACAAGTCAAGAAGGTGCAGAGCGAAAACCGTGCTTTGGCGTTTAGACTCGAGGAACAGGAGAACCCGAGCCGTCGACAAAATTTACGCATTCGATCAATCCCGGAACAACAGAACGAGGATCTGGGAGAGAAGATGAGGAAAATTTTTAATCCCTTACTGGGTAGGCGGGAAGACGAGGTGTTGAGGATCGACAGGGTGCATAGAATAAGGAAGCCCCCTCACATTAAGCAAGACATCCCAAGAGACGTTATAATTAAATTTCACCAATATGAGGACAAAGAAAAAATCTGGAAAAAATTAAAAGGGGCGCCACCTCTCAAATTTGAAAACAAGGACCTGCAAATCTTCATCGACCTCTCAGCGGGGACTTTAGAGAGGAGAAGACAGATGAGACCAGTCCTCGATCTACTCAGGAAGGCCAATTTAAAGTACAGCTGGGGGTTCCCAACATCCCTGATTGTCATCAAAGAGGGAAGATCCTTTAGAATGAGATACATGGAAGAAATGCAGGACTTTTGCAGCAATCTGGGCATCCCGGTCCCGGTTTTGGAATAGATGCTGGGGATGGGCGGGGGGGTGGGGTGTGGTGGGGGCGAGGGAGGAGGGGGGGTCTCCCCCTTTTTTTTTTTTTCCCGGTTTTTTTTTTGTTTTTTTTTGTTTTTTTTCCCTCTCCCCCCTTTTCCTTTCCCCTCCCTCCCCTCCCCTGCTCCGCCGCCCTTCTTTTCACATTGGAGGGGTGGCCGCCCTCAGGGCACGAGGACTTTGGTACAATGGACTCAAGTTGTTAACAATCAGTATGTAGTTGGTAGGAAAAGGGAGGCAATAGGATCCCTCCTATGGAAAGTAATCAGTATTTTATATAGGGTGGAGGATTGTGGGGTGGTGGGGGGTATACTTGGGGGTGGGTTGTCTTGAGTCTCATTCTCATGAGCAGGTCCTGGACGCCGGCGCAGGAGCCCAGCCCCTGCGGAAGAGGCACCGCCGTGTGGTATGAGTGTACTTCCATACGGGCGGGCTTCAGGCGAAGTGGGCGCCACAGGGGGGAGGGAGGGAGGTGGGAGCCAGGTGGTGTGGGGTGGCGGTGGGGTAAGATGGAGGGGGTGGTTGGGTAGAGGGAGGGAGGGAGGGAGGGGGGGGTGGGGGGGGATGATGGGTTCTTAGTGGGGGGGATAGGAGAGGGGAAGATAGAGGCGGGTTGTGTTCAAGGGGAGCAGAGTACAGAGGCTAGAATGACTACCTTTTAAGAGATGCCCGATATTAAATTTATATCCTATAATGTAAAAGGGTTGAACTCTCCCAGGAAGAGACATAAAATATTGAGGGAACTGGGTCATCTGGGAGGTGATATAGTTTTCCTGCAGGAGACACACCTGACCCTCAACACCAGGGTCAGGTTGTTCTCCCCCAGGTTCCCACAATGGTTCTACGGGGATTCCCCCGATAAGGGGTCTAAAGGGGTAGCTATAGGGCTGTCTAAAGCAGCGAACTTCTCAGTACGGGACAGATTAATAGACCCTGAAGGTCGTTTTTTATTCTTGAAAGGTTCTATTGGCACTAGAAAGATCACGCTGGCCAATGTGTACTGCCCGAACAGGAGTCCCACTGTTTTCCTGGGACAGATGTTAGAGAAATTGATGGGATTTGGAGAGGGGGAGATGGTCCTGGCTGGGGATATGAATTTTTGTCTAGACCCGGCCCAAGACAGTACGTCCCGTGCCCAGGGGATCAAGAGGGTGTCATTAAGAGCAATCAAGCGGAAATTATACCACTGCCAATTAATAGACGTGTGGAGAATACAACATGTTAAAGAGAGGGACTACACCTTCCATTCCCCTGTGCACGGGACCTACTCTAGGCTGGATTATATTTTTGTTGATCATAGCTTGTTCGAAGGGGTGGTTGATACTAGTATTGAAACAACAACTCTTTCAGATCATTCGCCTGTCACGATGAGGCTGAAGCTCCCAGAGTTAGGGAGACGTCCCTTCTCGTGGAAGCTGAATGAAAGCCTACTCAAGGACCCGGAAGTAATAGACCGGATCCAGAGTGAGTTAAATCAGTTTTTCATATTGAACGACACGGGCGAGGTTTCCCCCTCTATTCTTTGGGAGGCGCACAAAGCCTACATACGGGGGATTTTTATATCTATAGGAGCGGGCCAAAAAAAAAAAAGGAGGGAAAAAAGGGAAAAACTGATAGCGGACCTGTTCCAACTAGAACAATCACACAAGAGGTCCAGGGGACAGGATGGTTGCTGGGAGAGAGGAGCTGAGGGACATGATGGAGCAGGAGGCAAAGAGAGCCATAAATTTAATGGCCAAGGAGAGGTATCTTTGGGCCAATAAGTCTAGTAAATACCTGGCGAGGCTAATCAGGAAAAAAAGAGGGCGGAATTACATAGAGAAAATAAACGGTGCAGGTGGTAAAGAGCTTGTATCAAGTGAAGATATGGCTAACGAGTTTGGAAAATTCTATGCCGACCTGTATTCAATTAGACATGAGGAAGGGGAGGTCAGCGCACGGTCAGCCAGGAGAAGAGATTTCCTAAAAGAGGCAGGTCTAGGAGTATTGTCTGGAGAAGATAGAGATCTCCTGGACAATCCCATAGAGGAGGAGGAAATTCTGGCAGCATTAAGAGATACCCCGAAGGGTAAAAGTCCGGGCCCGGATGGCTTCTCTTCCATCTATCTATTAAAAATGAAACACATTCTGGTCCCCAGGCTCTGCAAATATTGGAACGAACTGGGCACCAGAGCCGAGATGGAGCGAGAGGCCCTGCGCGCCACGATAACTTTAATATTAAAAGAGGGGAAGGATACTAAGCTGTGCTCGAGCTACCGGCCTATATCTCTGCTTAACGCGGATGTAAAACTATACGCTAAGGTCCTGGCAAATAGACTAAAGCGACTCATGGCGGGCCTGGTACATCCGGACCAGTCCGGCTTTGTCCCGGGGAGACAGTGCAGAGACAATGGGGTTCGGGCGGTGTTATTGTCGGAGTATTGTAGACGTAGGGGACCCCCAGTTCTATTCCTGTCGATAGACGCCGAAAAGGCTTTCGACAGGGTAGACTGGGGGTTTCTGATGGACACATTAGAGGTAATGGGCATCGGGCCCAGGTTTATCTCTTGGGTTAAGGTCCTATACAGCAGACCAACGGCAGTTGCAAGGGTGAACGGGGCAGTATCCAAAACTTTTGGAATGAAAAACGGAACAAGGCAGGGGTGCCCTCTCTCCCCTCTCCTGTTCGTTTTGTCCCTTGAGCCCCCCCTGGCCACCATCCGGAGCAGTCCCGATTGTAAGGGGGTTCGGGTGGGATCAGAGGAGCACAAACTGGCAGCATTTGCCGATGATATACTCTTTTTTGTCTCGGGTCCCAGAGTAACCCTCCCCAATATATGGCGAATTCTTAGGCTATATGGAGAAGCCTCCAATTTTAAAATCAACCCTGGCAAATCTGAAATCCTAAACATTAGTCTCACGAAGCAGGAGGAAGCTCATCTGACCTCCGTGTTTCCCTTCCCCTGGAGAAGGGAGATCAACTATTTAGGTATTAAGTTAGCCAACTCTATTAAAAAGCTGTTCCAAAGTAATTACATCCCACTATTAGATGAAATCAGGCATGAGGCTGGGAGATTGAGGTCGAGACCGCTCTCCTGGTTTGGTCGCGTGAATGCGGTTAAAATGATGATCGCTCCAAAGATTCTATATAAATTTCAACTGTTACCGATCCCTCTACCAAGGTATTTCCTGGGGGCTTTAAGGAAATTAATCATCCAGGCTGTCTGGGGTGGCAATAAACCTCGCATTTCTTACGCAATACTGAGTAGAAGTAAAAAAAAAGGCGGAATAGCTGCACCAGATTTCAATAGGTACTATATTGCTGTAGTGCTTTCACAGGTTATAGAATGGAGTAAGAAAGAGACTGATAAGCGGTGGGTGAATATTGAATTTTCTTTAAGTAATAATAATTTGGCACATTCACTATGGAACCCCCCAAAATTTAGGACATTCAGCACTGATATTTCTTTATTAACACAAAACACTTTTAAATTTTGGGACAAAATTCATACCCAGCACAAATGGTCGCACAATTCACCTTTAATATATATGAAGAATAATTTATTTTTTGAACCAGGAATGAGAACAGTGGGTGGGAATTGGTTAAAAGACGATGCTCTTCAATTGAAAAATTTTATTAGTAGGGGGAAAATACGCACTTTCACGGAACTGAATCGAGAGGTAGAACTTTGGGTGATAGATTGGTGGAGGTATTTACAGCTCTCCCATTTTATAAGTAAACTACCAAAGCCCCTCAGGAGTATAGAAGAGCTAAGACCTCTTGAGAAACTCTGTGCGACGGAGAACCCGGGAGGTGTTATAGGCCAAATTTACAGAGTACTAGGAGAGGTACAAGAGGATAAGACGCCTCATTATATTATAAGGTGGGAACAGGAATTGGGGTCACTATGTAATAGCAACACTTTGGGTAAAATCTTGAATCTGGTACATCATGCAGCATTAGATATTAGGAGAACGGAAATCCACTACAAAGTATTATCAAGATGGTATGCCACCCCGGACAGAGTAAGTAGGATGGATGGGTCAAAGGGGAATTCCTGCTGGAGAGGATGCCAGACTAAAGGCACAATGGCCCATATCTGGTGGGAATGCCCTATTATAAAGGTTTTTTGGAAAAAATTTTTATCTCTGTCAAAAGAATTCACGGGGAGGGAAATTGAGGAGGACCCTTGGGTCTGTCTCTTCCACGGTACCCAAGATACAGTTAAGAGCTATAAAACCTCCCTGACCCCGATAATACTAGATTCAGCCAAGAGACAGATTGCGCTAAACTGGCTGAACCCTTTAAGTCCCAAAACGCGAGATTGGCTATTCGATCTCAATGAAATTTATAACATAGAAAGCCTGGATCGGAGGGGAGTGGAACCGGATGAGGATCAGGAATATAGGGGGAAATGGGCAGGTTGGCTTAAATTTAAAAAAACTTGGATCTATTTAAGGGAGATAATATAAAAAGGGCTTAAAGCGAATAACTCGATAACGGAGGTAGGGCAGGCAAGACTTTACTCGCCTTTGAAATACACCCCGCAGGGGAGGGCGGTGGGTTTGGAGGGGGGGATTGGGAGGGGGGTTAAGTATAGGGGACGAGGGGCATGCCTGTGAAGTTGTCAGGTTTATTACCTGAATATATTGATGAACTGTTGTTTTTCTTATTTTTTCTGTGAGGCACGCCTCCGTAGAGGAATGTTTTGTATTGAAAAATGATAAATAAAGAATTAAAAAAAAAAAAAAAGAAAGGATTTGGTGGTTCAAGTGGTTAGAAGAGTGGGTAATGTGTGGCATAAGCTTCTAATGTTGGGCATAAAATGACAGGACAGTTCACCCCCCAAATGACCCCTTTTTGGAAAGTAGACACCCCAAGATATTTGCTGAGAGGCATGTTCAGTCCATGGAATATTTTATATTTTGACTCTCAAGTTTAATTTTTTTTTTTTTTTTACACAAACTTGTCACTAAATGATATATTGCTCACACATGACATGGGCATATGTGGAATTGCACCCCAAAATACATTCTGCTGCTTCTCCTGAGTATGGGGATACCACATGTCAGACTTTTTGGCAGTCAAGCTTCGTACAGGATCCTGAAAACCAATCACCGCCTTCAGGATTTATAAGGGTGTAAAATGGTGATTTCACTCCTCACTACCTATCACAGTTTCTGAGGCCATGAAAATACAAGATAGCACAAAACCCCCCAAATGACCCCATTTTGGAAAGTAGACACCCCAAGATATTTGCTGAGAGGCATGGTGAGTATTTTGCAGATCTCATTTGTTTTGGAAAATTAAGAAAGAAAAATAATTTTTTTTTCTTTTTTAAATTTTCAAAACTTTGTGACAAAAAGTGAGATCTGCAAAATACTCACCATACCTCTCAGCAAATAGCTTGGGGTGTCTGCTTTCCAAAATGGGGTCATTTGGGGGATTTTGTGCCATCAGGGCATTTTATGGCCTCAGAAACTGTGATAGGTAGTGAGGAGTGAAATCAAAAATTTACGCCCTTAGAAATACTGAAGGCGGTGATTGGTTTTCGGGGTCCTGTACACAGCTAGACTCCCAAAAAGTCTCACATCTGGTATCCCCGTACTCAGGAGAAGCAGCAGAATGTATTTTGGGGTGAAATTCCACATATAACCATGTCATGTGTGAGCAATATATCATTTAGTGACAACTCTGTGTACTTTTTCTTTCTTTTGTCATTTTTCAATCACTTGTGACAAAAAAAAATATTCAATTTGCTCAACATGCCTCTCAGCAAATTCCTTGGGGTGTCTACTTTCCAAAATGGTGTCATTTGGGGGGTTTGTACTGCCCTGCCATTTTAGCACCTCAAGAAATTAGATTAAAGTAAAATCTGTGTAAATTCCAGTAAATGTATCATAGTTTGTAGACACAATAACTTTTACACAGACCAATAAATATACATTTATTACATTTTTTTACCCGAGACATGTGGATGAATACATTTTGGCCTAAATATATGACGAAAATTGAGTTTATTGGATTTTTCTTATAACAAAAAGTAGAAATATTTTTTTTTCAAAATTTTTGGTCTTTTTTCATTTATATTGCAAAAAATAAAAATCCCAGAGGTGATAAAATACCACCAAAATAAAGCTCTATTTGTAGGAAAAAAAGGACAAAATGTTGTTTGTGTACAGCATTGCACGACCGCACAATTACCAGATAAAGCAGCGCAGTGCCAAATTGTAAAAAGTTCTCTGGTCATTAAGGGGGTAAAGTGAAGTGATTAAGGTAAAAAACCTTCATCCTTTACATCATCTGTAATAATTCCTGTAACATCCTAGTATATGATCTATATCTATGGAGATGATATCTGATTGCTGGAGACACTAAAGAATGGGTGAAGGAAGAATAAAGTGCTTTAATGTGAAGTGTCCCCCATGTGAATGTGGAATCTCATTGTAAATGTGGAATATCCACCAATATAGTACTTGTATCTCTAATATATCCCAGAAGTCTCAGCACTAAAGGCTGGAGATGTATATCCACCCCTCCCCCCTACATTCTCTATAAGGGATCCTATTCCTGCCACAATCTGGTGATCTTCAATAGAAACTCCTGATTTATGGACTTTAGGAAGGTGATGGAATATTGGGGTCACTGGGGTATCCACCATAAGAAATTCTGCTGTTTTATTTCATAAACCCCCCAGATCCTTTCCTTTATCTATAAAATTTCAGAAGCCCCTGTATGAGACACTGTGTGAGGTCCTGCTTAATAACCAGGTACATAAGGGGGTGACTGAGCTGTCACAGTGCTCCCTCTTTATACTGTGTAGACATAAGTACTACAACAGCTTCACCTTTATCAACTTCCCTAATAACAAGATCTTTCCTCTGTATAACATTCTGTATATCCTGATATTCCACTCTAGTGATGTTATGTTACTTTTCACTAAATGGGAATAATTCCTCATATTCATCTTATAATATAATATCATGTGTTTGGATTTGTCTCTGCAGGTTGGTTGGATATGATGTGACTTCCTCCGGCTGGGATGATCTCCAATCCATTCTTATCAAAAATCGATCCCTCACCAGACTGGATTTACACAGGAATAATCTGGAAGACTCTGGAATAAAACTTCTATGTGAGACGCTCAGACATCCTGGCTGTACTCTGCAGATGCTGTGGTGAGAATTATCCTATAAATGATATAATATTCTGCAGGATTCTGGTATAAATCTTCTATGTGAGGGATCCAGACATGTCACCTAGATGAAAGTTATACAAAGACAGACTTCTGATTGGCCGGTTACACTAGGAGTTCCCATCATAGTCCTTCAGGTCACTCGCTGCTATTGGCTTTCATCCCCTCCCCCCTCCACTGACTATCAGAGATCAGACTTTGGCTGGGGTCACACTGGGGTTCACAGTGGCTCACAGCAGGGGGTCCGGTGCATCTCCATTCACTGTTTCAGGTCCGATTTCAGACAGAATTTTGGGCTGAATTTGGGTCCTGAAAGAGACCAGAAGATGCACAGGACTCCGTATTCTCTTCATTCAGTGACCAATCATAGACAGATGGTCCTCAATTAGAATCTGGAAGGACAGAGCGAGTCTCTAGACCAGAAGTGACCCCCTAGATGCCAATAAAATCCCCCCATCCTTGTAGATATAAAATTGTCACCTCCCTGAGCCTCAAAGAGAAGTCCTAGTCATTTCATCTACAAGCCCAGCAGGGGACGAGGCCGATACAGTGAGAAGACCCCGAACTGCCTGCCAGACATTGATTTATATCAGAGATCAGAGGAATCTATTTTATCTCTCATACAAAATAAAATATTAGTTGTAGAGAGATGGAAATAATTCCTTCTGATTGTACACATGTTGGGGTACATGTACATATAACATTGTATGTGTAGTGAGGATAGAATCCAGGAGAAACCCCCAGAATGGTTCTATGGAGTCTGATCACACCAGACAAGCACTGATTGGTCTTGTTGGGATCAGACTGACATGTCGGTGTTGGAAATCTAATCCTCATCCATCAGAACCATTCATGGCCTATTTAGCTCTGGTTCCTTCAGAACACAGGATCAGCTTGTGGGCTGGGCAGGGAACACCCCCCAGAGTTGATTGGCTGATGGCTAAACTCCTCCAACATCTATAATTTGAGGATCCTGAGATATGGATGGGGTAATTCCCATGGTGCCGGTCTAACCGGTGAATAGCGGAAGTTCCTGACATGTTCCTGTCACAGGATAATCCTCAGTAAAGTTTATTTCTGTTTTATTCTCACAGCCAGACTGTGTCTGTCCTTTTGTCTTTGTTGTATTTTCTGTCATTCTTTATCTTTGTACATATTTTATACACTAAATAACAAACTAGTGTAGCTCTGCTCTATATTACACAGACAGACAACCTACCTGCAGACAGAGGTAACTGTTACCACAACCCCAGTGTTACTATACGGCTGTGTAACTATGTAACAAACCACCTAACCCCCTGATCCTGATACTTCGAAATAATAATTACACAACAACAATTATAATACAAAGCAAATACTACATACAATATATGTCTGCTACTACCACAACCTCAGTGCTGGAACAATGTGCTGCAGAATAATGAATTGGTATTAATACCCTTTATACAGAAAACTAAGAACTTTATACAGTAATTGTAGAAATGGAGTCGGTGAGGATTTCCTCTCAGTATTGCCACATCCAAAAACTTGTTAGAAACAAAATAAATACCCCTAAGGGGGACTTTTAAGGCATTTGTATATATAAAGTGGAGCTCCGGGAGAAATTTTACTTTTTGGATAAAACTCCCCCTATAATCCTCATGATGAATGTATTCTAGTAAAGGTACGCTGTAATCCAAGGTCAGCTTTGTATTTTTGCAGCATTGTTTTCTTACTTTTGTAAGTCCCAGCAGGCCGCCGCCATCTCATGTGTGGGCATCTGAAGCCAGACTCTATCTCTTCCTGTATTCCATGGTTACCCAGCATGCACCTCCAGATCTTGCACATGCTCAGAGCAGCACGAGCCGTGTAATAGGTTGTAGGTCAGGTTTCCATAGCAACAGCAGTGTCAGAGGAAGTTCCCATCCCTTAACTATGGAAACCTCCCCTCCCCCTCCAGGAAGCAGGAAGTTTATCTACATTTACAAAGATTATAAATCTAGAAATACAAAAATCTCCTGCAAAAGATAATTACTTTATAAAAGATGATAATTGTAAATGTCATCCCTTGTTTCTGTGCAGATTATATATATATATATATATTGTTATGGAATTATTTCTCTTGTGCTTAAATTAGCAATACAGAGAATGTCCATATAATATAATATAATATAATATATATATATATATATATATATATATATATATATATATATATATATATATATATATATATATATATATATATATATATATATAACATCTGTACAGAAATCATTTATCATTTACAATTAGCATTGTTTAAAAAGTAATTACCTTTTGCAGAAACTGCCCCACCAAATTGCCACATCATACTGCCACCCCATTAAAATTGCCCCAGCCTATTGCCCCCATCAAAACTGTCCCATCCTATTGCCCCATCAAAACTGCCCCATCAAAATTGCCCCAACAAATTGCCCTTATCAAAACTGCCTCATCATATTACCGCTATCAAAATTGCCCCATCAAAACTGCCCCATCATATTGCCCCATCAAAATTGCCCTATTATACTGCCACTATCAAAATTGCCCCACCATAACTGCCCCATCCTACTGCCACCATCGAAATTGCCACATCAAAACTGCCCAATCAAAATTGCCCCAACAAATTGCCCTTATCAAAACTGCCTCATCATATTACCGCTATCAAAATTGCCCCATCAAAACTGCCCCATCATATTGCCCCATCAAAATTTCCCCATCATGCTGCCACCATCATATTACCCCCATCCAAATTGCCCCATCCTATTGCCCCATCAACACTGCCCCATCCTATTGCCCCATCAAAATTGCCCTATTATACTGCCACCATCAAAATTGCCTCATCATACTGCCACCATCAAAATTGCCCCACCATAACTGCCCCATCATACTGCCCCCATCAAAATTGCCCCATCATACTGCCACCATCATATTACCCCCATCAAAATTGCCCCATCCTATTGCCCCCATCAAAACTGCCCCATCCTATTGCGCCATCAAAACTGCCCTATCCTATTGCCCTCATCAAACTGTCCCATAAAATTGCCCCAATAAAACTGCCCCATCCTATTGCCCTCATCAAACTGCCCCATCAAAACTGCCACATAAAATTGCCCCATCAAAACTGCCCCATCCGATTGCCCTCATCAACCTGTCCCATAAAATTGCCCCATTAAAAATTGCCCCCATCCAAACTGCCCCATCAAAATTGCCCCCATCAAAACTACCCCATCAAAACTTCACCATCAAAACTGCCCCATCATACTGCCACCATCAAAATGGCCCCATCAAAACTGCCCCATCCTATTGCCCTCATCAAACTGCCCCATCAAAACTGTCCCATAAAATTGCCCCATCAAAACTGTGCCCATCAAAATTGCCCCCATCAAAATTGCCCCTATCAAAACTGCCCCATCCTATTGCCCCCATCAAAATTGCCCCATCATACTGCCACCATCATATTACCCCCATCAAAATTGCCCCATCCTATTGCCCCCATCAAAACTGCCCCATCCTATTGCGCCATCAAAACTGCCCTATCCTATTGCCCTCATCAAACTGTCCCATAAAATTGCCCCAATAAAACTGCCCCATCCTATTGCCCTCATCAAACTGCCCCATCAAAACTGCCACATAAAATTGCCCCATCAAAACTGCCCCATCCGATTGCCCTCATCAACCTGTCCCATAAAATTGCCCCATTAAAAATTGCCCCCATCCAAACTGCCCCATCAAAATTGCACCCATCAAAACTACCCCATCAAAACTTCACCATCAAAACTGCCCCATCATACTGCCACCATCAAAATGGCCCCATCAAAACTGCCCCATCCTATTGCCCTCATCAAACTGCCCCATCAAAACTGTCCCATAAAATTGCCCCATCAAAACTGTGCCCATCAAAATTGCCCCCATCAAAATTGCCCCTATCAAAACTGCCCCATCCTATTGCCCCCATCAAAATTGCCCCATAATACTGCCTCCATCAAATTGCCCAATCAAAACCGCCCCCATCAAATTGCCCCTATCATAATTGACCCATCATACTGTCCCCATCAAAATTACCCCATCATATTGCCCCCATCAAAACTGCCCCATCCTATAGCCCCATTCTACTGCCACCCTCAAAAGTGCCCTATTCTATTGCCCCATCAAAACTGCCCCATTTAACTGCTCCAATCAAAACTGCCCTCATCCATCCTATTGCCCCATCCTATTGCCCCATCAAAACTTCCCCATCAAAATGGACCCATCAAAATTGCCCCATCCTATTGCCCCCATCAAAATTGCCCCATTAAAACTGCCCCCATCAAAACAGAAACAAAAAAAAAACAATAAATAATTGCGCTTCAAAAACCTACGAAATAAAATGACATAAAGCTGCAATGTCCTAGAATGTGACACAAACACACAATAAAGTGAGAAAAAAATGTGGACTCGCGCTTAACAAGGAGGTGCCACACCAAAAAAATGAATATAATATATACATAAATGAAAATGTTGTACCAAACTGTAACACACAAAATATAGGAATGTATAGGGGAATACACAAGCCCCTCTGGTGAATGTGCAACAGTGCAATAATGTAACACAAACAGTGCAATCAAATTTCAAAATGAGTCCATATATGATGGCTATAAACCAGGAAGTGGATCATTAAGGTCCATATGGGAGGAAACCCAAAAAAATGATAGACAGTCCCAGGTGATTCAAATAAGTAAGGTCATAGATGTGTGGGTCCACCACCAAAAGAGGGAGCCTGGCCGCTTACCAGAACCCCATGACCCTCCGTTACAGAGGGTCTAGATGGGCTTTGAGATCCTGCTAGTCCGGAACTCCCAGGATGGAGGGTAGAGACTGGAAGGGCGTCAAGGACTGTGATGGAAATGGATGGATCCACATAGAGGCTCAGCCCTCAGCATAGTGTTGTCATCATGGGAAGAAAGAAAGGGAGAGCTCCTTTTTCCACGTGTTCATCTCCCCATCAAAACAGCACCATCAAAAATGCCCCCATCCTATTGCCCCAAAATTGCCCCAACATCATGCCCCATCCTATTGCCCTCATCAAACTTGCCCTCATCAAAATTGCTCCATTAACTGCCACCATGAAAACTGTCACATCAATTTGCCCCATCAAAACTGTCCCATGAAAGCTGCACCCATCTTATTGCCCCATCCTATTGCCTTATCAAAATTGCCCCATCAAAATTGCCCCCTCCTATTCCTGTATTATAAATGATTAGTAATGGTGTGTCCCCTCCCCCCCGGGCTCTGTATGTAATCAGAGGTGAGATGTTCCAGCCCCTCCCCCACCGCCCATCACTGTGTATACGAAGCTTTGGTCACCATGGCAACAAAAGCCTGGACACGCTTTTTATAAATGGCCGCCGCCTCGCATGACGTCATTTCCAGTTTACAAAAAACGGGATGGTACGGCCCGGCAATGCCGATCGATGACACAAATCTCCCAGGAGGCATTGCAGAGCACAAATGACGAGCTCCGATCCCCGGGGAGGGGAAAGGAAGATTTCAATATTACATATAAAATATATACAACATGTCATTGGATGTGTCTACTTCTGCCCCTCCCTGGAAGAACATTTCATTCTCTAAGACCCCGCCCACTGATTATTCATTGGATGTGTCTACTTCTGCCCCTCCCTGGAAAAACATTTCATTCTCTAAGACTCTGCCCACTGATTATTCATTGGATGTGTCTACTTCTGCCCCACCCTGGAAAACATTTCATTCTCTAAAACCCCGCCCACTGATTATTCATTGAATGTGTCTACTTCTGCCCCTCCCTGGAAAAACATTTCATTCTCTAAGACCCCGCCCACTGATTATTCATTGGATGTGTCTACTTCTGCCCCTCCCTGGAAGAACATTTCACCTCTTTCCTGCTTTTCCCTCCAGTATTATCACCTGTAAAGGGACATTCCGGTGCTGTGATGATCTTTGCTCCGTTATCTCCACAAACCGAACTCTGACCCGTCTGTATATAACATTGGATGATGATAATGATGATGAGGATGATGATGATGAGAAGATGTCGGAGTCAGAACTAAGACGACGTTGTGATGTCCTCTGGAATGCCGGCTTCTATGTAGATAGAGACTGGTAAGATCTGTTGTATTGGAGGTAACACACATACTAAGTCTTAGAATGTGAATAGTAAAATGTAGACAACATTGGATGGTGATGAGATGATGGAGGTGGGACGTTGTTGGGAGGTCTTCTGACACCCGGGCTGCACTGTAATGAAAATGGAAGGACGGGTGACAAACATTCTATACAATTTCTGTAGAACCCATTGGAGGTCTCTGTAGTTCTACAGATAATGAGAGAGATGATTGAGATTTCCACCAATAATAATCTTGGTCAGGTCCTCCAATCTTCCACAAGGTTTTACCTTTACAGAAAAATAACCCCCCATCCCCCGAGGTCCATCCAATGTGTCAGTATAACTGAGCCAATCAGATGTGTGTTCTCATCCTGTACACATGACAGCCCAGCACACCAGTCATACAGTCTGCTATCCCAATGGTTGGATGGACATGAGTGTGTGGCCCCTGCCATGGTGAGGGCCCCTCACTTTTCCATCATTTCTTACAGAGCACAGTATGAGCCCCTCCCCCCCTCCATCATCACAGCAACATTTCCTCCTCTAACACTCTCATTTTATTCTTCTATGAAGGGATAGAGGAGGCTGGATTGTATCTATAGACAGAAGAATATAAGAAGATGGTGTGTGGGAGCCCCTCCCCCTCTCAGGTAATACACGGATCCGGATATGAAGAGAATGTCCAGAATGGAATGATAGAGTAAAGTCATATGAACTCTCAGCTTTTATTTTCTCTTTCTGATCCTTAAATATAGAATTACAGTAATAGTAATCTTTGTGTTCTTTTCCTCTTCTAAATGGCGTCATTTCTGCTCAGTTTTTCCCACTTCCTGTGTTGTTGTGTGACCGGTGCCCCCTTCACAGCACTGATCTGATAGGGGCACCCATGCATGCGCGCTCCCATCTATTGTACTACAAGCCTGCGGTGACACACTGGCTGCACCGCACATCAGATCACCGCTACAGCTCCGACTCCATTGTCATCTGATTGGAGCCCTGCCTCTGCCCAGCCTCCTCTCTATGAGTGACAGCGGCCCCTGGCAGATTCTGTGCCACCCATCCCACTGCAGAGTATTACGTGTCACCCATCCAACTGCAGAACATTAGGTGTCACCCATCCCACTGCAGAGTATTAGGTGTCACCCATCCCACTGCAGGGCATTGCATTTTACCCATCCCACTGCAGAGCATTACATGTCACCCATCCTACTGCAGAGCATTACGTATCACCCATCCCACTGCAGAGCATTACGTGTCACCCATCCCACTGCAGAGCATTACGTGTCACCCATCTCACTGCAGAGCATTACGTGTCACCCAACACACTGCAGAGCATTGCATTTCACCAATCACACTGCAGAGCATTACATGTCACCCATCCCACTGCAGAGCATTACATATCACACATCCCACTGCAGAGCATTACGTGTCACTCATCCCACTGCAGAGCATTACATGTTGTCACTAGTGATGGGCCGAACACCCTCTTGTTCTTTTCATGTCAGAACTTTCAAACATCACAAAAAATTGGACCCGAATGACAAACCTCATTGTAGTTTATGGGACCTGAACTGCAAAAGTCCCCATTTAGAAGGCTTTCAATGCAAGTAAATGGCCATAAAGATTGTATGGGGGCCCGGGTACTGCCCTGGGGGACATCAATGAGATTTTTTTTTAACAATTGTAGCACTAACTCTCGGTGGAGCTGCTGATTTAAGGGGGCTTGTTACCTTCACTCTCGATACCTCTGTTTCACCGGCACCGGGTCTAGGGTTCCGGGTCTGAGTTTACCTCTGGACGATATTAGCACCAAACACTTGAGTAGGTTTTCCAATGCTTTAATAAACGAGCAAGGGAAGTAGCAGGAAAGAGGTAGAAGGAAAGCTTCAGGGAAGCTCAAATACCTTTCTTAGTATTCTTTAGAACACTTCTCTGAATGTTGATCACTTGTAGTTGAAAGCGCTCCCCCTTTGGGATTTAATCTTTGCCCGCCTGAATAGACTTCTCTCACTTGTCTAGCAGCCAGTACATAGCATGAACAAAAGTCTCTGCCACAGACCTGTTTGGAATAAAACCCGTACAATCCTCTGCCACAAAATGTATTGGTTTGTGATTAAAGTCAGACACAGTACTTGAACCTTTAAGCCAACCCGGCAGTACTATACTGTAAGATTACTTCAGGATACGTCCTCCAATAGAGTCACCAGGCCCCTCTCCAGACCAGCACTCTGCGTGATCCTTCCATGACGGGTCCTCCCCTGGGATCTCCTCGGTTGTCCAGCTTCTTAACTCAGGATAGACAGCTCAGGACCATTCCTCTGCTGCTGCAGTAGGCCCCAGACAGGCTTCTGGGCCCACCCACATGCCGCAGCGACGTGGGCCTCCGGAACGCAGGACCACGAGGTGGTACTCTTAATGCATACCTGTTGGCCAGGAGGGCCAGCAGGTGGCTGAAAAACTAACCCTAAAACATGGCATCTGTCCCATAAATACCCTCTCCCAGAATGCAACTCGGAGGACCACCTCCACCGAGTTATCTCTGGGACAGAGGAGCACTCATACGCTTCAACACGTTGCTTTTCCAACACCAGCCGATGGCAACAACGACACCCACTGGCACAGTGTGGAACTACACGCAAGGTCAGCCAAGCTGGAACAGAGGCAAATCTAACTCCCTCTAATAAGCGACCCACTAAATTTACCTAACAGCGGTAGATAAAAATCTACCAGCGCTACATACTCTCCCCACTACAATAGATCTTTTCTGGGCCTGCAGATGACCATTCTGTCAGCATAGATGTGCCGACCGAAATTTCAGTGCATACAACATCCGCTGAGACGTTCATCCATTTTAACAGAACATCCAGTCTTTCGGAAAGGCTTAGGCACAGACAAATAGTCCAAAACGGCTTCACTGTACCAAAGCTCCCAGTTAGCTATGTCCTGGGGAACATAAGGGAACTCCAAACCATATTCCGTAGCTACATGCTTGTTCAATATTCTCTGCAAACGTGCAAGTTTTGGTAAGGGTCTATTTTTCCCCATACCAGGAGGCACACATGAATTCAAAGATTTGCTCACCATAGACCCAGCCGGTGTCTGAAGTGAACTAGCAAGTTTTGACAATGTCTCAGTAACAGTGCTGTGTGGCTCCACACAAGGTGACGTCTTCCCAGAACTCAGGGCTGTCCATTCAGGGAAAGTCATAGCAGAGGCGGCATCTTCGCCTTGGGCCCATAACAGCTCTTGTGACATAGTCTCAAACAGGTCATCATCACCGGAGAGATCCGACATGGAATCTATCTCCGAATCTCCCAGCTCTTCTGCTGGGAGATATCTATTTACAGTCCCAGATACATTTCCCATTAATTGCTCACCTGTTCCTGTTGTGGACTTTGTTGGATCCGGTTCAGGTAGTCTCTGGGGTAAGCCTCGACCTTGGCCGCGGGAAGCCTTCACATATCCCACCTTCTTCTGTACAGGTACAACAGGGATAGGTGTGGTGGACATAGAAATTAAAGTAATGTCCCCTGATGAGACGGCAACAGCAGTGTCTCTCTCCGGAACATTCTCGGCAACAACAGGCAAGGTCACGGCCTGCTGTTCTCTTTCCGCAGCAGTAGCAGCTTCTACTGTGGTGATACCTGTCGCCCAATCCATTCAATAAGCGCGGGGTGACATTGTAGGTTACTCCACCATAAACAAATATTCTCCACATTGCAGGCAGCGACCAAACTGACAGGGATGTACGGTCAGTCCCTCAAATTTGTGGCAAATCATGCCCAGCTCTTCGATATCTCAGGCAGTATAGAGAACAAACCTCCCCTGCAGCTTCAGACGAATACCGGTATCTGTAAGCAGGGTTCCGGTCAGCACAGTACTCGACACAGTGCTCGCAGGGAATATTCTTGGTCCCATCATTGGCTGCATCGCTGAAAAAGACATGGCCACACTCTGATCTTCTCAGCATGATCACAAGGCCTCTCTTCTTCTCTGGCGCCAAACACAAACACGCGTCCCACGTGGTATCAAGTAGGGTAGGCTCCTCCCGCTTGTTCTCCCGATCACGTAGCTCCCGGGCTTTTACTGGCGCCCACCGCCTATGCAGTCAGAAATAAAGTCCTGGACAAAAATAAAATAAGTGTAGCACTATGAGATTATGAAAAAGTCCAATGTAACAGGCATTAAACCAGCAGTTCCAAATGTAATTGACAGCAAGGAGTCATCCTTAGGAATGAAATAAGGAATCTTCAGGAACTAGACACTTCAAATATGTAAACCATATTTACCAAAGTCCTGCAACTTTTAACCTGTTCTTCTCCTGAGAGATTAACAAAGTCCAGCTCTCACTGTAAACTCCTGGTGAAACACCTCTCCAGGTTGCGAGAATTGATGGCCAACAAATCCCGGACGACGCCCCCACATGTAGCAATACCTCACGGTGGAGCTGCTGGTTTAAGCGGGCTGTTACCTTCACTCTCGATACCTCTGTTTCACCGGCACCGGGTCTTGGGTTCCGTTGAGTTTACCTCTGGACGATATAAGCACCAAACACTTGAGTAGGTTTTCCAATGCTTTAATAAACGAACAAGGGAAGTAGTAGGAAAGAGGTAGAAGGAAAGCTACAGGAAAGCTCAAATACCTTTCTTAGTATTCTTTAGAACACTTCTCTGAATGTTGATCACTTGTAGTTGAAAGCGCTCCCTCTGTGGGATTTAATCTTTTCCCGCCTGGATAGACTTCTCTCACTTGTCTAGCAGCCAGTACGTAGCACAAACAAAAGTCTCTACTACAGACTTGTTTGGAATAAAACCTGTATGATCCTCTGCCACAGGATGTATTGGTTTGTGATGAAAGTCAGACACAGTACTTGAACCTTTAAGCTAACCCGGCAGTACTATACTGTAAGATTTCTTCAGGATGCGTCCTCCAAGCGAGTCAGCAGGCCCCTCTCCAGACCAGCACTCTGCGTGATCCTTCCATGACGGGTCCTCCCCTGGGATCTCCTCGGTTGTCCAGCTACTTCACTCTGGATAGACAGCTCAGGACCATTCCTCTGCTGCTTGTGGTAGGCCCCAGACAGGCTTCTGGGCCCACCCACACGCTGCAGCGACATGGGCCTCCGGTACTCTTAATGCATACCTGTCGGCCAGGAGGGCCAGCAGGTGGCTGAAAACAAACCCTAAAACATGGTGTCTGTCCCATAAATACCCTCTCCCAGAATGCAACTCGGAGAACCACCTCCACCGAGTTGTCTCCGGGACAGAGGAGCACTCATACGCTTCAACACGTTGCTTTTCCAACAACAGCCCATGGTGACAACGACACCCACCGGCTCAATGTGGAACTACATGCAACGTCAGCCAAGCTTGAATAGAGGCAAATCTAACTCCCTCTAATAAGTGACCCACTAAATTTACCTAACAGCGGTAGATTAAAAATCTACCAGCGCTACACAATCTTTCTAAAAGGAGAAGTGATTTTAATGATGCTTAAAGTGAAACAATAAAAATAAAAAATTAATCCTTTAACTACTTCAGCCCTGGAAGGATCTACCCCCTTCCTGACCAGAGCATTTTTTGCGATTCGGCACTGCTTTATATTAACTGACAATTGCGCGGTCATGTGACGTTGTATCCAAACAAAATTGACGTCCTTTTCTTCCCACAAATAGAGATTTCTTTTGGTGGTATTTTATCATCTCTGCAGTTTTTATTTTTTGCACTATAAACAAAAAAAGAGCAACCATTTTGAAAAAAAAGCAATATTTTTTACTTTTTGCTATAATAAATATCCCCAAAAAATATATAAAAAAACTAATTTCTTCCTCAGTTTAGACCGATACGTATTCTTCTACATATTTTTGGTAATAAAGCGTACTTTGATTGGTTTGCACAAAAGTTATAACATCTACAAAACAGGGGATAGATTTATGGAATTTTTTTTATTATTATTTTTTTTACTAGTTTGCCGGCAATCTGTGATTTTTATCGGGACTGTGACATTATGGCGGGCAGATCGGACACTTTTGACACTATTTTGGGACGATTGACAGTTATACAGCGATCAGAGATACAAATAGCCACTGGTTACTGTATAAATGTCACTGGCAGGGAAGGGGTTAAACACTAGGGGGTGATCGAGGGGTTAGGTGTGTTCCCTGGATGTGTTCTAACTGTAGGGGGATGGGCTCACTACAACGTGACAGAGATCACTGCTCCCGATCACTGGGGATCAGTAGATCCCTGTCATGTTGCTAGGCAGAACAGGGAAATGCCTTGTTTCCCCCGTTCTGCCTCTCCTTGCCAAAATCCACAATTCCTGCCGGCGAATATCGTGTTTGCGGGACCCGCAGGCACACTCCCAGGGTGGCCATGTGCCCGCTAGGCTAGGTGGCAGATGTATGTGTACATCCCTTTGCCTGCCTGTGCCATTCTGCTGACGTAAATGTGCGTGCGGCGGTCAGCATGTGAATAAATATAGTGCCGGGGGGTCTCCTTAGTCTGCCTGTAAAGTGGCCCATCTGTACCCTGTATAGAACCTGCTGCAGCAAAACTGACATTTATAAAAGAAAGCTTGCAGGAAAAACTATTTAAATGTCAATTTTTTTTCTTTATAATTAACGGCTTGGGGAGCCAATCTGTATGATGAGGTCACAATGTAGTGCACTGGGAACAAGATTAGAGATTTGTTGGATAAATTCTGGTGTCTCTTGGGCAGACTTTGGTGCTCTTACCAATGGGCTGAGTGGTGGGAGGTTAAATGACTTGTCAAGCATGTGGTACCCAAATGGTTGGTGTTTTTGCCACGCTTGATGTGCCTGAGACAAAGTTTCAAATTGCAACAGTGCGATCTGCTGCACATGTACTAAAAAAGGTCCAGACAGCTGAGCTGTGGGGGGTGGGCCAGGAGATGACAGCTCCACAATGTGATGGAATAGGGGGGCTGCTCTCTACTCTTACATGATGGCTGCCTCGTTGGGGTTGTGCCTCACCCCCACTTTCCTCCTCTGCTCTATCCGGCACCCAAGTCACGTCAGTGACCTCATCATCATCATCTCCTCCATCCTCATTACCACTGGAGACATCTTGGCAAATACACATCACATTCACATATATATGTATTGATAAAACATTTCATGGAATGTATACAATGTAATATCTCAGTGTAATTGTACAATTATCTCTTGTAGACGGCCAGAGATTTGTCTGGTGATTGTGTCCCGGTGTTGGATCTGCTGAACCTCTTCCATGTATAGAGGATGTCCTCACCGACACCTCGGATTTCTCTGCAACCCTCTAAAGGAAAGTCTTCTACTCTTCATGGATATAATGGTCGCCTCCCATTGTAAATTCCCTCTTCTCCCCTCTGTAGGATTCCGCACTTTCCAATATTATCAATACTTACTATGATGATGATGAGGATCCGACTCATTATTAGGATTCATGGTGGGAAAAAGACATTTTCTAAAGTTTCTCATCAATAAAAGCCGACTGGAACAATCACTAATACAGAGAAAGAGACCGCATCTCCCTCTTACTGCTGTCCTACTCCTCTCCATCCTCCTCTCCATCCTCCATACTACTCTCCATCCTCCATACTCCTCTCCATCCTCCATTCTACTCTCCATCCTCCATAATGCTCTCCATCCTCCATACTCTTCTCCATCCTCCATACTACTCTCCATTCTCCATACTCCATACTACTCTCTATCCTCCATACTCCTCTCCATCCTCCATACTCCACTCCTCTCCATCCTCTATGCTCCTCTCCATCCTCCTCTCCATCCTCCATACTCTTCTCCATCATCCACACTACTCTCCATCCTCCATACTCCTCTCCATCCTCCATACTTCTCTCTATCCTCCATACTCCTCTCCATCCTCCATACTACTGTCCATCTTCCATACTGCTCTCCATCCTCCATACTCCTCTCCATCCTCCATACTGCTCTCCATCCTCCATACTACTGTCCATCCTCCACTCCTATCCATCCTCCTCTCCATCCTCTATACTCCTTTCCATCCTCCTCTCCATCCTCCATCCTACTCTCCAACCTCTCTCTCCTCCCCCTGCACTCTCCTTTTGTTGCATTTTCTCTCTTTTTCCCCGCACTCTCTCTGCCCTTTCTCCTCCCCCTGCACTCTCTCTCTCCTCTCCTTGGATATAATAAAGTGATGCGGCTCTATCTAACATATACGGCATTCCCGACTCCCAGTGTCTCTCTCTTCTTGCTGCATCTCTCTACAATTTCTTTCTCCATGTTGCTGACATTATCTTGTATAAGAACAGAACCCGATCCATCAGTAATCCCAAGAAGAGACGGACATCTCATAGCCGGCTCTCTGCTGCCTTATATCAGAGTTTTTGTTCCACAACCAGAACTTTATCCCCCTGAATGACAAGCTTAGCCAAGTGATCCCATTTCTAGAAGTTCAACTTTACTTCTGACAACTCCCCCATCTCTGCTCTGCATGACTCTCTGCCAACACGGCTACTAAGATTTCATTGTGCCGAGTCCGTTCAGCCGCTTTGCCTTTCACTGACAACTTGCTGCCATTTTTATTATATCATCTAAATGTAATCAGAACAACCCATGGATAAATTCATTTCATGTCATGGATCATTACCCAAAGGGACGCGATTATCCTGATTGATTATTGGGCTACCAATATTATTACCTAGTTATTGGAAGGTGTTATTCTCTATAGATTTACCCCATTGAGGTTTTTTACTCATCAATAAAGTTTTATATATTTTATTAAAATTATTCTGCGATTATGTGATTATTACCAACTTCTTCTCATCTTGTTCTCCACAGCCGATACCCTCTCCCTTCCCCCTCTCATCTCTCCCTTCCCCCTCTCTCTGCATTTGTTCCTTTCCTTGCCCTCTCTCTATATTTACCACATAATATGTTCCTACCATATAATGTATATACAGTATCTGACAAAAGTGAGTACACCCCTAAGTGAAAATCTCCAAATTGAGCCCAAAGTGTCAATATTTTGTCTGTCCATCATTATTTTTCAGCACTGTCTTAACCCTCTTGGGCATGGAGGTCACCAGAGCTTCGCAGGTTGTCACTGGAGTCCTCTTCCCCTCCTCCATGACGAAATCATGGAGCTGGTGGGTGTTAGAGACCTTGCGCTCCTCCATCTTCCGTTTGAGGATGCCTCACAGATGATCAATAGGGTTTAGGTCTGGAGAGATGCTTGGCCAGTCCATCACCTTTACCCTCAGCTTCTTTAGCAAGGTGGTCTTGGAGGTGTGTTTGGGGTGGTTATCATGTTGGAATACTGCCCTGCGGCCCAGTCTCTGAAGGGAGGGGATCATGCTCTGCTTCAATATTGTCACAGTACATGTTGGCATTCATGGTTCCCTCAATGATCTGTAGCTCCCCAGTGCCGGCAGCACTCATGCAACCCCAGACCATGATACTCCCACCACCATACTTGACTGTAGACAAGACACACTAGTCTTTGTCCTCCTCACCTGGTTGCCCCCACACACGCTTGTCACCATCTGAACCAAATAAGTTTATCTTGGTCTCATCAGACCACAGGACATGGTTCCAGTAATAGATGTCCTTAGTCTGCTTGTCTTCAGCAAACTGTTTGCGGGCTTTCTTGTGCATCATCTTTAGAAGAGGCTTCCTTCTGGGATGACAGTCATGCAGACAAATTTGATGCAGTGTGCAGCGTATGGTCTGAGCACTGACAGGCTGACCCCCCCCCCACCCCTACAACCCCTGCAGTAATGCTGGCAGCACTCATACGTCTATTTTCCAAAGACAACCTCTGGATATGACGCTGATCACGTGACCTCAACTTCTTTAGTGGACCATGGCGAGGCCTGTTCTGAGTGGAACCTGTCCTGTTATACCACTGTATGGTCTTGGCCACCGTGCTGCAGCTCAGTTTCAGGGTCTTGGCAATTTTCTTATAGCCTAGGCCATCTTTATGTAGAGCAAAATTTTTTTTTTTTCAGATCCTCAGAGAGTTCTTTGCCATGAGGTGCCATGTTGAACTTCCAGTGACCAGTATAAGAGAGTGAGAGCGATAACATCAAATTTAACACACCTGCTCCCCATTCACACCTGAGACCTTGTAATACTAACATCACATGGCCCCCGGGGAGGGAAAATGGCTAATTGGGCCCAATCTGGACATTTCCACTTAGGGGCGTACTGACTTATTGTTGCCAGTGGTTTAGACATTAATGGCTGTGTGTTGAGTTATTTTGAGGGGACAGCAAATTTACACTGTTATACAAGCTGTACACTCACCACTTTACATTGTAGACAAGTGTCATTTCTTCAGTGTTGTCACATAAAAATATAGAAGAAAAGATTTACACAAATGTGACTGAGGGGTGTACTTACTTTTACTTTTGTTCTGTATATATACATACAACATAAAATTTGTACCATAAAGTACATGCATGTTTCCTCTATATTAGCTCCAAGTTAGATGTACAGCCTGCAGGCGGAGCATTGAGGACACCTAGTGGTGGGTGAAGAAATTACAGCCCAGTTTAATCACACCTTGCTATGGGTAGTAAGAAGGTAGGTGCAGGCAGGAGAAGCATGAATCTCCTGAGGTCTCTGGTGAAGCACCTTTCCCTTTTATGGAAATATGAGTATGTCAGAGCTGCAGCCAATGCTATAGGTAAGAATAGGTCTCCTCAGGGGAGGAGGATGTTAACAGGTGAGGTGGGTTCTCCTCGGGTGGGAAGGACGGTATCAGGCAAGGAGGACAGTAACGGGTGAGGTGGGGTCTTTTCGGGTGGAGGGAATGGTATCAGCGAGGTGTCCTCAGGCGAGGACGGGTGAGGTGGGGTCTCCTTGTGCAGGGAGGATGGTATCGGGTAAGGTGGTGTCTCCTCAGGTGGAGGGGATGATATTTGATAAGGTGGGGTCTCCTCAGGTGAAGGGGATGATATTGGGTGAGGTGGGGTCTTCTCGGGTAGAGGGGGTGGTATCGGTGAGGAGAGGTCTCCTTGAGCGAGGACGATGGGTGGGGTGGGGGGGGTCTCCTCAGGTGGAGGGGATGATATTGGGTGAAGTGGGGTCTCCTCGGGTGGAGGGGACGGTATCAGGCAAGGAAAGGTATGCTCGGGCGAGGAGGATGGTAATGGGTGAGGTGGGGTCTCCTCGGGCAGGGAGGATGGTATTGGGTGAGGTGAGGTGGGGTCTCCTCAGGCGAAGGGGATGGCATTAGATGAGGTGGTGGTCTCCTTAGGTCGAGGGAACGATATTAGGTGAGGTCGGGTCCTCAGGTGGAGGGGGTGGTATTTGGTAAGGTGGGGTCCCCTCATGTTGAGGGGATGGTATTTGGTGAGGTGGGGTCTCCTCAGGTGAAGGGGATGATATTGGGTGAGATGGAGTCTTCTCAGGTGGAGGGGACGGTATCAGGCGAGGAAAGGTCTCCTTGTGCAGGGAGGACGGTATCGGGTGAGGTGGGGTCTCATCAGGTGAAGGGGATGGTATTTGGTGAGGTGGGGTCTCCTCAGGTGAAGGGGATGGTATTGGGTGAGGTGGGGTCTTCACGGGTGGAGGGGACGGTATTGGGTGAGGAGAGGTCTCCTCGGGCAAGGAGGATGGTAACGCGTAAGGTGGGGTCTCCTCGGGCAGGGAGGATGGTATCGGGTGAGGTGGGGTCTCCTCAGGCGAAGGGGATAGCATTAGATGAGGTGGTGGTCTGCTCAGGTCGAGGGAGTGATATTAGGTGAGGTGGGGTCCTCAAGTGGAGGGGATGGTATTGGGTGAGGTGGGGGTCTCCTCAGGTGGAGGGGGTGGAATTAGATGAGGTGAGGTCTCCTCAGGTTGAGGGAACAGCATTAGATGAGGTGGAGGTCTCCTCAGGTTGAGGAAACAATATTAGGTGAGGTGTAGTCTTCTCAGATGGCGGGGATGGTATTGGGTGAGGTGAAGTGAGGTGGGCTCTCCTCAGGTGGAGGGGATTAGATTGGGTGAGGTGTGATCTCCGCGGGTGGAGGCAAATGTATGTGCTGCCCCCCCAAATGAGCTCAGGTGTTCCCAGTGCTAATCCACCATCATACAAAGACATTGTGGATAGTTGTGCTCCTCCAATCTTGTGGTTGGTGAAGACCCTTTTCTATTCCCCCATGACGGTCCTCCTGAGATTTCCACCTGTACACAATGTCAGAACACGGCCAAACTTTATCCCAAAATTCATCTTTTATTATTATAAAAATACATAGAGAAAAGGCAACCCTTCTCCTGGACACTCCCACAAAACTAAGGCATACTGGAAGCAGGGGCGAACTGACAACTCATGGGGCCCCTGGGGAATAGGAGATTATGGACCCCCCAGGCAATAGGAGATTATGGACCCCCCAGGCAATAGGAGATTATTGGGCCCCCAGGCAATAGATTATGGGGCCACACAGTATACACATACAGTATACGCACACAGACACACAATATACACACACAGTTTACTAAAAAGGTACTGGAGAGGCGGGGCAGGTATAATCTTGGGATTTAAAAAAAAAAACACAGATTTGTACATACTGTCCCTGGTTTTATTGAGGCTGGCAACCCTGATGGGGCCCCTTTATTGAGGCTGGCATGGGGCTCTCGGGCAGTGCCCGAGTACCTGAATGATCAGTCCGCCTCTGACTGGGAATAAAAGGGGCTATACTGGGCATACAGTTTTTGTTTACCAGTGTTCCATTCTTCCTGTAGGCGGCAGTATAACCCAACAGTCTCTGAATTCCTAGGCCCCTCAAAGAAGAAGAAATAAATAAAGATTTTGTTTTCCTTGACAGAGATTTCAGTGGTAACAAGGAAGGGTCATCAGAACAGCTGGGGCCCCCAGAGAGAAACAGTACACCAGCCAGGGGCCCACCTAGAGCCAATGATTGCACCTGCTGCTAATGGGACACTGAAAGAGGACCTGTCACAAAGTGGCATCTATGGTATCAGCTGGATCAATATTACCCAGATGGGTTCCTATCAGATCACTGGGATCTAGTCATTGGCGGACAGGAGAGGTGCAGACCTGGGCCCTCTTCTTGCACTCCATCCATGGACAGGTCCTCTTATCTTCTCTATTCCTCAGCAATGCTACTGACTGTCCTTATTATACATAAAGAAAATATGTATCTGCAAAGGAAATACAGCCATGGAAATATGGAACAGCAAAGCACATTAATAATGTGAAAGTCACACCCAACAGCAGTAATGCAAAGTCTGATCCCATTGGAGGCCCAGAGTGGAAGGCCAGCCTCCATCTTTGTACAACCACAAATCTCTGTGAGATGTGATGACACTGTGTGAGGCTCCTTGTGTACTGAGTGGCTGGATATGAATTGGGCCCCCAATATGGCGGCACCACATGCAGCTGACATGTTCAGTGACATGACTCCTCCCTATAACCCCATCTGCAGTGTCCTGATATACACGTATGTTCTCCTGAGTGATGTCCACATCTGTCACATGACCTCTATGTCCACCATCAACCTCTCAGATTTCATGTAGTTCCACCAATTGGACACCAGGGGGGTCAGTTCTCTCCCGCCTGACGCGTGTCATGTCCGGAGTCACTGAATTTCAGTGCCGCCTCCAGAACCCCTTCCAGGTTCTCACAGCTTCCATTTCCATTGGTGTAACCCTCTGAACCACCAGCCTTACCACCCATCGCTGAGCAGACAGCCACCACCCAATCCAGGGCAGACATACCAGGGGAGGGGCCCTGAGGGGGAGGAGAGAAGAGATCACATGAGCAGAATTCCTGAATACACATGGATCAGACATGAAATAAAACCCTCCCACCCCCCTTACCTTGGGCACCTGACATGCACACAGCACCTTCCTGGAGCTCTGCCTGCTGAACAGCATCACCGCCGAGCCCGGGCACCGCTCACTCAGCAGGAAGACCATCTTCATCAGGACCTGCAGGGACACCACACACCACCATTACTAATTGGAGAACCTACTGTATTGTCTTCTCCAACCTCTGATGACTTCACTCCCACACCTTTCACTGACACTCTATTGTCCTTCCATGCTTTTCCTCCTCACTGTCTATCATCAGGTGGATCTCCTGAGACTGGATGGGAGCAACAATCAGCCTGATGATAGGGAGCATGCCTGAGGAGCACAGAGGAAGAGTTCCAGGGAGACAAAGGGAGGGGGAGTTCAAGGAAGACGAAGGGAGGGGGAGTTCCAGGGAGGAGGAGGGAGAGTTCCAGGGAGGCAGAGGGGGAGTTCCAGGAAGGCGGAGGGAGGGGGAGTTCCAGGAAGGCAGAGGGAGAGTTCCATGGAGGCAGAGGGAGAGTTCCAGGGAGGCAGAGGGAGGTGAAGTTCCAGGGAGGCAGAGGGGAAGTTCCAGGAAGGCGGAGGGAGGAGGAGTTCCAGGGAGGGGGAGTTCCAGGAAAGCGGAGGGAGGAGGAGTTCCAGGGAGGGGGAGTTTCAGGGAGGAAAGACGAGATTCTCTATATCAGGAGAGGAAATGGCGATATCTAACCAGAAGAGACTCCTCCTCCACACAGTCCACTATGAGGGGACGCTGGCCATGCCTCTCCAGCAGACTCGGGACGCTCTCTGCAGCCTGGGGGAGGGGAAAAGGAGCATTAGAATCTGATTGGTGGCAGGAGATTTCCCAGAACTGAATTCTGCTCTATTCCAGAAGATCCTATACCTGGGATGATTCCATCCAATGAAGAGCTGTGAAGTCATCCAGCCACACAGTATAAAAATATATTATCCCCCGTCCCTATCCCCATCTGTAAGATAGCCCCGCCCCTCCTTTACATTTCTCCCTATCGCCTTCCACACGGCTGTGTTGGCTGATCGTTGCAAAGCCTTGAGAGATGCCTGTAGTTCCTTCCTCTGCCACTGGGGCAGAGAGGCGCTATCCACACTCTGCAATGTAAAGGAACAATGACACAGTTATGGCAGCTTTGTTGGAGCTTCCAGTGATAGATTGTCTTCCTCGATCACACATCTCCCCACCAATGTGAAACTTCTTATTTTTATTTTGGTGTCCATCGTTTTTTTTTTCCATCGGTACCCCTTCTTTTTAGTCTTAGTCATGTGACCAAATTTCTCCTCCCTGCTGTGGGATATAGCATCACCCATTTCCTAATGCCCCCCGGTGTAAATCCTGACACCCCGATTTTCACTCACATCCGTCACAAGTCTGACATCCTTGGACAACCTCCGATCATCGTTTAGGTAAGGGGTTATCATCTACATCCACTCAACAAGGGAATCCACTTCCCTGCATAGAACCTGTCCCGTCTCCCATGCCTGGAGAGAAGATCAGAGAATGAAGGTGACCTGGGAGGTCTTATATATTATTGTACAGGATCAAACTAACAGTAAATTTCACAGATTTTTAATTCTTAATCATCATCAATAATTAAAATAATTATAATTAAATTGTATCATGCAGAGGATTGGATGGATGTGTGCTGGGCGTGGCCTCAGATATCTGACCTCTCTGGCTTCTTCTCTGGTAACGGCGATAAGGTGGACAATCCCTCTCAGCAGAGGTTTCTCAGAGATGATCACCAAATCCTCAATGGCTCCCGTCTTCTGAAGGTGTCTGCATATAAACAGAAAATTTCAGGAGGAATCGCGGGATCCAGGAGAATCTCAGTATGTATCCAGAGGTGGGGGGGTCCAAGAATTTTTCAGAGGAATTGGGAGGTTCGGGTGTCTCAGGAGGAATTAGAGGAAATCCAGGAAATTTCTTGAGGAGTTGTGGGGTGGTTCATGAGAACTGGAGGAATCAGAGGAATTGGGGGGTGGGTGCAATGAGAATTAGGGTAATCCAAGAAAACCTCAGGAGGAATTGGGGTGAGGGAGTTGCGGGTGGCTGTAGGGTAGGGGATCCAGGAGAATCTCAGGAGGAATCAGGGTTGGGGGGGGCAGGAATTGGGAAGGGAATACAGATGAATCACAGAAGGTATTGGGGGCCCAGGAAACCTGAGGAGGAACCTGTCTAGGGGGTGAACAGAGGAATCCCAGGGGGATAATCATGAAAATGAGGGGAATCCATGAAACCTCAGGAGGAATTGAAGGGGGTGGCTGTAGAATAGGGGATACTGAAGAATCTCAGGAAAAGTTAGGGGGGTCATAAGCATTTGGGGAACCCAGGAAACCTGAGGTGAAACATGTCTGGGGTGATACAGAGGAATCCGGGAAGAGTATTAAGAGAATTGAGGCAACCTCAGGAGAAATCAGGGGGGTTGGAGAGTGGCTCTGGGGTAGGGGATACTGAAGAATCTCAGAAGGAATCGGTAGGGGGGACACAGGGAACCTGAGGAAAAATCTTTCTGGGGGACAGAGGAGAATCTCAAGAGGAATTGCGGAGGGGGGTTCATGAGCATTTAGGGAATCCAGGAAACCTCAGGAGAAATCGGGAGGGGGAGGCTAGGGGATACAGAAGAATCTCAAAAGGATCAGGAAGGGGATCCCAGAGAATCTCAGGAGGAAGTGGTGGTAAACCTAGGAAAAGGAAAAGGTGGGAGGGGTTGGGTCTTGGAGAACCGTAAGAGGAATCAATGGGTGAATAGAACACAGGAGAAAATTTAAGTATTAGAGGAAATGGGTGGGGGAGACTGGTGGCAGGAAATCTAAGGAGGAATCTCGGGGTAGGGGGAAATCCAGGATAATCCCAGAGAATTCAAGGGGATCTATGAAAATCTCAGGAAAAATCAGGAGGAATCACAAAGGGGGGTGGATCCAGGAAACCTTTGGAGAAATCAGTAGGAATTGGAAAGCATGGCGGTGAAGTTGAGGATTCCAGGAGAATCATAAAAGGAACTAAAGGGAATCCAGCAGAACTTCAGGAGAGAGACATAGGGGGGAAATGGTGACTGGAAGGGGAGGTGGAAGAATACAGGAGAATCTCGAGAAATCGAGGGGCAATCAATGGAAATATCAGGAAGAATCAGGATAGAGAAAGGGAATCCAGAAAAGTTTGAAAAGAATCAGCAGGAGGGGTGGATCCAGGAGAACTCAGGAGGAATCAGGAAGTGGTGGGGAATATTGGGGAATCCAAGAGAATCTCAGGAGAAATTGGAAAGTGGGGGGGTGGGGGAATCTTAAATTAAAGAATTAAAGGGGGATCCAGGAGAATCTCAGGAGGAATCCGGGGGTAGAGAGTCCAGAAGGAGATCGGGCAGGGGTAATCATGAGAACCCAGGAGGAACCAGGAAAGGGAAGGTGATCCAGGAGAATTTCAGGAAGGAGACACCAAACGGGACACACATTCAGTTGGGAAAAACTTGTCTCTTACGTGCCGCAGCAAAGTTCCACCGACGTCTGTTGAGGAGCTCTGGAGGCCGGACTCAGCATCTCCTGAATGGGAACGCCCACTGAGACCACATGTACCGGATCTGGGTACACCTGGGGGAGGGGAGAAATGAGGAGACCAGGGGTAGAAGAATGCCAGGCCACAACCACCAATGGTATGCTGTACAGTCCACCCACCGGTCTTTCTGTTAAAACAGAACTCCATCCAGAAACCAAACACTTCTATATACGAGGTACAGCCTTACCATCACAAAAACTCTCCTCCTTCTTCTTATCCCCCAACATCTCTCTCCATGTGACCGAAGGACGCTCCCGTGTACAGCGAACGGCTGCTGCCAATATCTCCCTATGGTAAATGTCTCCCAATTATGTCGGACTTCCTTGAGTGGGAGGTTACAATCTGCGCAGCATCCCGTGGTGACCATCTACAGGCACTGACTGACAGCTACACCATACAGACAGCGCTGTCTCTTCCCACCCACCAACATCACCACATGCCCAATGTTTCATGGGAAATGTAGTTCTTTTTGGCTGCAAAAATAGAAAAACACTAAGTTTTGTGCAATCCCTGCAGACAGATTCCAGAGGGAAGCTGAATTGTGGTGTAGGTGGCCTTCTTCATAAATCCTTTCACTCTCCTAATATACCACCAATCAGATTCAGAGATTTAAAGGAGGTTTGTATCTGATTGGTGGCTGAGGTATTGATACATCACAAACAGGAAAGGAAAGGGTTCCCAGACTAGATGGTGGAGGATAGAGCACTACCCCCCAAACCCATTAGAAGTTTTTGGTCCAATTAAAATATAGCAAAAAATATGAATTTTGAATTTCTCTCACAAGAAAGAAGCTTCACAAATAAACATTTAACAGACGTACTTCTTTTTTTTCTTTTTTTTTTTTTTGCCACTTCAGAAAATTCCTAGAGAGACTAATTCAGCTTTCTCGCTCATATATGTCTCTTCTCATCTCTTCATCACTGTGGCGTATCTATTTTGTTTTCAACGGAAGGACACAACAGGGGTTTACAAGAAAATAATTATATAAAACCTAACCTCACCTGACGAGGCTCAGCCCTTAGTTCCCCTTCTCTAAAATTTTATCTTTATTTATAAATCTCTCTGTTTCACATATCTAAGTGAAAAAAAAAACATATACATATATATAACCCCCCCTCCCTCCCATCTCCCTCCCTTTTCTCTCCCCTCTCCCCCCCTAACCCTTGTGCAATACCTATGATCTATTTGGTAGGTAGTTAAATCTTGATTTTTTCTGCATAACTCCATGTTTTTTTAAACTCCTTCCAACATTTCCATTTGTCTACTTCTCTCTTTTCCTCTTTGTACAAAGAAAACTGCTCCATGGTGTGGGTCTCCTCGACGGCATTTATCCAGTCCCACGTCTCCGGACTTTCTTTTCCCCACCAATTTTTGGGGATTAATCTTTTTGCTGCGTTTAATAGATGTGGAACCAGAGATGTTTTATATTGTTTCACACTTCCTTCTATGCCGTGGAAGAGAACCACCCACGGATCCTCCTTCACCTCAATTTTTGTAATCTCCTTTATCGAGCTCAAGATTTTTTTCCATTATTTTTTAATTACCGGGCAGTTCCACCATAAGTGAGCCATAGTACCCATCCCTCCACAGCCCCGCCAACACTCTGCCCGATTTCCCATGTTGGAATTTACTTATCCTATCTGGCGTTGCGTACCACCTTGCCATACATTTATAATTCATCTCGGCCGTTTTTATATCCGCCGCTGAGCTATGGGCCAAAAATAGCATTTTATTAATCGTGCTCGTGTCTTTTTGTGTTCCCAATTCCTTTTCCCATTTTTTGATGAATGTGGGTACCTCTGCTTCTTCTTCTTTCAATATTAATTTATATAGCTTAGATATTGTGTTTTTTGTTTTTTCCGAACAACATAATTTTTCTAACGCTGTCAAATTTTCTCCGGATCTTATCGGTTGAGGTAAATTTTTCACGAAGCGGTCTAATTGCATGTACCTCCATTCATCTATCACCCATGTGTCAGTGTTTTGTTTCAATTCAGTAATTGTGACAATTTTCCCTTTTTTAAGTATTTCTCTAAGCTGTACTTTATCTTTTTTTATCCAGTTCCCACCTATATCTCTTTTCCCTGGTGCAAAATACTCATTCTCCTTTAATTCTATCAGGGGAGAATTATAAATCTTATCTAACTGTTTATATACTACATCCCATGTCTTTAAAACTATTTTTGTCAAACAGTGCGTTTCCTCATCTACCGTTCTGTGATTCGGAGGGTTCCAAATAATAGATCCTACACGTGTTTTACTATAATGATTCTCTATATTCACCCATCTTTTTTCTTGGTTATCCCTAGCCCATTCTATTGCTCTTGATAAAATTATTGCTTTATAATATTTTAGGATATCCGGGACCGCAAGGCCCCCTTTGTCTTTATCTTGTTTTAGGGTCTTGAGAGATATTCTTGATCTTTTGTTTTTCCATATTATATTAGAGATTATTGACTTCAGTTTTCTAATATATTCCTGTGGGAGTTTAATAGGTAACGTTTGGAATTTATACGTGATCTTAGGCAAGAGGACCATTTTTATGGCGTTAATACGCCCCATCCATGAAAGAGGTTTTGTCTGGAGTTTTTTCCCTTCCCTCTTTATTTCATCCAAGAGATGGATATAATTTTTTCTATATATCTTTTCCGGGGAGTTCGAGACCATTATTCCCAGATATTTGATCTCTTTTTTCCAGCGGAATTGGAAATCTCTCTTCAGTTTTTCCTCCTCTATTTTACTCACGTTTATCTTTAGAATTTCCGATTTCCCCATATTAATCTTAAAATTTGTTATTTCGCCATATTGTTTTAATATTTTAACCAATCTTGGTAATGTATTTCCGGGGTTACTTATATAGAAGAGCACATCGTCCGCATAAGCGGCCAATTTGTGCTCCTCTTCTTCCACCTTAAATCCTTCAATGTCAGGGTTATTTCTAATTGTTGCAAGGAGGGGTTCTAGGGCCAACACAAAGAGAAGGGGAGACAGGGGGCATCCCTGTCTTGTCCCTCTCTTCATCTCGAAAGGTGACGACAGGGTTCCGTTGATCTTAATGGCCGCCTTGGGTTTTCTATGAAGTGCTTTGATCCGTCCTATCATCTTTGGGCCTATTCCTATTATTTCTAGGGTTCTAAACAGGAACTCCCAGTCCACCCTGTCAAACGCCTTTTCGGCATCACTTGACAAGAGCAGACCTGGGAGTCCCTCCTCCCCTCTCTTCTGGAGCAGCAATAGGGTTCTCACCCCATTGTCTCTTCCCTCCCTTCCTGCTATAAAGCCTACTTGGTCCGGATGAATCACCCCATTCATCAATTCTTTTATCCTCGTGGCTAATACATTTGAGTATATTTTTGTGTCTACGTTAATCAATGATATCGGTCTGTAACTAGCGCATAAGGTCGCGTCTTTGGCCTCTTTGGGGATCACGGTGATTGTAGCAAAAAGCGCCTCACTACTTAGTTCAAACTCACTTCCCACCCCGTTCATGTACTTACACATTTTCGGAACTAGTATGTCTTTAAATTTCTTGTAGTAATATGTGGTGAACCCATCCGGACCCGGACTTTTCCCCTGTGTACTATCTGCTATTACTCTATATATCTCCTCCTCTGTTATTGGTTTCTCCAGGACCTCTCTAGAATTTTTTGTAATCTTGGTTAATTTGGCACGTTTTAAGAATTCCTCTATCTTCCTGTTTTTATTTTCCTCACTTATCTGGTCTCCATTCATCTCCTCCGTATATAGTTCACTATAGTAGTTTTTAAATACTTCACCAATCTCTTTGGTTTCATACACCATCTTCCCATGTTTATCCTGTATCTTTCCTATAAAGTTTAGGGCTTTTTTTTTCCTGAGCATTCTGGCTAGATGTTTTCCCGCCTTATTTCCCCACACATATCTTTCTTTAGCTATTTGGTTAAATTTTTCCTTTGTTTCTTGTTCCATCAACTTTTTTAGTTCATCCCGTTTATTTATCAGTGCAAGGTATGTTGTTTGGTGGTGTCCTCTGTGTTTTTTATGTTCTTGTTCTAAGTTAAAAATTTCTTTTATAACATTTCCCATCTTATTTTTCCTTTCCTTCTTTCTCCTTGCTCCCTCTTTTATTATTATTCCCCTTATGTAGGCTTTATGTGCTTCCCATATCACCGATCCCGATGTATCTCCTGTTTCATTTGTTGCAAAATAATGTTTTAGCTCTCTCTCTATTTTTTTGTAGATATCTTCGTTTTGCAGTAGGTCTTCATTTATTCTCCATAGTGATTGCCTCCCTTGAGCCCTGTATATCTGCATCTCCATCTCAATAGGGGCATGGTCTGATATTGTGATTATTTCTATTTTTGAGCCTACTATCCTGTCTAAAAGTCTATGGTCTACTAAGATGTAATCAATCCTAGAGTACGTCCGGTGCACAGGGGAGTAGAACGTATAATCTCGTGTTTTACCATTCATGACCCTCCAAATGTCTACCAATTGATTTTTATGTAGTTCCTGTTTTATCTTCCTCATCTGTCCGTTATTCGTCCCCTGTGCCCCGGACGTACTATCGATCTCTGGTTCTAAGCACATATTGAGGTCACCCATTACTATAAGTTCCCCCTTCCTAAAATCCATTAATTTCTCCAATGTGTCCTTCAGAAACCTTACTGGGTTTTTGTTAGGGGCGTATATGTTGGCGAGGGTGCATTCTATTTCTCCAAGTATTCCTCTGATGAATAGAAATCTCCCTCCTGGGTCCTGCATCATACCTCCTAATTTAAACTGTACCCCTTTAGCCAATCCTATCGCCACTCCCCTTGCTCTTTTCGATATTGCATCTCCATAGAACCAATTCGGGAATTCTTTTGATCTTAATCTAATATTTGATTCATATGTTAAATGGGTCTCCTGCAGGGACACCACCCCTGCCCCATAGGTTTGTAGTTCCCTCAAAATTTTGTGCCTTTTCAAGTTTGAGTTTAACCCTTTTACATTATAGGATAGGAATTTAAATGTTGTCATTTTTCTGAATTTGCTATCTTTTGTACCTCTGGCCTACCTTGAACTACCCCTTTTTCTATCGAGGCATATGCACAATGTACCCCCCCCTGCTCCCCATCCCCCTTCCTCCCACCCCCTCCCCCTATCTATCCTCCCCCCTCCCCCCCTCCCCTCCTGGCCCCAAGTGGGTCCCTAGTTTTTTCCATGCCCCGAACATCAGGGCGACCAACAGACCCGTTTGTCCCAAGCTATGGGGCCCAGTGTCCCCTCTCACCCCTTCCCCCCTTCCCCTTCCTCCCTCCATCCCCACCCATCCACCCTCCCCCTCCTCTCCCCACCTGGCCCTATATGGGCCCCTAGTTTGTCCGGCGCCCTGAAAATCAAGGCGTCTGACAAACCCATTTGTCCCAAGGTGTGGGACCCAGTGTAGCCTCTCACCCCTTCCTTAGATTGAAAATTTGAAGGGGTGTTAATCAGCCATCCTCTATTTTTCATGATCTGTGCACCCTATTTTTAAATACTCCTCCTTCCCTCTCCCCTAAACATGGAAAGCTTCTCCCCTTTCTTTTTTTTTTTTTTTCTTCCTCTCTCCCCCTTTTTCCCCTCCCCCTCCCCCCTAGTCCCCCCCATCCAGCCCAGCATATCTGGTATCTGTAAGTCCGGTTTTCTACAGAACTCTTCTAGATCTTCGGGGAAGCGCAATTTCACTGATCTCCCCTCTTTGTATCCTATCAGGCAGGCTGGGAACCCCCAGCTGTATCTAATGTTTTGTTGTCTCATTTTTTCTAAGAGGGGTTTGAGGTGTCTTCTTCTTGTCAGGGTTTCTTGGGATAGATCGGCATACACCTGTAACTCCGCTCCTTCATATGTCAAGGGTGGTTTTCCTCTTAATTTTCTCCAAATCTCCATTTTATCCTCATAGAATCTAAATCTAATAATAATGTCCCATGGTCTCTCTTCTGGGTTTTGCCGGTATCCAACCCGATGTATTCTTTCTATTCTTAGGGGTTCTTCATCCTTTTTGTCTATAAGGGGGCCTAGTACTATTGTGCACATTTTCCTCAGGTCTTCTCCCTCTTTTTCTGGGACTGATCGTAACCTTATATTCTGTCTTCTATTTCTATTTTCCTGGTCTTCCAGCTTATAGAGAATTTCCTTCTGGGTGTGTTGTGCTATTCTCATTTGCTGTTTAAGGGTTTCCAGCTCTTTCTTTTGATTTTCTACTGTTTTTTCTGTTTCTTCTACCCTATCCAGGAGGCTTCCCAGATCTCCTCTCATCATATTGATGTCTGTTTTAATCGACTTTTCTAGTCTCAGTAACATCTCATTCATCTCTCCTTTTGTGGGGGGGAGAGACTCGGATGGTCTCCCCTCTATCCTACTGCTTTCCAACTCCCCTTCTGATATGAAATCTTCCCTGGAGTGTTCTGGGGTCTCACCGGCCTTCTTATCTGTCCCTTTTTTATTTTCCACCTTCGCTTTCCCCTGCTTCTCCGCTTCCGTATTTCTTGGGCTGGCTCCTTGTGTCATGTAATGCTTCAATGTACTAACCCCTGGTTTGTCTTTTGGAGATTTAGGGGCGCCTCCTCTTGTCGTTTTATTTGTGCTTTTACTCATCTTTACCCTTCTTATCCCTCTTATCCGTTTACCCAGCCTTAATTCCCTGCTCTCCCTTATTTAGGGGGGAGCAGTATGTCTTACTGGAGCAGGGGGTACCGAAACAGGTTTATGGGGATGGGTAGTGGAGGTGAAAGGTAAGAGAGCTGTTCCAGGGTTTACCCCTATCTAGGGATATCCCATATGTCAATCCTGTTGTGTTTTATAGTGGATTTAGATGTTTTCCCAGCTGATTATGTTTATTTATTTATTTATTTTTAGGTGTTATACTTCTGGTGGTTTGTTGGTTCTTCCTGATCGTAGTTCTCCCTCTCTCTTTTGCTCCTCCCCCACCACAGTTCTAATACAGACTTTAACCATTTATCTCTTAAGCCAGTATATATTCCTTCATCATCCACAACTCAACTACTTTATGTTGACAACACTAATGATGCTGATGGTCACATATATTCCTTTATGCTTCCCTGGCGTTTTTAAATGCAGTCCCTTGATGTTTTATCACAATTACCAACTTTCTCAGTGATGTTCAGTTAAATTATTTTCACTCAGAGTTTAAACTTCAGTATCTCCAAAATACACTTGACTTCTGTCCTTCAAGACTTTCACTTCACATGCTGTTAATCAATTCTCTCTCATCCATCCACCTCTTACCCTCTCCACTCTCCACTCTTACAGGTTCTGTGTCTCAAAAAAAAACTTCCTTTGATTCCTCCGGTGCTAATGGCTGAGGATTACTGCAGACAATAAATCCTCTAGCCAGCCGTTCGGGAGACAGGGGCGACGAGGGGGAGGAGGGGGGGACGGGATGCCGAGGCTCACAGCTATTTCACAGACAACCAGCCATTCGTAAGACAGGGGAGATGAGGGGGAGCAGGAGGGGCGGGATGCCGGGGCTTACAAGCTGTTTCACAGTTCACTTTCGGTTTACACTTATCTTATTGCTCCGGCCGCTCCTCGGTGTCCTAGGATGTTTCTCCAACTGTATCTTTTTTCATGTAGCTGTCATCATCCCGTTGTGATGTGTACACCGGTGGCTTCACAGAGCGTTCCTCGAGGCGGCTTCCTGCTGCCACACTGGGACCCCTCCCTCCGTGACGGACGCTACGTTCTCATGTCCTCACCTCCCATTGCCCTCAACAGACGTACTTCTAACACGGAATTCCCAGAGCACTGTGGGTTATCTACAGACGGTGCACAGCGAAAGCTGCTTCCTTTTAGACTGTCACTCTCTGACTGAAAACTTCTTACAGAGCCTGAACAGAGTAGGTAGGGGGAGGAGTCACTGCTATAAAGAGAGGGTGAGGAGTCATTGCTCTGGAAGAGAAGGAGTCACTGCTCTGAAGGGGGAGGAGTCAGTGCTTTGGAGAAGGGGGAGGAGTCACCATTCTGGGGGGGAGGGGTTGTTGCTCTGACTCTCAATAGTAAAAGAACTTGTGAGTTCCCTCCCCGGACTCTGGATGGATTACACCCATTCTCTGTGAGTGGGATGTCCGCAGTATAAACTTCCTGATTCTGTCCAATCACATCTTGGAACTTCTTCTCAACTTCCTGCAACTGCTGACCGCTCACCGGCCACTAAAATATACAAACTGTGTGAGAGAATATACAAAAAGGGACAAATAATCTGTCAGCATAAAAACACCCAGAAAGGGGACATTCCCAGAGACCTCCTGGGAGGGGCTTTCTGAGAACACAACAGAGACGCGTTATTCCCTGAGACCTCATGGGAGGGGAAGATTCAATAGTTTGCTGTTTTATTTGTTTTAGAGGGGGTTCCATGTAAACAGGTGCAAAAAAACAAATGTGGAACTCCTTTTACCAACCAGGAAGGAGAGTCCACCAATCCTACCACTAACCAGGGAGGAGAAAGAGTCCCCCAATCCCATCATTAACTAGGGAGGAGAAAAATCCCACCAATCCCACCACTAACTAGGGAGTAGATGTCCACCAATTCTACCCCTAATCAGGGAGTAGATGTCCACCAATCCTACCACTAACCAGGGAGGATAAAGAGTCCCCCAATCCCACCACTAACTAGGGAGGAGAAAGAGTCCACCAATCCCACCACTAACCAGGGAGTAGATGTCCACAGATCCCACCACTAACCAGGAAGTAGATGTCCACTAATCTTATCACTAACTAGGAAGGAAATTGAATCCACCAATCCTACCACTAACCAGGGAGGAGATGTCCACCAATCCCACCACTAACCAGTGAGGAGAAAGAGTCCCCCAATCCCACCACTAACCAGGGAAGAGTCCACTCCAACTGGGAAGAAGTGGAAGAGACACTTGGTAGAGGAGGATTTCCAGTGTCTGTCCCCCTCGGGCAATGATAACTGGGGGAGGAGCAACTTTTCCCTTAGTGTCCATCCTACTAGGGGTTGGGCAATTTACCTCAGAGATCTTCTCCCTTCAATGAACAGGCTTGCAGTTTTCTAGCTCCCACCACTATTGTGTTATTCCGCACCTCACCGTGACGCTGACATCAAACCGCAGTCGCTCAGCAGTGACATGTGACCAGTGCTGTGCTGCGCTCTCCCCCAGAACCTGGCACAGGGCGAAGTTCAGCAGATGGGTGGCGGTGTGCTTCTCCATACACGCAGTGTGCTGTGCCTGCGAGGAGATGGGAGCATAGTGAGATCACAGCCCAGCAGCTGAGGACACCCCCAGGACTTCCCACAGATACCTCATCCAGGAACAGCACCACACGATCTCCAACCCTCAGGTGTTACGTGGCCATCACCTCGTGTAGGACATAACCTCCAGCCTGGTGTAGGTACTCCACCGGAAACAGGATGTCCTGTGTGGAGCACAGAAAAGGTGCATGGTCAGTAGAAGGATTTCTTAAGGTCTGTACACAGCTATCTTATGGAGGAGAGGTGATCAGTACAAGGAGGGATTCTCTACTGTAAGAGCTGTGTATGGAGGAGTGGTGATCAGCAAAGGGATAACTTCTTTACTGAAAGTGCTATATAAATGGTGGAGAGGTGATCAGTACAGGAAGGGCTTCTTTATGGTAAGCTATAGCTGCCCTGGGGGCAGAATTTGTTTGCCCTTGGGGGAGGGGGTGTTGCTGGGGATTGATGTTGGCGCCCTCCGCTATCTCTTGGTATTAGCTCTCCATGTAATATAGAAAGGATTGATGCATGTTACCTGTTGTAGGGAATCTCTTACCTTCTCGCCTTCATGCACAAAATACCCCAGATCTGACCTCTGTCCCCACTGCTCAGCGTAGTAGCAGGTCCGGTCCAGGATGACCCCACAGTGCTGACCTCTGCTGACTGCACTGTGTAATGACTGGTCCTGGCCGGGCAGGGACTGAACACTGCAGACAGAGAACCCCGGTCACTCTCTAGATGTATCAAGTCAAATATCAATACCCCGGTATCAGTACCTCAGTATCAATAATCCAATATCAGTACCTCAGAATTAGTGCTTCTTAGATACACTCTGACCATACCAAGAGCTAGCATCCTGATCATATGGTACATAACCCTCCCCCTACAATTGTATACTAACCAGGCTGGAGATGTAAGACTGAACTTACCATATTTCCCATCATCCCCCAGGGTATAGCCGTATTTCGGGGAGTCATCAGTAGCCGGGACCCCCTGCGCTGTAGTTCTGTTAGAGAGTGGATGTCCAGCCGCAGACCACCTACAGCCCCCTCTGCCTGCTGATTCCTCAACTTTCTCTGAGAACACAAAACTCGATTAGGGCAAAGAAGGCGACAAGTCCTATCACTAAGGGACACACTTTATTTCACAAGACCAGCTACATCCTGGTCACACCCACTACGTACTGGTAGAACATACCAAGTATCTCCTGGCCACACCAAGCACATCCTGGTAGAACATATCAAATACCTCCTGGTCACACCAAGCACGTCCTGGTAGAACATACCAAGTACGTCCTGGTAGACCATAGCAAGTACCTCCTGGTCCCACCAAGCACGTCCTGGTAGAACATACCAAGTACGTCCTGGTAGACCATAGCAAGTACCTCCTGGTCATACCAAGCATGTCCTGGTAGAACATAGCAAGTACCTCTTTGTCACATCAGGCATGTCTTGGTAGAACATACCAAGCACCGTCTGGTCACACCAAGCATGTACTGGTAGAAAATACCAAGTACCTCCTGGTCACACCAAGCATGTACTGGTAGAAAATATTACAGTGTTTCTCAACCTGGGAGTCGGGACCCCCTTGGGGGTTGAATGATGATTTGCCAGGGGTCACTGCATCCTGGGCTGTTCCTGAAGCCCACACCGCTCTCTTTTTGGGGCTGGAGGAGACCCTATCTCCTGATTTTGGCATAGGTGTCACTGCTACGAGACACCACAAAGTTGGAGACACAATGAATCTGGAGACACAGTGAATAACACTACCTGTGATTAGTTGCCATTAAAAGGCCCCACTAGAGTTCTCAGATCAGCAGATGACCTTGATCAAGAGCACCTAAGTTGGCTGATCAGAACTCCCCGCCAGCTCTGCCACTCATCCCAACTCCCCCTAGAACTGCTACTCCTCCCAACTCCCCGCCAGCATTGCTACTCCTCCCAACTCCCCGCCAGCACTGACACTCATCTCATTCCCTCTACCCCCCCAACCAAGGAGTAAGAGAAGAAATAAAAATAGAGAATACATGGAAAGGAGAGCAAAAGAGGGGGAGGAACAAAGAAAAAGAGAGAAAGATTAAGAGAAAGAACAAAAAAGATGGCTAGAGAGAGGGATGAGAAAAAAACCCCAATAAATTAGGATAGAGAGAGATAAAAGGGGAAGAAAGGAGAACAAAGATAAAGAGTGATACATCCTAAAATGTACCATAAGGGGTTGTAATACTGTATGAGTGGAAGGGACTCAGGGAGCGCTAAATGTCCATGGGTTAGGGGTGCAAATGACTTTGGGTGCTTGGGTGCTGACAACCCAGGCTACAAAAATAATTTTACTGTTAGGGGTCCCCACAACTTGGGAAATTTTATTAAGGGGTCATGGCACTAGAAAGGTTGAGAACCACTGTTCTATTATAAAGGAAGTATAGAACTATATATAAACATTGTATATACAATGGCAGACCCTACATATCCCCTGACCTTTTCCTCCTCCTCTGCAAGCTCCTCCAGGGCTGCCTTGTCCAGAGAAGAGCCCCGCTCCTCCAATATCAAGCCAGTGAGGTCCAGAGGAAAGCCCAGATTATGGAACAGAAACCACGCCATGTCCGCTGCAAACAGAGAGACAAAACGTGTGAATCAGAGCGCCCTCTGCTAGATGTGGGTAATGTTACAGAAGTTTACTCCTCTTGTGGGGTCTGTAGACCTGGCTGTATTCCCTATGTAATGAAAACCTTTCCCAGGATCCAGGGTCTTCTTTCAGGTTCCATCACTACGCCTGAACTGAACCTATGTCTCCACAAAGCCTCTGATATGCTCTGCTGTTGTCTGGCCTGCTACACTCTTCCACCGGTACCCTCTGCTGCCTCTATACCGCATCGGTGCCCCCGGCTGCCTCTCTACCCCATCGGTGCCCTCTGCTCCCTCTCTACCACATCAGTGCCCTCTGCTCCCTCTCTACCACATCAGTGCCCTCTGCTGCCTCTCTACCCCACCCGTGCCCCCTACTGCCTCTCCACCCCATCGGTGCCCTCTGCTGCCTCTCTACCCCATTGGTGCCCTCTGCTGCCTCTCTACCCCATCAGTGCCCTCTGCTGCCTCTCTACCCCATTGGTGCCCTCTGCTGCCTCTCTACCTCATCGGTGCCCCCTGCTGCCTCTCTATCCCATTGGTGGCCTCTGCTGCATCTCTACCCCATCGGTTCCCCCTGCTGCCTCTCTACCCCATTAGTACCCTCTGCTGCCTCTCTACCCCAGCAGTGCCCTCTTCTGCATCCCTACCCCACCGGCACCCTCTGCTGCCTCTCTACCTCATTGGTGCCCTCTGCTGCCTCTCTAACCGATTGGTACCCTCTGTTGCCTCTCTACTCTCAGGTACGCTCCTGCGATCATCACAACTATCCTTCTCTCCATGGATATGGACTTCCTACATCTGTACAATATATATTTTATATCTGGCTTGTATTATGACATCACAGGGTGGCTGCTGACACCTACTGGGAAATATTTTACTGGCACCTTCCTGCTGTAGAGTGCCCTCTATGATGCGGCTCTCCCATTGGAGGGAAGGTAAACATGCCTCTTCGTTCTCATCCAGGATTCTCATAATCTGAAATGAAATAATCTCTCCATTACTTAGCACCTAGCTCAGGTACTTCAGCACACAGCCTCTGGATGTCACTGTAGAGAAGGGAGCAGCTCTATGGCCCTCCCATGAGGAACAGCTAGCTCAGGTACTTCAGCACACAGCCTCTGGGTGTCACTGTAGAGAAGGGAGCAGCTCTATGGCCCGCCCATGAGTTACAGCTAGCTTAGGTACTTCAGCACACAGCCTCTGGGTGTCACTGCAGAGAAGGGAGCAGATCTATGGCCCACCCATGAGGAACAGCTAGCTCAGGTACTTAAGCATGCAGCCTCTGAATGTCACTGCATAGTGATAACCAGTGCTGCGACCCACCCATGAGGATCAGCTTCTGAGTGTCACTGCAGAGAGAGCAGCAGTTCTGTAGCCCAGCCATATGGATCAGCTACCTCAGGTACTTTAACACACAGCTTCTGGATGTTACTGGAGAGAGAGAGAAGCAGCTCTGTGGCCTACCCACAAGGATCAGCTAGCTCAGGTAATTCAACACGCAGCCTCTGGGTGTCACTGCAGGGAGGGGAGCAGCTCAATGGCCCGCCCATGAGGATCAGCTAGCTCAGGTACATCAAAACAAAGCCTCTGGATGTCACTGCAGAGAGAAAAGCAGCTCTATGGTCCACTCACGAGCATTAGCAAGCTCAGGTACTCCAGCACAAAGCCCTTCATCAATTCCCTACCCTCCTGATCCATACTGGTATTGGCCCACCTCTTACAGTTATTAGAATTCTCTGCTATCAATCATTTTTGCCCTTTGTCGTGTGTTGGTGTGACCTTTAGGGCTGGTGTCAGGCACTGTACTTCTGTTCCCATGAAAGAACACATCCCCAACATCCCTTTAGAAGTGCATGCTGGCGATTGGGTGCTGATGTTACCTGTGCAATCTGCTGATTACTCAGTTATGCACTGTGTAATCAGGTAACTGATCAGCAGAATGCACTGCTAAAATCTGTAGAACCCAGTAGCCAGCAGGGAGGAACATGCACATCTAAAGGGAAACTAAGGACGCGTTCTTTCATATAATGAGCAGTTGTCAGTCCACCCATGTAGAGCACCTAGAGCCTCCCCTGATTGGGTACAATTGGTGTGCTAACGTTCAGCAGGCATTAAAAGCAAAGGGGGATGTAGACCAATAGATCTACCATGTCCAGTCTCAGGGGGTTCCCTCTCCCTATTCAGGAGGAAACTGACCTGGAGGGGGATGGGGAGCTATCTCTAGTTTCCATCCACCAGAGAATGGGTTGAGTAAAAAACCTAGAGGTCTGCTGAGCCCCCAGTGATAAAAAATAAATAAATAAAAGCAAAAAATGATGATAGATAGCACATAATGCTCGGAACATTGTACTAGAAGACATAAAATTCTCCATATTTCACATAACACATGTAGAGGCTGGGTACTGAGGGGCTGGGTACCAAAGTGCTAGGGAACCGAGAGGCGGAGTACTGAGGGGCTGGGTACCAGGAGACTGGGTACTGAGGGGCTGGGTACCAGGAGACTGGGTACTGAGGTGCTGGGTAGCAGGAGACTGGGTACTGAGGGGCTGGGTACCCAGAGACTGAGTACTGAGGGGTTGGGTACCCGGAGACTGGGTACTGAGGGGCTGGGTACCTAGAGACTGGGTACTGAGGGGCTGGGTACCCGGAGATTGGGTACTGAGGGGCTGGGTACCCGGAGACTGGGTACTGAGGGCCTGGGAACTGAGGGGCTGAGAACAGAGGGGCTGAGAACAGAGGGGCTGAGAACAGAGGGGCTGGGTACTGGGATGCTGGATACCAGGAGGTTTGGTACTGAGGGCAGGGAACTGAGGGTCTAGGTACCAGGAAACTGGGTACGGAAGGAATGGGCAGTGATGTGCTAGGTGCTGAAGGGCTGGGTACCATGAGGCTGGGTACTGAGGGCCTGGTGTACCATAAGGCTGGGTACTGAGAGGCTGGGTGCCAGGAGACGGTACTGAGTGTCTGGGTACAGAGGGGCTGGGTACCAGGAGACTGGGAACTGAAGGAATGAGCAGTGATGTGCTAGGTACTGAAGGGCTGGATACTGAGTGATTGGGCACTGAGGGTCTGGATACTGATGAGTTAGGCACTGATGGGCTGGATATTTCAAGGATAGGTACGGAGGGGCTGAGCACTGATGGGGCTGGGTAGAGAGGGGCTGAGCACTGAGGGGCTGGGTAGAGAGGGAATGGGCACTGAGGGGCTGGGTAGAGAGGGAATGGGCACTGAGGGGCTGTATATTGATGGGCTGTGTTCTGAGGGACAGAGTAGAGCTAATCACCTGCATACCTCTCCCATTTATACTGGGGGTGATCTGTTTTCTGGGGGTGGGGGAAACTGACAGGCTGAACAGAACCATTTACAATAAGAACACTGAGCCATGGTGTGCAGAGCATGCTGGGAAGGTAGATCCCTATTAATCTCCCTATTAACTGATATCTCATTATAGTGACTTACCTGTGACTTCTCCCTGTGCAGTTCAGGATACGCATCGCCCTGCAATACACAGAACACTCCACCATTACTAGAGAACAAGCCCCACATTACTACAGAACACATCCCACATTACTAGAGAACACGCCCCACATTACTAGAGAACACACCCCCCATTACTAGAGAACATGCCCCACAATACTAGAGAACACGCCCCCATTACTAGAGAACACACCCCCATTACTAGAGAACACACCCCACATTACTACAGAACACACCCCCAATTACTAGAGAACATGTCCCACATTATTATTTTTTTTTTTTTGTATCTTCCATTCACCCTGATTCCCTTAATTAACACTGAGTGGTGAGGGTAATGTGGGGTAGGGGGTTTGTTTTTCTCCCTTTTTTTTTTTTCTCTCTCTTCTCTTTCTTATTAAATAAATAGGAATTATAATGATCACAATGATTTATAACACGATTCAGAAGAAGGGGGATTTCACTGTATAATTTAGTCTATTAGGTCTACACATCGGGGGGAAGAGTAGAGATAAACCAATACTAAAGAAAGGGGGAGGGAAAAAGGCACAATTTATTGATTATGGCCTATAGTGATCTAAGACACGTATTGAATGAAGGGGAAACTCACTGTATAAAATTAGTTAAGCACGTTTGGATATGGGGGGAGGAGTTGAGCAAAGTGGTATTAAAGATGAGGGGGAAGAATCACAGAAGATTAAAGAAGGGAAGGGAAAGGAAAGGGAAGGGGAAAGGAAGAAAGGGGGAGGGGGGAGAGAGGAGAGGAGAGGAGAGGAGAAGGGGAAAGGGAAAGGGAAGGGGAAAGGGGTCTCTTTTTTTTTTTTTTTTTTTCCTCTCTCACATATGCACAAATTATGCAACTATGAATTTTAGGGGTCCACGATATAAATTAGAATAAGGGGGAATTACTAATGTTAAACAAACATGAATACACGTTTTGGGATTTTTTTTTTCTTTTTTCTTTTTGTGTTATAGTTTGGGGAAGTCACTTACAACTTATAATATTGTTATTCACATTTGTATGTTGGGGAAAGGGAGTTGGAGCAATATAAGGATAGGGGTGGGTGGAGATACTAACAAGGAGGAAGATTGTGTTGTTTTTTTTTTTTGTTTTTTTTTTCTACCCTGGTTAAATGGGATACATGGGGTAATTGGTGTCTTGTTAATGGAGCTTGGGTTGAAAGTAGGGGTATAGTTTGTTGAATGAATGTTAATGTAGGATGTATCATATAAATGAAAAAGTATGTATTATGTATCATATAAATGAATAAAAATTTTGATTATTAAAAAAAGAGAACACACCCCCATTACCAGGGGCGACTCTAGGCTTTGTGAGGCCTTAGGCAAAACTTACACATGAGGGCCCACGGACTGGGACGCTCCGTGATGAGGCCGCTATTCCTCAGGCTTCGGGCAGTATCTGATTTGTCCGTCAGCTCCTAAGCCAAAGAGCGACCGCCTAATTTGCCTAATTAGAGAGCCACCTCTGCCCATTACTAGAGAACACACCCCCCATTACTACAGAACATGCCTCCCATTATTAGAGAACACGCCCCCATTACAATATAAGAAACCTGTGTTACAATATCAGACATACATAGTTACATAATTAGTCAGATTGAAAAGAGACACAAGTCCATCCAGTTCAATTAATAAAAAATAATCCCACAATCTCATACACACAACCCTTCACCCACAGTTGATCCAGAAGAAGGTGAAAAAACTCCAGCAAAGTATGATCCAATTTACTACAGCAGGGGAAAAATTCCTTCCTGATCCCGCGGGAGGCAATCAGATATTCCCTTGATCACCTTTAGCTATAAATGTCAGTATGTTAAATTTTCATTTTTACAGTAATAATAATATTAATTAATAATTAATAATAATTAATATAATTTCAATAATTCATATTGATGAACAAAGTTCCAAGAAAGTCCGTTCAGTTCTCGTGTAAAAACTCAAAAATTAATTTAATAATAAAAATAGCAAAATATTACAAGAACAATATCAAAGTATAGAATGTCATTAATAATAATGTATAATATTCTTAAGATGAGGATTGAATCAGATGTGTGTGTGTAGATGTGACAGCAATGTCCTCCTGGTGTGCGTGAGTGTCTCCCAAAACTCTCTGTTACTAGCTTTATACTCCTAAATTCAGCCCCCACCTTCTCTTAAAATCCGACCCCTCCTTCGTTAAAAGGAAAGATTCTTAATTGACTTGTAGTCCTACAGAAAATTGCAGGCTTTCCTCCCACCTCTCCCGCAAGGGTGGGGGTTATTCAGTCACTAAACTTTGACATTCCTGAGGAGTGGGCCAAGAGGACCTATATGTAAAATCATTTATCATATACAATATAAGTTTCCTTTAACTTCTAAATCACATGTATTGGTATGTATATTATATTAATTTAAAAATGCAATGTTCTTATTAATATCCTAATTAGGGATGAGCTTCATGTTTGAGTCGAACGCACGTTCAACTCAAACATTGGCTGTTCGGTCGTTCGTCGAATTAGGAACGATATGGGCCATTTGCGCCAAATTTGAGTGGCGCGTCACGGCCCATAATTAACTGCGGCATCGCAGTGCATTGCTGGCTGATGATTGGCCAAGCATGCACTATGACCCGCATGCTTGGCCAATCACAGCGCCATCTGAACACAGAACCGTAATTGGCCAAAGCCAAGGAGGCTTTGGCCAATTATGGCTCAGGGGGTTTAGTACACGCCCCACACTATATAAGGTCGCCTGCACGGCGGCCCTGTGTAGTGTGTTCCATCATATACCTCCCAGTCTGTATACAGATATCAGGTATTACAACCTCTCTGAGCACAAAACAAGGCAACACTTGCTTAGATGCTAACATGAACTCACTTTATTCAGAACCTGAATACAGTCTTATATACAGGAGAAGATGAGGTTCCCCCTCCTGCTCATATTACTCTAACAATACAAATGTAACCTAATTAACCTAATTAACATGAGCTAATTAACTAATTCTTTATACAGCCTAGGTGACTGAGACATGACCTTTTGCCCAAACTGAGTTAATTATCACAGGACATTTTCTCACAATAGCAGCAGCTCCAATAGAAGTCGTCCCGTCTCCTTCATTGTATAGAGGACAATGTGAACAGCTCATTCAATTAACATAAACACAGGTAGTTGGAGTTGATGACACCAGCATCTCCTCACAGTATGTGTCCCAACAGTATGAATCAGTGTTATCAGCAGGGGGCTGCTGGAGGAATCCCCCCTCCCTCTACAGGGACACAAATCACAAATGACCACAGCAAGGAGTCCCCAACAGAATCAAACAACATACAATATATACATATATACACGACTGAGTCCGATTAGTACAGTTCAGACTGGATTTCTAATTCACCTCACAAGAAGTATTGTTCCATTGAAAATCCAGGGCCCATAATCAAAAGGCAAGAGGCTTGCATTCAGTCCTCTCCAACAGCCTCTGTCCCGGCTAGGTTTGTCACACCGGCGTTCAGAGATAGAGAGAGAGACAGTGTCATTTGATTTAAGTTAGATAGAGTAGGCAGGTCGAATCAGTTAGCTGCAGTTAAAGTGTATTGTGTATATATATATATATATATATATATATATATATATATATATATATATACCCTGTTTCCCCGAAAATAAGACCTAGCATGATTGACGATGATGGCTGCAATATAAACCCTACCCCCCAAATAAGCCCTACCCTGTTTCCCTGAAAATAAGCCCTACCCTGAAAAGAAGACCTACAAGGACTTTAACTAGGGCTTATTTGGGGGGTAGGGCTTATATTGCAGCCATCACCGACAATCACGCTAGGTCTTATTTTCGGGGAAACAGGGTATGCATCCCAGGTGTTGTATATATATATATACTGTATTTATTGGCGTATAACACTCACTTTTTCACCATGAAAATCGGCTGCAAATAGCGTGTGCGTGTTATACGCCAATACTTCACTTTTAGCTGCCTCGAAGGGGACAGGGAGGGGGGTGGGACGAGCGTCGTCAGATTACATACAGTGAGAATCTCCTGTTTACTTGGCGGCCTCTGTAACAGGAAGTCCCGTCTCCTGGGCCGCCATTGGACCACTGTTCTGTCTATCATAGGAAATTCTCACTGTATGTAATCTGTCGGCGCTTGTCCCGCCCCCCCTCCCTGTCCCCTCTAGGATGCAGATGGGCATCGATCAGACTGTACTGATGGCAATGGTAAAGGCTGCTGCATTGATGGCAATGGTGAGGCTGCTGCATTGATGGCAACAGTGAGGCTGCATTGATGTGGACTGATGAGGCTGCATTGATGGCACTTGTGAGGTCACAGATGGGCACTGATCAGGCAGCATTGCTGGCAATGGTGAGGCTGCAGATGGGCACTGACCCTTATTTTGCTTCAAAGTTTCTTATTTATAATTTATGTTTTTTTCCTGAAACTTCCCTCTTAAAATGAATGTGCGTGTTATACACCTGTGCGTGTTATACGCCGATAAATACGGTATATATATTATATATTTATATACACTGTATTCAGTTTAGCTAGATCCTGTTCTTCTCTTCCTAATATGCTGACAGGCAGGCAGGTGTTTTTACAGTATTTAGCTACTGTACTGTGTACCCTGCACAATCTCACCTACAGTATAGCTACTTGCAGCCAGGTGCTTGTGTAGGCTTATTGAAGTATTTCCAGCTACTGTACTGTGTACCCTGCACAGTCTCACCTACAGTATAGCTACCTGCAGCCAGGTGCTTGTGTAGGCTCATTGAAGTAGTTCCAGCTACTGTACTGTGTACCCTGCACAGTCTCACCTACAGTATAGCTACCTGCAGCCGGGTACTTGTGTAGGCTCTTTGAAGTATTTCCAGTTACTGTACTGTGTACCCCGCACAGTTGCACCTACAGTATAGCTACCTGAAGACAAGTGCAGGTGTTATTTTACTAATGATACTACAGGCAGGCAGTTGATTCCGCTAGCTGCAGTATAATCGGTATATATATATAAATCCCAGTTGTGTGCAGCTCACTGCAGGCCAATGGTATGTCTGGAAGGCCAACAAGGAGAGGCAGACAGTCACAAGCCAATAAAAGAGGGCAAGCAGGCTCTGTGCCTAGAGGCAACAGTGCTGGTCGTGGACACGGTGCATCCTCATCAGCACGTGGCTGTGGGACACGCTTGGACTTTTTTTCGGCAGCTGGCTGGGTTGAGCCCCAACATGTGAAAGATTTGGTCGAGTGGATGACCAAGCCATCCTCATCCTCCTCATCCTATCTCACCCAGACTCAGGGTACTTTGTCTGGCAAAGCAGCTGCCAACGCGGCCTCTTCCCTCGGCTCAATGGCATCAGTCACTCCTTCCCTAACCCCACCATGTCCTCCTCAGGAGTCCCCCAAACTGTTGACCACAGTGTTGGGTACATGCTCCAGGAGGATGCCCAGCGTTTTGAAGGCTCCGATGATGGTACTCAGCTAGAGGAATGCAGTAATGTAAACCCAGACAGAGGCGGTGCCCAAGAAGGACAGCAATCTGGCAGTCATGTTCCCCCTGCTGCAGCATACTGCCAGGTTTGCTCCAGTGATGAGGAGGGAGGGGATGATGAGGTCACTGACTCCACGTGGGTGCCTGATATTAGAGAGGAGGAAGAGGAGGCACATCACTAACGAGGCAGGATGCCCTCCAGGGGCCAGCCTAAGGGCAGCACACTGACTGCATCACACCACAGAGCTTCGCATGGGCAGGGCGCTGCTGTCTCTGCACATTATTCCAAAAGTTCTTTGGTGTGGGCCTTTTTTGAGACGAGTGCATCAGATCGCACCGCTGCTATTTGCAACATATGTTTCAAGCGTATCTCGTGTTGCCAAAACATCTCCCGCTTGGGCACCATATGATTGACCAGACATATGTTGACCTGCCATGCAGTTTGTTTGCAAGCGTACCTAAAAGACCCACACCAAAGAACAAAGAGGACCTCTCCTTGCTCCTCATCAGCTTGGATCTCCAACTCCACTATACCTTCAGTCCTCTCTGAGACCTGCACTGAGAGGAATGAAGGTGTAGAATTAGGTGTGTCATAGCCAAGTACTTGTGGGCAATCTGCTATCGGTACACCAACGTCAGATTGTACCAGGCAAATTTCCCTGCCCCAGCTGCTGCACCACAGAAAGAAGTTCGCTCCCAGCCATCCACATGCCCAGCCTTTGAATGCTAGCTTGGCAAAATTGCTAGCACTTCAACTGCTACCTTTTCAGTTGGTAGACTCTGCCCCCTTCTGTGAGTTTGTGGAATGTGTGGTTTCTCAGTGGCAGGTTCCCAAACGCCACTTTTTCTCACGGAAGGTGATTCCGGCATGTGTAAGGCAATGTCTTGGCCTCCCTGGACAGCGCGGTCAGCGGTAAGGTACATATTACCGCTGACTCATGGTCCAGCAGGCATGGACAGGGACGTTACCTAAGTTTCACGGTGCATTGGGTGACTCTGCTGGCAGCTGGGAAGGATGCAGGACAAGGTGCAGTAGTGTTGGAGGTTGTTCCGCCACCACGCCTCCAAAGTGCCACTACTGGTGATTCTGACACACCTCTCTCCTCCACCCCCTCCTCTTCTTCTTCCTCCATGGCCTCTTCCTGTGCTTTGTCCTCGGAACCAGTGGTGCTCCGTAGGTGTTTAAGGGGCTACGCAGGTACGCAGGCCAAAAGATGCCATGTGGTGCTTGAGCTGGTGTGCTTGGGAGACAGGAGCCACACTGGGGCAGAGATTCTGTCAGCTCTGCAGGGGCAGGTTCAGAGGTGGTTGACGCCATGCCAACCTAAGGCAGGAATGGTGGTTTGCAACAATGGCACCAGCCTCCTCTCCACCCTCCGACAGGGACAAATGACCCATGTGCCCTGTTTGGCTCACGTCCTTAACTTGGTGGTGCAGCGGTTCTTGGGCAGGTACCCAGGCTTACAGGATGTCCTGAGGCAGGCCAGGAAAGTCTGTGTGCATTTTCGCCGGTCATATAATGCCAGTGCCCGGCTGGCAGACCTTCAAAAGGAATTTAACCTGCCCAAGAACCGCCTAATCTGTGAGATGCCCACCAAGTGGAACTCAACGTTGGCCATGCTGCAGCGGCTGCACACGCAGCAGAGGGCCATCAATGAGTACCTGTGCGACTATGGCACCAGGACAGGGTCAGGGGAGCTTGGTTTTTTCCCCACGCCAGTGGGCCATGGTCAGGGACGCATGCACTGTCCTGTCACCATTTGAGGAGGCCACGAGGATGGTGAGTAGTGACAGTGCATGCATCAGTGACACTGTCCCCCTCGTCCACTTGTTGGAGCACACGCTGCGTGGAACAATAGACAGGGCACTTGAGGCAGAACAGAGGCAGGAAGAGGAGGACTTCCTTAGCTCTCAAGGCCCCCTTTATCTAGACAGTGTTCCTGCATGCCCACCGATCACACAGGAAGAGGACGAGGAGGAGAATTTTGTCAGCATGGAGGTGGAGCCTGGCACTCAGCATCAGCAGCAGTCTTTAAGGGATCATTTACAGTCCCAAGAAACCCATGGACTTTTACGTGGCTAGGAGGAGGTGGCTGCAGATCATGTCGTCCTTAGTGACCCCCACTGGGCATGAACGTTGATATTGATGTTAACGCCTTTATCAACCAAGCCTGATCTCGGTGTCCTTATATTTCACCTTTTATTTTTCATTTTTACTTTTTGGGGTGTCTCTCTCCGTTTAGATACTATTCATCTCTCTCATTTTATATTATATATTTTGTTTTACTTTTTCCACACAATCATACATATTCACGTGTATTTTATTCCTTTTATTTCATCGATCTGATTTAGGCCATATATATGTACATATCCAGTAATATGTTTATGGACGTTTGCCTGATTCGATTTAGAGCATTTTAATTCATGTCTTTGAATGTGCCGTATACAGTATATTTCTGACATCCACTGTATTTGCATTTGTTATTATTATACTTTATCATATTGTTTAAACCAGCTCCACGTCTTTGTACGACTATTGTCATTCCTTAGACACTAAGACCCTCTGTTTCTGCCTACAAAAAAATTTTTTTTAATTTTTCTCATTTGATTGCCCATATTATTGTGGATATTGGACCTGATACTTGTCCCCCATAAATATCATCACTTCACCGTGTCACCGAATTAATACTTGTTTACCGGCCTTGTCAGTCCCTTTGTTTTCCCACACAGAGATCACGCCGCTGTCATGGATCGTTTCCATGGCAACCGGGGCTTTCTGGGCGGTTCTCACTATGTTTGTTTTGACACGCCCCCGGACACGGCTTGCACTGCCCCTGTCCTGCCTCTTCACTACCCCGTCATGATGTTATCGCACATGCGCATTGAGCATGTTTTTTCCTCGATGCGCACGCACAATCCCTTTCTCCCTCGTCACTCCTCCCGGCTAGGCTTTCACTGCCGTCATCCCGCCTCTTCGCCTTCCTCACGCATGCGCATTACATGCCTTTGGATTCCGATGCGCGCGCACACAGTCGCGGTGTTCACACCCCGCGCTGTTTACATCTCACCAACACCATTTTACTTTATCACCCACCCACTTGTCTCCACACAACCATCCTCCTTTCTATCGGCCTATTTATATATGTTTTTTTTTTAAAAAAAAGACAACCTCGACCTTATTCATATTCACTTCCGGTGTCAACACGAGGCGTGGAACGCACGTGTGTTGCACTGGAACGCACGCCATTTGGCCATTTTCCCTCAATACCGGAAGTGACCCTTTAATGACTGTGGAGCCGTTTTTCATTGATTTTGATACTCTGTCTATATATATTCTGGTGGCCACAGTGGGGGTAACCCCCCAGACGACGTCTATGCAGACGAAACGCGTCGGGTAGGACCCCACTGTCGCCACTGTCTACACAGCGCTGTTTTTACTCATCATTTTATGTGAGTGTATACTCTTTTATTGTACCTTCCATTAAAACGGATTTACACTATTTGGCCATTCCTTTTCTTCATTCGGTTACCGATATTGCTGGTTCACACGAGGATCCGAGAGATACGTTCCATGGGCGCTGGATTTCACATCTTCCGATCCGATCTGACTGGAAGAACACAGCTATGTGGTAGCCACTCCACCAACTCTGCCCGTCCGGGCCCACTTCAACCCAGCACCACCTAAGCTTGATTGACTCCACCTGGCGTATGCCTTGTTGAGTCCACCAATTCTGGTAAGCCTCTTCACTTCTATCGGGTGGTGTATGGACCGTGTGTGACGGATGATTATTCCCCATATGTGGACTCACTCCAGAGGACTTTTCTATTTAAAATTATGGTCTTTGCCAATTCATGATCATTGAATTGCCAGGCCGTAGACTGTATTGTTGGGACTTTCTTTAGCGCTACACTTGTTTTATTATTTTTGATTAGATTTACACTTGCTGGTTGTGTTAGCTGCTGTGTCCCCCTCCTTCTGTGTGGGAGCGCAGAATCATTGTGGTTTTATTTTGTCCTTAGTGACCCAGAGGACTCCAGACCGAATGCCTCAGCAAACCTACACTGCATGGCCTCCCTGATCTTGCAAAGCCTGCGGAAGGATCCTCATATTCGTGGTATCAAGGAGAGGGATCAATACTGGCTGGCAACCCTCCTTGATCCACATTACAAGTGTGAAGGTTGCAGACCTTATCTTGCCGTCGCAGAGGGAGCAGAGGATGAAACATCTTCAGGAGGCCTTGCAGAAAGGTCTGTGCAATGCGTTTCTAGAGACTGGGAGGTTACAAACTCCTGTTCCTGGACAATGTGTTGCTGAGGCTTCGGTCGGTCAAAGAAGGAGCGGTGGAGAAGGTGGCCGATGCGTTCAGACAATTTTTTAGTCCCCAGCCCCGAGGTATGATCGGTTCCAGCAACCATTGCCAGTGTCTGTTTTACATGGTGCAGGAATACCTAGGGGCAAGATCTGACTTGGACACCTTTCCCACTAAAAATCCTCTGGGCTACTGGGTATTGAGGATGGATCACTGGCCAGAGTTTACACAGTATGCAATTGAGCTACTGGCCTGTCCTGCATCCAGCATTCTTTCGGAACGCACATTCAGTGTTGCTGGAGGCTTTGTAACTGATCACAGGGTGCATCTATCCACCTACTCGGTCGATCGACTGACCTTCATAAAAATGAATCAGTCTTGGATCACCACCAGCTACCAAGCACCTGATGCTGATGTAACCGAATAATTTTTTTTGAAATGTCAGATCCTCTTCCTCCTCAATGATTATGCTGATAGCGCTGATGGCGCCATCACCAGTGCCTAAGGCCCAATTTTTCAGCCCCTGTTTATCAGGGGCATGTAATTACAATTTTTGATGCAATTCTTTGCAGCAGGGCTCGTTCCTGTGCTCCAACTAGAATATCTGAGAGGGGTTCCAGTGTTGTGGCACCAGCACCAGTGCCTAAGGCCTAATTTTTCTGCCCCTGTTCAACAGGGACATGTAATTAGAATTATTGATCTAATATTTCACAGCAGGGCCCTGTGAGGGCTTACAGTGTTGTGGCCACAACAACACCTAAGGCCCAAATTTCTGCTGAGTGTATAGGGCAGGCCCCTACTTTCAAACATCCAACTTACAAACAACTCCTACTTGCAAACGGAAGGAGACAACAGGAACTGAGATAAAATCTACCCCTAGGACGGGAAATTCTCTCCTGTAAGAGTTAATATGGGAAAAACTTTTCTCCTTTCCACTGATACTTTATCACCAATCCTTATTTCACTAAAAACCCCAAATTTTCAAAAAACATTTGTCATTGGGACAAAAAGTGAGGTGAAATCTTCTGAAGAGGAGCACAGATAGCAAAACAAATGTCACGGGGTGATAACCCTTCCCTAGGTTTTCCAAAAAGCTTAAAATAGATTTTTTGGCTGGAGCTAAACACGTTAAAAATGTACCAGTTCAAAATTACAAACAGATTCTACTTAACAACAAACCTACAGTCCCTGTCTTGTTTGCACTGCCTGTATACTGCTGTTCAGAGTATATAGGGCCTGGGGGCCACATACTTTTCCTTTTTTAAGTTGGGTGCGGGGTTCCCCTTAATATCCATACAAGACCCAAAGGGCCTGGTAATGGACTGGGGGGTACCCATGCCGTTTGTCTCACTGATTTTCATCCATATTGCCAGGACCCGACATTACATTAAACCCGCAAGCAGTTTTAAATGACTTTTTTTCCTTTAAAAATGGCATTTTGTGCAGGGACTGTTCTAAACATGGGAAACACGCGTCACTTTACAGGCATACTATAGACACCCCCCAGGTACGATATTTAAAGGAATATTTCACTTTTTTTTATTACTTTACAATAAAATCACTGCTCCCGAAAAAACGACCGTTTTTAAAACTTTTTTTGCATTGATACATGTCCCCTGGGGCAGGACCCGGGTCCCCAAACACTTTTTAGGACAATACCATGCAAATTAGCCTTTAAAATGAGCACTTTTGATTTTGAACGTTCGAGTTCCATAGACGTCAATGGGGTTCTAACATTCGTGCGAAGTTTCGGTCCGTTCGCAGGTTCTGGTGCGAACCGAACCGGGGGGGTGTTCGGCTCATCCCTAATGATAACGTTAATAATCAGCCATACAGAAAACAGGTACCCAGAAAGGAAGAAAAAAGGGGGGGCAATAGTGAAGTATGTTCAGAATAAAAATGTATTGCACATAAAAGGTTATACTTACAAAAGTAAGTTAAAATCAGGCATTGAACTTATCATTTAACCCCTTGATCACCCCCTAGTGGTATCCCCTTTCCTGCCAGTGACATTAATCAGTAGCTATATTTAGCTCTGATCGCTGTATAAATGTCACTGGTCCCAAAAAAGTGTCCCAATTTGTCCGCTGCAGTGTCGCAGGCCGGCTAAAAATCACAGATCGCCACCATTACTAGCATAAATAACTAATAAAAATGCCATAAATCTATCCCCTATTTTGTAGATGCAAACCAATTATAAACGTTTATTGTGAATTTTTTTTACCAAAAATATGTAGAAGAATACATATCGGCCTAAACTGATGAAGACATTTGTTTTTTTTATTTGGGGATATTTATTATAGCAAAAAGTAAAAGATATCGTGGTTTTTTTTTTCCAAAATTGTCGCTCATTTTTTTGTTTACAGCGCAAAAAATAAAAATCACAGAGGTGATCAAATACCACCAAAAGAAAGCTCTATTTGTGGGAAAAAAAGGATCTCAGTTTTATTTCTCTACAGCGTCGCACGACGGCATGACTGTCAGTTAAAGCTACGCAGCACTGTATTGTAAAAAAAATGGCCTGGTCACTAAGGGGGGTAATAAATGTACACCATTGCCAGGGAGGAGTTTTGTATGAAAATATCAGTTTGCAGCAGTTTGGTTTATGGCCACTAGATGGCGTGTGTGGTAAATATTACTTTCCTATCCATTCTGATAATCTTCATCCATTGGGAGGATTTCTGACATATTTTGTTTCCATGTAAACAAATCACAATTTTTTTGCTAGTAAGTTATAAAGACCCCCCAAATATTTTATATGCAGCTGGGGGCCAAAAGTTCTGAGAATTACACAAATATGAATTGTCACAAAGTCTGTTGACTCCGTGTTTATGATGGCAATTTGCATATCCTTCAGAATGTTATGAAGAGCGATCAGATGAATGAAGTCCCTGTTAGCCCGGCCTCAGAAGGACCCACCGACATCATGTCAGGCTTCTCTGGGTAACTCAGGTGTCAGTGGTGACGAGGACAAGGCTGGAAATCACTCTGTAATGCTGATTGAGTTAGAACAGTAGGGTGGAAGCTTCAAAAGGAGGGGGTGCTTGAAATCATTGTTCTTCCTCTGGTAACCATGGTTACCTGCAAGGTAACATGTGCCGTCATCATTTCTTTATGCAAAAAGGGATTCACAGGCAATGATATTGCTGCTACTACGATTTCACCTAAATCAATCATTTATCAGATCATCAAGAACTTCAAGGAGAGAGGTTCAATTGTTGTGAATTAGGCTTCAGGGCGCTCAAGACGCTCCAGCAAGTGCCAGAATTGTCTCCTACAGTTGATTCAGCTGTGGGATCGGGGCACCACCTGTGCAGGGGGGGTGGAGGCACCACCTGTGCAGAGGGAGGTGGGGGCACCACCAGTGCAGAGGGAGGTGGGGGCACCACCAGTGCAGGGGGGATTGGGGTACCACCAGTGCAGGGGGGATGGGGCACCACCAGTGCAGGGGGGATGGGGCACCACCAGTGCAGGGGGGGATTGGGGTACCACCAGTGCAGAGGGGGGTGGGGGCACCACCAGTGCAGGGGCTGATTGGGGTATCACCAGTGCAGAGGGGGATGGGGCACCACCAGTGCAGAGGGGGATGTGGGGGCACCACCAGTGCAGAGGGGGATGTTGGGGCACCACCAGTGCAGAGGGAGGTGGGGGCACCACCAGTGCAGAGGGGGGATTGGGGTGCCACCAGCGCAGAGGTGTATGGGGGCACTACCAGTGCAGGGGGGTGGGGGCACCACCAGTGCAGGGGGGGATTGGGGTACCACCAGTGCAGAGGTGTATGGGGGCACCACCAGTGCAGAGCATGCTCAGGAACAGCAGGAGGTGTGAGGACATTGGCACGCACAGTGAGGAGAAGACTTTTGGAGGATGGTCTGGTGTCAAGAAGGGCAGCAAAGAAACCACTTCTCTTCAGGAAAAACATCAGGGACAGACTGATATTCTGCAGAAGTTACAGGGATTGGACTGCTGAGGACTGGGGGAAAGTCATTTTCTCTGATCAATCCCCTTTCCGATTGTTTGGGGCTTCCAGAGAAGAAAAGGTGAGCGCTACCATCAGTCCTGTGCCATGCATCCATTCCAGAGACCATTCATGTGCCATGAATAAAGAATGGTACACAAACATCCTCCGAGAGCAACTTCTCCCAACCATCCAAGAAGAGTTGGGTGAGGAACAATGCCTTCTCCAGCATGATGGAGCACCTTACCATGAGGAAAAAGTCATAACTAAGTAGCTTGGGGAACAAAACATGGACATTTTGGGTCCATGGCCAGGAAACTCCCCAGACCTTAATCCCATTGAGAACTTGTGGTCAATCCTCAAGAGGCAGGAGAACAGAAAAAAACCACAAATTCTGACAAACTCCAAACATTGATTAAGTAAGAATTGGGGGGTGGAAATAGAAGGGTCATCACTGCAAATATTGACTCTTTACATAAACTTCATGTCATTGCCCATCCATTTTGAAGCGTGACATGTTGGGTATCAATCTACTCGGCGTAGCATCATCTTTCACAATATAAAAAAAAAATTGGGCTAACTTTACTGTTGTCTTATTTTTTAATTAAAAAATGTGCATTTTTTCCCCAAAATAATTGCGCTTGTAAGACGGCTGCGCGAATAAGATGTGACAAAGTATTGCAACGACCACCATTTTATTCTCTAGGGTGTCTGAAAAAAAAAATATAATGTTTGGGGGTTTTAAGTAATTTTCTAGTAAAAAGAAACGGATTTTAACTTGTAAACACCAAGTCTGAAAAATAGGCCGGTCCTTAAAGCGGAGCGCCACCGAAAACATTTTTTTTAAAAGTCAGCAGCTACAAATACTGCAGCTGCTGACTTTTAAAACATGGACACTTACCTGTCCAGGGCACCCGCGATGTCGGCACCCGAGGCCGAAGCGTCTCTCCGTCCTCGGGTGCTGCCGCCTCCATCTTCGGTAAGGGAATCAGGAAGTGAAGCCGTGCGGCTTCACTTCCCGGTTCCCTACTGCGCATGTGCGAGTAGCGCAGCGCAACACGGATGGTCCCTGCTGCCTCTGGGACCCGTGTGTTTCCCAGCAGGCAGCGGGGAGGGAGCAGGAAGTGGCGTAAATACCCGCAGATTCTGCGGGTATCTATGCCAGAAGTGGGTACAGAGACCTGTAATATACAGGTCTCTGTACCCCCCTCCCCCCTGAAAGGTGCCAACTGTGTCACCGGAGGGGGGGAGGAATCTAATGAGTGGAAGTTCCACTTTTGGGTGGAACTCCACTTTAAGTAATTAATAGTTATTATTCGTTAATTATTATCTCAGATTTTTGTCCTTTTAAATTTTTGGATTTTCATTCTTATTTTTGGATTTTCAAATTTTCGAATTTTGGATTTTTGCGAATCATCGAAATAACGAATGCCGCATCTAAACGAATGGAGCATAACAAATTCAAATTTTTACGAATCTACGAATTGGCACCTTGTCCCCATAACCAATGACCCGAAAAACAAAAAAAAAAAAACAAATGAAATAAAAACAAACTTGACTGGTGTGTCCACTCTTCCACGAAAGCTTGGGTTACAATTGAAAACAAATTCTCCCAGATCCCAGTGCGACAACTACCCTGGATCACCCCAAATAATATCCCCTCATCTTACACACAACACCCCCTGATAAGTTGCCCTCTCCAAACCTTTCAGAAGGCTTGCAGACACCACCACATCTCCTCCACGCAAAGTCCGCTGACACCAATTCGACACAACCTGGAATTCCCAACGGGCATGACCGACACGTTTCTTACAGATCTCTGGCCTCACACAGACATACACGCTGCACACTTCTTCTCTGGAGAGACCTTCATACCACTCATCAATTTACATACGCAATCAAACGAATGACCATTCCCGAGTCTCAACCACCCTCACAAACGTTCCAATTACGCCAGACAACTCACGCCGTTTGAACAATTATGCACCAAATCAGAACCACATAGACACTTAATCTCAGTTATCTATTCTCTCCTATTTTCTGACCACAACCCTAAGTCTAACAATGCTACCCGCAACTGGGAAAGAGACTTATCAATTGAATTGTCGGAAGAAGAATGGGAAACTATCTATACACACATTCATAAGGGTTCAACTAATGTGTCTGCACAAGAGAATAGCTTTAAAATCTTCTCTAGGTGGTACAAAACTCCGGTGAACCTACATAAAATTTCCCCCGCCTTATCTTCCAAGTGCTGGAGATGCTCTGACGGAGAAGGCTCCCTACTACACATATGGTGGTCATGCCCATCTATCCAACCATTCTGGAAGGAGGTACAACGCATCACTTCCAACATCACCACCTATCAGATAGAATTTAGCCCTGCACAAATGCTCCTACACCACTCCTTTATCCCAAAACGAAACTACCAGCGATCCCTGACGCTACACTTGCTGAACGCTGCAAAGATGTGCATCCCAACCCTCTGGAAATCCCCCAAACCCCCTACCACCGCTACTTGGCTTAAACGTATAGCAAAAATAGCAGAAATGGAGGAACTGATACACCAATCTAAAGATACACCCATAAAATTCAGGACAATCTGGTCCTGCTGGCAACACTATCCGACAACAGACGAATATACGCAGCTACTCTCAAAAGAGTAGGAAAGGAGCCAAAAGGTCCAAAAGGTCTATAACATGGAATAGGAGGCACGATCCATCGATCACAACCCCCATCTCATACCCTCTTACTCCCCGACCAACAGGACTCACCACCCACACACCACAGACTAGGACGCTATACAACTCCTGAAACCAGAAAACCTCCACCCTCTCCAAACCTACTCCTCACCTACTCTTACCCACAACACCACTGTCCCCGAGTCTCCATCTTTCTCATACTTCCTGATTTCTGACTTCACTTCTGGTAGGATTTGCTGGTGGTCCGTAACCAGCCACCTAGCTGTCTCCTGTACCACCAGGCTTATAGAGCCAGGTGACAGTCGCCACACTTACACAAACACGCAACAACACCAATTAAATATCTCCTATCTCTCCTCCCCTAGCAGTGAATCCACACACTCGAACTGTAGCCACCAAACTATCTACGAGCCCACGCTCCCCACCTATATACTTTTAGCAAAAAACAGGCCACAGGCTTTGAATCGCATTAAGCGGTGAACAGATTCCCTTGAATGTATTGAGGTATCTAGATACAGACAATACACTTACCTGTCCAGAAATCCGTACAATGTTTCAAACACTTCATTACATAAAGGGCTCGTTACCCCTGTTGAGTTTTTGATTATTGGTTCTATGTTAAGGAATTATTCCTTTCCTTAAACTTGACTTATATAATTCTACAATACTGTTTGATCATTGTTGAATACTGTACTTCCTACTCTGTATTACCATGTTGATACAAGCTTGTAACACCTTTCCTATGTATTGAGATTGTGTATTTCAACATGTAATTCAACTTGTTTGAATAATAAACTTTTTGCTTTCCGGAAAAAAAAAAAAAGAAATAAAAACAAACACATTTTTTCAGCAGTGCACATGTGTAAAGAATATGCTGCAGCCCTTTCCATCCTTCTGGCGGGTGATTTCCCTTAAGCCGCGTACACACGAGCGGAACGTCCGACAGAAAACATCCGACATCCGAAGCTTTTCATCGTATATTCCGATCGTGTGTAGGCCTCATCTGACTTTTTACGTCGAAAATTCTGACTGACCTAGAAATGGAACATGTTCTAAATATTTCCTATCAGGAAACCCTCTCGTCTGTATGCTGTTCCGACGGACCAAAAACGACGCATGCTCTGAGGCAAGTACGAGACAGAAGTTATTGGCTACTGGCTACTGAACTTCCTTTTTCTAGTCCCGTCGTACGTGTTGTATGTCACCGCGTTCTGGGCAGTCCGACTTTGGGTTGACCGTGTGTAGGCAAGACCGCTTGAATGGAATTCCCTCTGAGTTCCATCGGAGAAACCTTCTGAGTTTATTCTGACGGCTAAACCGGTGGTGTGTACGCGGCATTAGGGGCTCATACACACTGCAGCTCAAAAATAAAAAAAGCTGCTTTTTACAGGCGTTTTGAGCTTTTATTTCGGCCTGTAAAAGCTTGAAGAAGTTTGTTCTTTTTTGTGATCTTTCTCATAATTTTTATCAAGCTCTTTCGAACTTTTTTGAGCATAAGCGTTTTTTGTTTTTTTTTCACAAACCCTCCTAGATAGTATTTTCTTAACCACTCTATAAACAAAACAAAAAGCTGAAACAAATGTTTTCACGCTTTTTTGAGCACTTTCAAGCTCTGTGGGGCACGAGCTCCACTCAAAAACCCGAGTTTGGTGGTGGGGTTTTTTTTTCTGCCTACCTGCCTCTGTATATCCCTGAAAATGCCAGAAATAGCCATTGTGTGTATGGACACATTGGTTAACATGGAGGGGAGTTTCTAAGCAGAAAAAAATAAGAGCTCAAAAGCCCTTTAAGAGCCACTTACCGTATATACTCGAGTATAAGTCGAGTTTTTCAGCACATTTTTTTGTGCTGAAAGTGCCCCCCTCGACTTATACTCGAGTCAAGCACTTTTCTGCAGCAAAAAAATTTCATTTTCCGAACCGACTTTGGGGCCCCGTATCTCAGGACCACTTTGTGCTAGAAACCCCAAATTTGGTGTGCAAACCCAGTGGAACTGGTACCACAACATATCCAAAGGGGTTCCTAGGACCAAGTGGCCCTGGGATACGGGGCCCCAAAATCGGTTCGGAAAATGTCATTCTCTGCTGCAGAAAAGTGCTTAACATTTTCTGAACCGATTTTGGGGCCACGTATCTCATGGCCAATAGGTGCTAAGAACCCCAAATTTGGTGTGCAAACCCAGTGGAACTGGTACCATAACATATCCAAAGCTGGGGTTCCTAGGACTAAGTGGCTCCAAGATACAGGGCCCCAAATCTGGTTCAGAAAATGTCATTCTCTGCTGCAGAAAAGTGCTTGACATTTTCTGAACGGATATTTGGGGCCCTGTATCTCGGGACACTTGATGCTAGAAACCTCAGCTTTGGATTTTTTATGGTGCTAGTTCCACTGAGTTTGCACACCAAATTTGGGGTTCTTAGCACTAAGTGGCCCCGAGATACGGAGCCCCAAAGTCGGTCAACTGTGTCCATCTGCAGAAAAGGGGGCAGAACCTGAAGTGTGTGGTCATGCGCGGACATTACACTTCCATCCCTGGTAATCATTTAGAAGAAAGGAACATTTTGGGGACTTTGAATGAGATGTGTGAGCAAAAAACAAATACATGACATCATCAAAAAAGGTTTTAATAAAGATGCATTGCACCTGATGCATAGCAAGTATGACAAGCTGATGAGCATGTAATACATATAAACAACATACATATTGCACAAGCATTAAAATCCAAGGGACATTGTAGTATACAAACATGATAAAGTAAAAAACTGCATTAATAGGCTTGACGCGTTTCGTGGATTCGTTCCACTTCTTCAGAAGCAATTGCAGAATTCATGTCTATAAATAATAAATATCCCAAATTATTCCAATGAATTAAACAAGGATGCAAGGGAAGGAAAACACCCAGACACCCCAAATGGCTTACTTACCAGCTCTATAAGCAGTCATACAGTGCTGAAGCCTGATGGTGAATGGAGGCCGGGACACATCCCCGCCGGGAGCTGAGGGGGCGTCACACTGCAGACAGCCAAGGCGGAGAACACCACACTCCGGGGGAGAGAAGAAATGTGTTCAGGGGGAGCTGCAGGAGGATGTCTGTGCACAGCTCCAATCTGTGTAAAGTGTAAAAACAAAAAAAAAAACAACTCAAAAGGACAAAATGATGACCAGAAACATATAATGTAGCTGGCCAGGGGGGGAGGCCCATGAAGAACCAGGAAACCCATAAGAGCAGAAAAGAAATGATAGGACATCCTAGAATCCCAACAGACCAATACTGCCCAGGGATTCAGGACTGGCCGAAGATGAAATTGAAAGGGCAAAGAAATTAGGTAAGGAAACCCATAAAAAACACAACAAAAAAACAACAACAGAGGAAGAAAGAACCACCGGGGAACCTGGAGTGATTAGGTGATGAAGTGCACTGTCCTAGAATCACCACAGACCAATCCTGTCCAAATATTCAAGGAACACCAGAGAGGCAAAAGAAAGGAAAGAACCCCCCAAAAAACATTTCTTGGGGGGGGAAGGGAAGAGAGAATGAAAAACAGTGTACCTAGTGATCTGTATGTGAGTGCCATGACTTCCATGTGTGATCCAAGGAGCCTCCAGTGTAGAAGGAAAGAAAGAAACCTCCCCCAGGACTGCCTGATATACCCGCCAGGGCAGCCGCACAAGACGCCCCCAGCATCACGCTGGGTGTGTATGACTAGGGCTTACCCCCCAAAACAGCTGACACGCTGCTGCCAGCGTCGGCGGAGACACCCAACACACACTAAGCTGGACAACACGCCGCCGCTAATGAGCCCCCGGAGAGGAGTGGCATCACACGCAGCGGCGCGGGTCTTCACTAATTCATCAAAAGATGAAAGTGAAAAAAGTCCCAGTGCTGAATAGCTATGTATTGGCTCCTGAAAATAATGAATAAACAATCAAAGAAACACAATAGAAATGTGTATAAAAAAAATGAAATATATAAAAATGAAGAGTCCAGTGGACAAAATAACAATGTGCAATGGTGACTAAATCGTGATGAGTGGTGAAAAATATATATATATAAAATAAGTCCAGAAATTGGTGAAAAGCCGTTGATGAATCTTCTCAGTGGATGCAACAAATAGAAAAGGTGTGATGAGAGGTGAGATGACAGATGAAATATGAGATCACAGAGCCCTTACCTTATAAGACATGGGAAAATGCCTCAACCATCATGGTGAGTAGATGGGAGTTTGAGACCAGCGGTTTCATCCGGAAAGTAGATGGTAAATGTAGGGCCGGATCAGGATGAATCCGGATGAATATAAAAAAGAAGAACAAAAGGTAGCCTCCAATCGTGTAGTACCAGAGACCAAAATGTCATAAATAAAAAAGCTGTACAAGGCAATGAAAAAGTAACGTACAGCATGTCCTTAGTCTGCTTGTCTTCAGCAAACTGTTTGCGGTCTTTCTTGTGCATCATCTTTAGAAGAGGCTTCCTTCTGGGATGACAGCCATGCAGACCAATTTGATGCAGTGTGCGGCGTATGGTCTGAGCACTGACAGGCTGACCCCCCCACCCCTACAACCTCTGCAGCAATGCTGGCAGCACTCATACGTCTATTTCCCAAAGACAACCTCTGGATATGACGCTGAGGACGTGACCTCAACTTCTTTGATCGATCATGTCGTGGCCTTTTCTGAGTGGAACCTGTCCTGTTATACCGGTGTATGGTCTTGGCCATTGTGCTGCAGCTCAGTTTCAGGGTCTTGGCAATCTTCTTATAGCCTAGGTTATATTTATGTAGAGCAACATTCTTTTTTTCAGATCCTCAGAGAGTTCTTTGCCATGAGGTGCCATGTTGAACTTCCATTGACCAGTATGAGAGAGTGAGAGCGATAACACCAAATTTAACACACCTGCTCCCCATTCACACCTGAGACCTTGTAACACTGACCAGTCACATGACACCGGGGAGGGAAAATGGCTAATTGGGCCCAATCTGTACTGACTTTTGTTGCCAGTGGTTTAGACAATAATGGCTGTGTGTTGAGTTATTTTGAGGGGACAGCAAATTTACACTGTTATACAAGCTGTACACTCACTACTTTACATTGTAGACAAGTGTCATTTCTTCAGTGTTGTCACATGAAAAGATAGAAGAAAAGATTTACAAAAATGTGAGGGGTGTACTTACTTTTGTGAGATACTGTATATTTCTGAATAAAGATGTACACATGTTATTGATTTTATTTATGGATGTGGCTATAGGTTCCAGTCATTGACTATACAGTTTACTTTCTTTCTCAATAATTTTCAGAATTCTTTGCTAGGACTTTGCTGAGGACATGTTGACTTAGTAAGTATTGAAGTCAGTAGACCGGTAATAAAGCCACGTAACTTGTATTCCTAGAAGTAGGGGAACAATTCTGCCATCTGTATTTTGCACAGTGCATGTTTTCCTTTAAACACTGTCATTTATTTGATTAAATTAAAAAGATAATTATCTAATTAAATATCAGTTGATATCCACATCCCTTATATTTGAATACATTTACCATGAAGTATAAGAAATGTTACTGATACCATAATAAATTAATATAAAAAAACATGTTAAATTGAGAGTTTTATTCATCTATCATTAGGACCAAATACTAGAAAAAGCTAAATATGCAACATATTTTTAATTCATCCATATCATAATCTTTAACAAAAGTTTACAATGTCCTACAGATAGTTCATATCTGTTGATAATCTATTATAGACTGATAATCAATTTCTTGTTTAATTATGTTTATTAAAAAAAAAAATCATTATAAAACTGCTAATAAATTTTAAATCATTCATGGAAGATTGTCTGCTTTATCAGGAACAGCAACCGTGATGAGTATGAAAAATGATATAATGCTATTGGCATAGGCCACAATGCTTTTCCTCTTAGCTAAAGCTTCTGCCCCCCTTGTTCCAGCTCTCCTTGTCAGAACACCAAAGAACCATTGTGCAGGGAATGTGGAGTTCCAAGGCCTCCGGGTTACCTGCCGCCTTGGCACAGAGCAAAAAATAAAATGGTGTAAACATCCCTTGGGAATTGTTAGATGAGTGACTGCAGCCGAGCACTACAACACTCAGTAACACCACTGACATTTAAACTCCAGTTTCTTTGTCCAGAAAAATAAAAGTTGTATCCATTCTACTCAAGTTCTACCATTGCTAAAACCTATTGCCATTGTCACATTTATACATTTGAAACTGTGAAAATCTTTTGATTCAGATTTATATAGAGAGAACTACACTATATGGCCAAAAGCATTTGGACGGCCGACCATCACACCTTTATAATCTTGCTGGACATTCCGTTTTAATTCCATGCCCCTCCCCCTCCCATGGCTATAACAGCCTCTACTCTTCTAGAAAGTCTTTTCATCAGATTTGATGTGTGAATGTTACAATGTGTGGCTGGTCAGTGAAAAGAGCCCTTGTGAAGTCAGGTACTGATGTCGGACAAGAAGACATGGCTCATTGGTGTTTTCATTTATTCGGGCATTCAGTAGAGTGGAGGTCAGGCCACTCGAGGTCCTCAAACCCAAATCCAGCAAACCAAGTCTTTATGGAGCTGGCTTTGTGTACATTGGCACAGTCATGCTTGAACAAAAAAAAAAGGCCTTCCTCAAACTGTTTTCTCAAAGTTGGAGGTGCACAATTGTCTAAAATGTCTTTGTATATTGTAGCACTAAAATACATCTACTCCAGTGTTGTATCTAAAAAGGTCTCAGATCCAGTTATTTTGTGATTAATTCATTTGAGCCGAATTAATTGAACAAAATACTTTACTTCAATTGTAGCACCCAAATCTGTCTTCATTTGGGTCTCCCATGGTCCTGTTCCCGGACGCAGTGTGAGAATTTCACCACCAGAAGCAGTTTTCCCAAAGAATGTGCATGTCTGGAGTGGGGCCAGGTCTGCTTAGCAAGCTACAGGTCTGTCAGTCAGCTGTAACAATGCTGAAAGCCGCAACCTCAGTAACATCTCATTCCACTTTAGTGCAAGCAGGCACAATCTACATAAGGACAACACAACATTGAATTCAGAAGAGCATAGATATCCCTCATCACATTTTCCATTTGGTGGACTTCACTGGCCGGGTCAACAAGTATTTGGGAGATTTTGCAAGGGGGATAATAGAAAAAATGGTAAATACAGATGCAAGTACGATGAAGTACTTCAGTATATATAGGGGGCAGAGTTCTATTTAACAAGACTTTTTCTTGAAAACCCCTGAACTCTTCAGTTTGGATGGGTATCCAAATATTAAAGGAGAATTCTAGCTCAGAAGTTCAGAACATGTAGCACTGTATTGAATAAATAGAAGAAAAGTCATTATAAAATGACCTTGATGATTATCCATTTCTTATGACAGTAAAGTTAGGGTTATTCTGGTAGTCATTTCTTTTCTCTCAGTATATATAGGTGTTTCCATTTGTATAGTAAGGTTGGAAAGGCCCCATATTTAAATCCAGACACTGGCTCTATGACCTGCATGAGTGGAGCTAACATGCTCCAGCTGCTCCTATTAAAGGGTTGGAAAGTCAGAAGGTTTTTTATCTTCATTCTCAATTCTATGGAATAAGATAAAAAGCCTTCTGTGTGCAACTCCCCCCTCAGCCCCCCTAATACTACCCAGAGCCCCCTCTCTATCTAGCAATGTCCACAAGTGCCTCAGCCGTCTGGGATTCTGTTTCCTGGTTGGCTGAGATACATCAGCGGCGTCATTGGCTCCCACTGCTGTCAATCAAACTCAGTTAGCCAATGAGGAGAGAGAGGGGGTGGGACCGAAGGGCAGCCCTATGTCTGAATGGACAAACGGAGCTGCAGCTCGGCCTGGGTGCCTCCATAGCAAGCTGCTTGGTGTGGGGGCACTCAACATGAAGGAAGGGCCTGAAGCTCCAGCCAGGGACCCGAGAAGAGGAGGCTTTGGGCTGCCCTGTGCAAAACCACAAGTATAACATGTTTGTTATTTTATTAGAAAAAAAAACAAGACTTTACAACAATCACTTTAAATCTACTTTACATTGCCGTACATCTATTGAAGTATTTGATGAGGATGGAAGTGGTAGAGCAATAGGGGGGGTCATGTACCCCGCATTTTAATTCCAAAATACACTTGACCTTTAAATAACATTGCAATTAATTCTGTATTATGTGAAATATTTGTTTTATGTTTTTAATCATATTATGCAATGAATGAATTGCATTAATCAGATTAATTATGGGTTATGTAAAATGTGTATTAGGTAATGAATTTGCTAAAATAAAATGTCTGATTATCTGAAAGGGAAACAAATCCATGAATACATTTTGTTTCTTTGAGCTCCAGTTGATTATCAGATCTAAGTGTTTGTGTTTTATGAAACATGTCTATGTGATGAAATTCCATTCACATTGTTCTGCTTCTAACATTGTCTTGTGTGTGTAATGCAAAAAATGGGAAAAGATGAAGAAGGTAATTCTATTATTAAAAGATATATTATTCTGTATGATCTGTAGATATGATAATATCAGAAGACTGAATTCAATTCTTTTATGAACCTAAAAGATATAAAGCAAGAATGTGCATGGTTTGTATACAGCCTCCTGTGTGTGTCCAGATTATTAGGAGTTTGTTATTAGCCATAGTTGCAGTGGGGCAGCTGAACGATGAATAGACTTGGGTTCATTTAGGAGTAAAATGCTCACTTAGGCCAAGCTGTGGTCACTTTAAATGTCCAGTGTTGGGAAGAAGAAAAAAAATTCCCCTTGAACCTCACAGCAATAAAGCAGCTTGAATGGACTATGTGAATATATGACTCCTTTTATTAAAAAAAAAAAACATGAATAGTGATCACCTCAGAAAGAGCAGCATGCTTCACGCATGCCACAAGGCTTCACTGACGGTTTCCCTTACAGGCATTGGCAGCGGCAGCACCCGAGAGCCGAAGGAAACAGCGGCTGGGGTGCCAACATCACTGGATTCCAGGACAGGTTAATGTCCTAATATTAAGTATTTGTAGCTGCTGAATTATTTTTGTGGGGGGGTGGCTGACCCTCCTCTTTAAAATATGTGCAAACTGTACATAGGTACTTCACTACTAGATAGACATGTGCACACTGAAATATTTCATTTCGGAATTTCGTTTTCGTCCTAAAAATACATTTATTTAGTTACTCCCGAAATTCGTTTTTATTTATTTTGTTTTTCGTTAAAAATTGCATTCGTCCGAAAATCCAAATTAAGGTGGAATCTGTCATTGAAGGCTGATGGTGTCTGTCGAATGTTCAAAGAAGATTCGAAGGAGCAGCTAAACTGTACAACGCCGTATAGATTACCTGCTCCGTCAAATCTTCTTAGAACTTTCAACAGACACCATAAGCCAAAGTACGTGTGTACTTAGTTCTAGATATTCTACTGCTCCTCCTCTTTGGTTACAATCAGCCAATAACATTCATCATCATTATTTTTATTTATCTTTTCTCCTCTATGTCGAATCTTTTCTCCCCTACGTCGAATCTTTGCTCCCCTACGTCGAATCTTTTCTCCCCTTCGTCAAATCTTTTCTCCCTTACGTCGAATCTTTTCTCTCTACGTCGAATCTTTTCTCCCCTACGTCGAATCTTTTCTCCCCTACGTCGAATCTTTTCTCCCCTTCGTCAAATCTTTTCTCTCTACGTCGAATCTTTTCTCCCCTACGTCGAATCTTTTCTCCCCTTCGTCAAATCTTTTCTCCCCTTCGTCGAATCTTTTCTCTCTACGTCGAATCTTTTCTCCCCTACGTCAAATCTTTTCTCCCCTTCGTCAAATCTTTTCTCTCTACGTCGAATCTTTTCTCTCTACGTCAAATCTTTTCTCCCCTACGTCAAATCTTTTCTCTCTATGTTGAATCTTTTCTCCCCTACATCTAATCTTTTATTTCTACGTCAAATCTTTTCTCTTTATGTTGAATCTTTTCTCCCCTACGTCGAATCTTTTCTCTCTATGTAGAATAATCTTGGACTAATAGAGTTAAGGTTGGGCACATTTGACCACAGGTTCGATGGACACATATTGTTGTCATCATCATGTAGAATCTCCTATCTATATCCAACTGTTGTAGCAACGAAAACGAAAATAAAGCATTTGTTTATGTCGGATTTTTCGGTTTTCGGATTCTGCACTTTTATTATCGTTTGTTAAAACGATAACGAAAATACCTGAAATTCGGACGAAAACAAATGCACATGTCTACTAGACATTTTTTCTGGTTTTACACACACACATTAAAATGCACATTTTAGGTTTGAAGACTACTTAAACCCCCAAAACAGTATATTTTTTTAAAGAAAAGATCTTGTAGAATAAAATGGTGGTAGGTGAGATTAGTTTTGTGTTTTCTTTTTTTGCAAAAGATTTTAGTGCGCAAGTTTATCAAATGCAAATGTTATGTAATAATACACGGATGTTAACTTTAGTCACATTTTTTTTCTGTAAAATATAAAATATAAGGTTGTGATGAGTGAATAGATACCCAATATGTCAAGCTTTATAGTGGATGTAAACCCGATTTCTTTTTTTTTTAAATTAAGGTTTGCACCTTGTACAGTATAGGATTTCATGTCATTTGTACCCAGTCTTGCCACGAAGAGTTAATCCAGCTCTGAGCAATCCTCTTATCTTTTTTCATTGAGATAAAAACTGACACACAGAGAAATAGGAGTCTGTTCTTCCCCCTTGCTGTGAGTGAGGGGTGATTTACATATCTCATGCAGGAGCCCGAGAGAGGCATTCTGTGTACTTCAGATCTCCTCCCCCTTTCTTCTCCAGCTCTCCCAGGATTGGCTGCTCCACACCTCAGTGTGATTGGGCATGCTGAAGTCATGTGGTGACTTTTCTGGGTTTTGACTGGATGTTAGTGATCATAGCAGAAGTTCAGAAATACACAGGAGAAAATGCATGTTGACAAGGGGAGTGTAGAGGTGGGCGGGGAGTCCACTGACATCACGACTCCACCCACCGAGCTCCAGACAACAGACCCCACCCACAGAATCTGCAGTTTTTTGGGTCTCATAACAGACAGAGGGGAGACATTTGACAGGTAAGGATACATGCAGGAGGCGTGTTTTTGTGAATCTGGAAAGTTTCTTGTCATGGGATCCTGCTAGTAACAATGCTTCCCCTTTAGACTGACAGTGCCTCACACTCCTTTCTTTTAACTTTGGACTGCCTATCAAGGGTATCAGCTAGGCAATCCAATGGCCAACTGAAGGGGTGCACACACATAGTTGCCAACTAGGGATGAGCTTCGTGTTCGAGTTGAACCCATGTTCGACTCGAACATCGGCTGTTCGACCGTCCGTCGAATTGCGAACGATATGGGCCGTTCGCGCCAAATTCGTGTGGCGCGTCACGGCCCATAATTCACTGCGGCATCGCAGTGCATTGCTGGCTGATGATTGGCCAAGCATGCACTATGACCCGCATGCTTGGCCAATCACAGCGCCGTCAGTAGAGAGAGCTGTAATTGGCCAAAGCCAGGGTGGCTTTGGCCAATTATGGCTCAGGGGATTTAGTACACACCCCACACTATATAAGGCCGCCTGCACGGCGGCCCTGTGTAGTGTGTGTTCCGGTGTGCTGAGAGATAGAGAGAGAGAGAGACAGTGTCATTTGATTTGAGTTAGATAGATTAGGCAGAACAGTCAGTCAGTTAGCTGCACTTACAGTGTATTGTGTATATATATGCATCCCAGGTGTTGCATATATATATATACACTGTATTCAGTTTAGCTAGATCCGTTCCTGTTATCTTCTATCTAGACTATTTACATTCAGTGCAGTGTGTCCTGCTCACAGTGTTCAGCTAGATCCGTTCCTGCTATTTACATTCAGTGCAGTGCGTCCTGCTCACAGTGTTCAGCTAGATCCGTTCCTGCTATTTACATTCAGTGCAGTGCGTCCTGCTCACAGTGTTCAGCTAGATCCGTTCCTGCTATTTACATTCAGTGCAGTGCGTCCTGCTCACAGTGTTCAGCTAGATCCGTTCCTGCTATTTACATTCAGTGCAGTGCGTCCTGCTCACAGTGTTCAGCTAGATCCGTTCCTGCTATTTACATTCAGTGCAGTGCGTGCTGCTCACAGTGTTCAGCTAGATCCGTTCCTGCTATTTACATTCAGTGCAGTGCGTCCTGCTCACAGTGTTCAGCTATATCCGTTCCTGCTATTTACATTCAGTGCAGTGCGTCCTGCTCACAGTGTTCAGCTAGATCCGTTCCTGGTATTTACATTTAGTGCAGTGCGTCCTGCTCACAGTGTTCAGCTACATCCGTTCCTGCTATTTACATTCAGTGCAGTGCGTCCTGCTCACAGTGTTCAGCTAGATCCGTTCCTGCTATTTACATTCAGTGCAGTGCGTCCTGCTCACAGTGTTTAGCTACATCCGTTCCTGCTGTTTACATTCAGTGCAGTGCGTCCTGCTCACAGTGTTCAGCTAGATCCGTTCCTGCTATTTACATTCAGTGCAGTGCGTGCTGCTCACAGTGTTCAGCTAGATCCGTTCCTGCTATTTACATTCAGTGCAGTGCGTCCTGCTCACAGTGTTCAGCTAGATCCGTTCCTGCTATTTACATTCAGTGCAGTGCGTCCTGCTCACAGTGTTCAGCTAGATCCGTTCCTGGTATTTACATTTAGTGCAGTGCGTCCTGCTCACAGTGTTCAGCTACATCCGTTCCTGCTATTTACATTCAGTGCAGTGCGTCCTGCTCACAGTGTTCAGCTAGATCCGTTCCTGCTATTTACATTCAGTGCAGTGCGTCCTGCTCACAGTGTTCAGCTAGATCCGTTCCTGGTATTTACATTTAGTGCAGTGCGTCCTGCTCACAGTGTTCAGCTAGATCCGTTCCTGCTATTTACATTCAGTGCAGTGCGTCCTGCTCACAGTGTTTAGCTACATCCGTTCCTGCTGTTTACATTCAGTGCAGTGCGTCCTGCTCACAGTGTTCAGCTAGATCCGTTCCTGCTATTTACATTCAGTGCAGTGCGTCCTGCTCACAGTGTTCAGCTAGATCCGTTCCTGCTATTTACATTCAGTGCAGTGCGTCCTGCTCACAGTGTTCAGCTAGATCCGTTCCTGCTATTTACATTCAGTGCAGTGCGTCCTGCTCACAGTGTTCAGCTAGATCCGTTCCTGCTATTTACATTCAGTGCAGTGCGTCCTGCTCACAGTGTTCAGCTAGATCCGTTTCTGCTATATACATTTAGTGCAGTACGTCCTGCTCACAGTGTTCAGCTAGATCCGTTCCTGTTATCTTCCTACTGACAGGCAGGCTTGTCTGGTTACAGTATATAAAGCTACCTGAAGAAAATTACAGGTGTTCTTTTTGATCCTATTAGTACCACGGTCAGGCAGCTAGACTATTTACATTTAGTACAGTGTGTCCTGCTCACAGTGTTCAGCTAGATCCGTTCCTGTTATCTTCCTACTGACAGGCAGGCTTGTCTGGTTACAGTATATAAAGCTACCTTAAGAAAATTACAGGTGTTCTTTTTGATCCTATTAGTACCACGGTCAGGCAGCTAGACTATTTACATTCAGTGCAGTGCGTCCTGCTCACAGTGTTCAGCTAGATCCGTTCTTGCTATTTACATTCAATGCAGTGCGTCCTGCTCACAGTGTTCAGCTAGATCCGTTCCTGGTATTTACATTTAGTGCAGTGCGTCCTGCTCACAGTGTTCAGCTAGATCCGTTCCTGCTATTTACATTCAGTGCAGTGCGTCCTGCTCACAGTGTTCAGCTAGATCCGTTCCTGGTATTTACATTTAGTGCAGTGCGTCCTGCTCACAGTGTTCAGCTAGATCCGTTCCTGGTATTTACATTCAGTGCAGTGCGTCCTGCTCACAGTGTTCAGCTAGATCCGTTCCTGCTATATACATTTAGTGCAGTACGTCCTGCTCACAGTGTTCAGCTAGATCCGTTCCTGTTATCTTCCTACTGACAGGCAGGCTTGTCTGGTTACAGTATATAAAGCTACCTGAAGAAAATTACAGGTGTTCTATCCCAGCTTAGTGCAGCTACAGGCCATTAGTATGTCTGGAAGGCCAAGAAGGAGAGGCAGACAGTCACAAGCCAATAAGAGAGGGCAAGCAGTCTCTGTGTCTAGTGCTGGTCGTGGAGACGGTGCATCCTCATCAGCACGTGGCCATGGGACACGCTTGGCCTTTTTTTCGGCAGCTGGCCGTGTTGAGCCGCAACATGCGGAAGACTTGGTCGAGTGGATGACCAAGCCGTCCTCATCCTCCTCATCCTCTCTCACCCATGCCCAGGGTGCTTTGTCTGGCAAAGCAGCGGCCTCTTCCCTCAGATCAATGTCATCAGTGACTCCTTCCCTAGCTCCACCATGTCCTCATGAGGATTCCCTCGAACTGTTTGACCACAGTGTTGGGTACATGCTCCAGGAGGATGCCCAGCGTTTGGAAGGCTCTGATGATGATACTGAGCTCAATGAAGGCAGTAACATGAGCACGGACAGAGGGGGTGCCCAAGAAGGACAGCAATCTGGCAGTCATGCTCCCCCTGCTGCAGCATACTGCCAGGTTTGCTCCAGTGATGAGGAGGGAGGGGATGATGAGGTCACTGACTCAACGTGGGTGCCTGATAGGAGAGAGGAGGAGGAGGAGGAGGAGGAGGTGGCACATCACCAACTAGGCAGGATGCCCTCCAGGGGCCAGCCTAAGGGCAGCACATTGACTGCATCACACCCCAAAGCTCCACATGTGCAGGGCGCTGCAGTCTCTGCGCGTTATTCAAAAAGTTCTTTGGTGTGGGCCTTTTTTGAGACGAGTGCATCAGATCGCACCGCTGCTATTTGCAATATATGTCTCAAGCGTATCTCGCGTGGCCAAAACATCTCCCGCTTGGGTACCACATGCTTGACCAGACATATGTTGACCTGCCATGCAGTTCGTTGGCAAGCGTATCTAAAAGACCCACACCAAAGAACAAAGACGATCTCTCCTTGCTCCTCATCAGCTGAGATTTCCAACCCCACTAGACCTTCAGTCCTCTCTGCGACCTGCAGTGAGAGGAATGAAGGTGTAGAATTAGGTGTGTCACAGCCAAGTACTTATGGGCAATCTGCTTTTGGTACACCGACGTCAGATTGTACCAGGCAAATTTCCCTGCCCCAGCTGCTGCACCGCCGAAAGAAGTTTGCTCCCAGCCATCCACATGCCCAGCGGTTGAATGCTAGCTTGGCAAAATTGCTAGCACTTCAACTGCTGCCTTTTCAGTTGGTAGACTCTGCCCCCTTCCGTGAGTTTGTGGAATGTGCGGTTCCTCAGTGGCAGGTACCCAAACGCCACTTTTTCTCACGGAAGGCGATTCCGGCTCTCTACCGGCATGTGGAAGGCAATGTCCATGCCTCGCTGGACAGGGCGGTCAGCGGTAAGGTGCATATTACCGCTGACTCATGGTCCAGCAGGCATGGACAGGGACGTTACTTAAGTTTCACGGCGCATTGGGTGACTCTGCTGGCAGCTGGGAAGGATGCAGGACAAGGTGCAGTAGTGTTGGAGGTTGTTCCGCCACCACGTCTCCAAAATGCTGATTGTGACACACCTCTCTCCTCCACCCCCTCCTCTTCTTCTTCCTCCATGGCCTCTTCCTCGGAACCAGCGGTGCTCCGTAGGCGTTCAAGGGGCTACGCAAGTACGCAGGCCAAAAGATGCCATGCGGTGCTTGAGCTGGTGTGCTTGGGGGACAGGAGCCACACTGGGGCAGAGGTTCTGTCAGCTCTGCAGGGGCAGGTTCAGAGGTGGTTGACGCCACGCCAACTTAAGGCAGGAATGGTGGTTTGCGACAATGGCACCAACCTCCTCTCTGCCCTCCGACAGGGACAACTGACCCATGTGCCCTGTTTGGCTCACGTCCTTAACTTGGTGGTGCAGCGGTTCTTGGGCAGGTACCCGGGCTTACAGGATGTCCTGAGGCAGGCCAGGAAAGTCTGTGTGCATTTCCGCCGGTCATATAATGCCAGTGCTCGGCTGACGGACCTCCAAAAGGAGTTTAACCTGCCCAAGAACCGCCTAATCTGTGACATGCCCACCAGGTGGAACTCGACGTTGGCCATGCTGCAGCGGCTGCACACGCAGCAGAGGGCCATCAATGAGTACCTGTGCGACTATGGCACCAGGACAGGGTCAGGGGACCTTGGTTTTTTTTCCCCACGCCAGTGGGCCATGATCAGGGATGCATGCACTGTCCTGTCACCATTCGAGGAGGCCACGAGGATGGTGAGCACTGACAGTGCATGCATCAGTGACACTGTCCCCCTTGTCCACCTGTTGGAGCACACGCTGCGTGGAATAATGGACAGGGCACTTGAGGCAGAACAGAGGCAGGAAGAGGAGGACTTCCTTAGCTCTCAAGGCCCCCTTTATCCAGACAGTGTTCCTGCGTGCCCGCCGATCACACAGGAAGAGGACGAGGAGGAGGAGGAGGAGGAGGAGGAAGATTGTGTCAGTATGGAGGTGGAGCCTGGCACTCAGCATCAGCAGTCTTTAAGGGATCAGTCCCAAGGAACACATGGACTTGTACGTGGCTGGGAGGAGGTGGCTGCGGACGTTGTTGTCCTTAGTGACCCAGAGGACTCCGGACCGAATGCCTCAGCAAACCTACGCTGCATGGCCTCCCTGATCCTGCAAAGCCTGCGTAAGGATCCTCGTATTCGTGGTATCAAGGAGAAGGACCAATACTGGCTGGCAACCCTCCTTGATCCACGTTACAAGGGTAAGGTTGCGGACCTTATCTTGCCATCGCAGAGGGAGCAGAGGATGAAACATCTTCGGGAGGCCTTGCAGAAAGGTCTGTGCAACGCGTTCCCAGAGACTGGGAGGTTACAAACTCCTGTTTCTGGACAACGTGTTGCTGAGGCTTCGGTCAGTCAAAGAAGGAGCGGTGGAGAAGGTGGCCGTCTGACCGATGCGTTCAGACAATTTTTTGGTCCGCAGCCCCAAGGTATGATCGGTTCCAGCAACCATCGCCAGCGTCTGTTTTACATGGTGCAGGAATACCTAGGGGCAAGATCAGACTTGGACACCTTTCCCACCGAAAATCCTCTGGGTTACTGGGTCTTGAGGATGGATCACTGGCCAGAGCTTGCACAGTATGCAATTGAGCTACTGGCCTGTCCTGCATCCAGCGTTCTTTCGGAACGCACATTCAGTGCTGCTGGAGGCGTGGTAACCGATCACAGGGTGCGTCTGTCCACCGACTCGGTCGATCGGCTGACCTTCATAAAAATGAATCAGTCTTGGATCACCACCAGCTACCAAGCACCTGATGCAGATGTAACCGAATAATTTTTTTTGAAATCTCAGATCCCTTCAAAGACTGCCTATGCTGATGCTGAGTGACTATCCCTGAGTAATTATCCTCTTCCTCCTCAATCATCACGCTGATAGCTTGTAAGAACATTTTTGGTTCTGGGCGCCACCACCAGTGCCTAAGGCACAATTTTTCAGCCCCTGTTTAACAGGGGCGTGTAATTACAATTTTTGATGTAATACTTTGCAGCAGGGCTCGTTCCTGCATTCCAACTAGAGTGTCTGTGAGGGGTTGCAGTGTTGTGGCACCAGCACCAGTGCCTAAGACCCAATTTTTCAGCCCCTGTCTAACAGGGGCGTGTAATTACAATTTTTGATGCAATACTTTGCAGCAGGGCTTGTTCCTGCGTTTCAACTAGAGTGTCTGTGAGGGGTTGCAGTGTTGTGGCACCAGCACCAGTGCCTAAGACCCAATTTTTCTGCCCCTGTTTAACAGGGGCGTGTAATTACAATTTTTGATGCAATACTTTGCAGCAGGGCTCGTTCCTGCGTTCCAACTAGAGTGTCTGTGAGGGGTTGCAGTGTTGTGGCACCAGCACCAGTGCCTAAGGCCTAATTTTTCAGCTCCTGTTCAACAGGGGCATGTAATTACAATTCTTGATCTAATATTTCACAGCAGGGCCCTGTGAGGGCTTACAGTGTTTTGGCCACAGCAACACCTAAGGCCCAAATTTCTGCTGAGTATATAGGGCAGGACCCTACTTTCAAACATCTAACTTACAAACGACTCCTACTTGCAAACGGAAGGAGACAACAGGAAGTGAGATGAAATCTACCCCTAAGGAAGGGAAATTCTCTCCTGTAAGAGTTAATATGGGAAAACAATTTTTCCTTTCCACTGATGCTTTCCAATCCTTGTTCCACAAAAAAACCCAAATTTTCAAAAAACATTTTTCATTGGGACAAAAAAGTGAGGTGAAATCTTCTGAAGAGGAGGAAAGACGCAAAACAAATGTCACAGGGGTGATAACCCTTCCCTATGTTTTCCAAAAAGCTTAGAAAAGATTTTTTGGCTGGAGCTAAACACATTAAAAATGTTCAAAATTACAAACAGATTCTACTTAACAACAAACCTACAGTCCCTGTCTTGTTTGCACCGCCTGTATACTGCTGTTCAGAGTATATAGGGACCTTTCCTTATTTTAATTTGGGTGCGGGGTTCCCCTTAATATCCATACAAGACCCAAAGGGCCTGGTAATGGACTGGGGGGTACCCATGCCGTTTGTCTCACTGATTTTCATCCATATTGCCATGACCCGACATGACATTAAACCCGCAAGCAGTTTTAAATGAGATTTTTTCCTTTAAAAATGACATTTGGTGCAGGGACTGTTCTAAACATGGGAAACACGCGTCACTTTACAGGCATACTATAGACACCCCCCAGGTACGATATTTAAAGGAATATTTCACTTTTTTTTTTTTACTTTAAGCATCATTAAAATCACTGCTCCCGAAAAAACGGCCGTTTTTAAAAGTTTTTTTTGCATTGATACATGTCCCCTGGGGTAGGACCCGGGTCCCCAAACCCTTTTTAGGACAATACCATGCAAATTAGCCTTTAAAATGAGCACTTTTGATTTCGAACGTTCGAGTCCCATAGACGTCAATGGGGTTCTAACGTTCGTGCGAACTTGCGGTCCGTTCGCGGGTTCTGGTGCGAACCGAACCGGGGGGTGTTCGGCTCATCCCTATTGCCAACATTGCAAAAAAAATATGTGGGACACTTTTTTTGGCTGTAGGAGGAACCGTACAATAATTAGGGTGCGGGGTATTCATGTGTAGGCATGGCTTATCAAGAGAAAATCCAAGCGCGGTGCGCAAAGCACGCCGTGGTGAGAAATGGGCGTGGTTTACGTGAAATAGTGAGCGTGGCTTAAATGAGCGTGGCTCAAAGAGGGTGTGGTTAGAGTCTGAGATGAATGAGGGATGGAGAGGGAAAGGGGGAGAGGGAAAGGGGGAGAGAGGAATGACGGGACAGCAGGCCCAGATCCTACACAACAATAGAAATATGTGTATTCTAGAAAGTTTAACAATCAGCAGATAAAGATACTCCAAACACCTGGTGTTAACGCTTCAATCATCCCGGCACCATGATTGTTATGGTGTCAGGATGATTGAAGCGCATTATTTCTATTATTACATTGTATTATAAAATTAAATCATTCAACTCACCATAATGCCGAATCAGTGTGATCTCTGAGCGTGTCACTAACCACGTCGCCTGCCACCAGCAGAGTCCATCCTTGCATCAGGTGCCCCTAGCAGAGTCCGTCCTTGCATCAGGCGACCGGACTTTCCATCAGAATAGACTCCAACGGTCTTTCCGACAGAGTTCCGCTGAAACTGACTTGCCTACACACGTTCACAACCAAAGTCCGATCGTTTAGAATACGAGCCAGTAGCCAATAGCTGGCCTTGCGTTGTTTTTGGTCCATCAGAATAGCATACAGACGAGCGGTCTTCCTGATAGGAACTGATTCCGTCGGGAAGATTTGAAACATGTTCTATTTCTAGGTCCGTCAGAATTTTAGAAAGAAAAAGTCCGATGAAGCCCACACACGATCGGAATGTCTGACGGAATGATTCCATCGGACCTTTTCTGGCAGAAAGTCCGGTGGTGTGTACGCGGCATTAGGGAAGTAAAAGTGTTTTTACTCTCATGGGGACTAAACTCATAATGAACCTGTACAATGTAGCCACACAGCAAAGGAGGATTTCCATGTTTCTCGGAGTTGGGCTTTAAGTATTTTGTGAGTTCATATACGGGATCTTTATAAGAGAATTCAGTCAGCAAAGAGCAAATTGCTGTAACCAATAGAAATAAGGCTTTACTCATTGAATTGCTTTGTTGAATAAGCCCGGCTGTGACTCCACATGCGTTTACAAGTAGGCAGGTGAAGAAGCTGAAGTTAGAAGCTGATTGGCTACCATGCACAGCTGCACCTGATTTTACACTCTGGAATTTTAGTAAATCAACCCGAGTGCTACTTGTTAGAAGCAGCTTTGGAGACGGGTTATATGGAGAAGTCTGAGAGAGGAAGGTGATAAAGGAGATAAAACTGTTTTTTTAAGGTATCATAGAAAGAAATGCATCTTTAACCTGTTCAGTGCTCAGGGAGCTCCACAACAAGGGTTGATTTGTACTTTAGGTTAAAATTAAATCCTGATTGGCATACATTTGACCCTTGCTTCATATATTTATGTTAGGTATTTTAAGGGTATTTTAAATTGATACTAAAGTCTCGTTGTTGTTTTTTTTGTTTAAAAATGACAAATCTGTTATACTTACCTGCTTTGTGTAATGACTTTGCACAGAGCACCTCATATCCTCCTCTTCTCGGGTCCCTCGCTGGTGCTCCTGGCCCCTCCCTCCTGTCGAGTGCCCCCCACAGCAAGCAGCTTGAAATGGGGGCACCCGGTCCGAGTCACAGCTCCCAATGGCACCCCATGTGTGTCTCAGCCAATCAGGAGGCAGAGTCGCAGACAGCCAAGCCTCTCATGTAACATCGCTGGCTCAAGATGGGGCTCAGGTAAGTATTAGGGGTCCTGAGGGGGGCTCCTGCACACATAATGCACATATAATGCATTAAGGGTAAAAACATTCTGCCTCTAGAACCACTTTAAAGGGAAACTCCAGCCAAAAAAAGTTTTCTTCTAGTGTTGGATGGTGCAGGAAAGGGTAAGAAGATCCTTATTTCTGTCTGTATCCCCATTGGTGTGATATACCTTGCTATATGTGGAGGTCTGTTCAAGCACCCAACGTGTCTGAGATAGTTGCTCTTGTGAATCTAACCTATAATTATGAAAAGAGTATAGCTCTTAGGACAGGTTCTATTCCCAAATGTAATGGGATATGGAGTCCATGGCTCTCAATCATATCTTCTACTACTGTTTGGTGTCCCCTATAAGTTTAATACAATGCAGATATTTAGGAGGTTTTATGTGGATCACCTACAGTGTGCTTTATATACTGAAAGGCTGGTCTGTTCTTAACTTGTTGCTATGTGTCCCTTGTTATTTCTACAACATGTAAACCATTATAATTCAATAAACATCTATTGTTGGGAAATAAAATGTAAATTGTGCATGATCTTTAAAGCTAGAAAGGGAGGAACTCCATTGGAGGAAGTGTGTAGACTCTTGGCGGTCCACTGGCACTTTTCTCAGCTGTGGTCAATGCTCACATTCCTACAACGTCTGGCATGCACTGGTACAATGTGATGCCATTTATTCTGACTGACGGGCACTCAGTTCACCATGTTGGTGGTCATGCTTTGGGGTGTGCAGCACAACACGTGGCGACACATTATCCTGCATTGCCTTGCACTGCCAGAAATAGACACATAGACCATATTGATGCATTGGGCAACCCATTCAAATGAATAGGCCGTCTTAACGCAACACATTTTAATGCACACCATGTGAATGGAGCCTTATGCCGTGTACACACGAGCGGACTTTCCACCAACTGAACTCCGAAGGACTTTTTGACGGACTTTCGACGGAGTTCAGACACAACGGACTTGCCTACACACGATCACACCAAAGTCGGACTGATTGGAACGTGATGACGTACGACCGGACTAGAATAAGGAAGTTCATAGCCAGTAGCCAATAGCTGCCCTTGCGTTGTTGTTCGTCCGTCGGACTAGCATACAGACGAGCGGATTTTTTCGATCGGACTCGCGTCCGTTGGAAAGATTTGAAACATGTTCTATTTCTAAAGTCCGTCTGATTTTTGGACAGCAAAGGTCCGATGAAGCCCACACACGATGGAATTGTCCGGGGGATTCGTTCCGTCGGGCCTTTGCTGTGGAAAAGTCGGGTCGTGTGTACGCGGCATTAGTGATTCTATCACTGGAGCTTTGTCACCTAGCATGACACATCCCATAATAAGAATTCTGGCTTACGCTCTGACATTTTCACTCACTAAAAACAGTCACATTTCCATTATCTAAAAACTAATCACACTTTTATCTTCAATGAAGAGTCCAAATGTGTAAAGAATGAGCCTCTTTAGTCAGGGTTTTGTTTTTGGCCATTTTGGACACATTGCGTTACTTTGTAAAGTTGGGCTCCAAAACTGATTCCATTTGTTTTCTCTTCTATTGGAAATCATTAAAGTGGTTCTAAAGGCAGAAGGTTTTTATTCTTAATGCCTTGTATGCCTTAAGATAAAAAAAAAAACCTTCAGTGTGCAGCGGCCCCCTCAGCCCCCCTAATACTTACCTGAGCCCTATGGAGCCAGCGATGTCCATAAGTGCCTCGGCCATTCAGGACTAAGCCTTCTGATTGGCTGAGACAAAGCAGTGGCACCATTGGCTCCCGCTGCTGTCAATCAAAGTCAGTCAGCCAGTGAGGAGAGAAAGGGGGCAGGGCCAAACCATGGCTCCGTGTCTGAATAGACACACAGAGCTGCTGCTTGGTGTGGGGGCACTCGTCAGGACGGAGAGGAGAGGAGCACTGAAGATGGACCCCAGAAGAGGAGGATCGGGGCTGCTCTGTGCAAAACTACTGAACAGGACAGGTAAGTGTAACATGTTTGTTATTTTTAAGGGAAAAAAAAAAAGACTTTAGTATCACTTTAATCTCAAATGTCAAATTTGTATTACTTTTTTGCTAATGGAAATCTCCACAATGCAATACACACAGTAGAACAAAAATTGTATTTGGTAGAGAAGGAAATGATTAGAATTTATCAGAGATTTATTGCTACCCTGTTTCCCCGAAAATAAGACCTAGCGTGATTGTCATTGATGGCTGCAATATAAGCCCCACCCCCCAAATAAGCCCTACCCTGTTTCCCCGAAAATAAGACCTAGCGTGATTGTCTGATGGCTGCAATATAAGCCCTACCCCCCAAATAAGCCCTACCCTGAAAATAAGACCTACAAGGACTTTAACTAGGGCTTATTTGGGGGGTAGGGCTTATATTGCAGCCATCACCGACAATCACGCTAGGTCTTATTTTCGGGGGGAAACAGGGTATTCACCTATAGGGGGGAGGGGAGAAACTTCCCCTCACTTACTTGGACACCAAGAACAATAAAAACCTGACAGAGGTTACATCCATTCTCTTCTGTAACTTAAACTAAAAGAAAAATTAGTGTGGGAGTCTGTTATAAAACCACGCAACGTAGTAGCTGTTGCACACAATGCAGCTCCAACCTACATATGATGTCCTTTCAAAGCCTAATGCCGCGTACACACGGTCAGAGTTTTCAGCTACAAAAGTCCGACAGCCCGTCCGACAGACTTTCCACAGACTTTCTAACGACCGGACTTGCCTACACACGATCACACCAAAGTCCGATGGATTGGTACGTGATGACGTACACCGGACTACAATAAGGAAGTTGATATCCAGTAGCCAATAGCTGCCCTAGCGTTGGGTTTTTGTCCGTCGGACTAGCATACAGACGAGCGGATTTCTGGGTCCGGCGGAGTTACGACGTAAAGATTTGAAGCAAGTTCCAAATCTAAAGTCCATCAGATTTGCGACTGGAAAAGTCTGGTGAAGGTCCGGTGAAGCCCACACACGATCGGATTGGTCCGTCGGCGTCCGTCAGACAAGTCCAGGTAGAAAAGTCCGGCCGTGTGTACACAGCATAAGTAATTGCTATAAAATACAACATAGTTATCAAACAACAGACACACATTTCCGTATCTCACATAAAAACAAACATTCCAGGATCTGATCATCTTCAAGCCGACTGTCAGTTTTTCTCCCATCTGGAGATCCTTTTTATGATAACCACATAAAAGTGCCGACTCTCGTTTATCCAGAAGAAGACAAATGTAATATCCTCACCATCAACGTCCTTATCAATCTTTTCTCCATCAGTAAAAGAAAATGATGATGGAGTCCTAACCCCGGGCTCCATATTATGGTGTTCCTGGCACCAGTTCCCTATATTGGGCCAAGTCATTCTTCATCTTCAGTAGTGTGAACTCATGCAGACACCTCCACTCATTTACTGCTATGGGCAATGCTGGAAGACACGGAATGTGCCGGTAACTGCACAACTCATTTCCTCAGACTTTGTAATAAATCCGCCAAATAAACCTTCTGGACAAACAGAGCTGAGCTCGGAACCCAAAGATGAGGCGTTGTCAATGCTTTCACAATGGTACACAGCGCCGTTATGTACTACCGGGGGCTAAAGTCAGCCGGGAGCAAAAAGAATTGTTCATTGTCTTCTGAAAAGCCGAATATTCAGCATCTCCGTAGTAAACTAGAAATCTGAGCGGGTTTTAGATAAAGGAGAAGTGTGGAAAAATATTGTATCCAATCTACACAGAAAAGATCATTATAAATAAAGTTTTGTGGCTTCAATAAAATATCACATGCTTAAGCTGAGCTCCGCCCAGATCTATCATCTACTCCAAATTGTGCCGTTATAAAGAAATGAAGATGAACTCCGGGACCCGGAGCAAAAACTTTCATGGAACTTTATTCCTGGAAAGCTCCAGAGAATAGAAATCCACTTTGTGCACCAAATACCTTTGTAAAGCCGGTCAATACCTTGTAAAAGAAGCCGTGAGCTCCTCCCCATGCTGCACAGGTCATGTGACTTCACCCCTCCCCCCCCAGCCAATAAAAGTGCTGAGAAGCCAGATGATGGAAGATGTCCGTGTCTGGTGGGGAGATCCTCCAGGACGTCACATTGCTGGAGACAAGGTCACTAGAATTCCACTTTAAGCCTTAAACTTATCATTTCCATGCAAAGCAAGGCTAATAAACATTGATTTATACTCATTATGGATAAAACTGAACTCCGGAAATAAAATCTGCTTCTGCCATTGGCCATGTAATAATAAATGATGTGTAATGATGGGGCCGTATTACTGGCTGCTGTTGTGTTAAAGTGCTTGTAAAGCCTTCAGGTTCTTCCCCTTCATGCTTTCCATGCATTAGGTAAAAAACCTTCTGTGCTGCAGCCAATCCAGAGAGCCGCCTTTACTTACCTGAGCCAATCCCATCCTCCGATGTGCACAAGTGGCTCCACCCACTGTCTCTCTCCTCATTGGACAGATTGATAGCGGTAGGAGCCATTGGCTGTCAATCCAAAGCTGTGAAACGGGAGGCGGGGGCGGGGCTTCGTCCTGCTGTCTGTGTCAATGGACGCAGCAGCGGGACTCGGGAGCGAGCCTGCACGAGCGCCCCCATGGAATGCGGCTTTCTGTGGGGGGCACCCCGAAAGAAGAGGAGAGGGGCTACTCTGTGCACAACCATTGCACAGAGCAGGTAAGTATAGGCATGCTTGTTATTTATAAAAAAATCAAACATTGACTACCACTTTAAGTGAAACTCCGAGGCCGGCCATACAAGGTTCAACAGTAACCGGCCAAGATTAGACCTGTGTATGGGCAGGCTGAATGTACCAATCGATCGATCAGCTCGGGTACAACCAGCCTGACGGAATATCTTGTAATAATCGCTCGTGTCTCCTATAGACGCTACCAATAATCACCGGCTGCTGATTCCCCTGTCAGTGTTGATGGGAGAATCGTACAAATGTCTTTCCTGCAACCAATTCATTTCATTGATAAGAATGTCCCAAAGATTTAGGACTGGAATACTGAAGAGAAGGACTAGAACTCGCCATTCTGTCTCCCTGAGGCTCCATTCACACTAGCGCGTTTTCTGATGCATTTTGCATTTTGCAGAAATGCACGGGAATTTTTAACATGGGTTCCTATGGAACATGTTCACATCAATGCATTTTTGTACCTCTGTGTTTTTGGAAAGGGTCAGGGACTTTTTTCATGCAAAATGCAGCGTTTTGCATGTAATAGAATTCAATGGACAAGCATCAAAAACGCAAGTGCACCGTTTTTGCAGCGTTTTTGATGCGTTTTTGGTGCGTTTTTGATGCGTTTTTGCCGTTTATTTTTATTTATTTTTTTTTTTAAATTTTTTTTAAGACTGTAAAAAAAAATGTAAAAAAAAAAAAACAAAAAAAAAAAAAACGCAAATCGCGGCAAAAACGCGGCTCAAAAACGTGGCAAGCATGAAAAAAAAACCTCCAAAAATGCTCAAAAGCAACATGCATAGGTGTGAATCGAGCCGAACTCGCCATTCTGTCTCCCTGAGGCTCCATTCACACTAGCGCGTTTTTTGATGCATTTTGCATTTTGCAGAAATGCACGGGAATTTTTTTACATGGGTTCCTATGGAACATGTTCAATTTAATGCATTTTTGTACCTCTGTGTTTTTGGAAAGGGTCAGGGACTTTTTTTCATGCAAAATGCAGCGTTTTGCATGTAAGGCTCGATTCACACCTATGCATGTTGCTTTTGAGCGTTTGTGGAGGTCTTTTTTCATGCTTGCCACGTTTTTGAGCCGCGATTTTGCCGCGATTTTGCCGCGATTTGCGTTTTGCGTTTTTTTTTTTTTTTTTTTTTTACATTTTTTTTTACAGTCTTAAAAAAATTTAAAAAAAAATAAATAAATAAATAAAAAAAAAAAACGGCAAAAACGCATCAAAAACGCTGCAAAAACGGTGCACTTGCGTTTTTGATGCTTGTCCATTGAAATCCATTACATGCAAAACGCTGCATTTTGCATGAAAAAAAGTCCCTGACCCTTTCCAAAAACACAGAGGTACAAAAATGCATTAAATTGAACATGTTCCATAGGAACCCATGTAAAAAAATTCCCGTGCATTTCTGCAAAATGCATCAAAAAATGCGCTAGTGTGAATGGAGCCTAATAGAATTCAATGGACCAGCATCAAAAACGCAAGTACAGTGTTTTTACAGCATTTTTACAGCCTTTTTGCGGTGTTTTTGATGCATTTTGCGTTTTTGGCATTTTTTTATTTCCTTTAGACTGTATACAGTCTAAAAAAAAAAAACTGTAAATAAAAAAAAGGCAAAACCCGGCAAAATCGCAGCAAGCAGCACAAAAAACACAGCAGAAACACTGACAAGTAAGATGCATAGATGTGAATGGAGCCTGAGAGCGGAGTGTTTGGGGTTCTCCTCGGTATCCCCCAAGCTTGTTGTTCCTTTGAAGAGACATTTAGTATCAGTAATGATCCCCACAGTCACAGCCGGTGTCTGGGAGTCATTTCTACAAAGGCAGCATTGATTATGGTCATTAAGGGTTCTTATAGAAAGTTCTACAGTTTTCACAATCAGGTGTAAGGCGGAGTTCCAGGATTTTTATTTTACTGTATCCGCTACAAAAAGTGTATCTTCTGACTAAACAAACCCTCACCTGTCCCACAGTCCAGCGATGCGGCCGCATGGAGCCTCGCTCCCCTCCCCCTCCTTTCCATGGAGCCTCGCTCCCCTCCCCCTCCTTTCCATGGAGCCTCGCTCCCCCCCTCCTTTCCATGGCGCCTCCATTGAAAGTGTGGGCACCCGACCATGACAGCTTGCGGCTTCACGGATGGGCGTCGTGCACTGCGAATGCGCGAGTCGCGCTGTGCTCGCTGAGTGGACAGGCGATCCTCTTGTCACAGAATATTACAGAGTGGGAGGGTCCGCCTAGGGGGAGGGGAGGAGTCACCTAGACAACCCGTAGTCGGAGGTGGGACAGGAAGTCCCACTCAAAACTAGTCACCCATCCCCCCCAAAAAAATGAGATGCGGAATGTGGCATGTAAGGGGGGAGGGGTGCTTAAAGGGGAAGTCCCACTTTTGGGTAGAAGTCGGCTTTAAGTAGAATAATAAGATATTAGAGGAGGAGGCCAATCACTGGACTCTTTGTCAGGCTCAGGAGCACAAAGTAAACCTCAGATAACAGTCTAGATCTGAACTTAAAGCCGTATTCAACCTCCAAACAAAAAGTTCTTGTATTGCAGCTTCCCAATTCTTCCAGTATATGTGGTGGCTGCATTCCTTTTCTTCCAGACTTTTATTCCTTTATTTACACCTATTGATCCAACAAGTAGAGCTGATATTTTATGGATTCCTTTAGGCTCCATTCACACTTGTGCGACTTGTCATGTGACTTTGTTTTCCAATGAGAACCAATCATATCTGTGCAACTTCAAGTTTGTAGAGACTTCAGAGGAGTTCCTGCACTACTTTGCTCCGACTTTTATGACACTTGAGGGCCAAAGACTTCAATGTTACCCTGAAAAGTTGTATGAATGTCTTCCCTGAATGTTATACAGAACAACGATCGTCCATTATCACCGATCAAAGCCAAATCCAAGTCACACCGTCCAAAGGGGCTTTACCATTCCATCAAAGTCACATCAAAGTCACATCAAATCACATCAAAGTCACATCAAATCACATCAAAGTCACATCAAAGTCACATCAAATCACATCAAATCACATCAAATCACATCAAAGTCACATCAAATCACATCAAAGTCACATCAAATCACATCAAAGTCACATCAAAGTCACATCAAATCACATCAAAGTCACATCAAATCACATCAAATCACATCAAATCACATCAAATCACATCAAAGTCACATCAAATCACATCAAAGTCACATCAAAGTCACATCAAATCACATCAAATCACATCAAAGTCACATCAAAGTCACATCAAAGTCACATCAAATCACATCAAAGTCACATCAAATCACATCAAATCACATCAAAGTCACATCAAATCACATCAAATCACATCAAATCACATCAAATCACATCAAAGTCACATCAAATCACATCAAATCACATCAAAGTCACATCAAATCACATCAAATCACATCAAAGTCACATCAAATCACATCAAATCACATCAAATCACATCAAAGTCACATCAAATCACATCAAATCACATCAAATCACATCAAAGTCACATCAAAGTCACATCAAATCACATCAAAGTCACATCAAAGTCACATCAAAGTCACATCAAATCACATCAAATCACATCAAAGTCACATCAAATCACATCAAATCACATCAAAGTCACATCAAATCACATCAAATCACATCAAAGTCACATCAAATCACATCAAATCACATCAAAGTCACATCAAATCACATCAAAGTCACATCAAAGTCACATCAAATCACATCAAATCACATCAAATCACATCAAAGTCACATCAAATCACATCAAATCACATCAAATCACATCAAAGTCACATCAAATCACATCAAATCACATCAAATCACATCAAAGTCACATCAAAGTCACATCAAATCACATCAAAGTCACATCAAATCACATCAAATCACATCAAAGTCACATCAAATCACATCAAATCACATCAAAGTCACATCAAATCACATCAAAGTCACATCAAATCACATCAAAGTCACATCAAAGTCACATCAAATCACATCAAATCACATCAAATCACATCAAAGTCACATCAAATCACATCAAATCACATCAAATCACATCAAAGTCACATCAAATCACATCAAATCACATCAAAGTCACATCAAATCACATCAAATCACATCAAATCACATCAAAGTCACATCAAATCACATCAAATCACATCAAAGTCACATCAAATCACATCAAAGTCACATCAAATCACATCAAAGTCACATCAAAGTCACATCAAATCACATCAAATCACATCAAATCACATCAAAGTCACATCAAATCACATCAAATCACATCAAATCACATCAAAGTCACATCAAAGTCACATCAAATCACATCAAAGTCACATCAAATCACATCAAATCACATCAAAGTCACATCAAATCACATCAAATCACATCAAAGTCACATCAAATCACATCAAAGTCACATCAAAGTCACATCAAATCACATCAAATCACATCAAAATCGCATCAAATCACATCAAATCACATCAAATCACATCAAATCACATCAAATCACATCAAAGTCACATCAAATCACATCAAAGTCACATCAAATCACATCAAATCACATCAAAGTCACATCAAATCACATCAAATCACATCAAAGTCACATCAAATCACATCAAAGTCACATCAAATCACATCAAATCACATTAAATCACATCAAAATCACATCAAATCACATCAAATCACATCAAATCACATCAAAATCACATCAAAGTCACATCAAATCACATCAAATCACATCAAATCACATCAAAGTCACATCAAATCACATCAAATCACATCAAATCACATCAAAGTCACATCAAATCACATCAAATTACATCAAATCACATCAAATCACATCAAATCACATCAAATCACATCAAAGTCACATCAAATCACATCAAAGTCGCACTCCAAATTTGGCGCAATGTGAATAGAATCCTAACATTCCAATCTGTCCAGAAGAAATGGCAGTTGAGTGTTGAGGAAAACAATTTAACCCCTTGAATACCGGGGGGCACTTTCCCCCTTCCTGCCCAGGCCAATTCTCAGCTTTCAGCGCTGTCGCTGTTTAAATGACAATTGCGCGGTCGTGCTGCACTGTACACAAACTACATTGTTATCATTTTGTTCCCACAAATAGATCTTTCTTTTGGTGGGATTTCATCACCTCTGCCGGTTTTAATTTTTGCTAAACAAATAAAAAAAAGAACATTTTGAAAAAAAAAAAAAGTTTTTCTTTGTTTCTGTTAATTTTTTTGTAAATAAGTACGTTTTCTTCTTCACTGATGAGCACTGATGAGGCTGTACTGCTGGGCACTGATAAGGTGGCACTGATGAGCACGGATGAGGTGGCACCAATGAGGTGGCACTGATATGCAACACTGATGGACACTCATAGGTGGCACAGATGGACAAAGAAAGGCTGCACTGATGGGTACTCATGGGTGGCACTAATGGGCACTCATAGGAAGCACTGATGGGCACTGATAGTGGCACTGATTGGCATCACTGATTGGGAGGCATTGGCAGGTATTGCTGGTGGGCACTAAGTGGCATTGTGTGTGGGCACACATTGCCACCCATGGCCACCAGGGATGCCATACCTGGTGGTCATCAGTGGTGGCCATCCCTAGTTGTCCTGGTGGCATCCCTGGTGGTCCTGGGTGGGCATTCGAGGGGGGCTGTGCTGATAAACAATCAGTGCAGAACCCCCCAGTCAGAGGAGCAGCTGATTGGCTCTCCTCTCCTCTCGTCTGTCAGATGCAAGTGAGGAAAAGCCAATAAACGGCTCTTCCTGTTTACATCGTGATCAGCCGTGATTGTCATCAGTGCCACCTATCAGTGTCCATAAATGCGGCATATTTGTGCCTCCTCATCAATGCCGCCTTATCAGTGCCCATAAGTGCCGCCTTATCAGTGCCCATAAGTGCCACCTCATCAGTGCAGCATCAACAGAAACAAAGAAAAAAGTTTTTTCTTCGAAAAATAAAAAACCCAGTGGTGATTAAATACCACCCAAAAAAAACTATCTGTCTCAAACAAATGATAAAAAATGTCATTTGCGTACAGCTTTGCATGACGGTGTAATTGTCATTCAAAGTGCGACATCGATGAAGGCTGAAAATTGTCCTTCGGTAGGAAGGGGGTGAAAGTGCCCAGTATTTAGGTTTAAGTAAAGTTCCATTATAAATCATGTTCCCTGGAGTTCCCGTTTGTTTGTAGGGAAGGTTCATCTATATCGGCTCCTGTACCTAACACTGCCATCTTCCCAGATTGATGCCGCTGTCCCAAGGTGTCACCGTTGTTCCTACATCCAGAGTGGAGACTCACTAAGACAGTTACTGGCTGGATCACCAGGTGAAAAAGAATGCCGACTTGTAAAAAAATAAAACTAATAGAGCCACCACATTTAAGAATTGGTAAGCTGCACTATATACCATTTTTGTTTTTGGGTTTAATGCTGCTTAAACCATGGAATAAAATAGCCCCCTTCCCTTCTGTAGTGATCATGCCATCAACCAATTCACTAAATGACTTCTGCCCCGTACACACGGGCGGATATTCCGACGGAAAATGTGTGATAGGACCTTGTTGTCAGAAATTCCGACCGTGTGTACACAAATCCGACGCACAAAGTGCCACGCATGCTCAGAATAAATAAAGAGATGAAAGCTATTGGCTACTGCCCCGTTTATAGTCCCGATGTACGTGTTTTACGTCACCGCGTTCAGAACGATCGGATTTTCGGACAACTTTGTGTGACCGTGTGTATGCAAGACAAGTTTGAGCCAACATCCGTCTGAAAAAATCCTAGGATTTTGTTGTCGGAATGTCCGATCAATGTCCGATCAATGTCCGATCAATGTCTGATCAATGTCTGATCAATGTCCGATCAATGTCCAATTAATGTCCGATCAATGTCCAATCAATGTCCGATCAATGTCCAATCAATGTCCGATCAATGTCCGATCAATGTCCGATCAATGTCCGATCAATGTCCGATCAATGTCCGATCAATGTCCGATCAATGTCCGACCAATGTCCGATCAATGTCCGACCAATGTCCGATCAATGTCTGATCAATGTCCGATCAATGTCCGATCAATGTCCGATCAATGTCCGATCAATGTCCGATCGTGTGTACGGGGCATTAGTCTAAGGAAAGTTTTGCCTTTAGTAATTCTTGAACCTTTTTACCTGGAGTTCTATGTAAATTTTTAGTAGTGTTACCATCAGTATACAGTAATCAAACAGTAACCATCTCACCTCCTATACCAGTCCTAAATCATCTGTTCTCCAGAGATCTGACCAATCATTCTAAAGCCATGTTATAATATAAAGTGGGTCCAGCATAAGATCTATTTTTGCATGGTAAATACATGCATGCCAATGGGTGTATACATGGAACACTTATTATTATATATTACCTCTAACATATGTCATAGTATGCCTATTGGCAATGCCTTCATGTGCTTTCCTCTCCGGGGGGACAGAGCCATGTTTGTTTAGGCATCATGCAGGGTCAGCATCTACTTTCTAGATGAGGGGATGTTGGTTGACAGATTTACAAAGATCATGTAAATCTGGGTGTCTGTGCAGTTTTTGGGGGACACCAATCAGCCCCCTGCTGCAGCCCCCCGTCTTATGACTTGTTTAGTGGCATTACCTCAGCTTGGTAAAATCACTAGACTGGAACTGAAGGGCTGATTTCTAATAATGAAGGGTAGAACTTTGTGAAAAGAGGTTACTGTTGGTGTAAATTGTGACCTGTCCAAATGTATTCAGACTTGTAAAGTTACCTTAAGGTCATTTTAACAATATTTGGCCAGCTTTTCAAAGTTGGAGTACTTGCCGGGAAATGCTTTTACCTCCCAATTTAGCTTGATTAGAAAAAAAATGTTGTTAATGTATACAAGGTATCCATCCTACCAAAAAGGGGTATTGGGCCTTCCACCCTGTGTAATGTTCTACCACTAGCCAGTTTACCTTGTGGAATAGGGACTGGTGTGGAGCTCTACAGAGACCTCAACAAATGTATTGACTCCAATTCACTTTTCATCATTTGTCAACATATTTTGACCCCCAACATTTTCTGACCCTCCATTTAACCCCAGGTTTTTGTTTTTTTTAATCCCCAGTCCCATGAACCCTTGAAGGTCAGTATTGACTACTTTGGGAACCCTGAAAGGCCCACTTTATCAACATTTGCTCAGCTTCTCAAAGTTAGATTGGATTACTTCCCAAGCAGTGCTTTTAAATCCCAGTCAAAGCTTGATAGGACACTTCATTTTGTTTATGTGTAGAAGGTATTCAGCCTACCAATAAGGGTATTTATCTATCAAACCCTGGAGAACTGTCTCACCACAAGCCACCAGGACTAGGAACTGGTGTGGAGCTCTAAAGAAAACTCCAAAGTAGATGCAGACCCCGGATAATGGATAAGTAAACATGGCTATGTCCTTCTGGGCTTTTCATTTGTCTTCCAGGCCAGTACTAATAAGACATGTTGGCCAAAGGTCCCAAAGTAGAGATATTTTAGACATCAATAACAGTGAAAGTCACGATCAGTGGCACATTTTGGGTATTTTATGCCTTCTCTATTCAGAGCTGTAATCATATCATCTGGCAGAGGGAAATCTTCCAGCACTAACTTCTTTTGTAATGAGAAATGTTTTAAAAGGTGTCAAAACAAGCCATGGCCTTTATGAACAGCCACCTTTTCACCTTTTACCATGCTCACTAATCAATGTGGCACCATTGCACGTGGTTCACTTTCTTTAGCCCAGGGAAACCTTACCCTTCCATGAAAGGACCAGTTAGTTGCATTTCCTCCCCCAGGTGAAAGGCTCCTCCTATGCCCTAAACTTTAACAAAATGCTGCATTTCTGAAGACAATCACATGTGGGAGTTGGCTGGGAAGGGGCTAGAATTGGTTGTGGAATAGTAGACTTTCTGCCTTTGCCATATACAGTTACAATTTATAGGACAGCAATAGCCATCTCTAACTTACCAAAATGGGGTCATTTGGGGGGGTTTGTGCCACTTGGGCATTTTATGGCCTCCGAAACTGATAGGTAGTGAAGAGTGAAATGAAAAATTTACACCCTTAGAAATCCTGAAGGCGGTGATTGGTTTTCGGGGTCCTGTACGCAGCTAGGCTCCCAAAAAGTCTCACACATGTGGTATCCCCATACTCAGGAGAAGCAGCAGAATGTATTTTGGGGTGCAATTCCACATATGCCCATGGCTGGTGTGAGCAATATACCATTTAGTGACAACTTTGTGCACAAAGAAAAAAAAAAAAGTTTGTAATTTTCCCGCAACTTGTGTCACAATATAAAATATTCCATGGACTCAACATGCCTCTCAGAAAATAGCTTGGGGTGTCTACTTTCCAAAATGGGGTCATTTGGGGGGGGGGTTGTGCCATCTGGGCATTTTATGGCCTTCAAAACTGTGATAGGTAGTGAGGAGTGAAATCAAAAATGTACGCCCTTAGAAATCCTGAAGGTAGTGATTGGTTTTCGGGGCCCCGTACGCGGCTAGGCTCCCAAAAAGTCCCACACATGTGGTATCCCCGTACTCAGGAGAAGCAGCTAAATGTATTTTGGGGTGCAATTCCACATATGCCCATGGCCTGTGTGAGCAATATATCATTTAGTGACAACTTTTTGTAATTTTTTTTTTTTTGTCATTATTCATTTACTTGGGACAAAAAAATAATATTCAATGGGCTCAACATGCCTCTCAGAAATTTCCTTGGGGTGTCTACTTTCCAAAATGGGGTCATTTGGGGGGGGGGTTTGTACTGCCCTGCCATTTTAGCACCTCAAGAAATGACATAGGCAGTCATAAACTAAAAGCTGTGTAAATTCCAGAAAATGTACCCTAGTTTGTAGACGCTATAACTTTTGCACAAACTAATAAATATACGCTTATTGACATTTTTTTTACCAAAGACATGTGGCCGAATACATTTTGGCCTAAATGTATGACTAAAATTGAGTTTATTCTATTTTTTTTATAACAAAAAGTAGAAAATATCATTTTTTTTCAAAATTGTCGGTCTTTTTCCGTTTATAGCGCAAAAAATAAAAACTGCAGAGGTGATCAAATACCATCAAAAGAAATCTCTATTTGTGGGAAGAAAAGGACGCAAATTTCTTTTGGGTACAGCATTGCATGACCGCGCAATTAGCAGTTAAAGCGACGCAGTGCCGAATTGTAAAAAGTGCTCTTGTCAGGAAGGGGGTAAATCCTTCCGGGGCTGAAGTGGTTAAGTGCAGAGCTTCTGCTGGGCTTTATTAGACAGGACAACTTACACTGCACACCACAAATTATTAAAGGACACGCTATTTAATGTTTATATAAAAAGAGATAGGAGTCTTTAGATAGGCTGAGCTAATGTTGGGCTAATTTATTTCACTTTCTAGCTTACACTACACAACCTCAAAGGGGGAAAAAAGCAAGGGGAGTGGGACTTTATATGAAGCACTTGGTTGCAGAGAGGTAAATAGGTGAAAAATAAAAAGTTTTATTAATTGCCATCTGAAATAACCATCCATAACATTTAATCACAGCAGTAATGATATAAATTGATACATGGCATAAATTCTTAAAAACAGCATCATGTAGAATGGCAATTACTGTAATCATCCTTCCAGGATTCACCAATATGGCCATTACATAAACAATAATACACCGTAAAACTTGCAAAACCCATGGCCTTGTTGGTCCTAATGAGGATATTGAATGTAAACTTGGTATTCTAGTAATGTTAATTAGAAGTAAAACGTATGGCAGCTCTACGCGTTTCGTGGCTAGAGGGCCACTCGTCAGGAGCGAGCACAAGATATATCTATAAATAAAGGATGAAATATTATAATAGAGTAGGTGAGTATGGTAATGGGGTATAGAACCCTCAAATCAATTACCTGTTAATATTGGGTGTCAGTATAGTTTTGGTGCGAAAGCAGGGTACCATGACTCTCCGGATAAATGCTCCCAACCGGGAGCCGCAGCGGACATATCGTTCAAGATACCCAGACAGGCGTTGGCCAGAGCAGGCACAAGAAGGCAAGGCAACCTGGGGGGGAATATAGAAGGTGTTCCATGGTGAACTAGACAGGAATTAACAGAGGGGAAGTGTGTGAGTGTAGCCGATTGGAGGGCGGTGAGGGAGGTGAAGAGCCGGCCGCTGAGGCATGGAAATGAGTGTGAAGAGAAATGGGGGAGTGAATACTGGTGGTGACCACCAGTCAAGAGTAAAACGTGAGGACCAGGGGAAGAGGTGAGAGTGACAAAGGTTGGGAAAGGGGACAAGTGGATGACTACCGTGAAAGAGACAAAGAGAAGAGTGATGTGGATGGACAAATTACCTGGGTGAAAAGTGGCTGAATGCAACAGCCATGTGTGCAGCTCAGAATTGAACAGTGAGGGAAGCCTTGACTACCGGCGCCCGCCCTAGGGACGCCCATATAGGTGCCGGGACGATGATGCCGCCGACATCATGCCAGCGCAGCAGAGAGGACGGGGGAGACCGGCAGTAGGAGGAGTCCAGCAGGCGCTCGATCGATTTACTTTTCAAAAGGTTTATTTGGGGATTATTTGTGATGTTCTGGTGTTTTTGGGTCTCAAGAAATGAGATAGGCCGTCAGTAAATGAGGATTGATTCATTTTCATATATATATATATATACCATAGTTTGTGGACTCTATAACTTTCCTACAGACTAAATAATAAACACCAATTTGGGTTTTGGGTTATTTTCACCAAAGAAATGTAGCAAAATATATTTTGGCCTAAGGGTCGGTTCACACATGGGCAACACGACTTTAGCGTGACTTTGTACCGCGACTTCAACGCGGCTTCAGCGCGACTTTAGTGCGACTTCAGCGCGACTTCAGCAAATTACGAGGTGACTTGAAGTCGCCTCCATGACAGGCGACTTCGCCTGTGGCCAATCACCTCTCTGGGAGGGAGGGGGGGAGGGAGGGGTTTTCTCTGCAAAGTCGCTTGACTTTACAGAGAGATCCGCCTGCGGCGACTTACATTGAGTTGAATGGGTACAAGTCGCCTACAAGTCGGATAGAAGTAGTACAGGAGTCTTTTCTGAAGTCGGAGCGACTTCAGTAGTGTCAATTAAGACGCTCCCATTGCCTACCATGTTAACCTAAATGCAAAGCGACTTGGGGCGACTTGAGGGCGTACAAGTCGGATCCCAAGTCGCCCCAGTGTGAACCGACCCTAAATTTATAAAGAAAGATTATTTATTTGCAAAATTTTATAACATAAAGAAAGAAAAACATGTTTATTTTTTTCACAATTTTTGGCCCTTTTTTATGTAGCAAAAAATAAATAAAAAACAGCGGTGATTAAATACCACTAAAGAAAGCTCTATTTGTGTGAAAAAAAACAAAAAACAATAAAAATCTCATCTGGGTAGAGTGTTACATGACTGCACAATTGTCATTCAAAGTGTGACAGCGCTGAAAGATGAAAATTGGCCGGGGCAGGAAGGGGGTAAAAGTGCCCAGTATTGAAGTGGTTAACACCTTCCCACCTGGTCTATAGCAGAATGGCAGCTGGGCGGTGGCTTTACCATCCTGACTGGACGTCATATGATGTCCTTCACATCACGCCACTCGTACGTGTCTCCGGGGTGCGCAGAAGTGGCAATCCGTGTCACTGATTAGGGTAAAGTGAAGATGACATAGGCTCTATACCATGTGATCAGCTGTGTCCAATCACAGATGATTGCATGTAAACAAATGTCGGTTATCGGGATTTCCTTTCCTCAGCGCTGTCAGTGTCTGAGGAAAGGAAAGCAGATAACTGGATTTCAAGTTACAGGGGACATTTATACTAATAATCTGTTCCCTGATTATCAGTGCAGACCCACCAGTGCAACATATCAGTGTCTATTAGTGCAGCCCCATCAATGCCCATTAGTGCCCATCAGTGCCCATTAGTGCCGCTTCATCAGTGTCCATCAGTGTAGCCTCATCAGTGCCCATCAGTGCAGCCTCATCAGTGCCCATTAATGCCGCTTCATCAGTGTCCATCAGTGCAGCCTCATCAATGCCCATAAGTGCAGCCTCATCAGTGCCAATCAGCGCCCATCAGTGCCCATAAGTGCTGCCTCATCAGTGCCCATTAGTGCCGTTTCATCAGTGTCCATCAGTGCTGCCTCATCAGTGCCCATCAGTGCAGCCTCATAAGTGCAGATCAGTGAAGAAGAGAAAATACTTCTGAAAATACTACTGAATTGTTTAATAGAAACAAAGAAAAATTGTGTTTTTTTAAAAAAATGATCTTTTTTCGTTTGTTTAGCGAAGAATAAAAAACCCAGTGATGTTTAAACACCATCAAAAGAAAGCTCTATCTGTCTAAAAAAAAACAAAAACAATAAAAATGTTGTATGGGTCCCGTGTTCCATGACTTACAATTGTCCATTAAAGTGCGATATCAGTGAGATCTGAAGATTGTCCTGGGGGGGGATGGTAAACCTGCCTTGTATTGAATTGGTTACAGAAAAATGTCCCCCAGAAGCCCCTCCTGGGCAGATATTATTATAAAGTCTATCCATCAATTTTCAGGACTAAATGACTAACAAACACAGTATACAGAGAGAACATCCACTTTTTATTCTTGTTTTTACTGCTGAAAAGTCGTCCTTAACCACTTCCCGCCCGGCCTATAGCAGATGACGGCCAGGCGGTGGTTCAGTTATCCTGACTGGGCGTCATATGACGGCCAGCAGGATAACATGGGGGTGTGCATTGTGGCGATCGGTGGAGCGGTGTGTCAGTCTGACACACCGCTACACCGATCTTGGTAAAGAGCCTCCGGTGGAGGCTCTTTACCACGTGATCAGCCGTGTCCAATCACGGCTGATCACAATGTCAATAGGAAGCGCCGTTGATCGGCTTTTCCTCACTACAGACGCGAGTAGAGAAGAGCTGATCGGCGGCTCTCCTGGCAGGGGGGGTCTGCGCTGATTGTTTATCAGAGCAGCCCCCCCTCAGATCACCACACTGGCCCACCAGGGATCGCCACTAGGACCACCAGGGAAGGGGCAACATGTGGATGGCCAGGTATGTACCCCATGGCCATCCACATGTGCCCAATCAATGCCCAATCTGAGCCAATCAGTGCCCACAAATGGGCACTGATTGGCACCATTATATAGCACTGATGCCCAGCAATGCCACCCTTAGGGACATCAGTGCCATCAATCAGTGTCCATAAAAATATGTAGAATACGATCGGCCTAAACTGAGGAAAAAAAAAATTTTTTTTAATATATTTTTTGGGGATATTTATTATAGCAAAAAGTGAAAAATAAAGCATTTTTTTTCAAAAAATCTTATTTTGTTTATAGCGCAAAAAATAAAAATCGCAGAGGTGATCAAATACCACCGAAAAAAAGCTCTATTTGTGGGGAAAAAAGGACGTCAATTTTGTTTGGGAGCCACGTCACACGACCGCGCAATTGTCAGTTAAAGCAACGCAGTGCCAAATCGCAAAAAGTGCTCTGGTCAGGAAGGGGGTAAATCCTTCCGGGGCTGAAGCGGTTAATATATCATGAAATCTATTGATTGTAATGGAAGGGCCCTATTTTTACTTGGTCTCTGCCTTTTTGCAGTCCCTGTACAGCAGAGCTCAGACTGGGAGAGGGAGAAGAAGCAGTTGCTTGTGTTGCAGTGTAAGGATCTGACAGAACGATGAGCCAGTTTGCTGCTTCCTTCTATTTTGCAGACACTGGGTGGGGGTGGGGAGGAGACCTGTATATGAAGGGGAGACTGCAGGAGACAACGACTGGCTCTCCTAACATTGTACACAGGACTGGGCTGTGGGGCAGAGCTGTGAAAAACTCAGAGCTGGATGGACAAATACAAATCATTCTGACAGGTAAAACAGCTGCTAAATCTGCAAGTCATGAAAGTATTTGTCTGTCTGTCTGTCCTGTGCAAAGTAACCAATCAGCTTCTAGATTTTATCTTCAAAGCTTAAAGTAGAACTCCAGGTAGAATATATATAGGATAGACGAATGCCCCGGACACACGCTCCGATTTCCCCACAGAAAACCTTCGATGGGAACTTGTTGTCGGAAATTCTGGATCTCAAATTCTCCGACAACAAAATCCGTTGTGGTAAATTCCGATGGTGTGTACACAATTCCGACGCACAAAGTGCCGCGCATGCTCGGAATCAAGCAGAAGAGCCGCACTCGGCTATTGATCTTCATTCTTCTCGTCGTACGTCTTGTACGTCATCCCGCGTTCTTGGCGATGGGAATTTCCGCCAAGATTTGTGTGACCCGCGTGTAGAGAAGACAAGTGTGAGCCATGGATTGTGTGGTGGGAATGTGCGATCGTGTGTACGGGGCATTAGGCGACTTTCACACGGGGGCGGAGCCGGTGTTATCGGTAAAGTGACGCTTTAGCGCTGTTGTAGCGCTGCTTTTCGGAGGCTAGCGGGGCACTTTGATCCCCTCGCTAGCGGCCAAATAAAAGGTTCGTGTTGAGGCTGCCGAAGTGCTTTGCAGGCTCTTCAGGGGCGCTGCCCATTCCTTTCAATGGGCGGGGCATTTTGGGCGCGGTCTATACAACAAAGATGCTGCTTGCAGGACTTTTTTTTCCTGTCCTCCAAGTGCCCCTCCCCCGGTATGAAAGAACTCGGGATTTACAGGCGCCTAAAAAGCACCCCAGTGCCAAAGGGGTGTAACGGAGGGTTAGGACCCCTGTCTGATTTATTTTTCACCATCTGTGTTCCATTGCAGAGATTTCCCTTCACTTCCTGTCCCAAAGCCAAACAGGAAGTGAGAGGAAATCTCTGTAAATTGAGGGACTTCCTTGGGGACCCCCCAGGTCACCGGAACTAGTGTCCCTATTGGAAGATTTACCCCCCTCTTACTTTTCTGGGGACAACCCAACATTTTAGATTTTCTTTTACATTCACATTCAATGTTAATAATAAACAGGAGAAATAGAGGGGGGTAAATCTCCCTAATGGGGGCGCAGACAGCAATACCAACTCACAGGGTTCTAATGCCTTTAGTTATACTTACATTCAACAAGCTGACATTAGAAGCTGATTGGTTGCTATGAAAAGCTGCTCCACATTCTGTGTGCATCTGTTTTAGTAACTCTCCCCCATAGCAGAGCTCCCAACTGTCCCGGATTTCCAGGGACTGTCCCGGATTTCCAGTGACTGTCCCGGATTTCCAGGGACTGTCCCGGATTTCCAGGGACTGTCCTGGATTTTGAGGGACTGTCCCGGATTTCCAGGGACTGTCTCGGATTTCCAGCGACTGTCCCGGATTTCCAGGGACTGTCCCGGATTTCCAGGGACTGTCCCGGATTTCCAGGGACTGTCCCTGATTTGGAGCAAAGTCCCTCTGTCCCTCTTTCCTCCTCATTTGCCCCTCATTTTGGTCTGATCTCTATAGTTGTATATAAAATTCACTTCTTATCTTTCAAAAAAGTGTTTCCCGGCACTAAACCTTTCATCCAATCTCTAGATTGCTGCATTTGTAAATGTCACAATCCAGTATAAAGGAATAGTCGTGGTGAACAATAAAGCACTAGTGGGATGAACTATTTTTTTTTTAATATCATTTCACTTTAAGGCCTCATACACACGGACGTTTTTACAGCGGATTTTTTCAGCGTTTTTTGCTGCTTAAGAACGTCACTCCATGTTATTCAATGGGCTCATACACACCGGGGCGTTTTTGAGCTGTAACAGGCATGGTCGTTTTTAAGCTCCAAAAAAAAACCAAGGACCAGCGCGTTCTGAGGCTCCAGCCCTAGAGCTATTTTGATGCCTCAAAGCTCAAAAACGCATATTAGCGCTATACCGACGTTTTTTAGTGTAAGCGTTTTTAAGCTGTAAAATGTTTATGTGGGTAATTTGGGAGTGGAAAATAGCAGAGGGATGTTTTTTTTTTAAAAAAACGCACCTTAGCGTTAACGCTTACAAACGACATTAAACGCGCATTGACGCCAAATCAAAATGCTGATAAAATCGTGTTTTTAACGCTGCTTTTTTTTTTTCCTGGTGTTGTTACTAGCTTTACAGCCCGTTTTTTAAAACGTCCGTGTGTACGAGGTATAAGGCCTCAATGACACGAACGTTTTTACAGCCGCTTTTTTGAGCGTTTTTTCGCAGCTTAAAAACGCCTGTCTATGTTAGTCTATGGCTTCATGCCAGGACCAGCGGGTTCGGAGAGTTTCAGCTGAAGGTTTTCAGCTGTAAAAATGCTCTAACGCTGATAAATGCTCAAAAACGCGCAAAAACGCCGCTCACCAACGTTTTTTAACATTTTTGATCCATTGAAAAAAAAATAAATAAAAAAAAAAACGCTAAAGAACGCTAATAAATGCTAACAAACGCTATTGCAAAAACGTTGAAAAAAGCTGAAAAAAGTTTTAAAAATCTCTGCAAAGATCCTGGCGTTTTCATCGTTATTTTAACATCCCGCGTGCGTGAGGCCTAAGGGGGCGTGGCAGGGGGTGTGTCCTATGCCTACATACTTTTACTAATAGGCGCCCCTCGTTCTCATCTCATACATTTGGGAGGTGTATTATAGTGCGGCGGTACTGTAAGTGTTTTCCTGCATTGTAAAACATCTGTCATTACAAGGACACACACAGAACAATTGTTTCCTGCATGTCCCATTCACGCTGCAACGTAGACCGGAGCCGTGCTACAGCATAAAACGCTGACATGATACATTTTATTGCAGCAGGCTGTACAGATCGGCATGGCTGCTGTACAGCAAACTGTATTAAGTGTGCTTTATTACGCTTCAAATAAAGTTTGTACAAATACAAAAAAAAACAAGCTGTGTATGATGAGCTAAATGGTGCATCACACTGCCCCCTGCAGTCAGGAACAGAGAACTGCCGGAGAGGTAAAGCGCTCCATCTCTTCCTATGTGAATACATCAAACAAACTTCTTTTCATAGGTGTGCGCACAGGGTGTGCCAGGTGTGCCCAGGCACACCCTAATCACCCTGTGCAGCATAGATTCCCTCTACTGCCCTAGCTCCCACTCTTCCTCCTGCACCACTGCTGGCTTTCCTCCTCTCCTCTCCTGGCAGCTGTTGCTTTTAGGATGAACGGGGGAAGGTGCCGGTAAATATGTAATTTACTGACCCCTTCCCTCTCTAAATGAGAGATGGGTAGTATGTGTTTGAGCTTTGGGGTGTACACCCTAATGCAATAGGCTGTGCACACCTATGCTTCTTTTTATGTCTTAAAGTTTGTAAGATGTAAATATATATATATATTTTTTTATATATATTTTATAATAATTTATAAAATGCAGCATTTGAAGCTCAAGCAATGCTATTAGCGATGTTGTCAGTGTATCTATGAATGTATTGATAAGATGTACGGATTTAATGCCGGCCATACATTTACATGTCATGATAAACGATCGATAGACTTGGTCATTTCAAACAATCTTTTATTCAAAATTGAAGAAAGAAAAAGATGAATTTGGTGGAATTTGACTTTATTTTGCACCAGAGTCCTTCATTTCTATTGGATAAAAACGATTGTTCATTGTTCAGCTTAACACAAACAATTATATGGTGAGAATGTAAAGGAGAGCCGGAGAGGAGAAAACACGGAAAAAGGAGAGAGAGAGAGAGAGAGAGAGAGAGAGAGAGGGAGAGAGAGGGAGAGAGAGGGAGAGAGAGAGAGAAAGAGAGAGGGGGGAAGAGAGAGAGAGAGAGGGGGAGAGAGACAGAGAGAGACAGAGAGAGAGAGAGAGGAGAGAGAGAGAGAGAGAGAGAGAGAGAGAGAGAGAGAGAGATAGAGAGAGAGAGAGAGGAGAGAGAGAGAGAGACAGAGAGAGACAGAGAGAGAGAGAGAGGAAGAGAGAGAGAGAGGGGGGGGGGAGAGAGAGAGAGGAGAGAGAGAGAGAGAGAAGAGAGACAGAGAGAGAGAGAGAGAGAGAGAGGGGGAGAGAGAGAGAGAGGTGAAAAGAAGGTTTGTGTGGGGGAGGGGTGGTGAAGAATAAAGCAGATGTAACCTCAATCACTAAAATGTCATTGAAGATTTAATATGATAATTATCATTTCACAAATCATCTCTATATTTTATAAATCTGCACTTTGCAATAAAGTGTTTGTTCAGCAAAAATATTATTTTTGATGTAATGGGGAAGGATTAGAACCCCCGCTTTCTATGAGCTCCATTCCAGTCATTTACTCTTACTTGGGGTTATCCAACAGAGAGAGAATATATATATATATACTATATTGCCAAAAGTATTGGGACGCCTGCCTTTACACGCACATGAATTTTACTGGCATCCCAGTCTTAGACTGTAGGGTTCCATATTGGCTTCAACTCTTCTGGGAAGGCCGTCCACAAGGTTTAGGAGGGTGTCTATGGGAATGTTTGACCATTTCTTCAAAAGCGCATTTGTGAGGTCAGGAACTGATGTTGGACGAGAAGGCCCGGTCTGCAGTCTCCGCTTTAAGTCACCCCAAAGGTGTTCTATCTGGTTGAGGTCAGGACTCTGTGCAGGCCAGCCAAGTTACTCCACCCCAAACTCGCTCATCCATGCTATATTGCCAAAAGTATTGGGCCACCCCTCTAAATCATTTGGTGGGAGGGGGATTATGGGGTGGGTGGTGTTTTTCAGGGGTTGGGCTTGGCCCCTTAGTTCCAGTTAAGGGAACTCTTAAGGTGTCAGCATACCAAGACACTTTTGACAATTTCATGCTCCCAACTTCGTGGGAAGAGTTTGGGGACGGCCCCTTCCTGTGCTAACAAAACTGCACACCAGTGCACAAACAAGGTCCATAAAAACATGGGTGAGTGAGTTTTGGGTGGAGGAACTTAACTAGCCTGCACAGAGTCCTGACCTCAACCTGATAGAACACCTTTGGGATGACTTAGAGCGGAGACTGCGAACCAGGCCTTCTCATCCAACATCAGTTCCTGACCTCACAAACGCACTTCTGGAAGAATGGTCAGACATTCCCATAGACACCCTCCTAAACCTCCTGTTCAGTCACTTCCTATTATAGGGTGGCAATGTATTTTCCCTGAATAAAGAATATTCCCTTATGGTGCTATCAGAAAAACCTAAATAAAGGTTTAATAGTCTACTGTGAAAATATATATTATACAATCCCTACAAAACATAAATACATCCACACAATTCTCTTCTGCTGTAATACGACCTCTGGGCCCCTGGTAAAGTGAACAGGTGGTAGAAGGGCACAGAGGGGCACAAGGGCTGTACTCCAATGTTCTATTGTGTTTGTCTGCCTTGGATCACAGGATGTGTATTGCTGGGAGGAAGGAGGGAGGGGGGATTCCTCCAGCAGCCCCCCTGATAACACTGTGTACTGATGAGAAGTTAAGCACACCTGACCTGTGTGTCCATTGTGATTGGACAGTGTTACCCACCCTCTTTTCCAAGGGTGGGTGGGGGGGGATGTTTTGAAGTGGGATCTGTATAATGTGTGTGTTTTTTTTAATACATTATGACAATATTACATATTTGTAATTTTCTTTAATATACTTTCATGACATAAGTAAACAACTTTTTTGTACCAATGTTTTTACACTCAATAAAAGTTTGTAAACAAAAAAAAGATTCATTTCCTGCTTGAAACCTGAAGACGGAGCCGTGTCTCGTTTTTGGGGTGGATTATTTGTACGGGTTCCTTGTTCGGCTGATTGGAGGGTTCGGTAGCTGCCTTTGTGTTTTGGGTATGAAATGTCCTAAACGACTTTAACCCCTTTCATACTCGGGGTGTCGTTACAGCCTCATATGTATAATTAGTCCCTTATCCTCGCCGGGGTGACCCATACAAACGGCTGGAAAAACTTCAACAATCTTACATTGACTACTGTGTTACATACAAGTCCAGAAAAAAAACTATTGTTTACATTTACCATAAGGGAACCTGGATCTTTATTAACCCCGTACAATCATCAGAAAAATACTTACAATTCTTTAAAACTTTTTTTTCTAAAAAATTCCTTTGCTAAAATATATGTGTGCACACACATGCACACGCTACCCATCCATATGTGTCTACACATGTTATAGGGGAAGATCTTTGCCACAAATCAATTCTTTCATTTAACAGTAAATGCAGGGAGGGAATACTTAGTGCTCCTATAGGCATGTTGAATATACTGAATGTTTGAAAACAGTAAAAATTAAAAAAAACTAAAAAATTTGAAATAAAAAAAATAAAATAAACAAACATGAATACACAAAAGTAGAAATAAGAAGAAATAAGAATAAAAATAAAAAATAAAAATGAATAAAAATAAAATACAGAAAAAAAAAATAAAAATAAACATAAGGATGGGGAATAATAAAATAATATAATAATATAATAATAGAAAAATGAAAAAAAAATGTAAAAAATATAAAAAAAAAATAGAAAAGAATGGAGAAAATGTAAATAATATAAAAAAAATGTGAAAGTCGAAACTCAGCCGGACGCCGACGAACGGGACCAACAGAGACCCTTACCACTTCATACAAACCACGGGAGAAGCTTGGTGCCAGTATAGGGGCACCGGAAACATGTGATTTCCACAACTTTTATCTAATCTTTTAATAAATGGTCAAAACATATTGCGCTACGAAGGCTGTTTGTATTTCATGAGGACATATTCATATACCAAGCGGCAGCTGCGAGTGGATTGGTTATCCCTTAAATGAACCGAGGGCTTGAATGTATTTAAATTCTGGTGAGTGGCCAATCCTTAAGCGGTGGTGGATTTGGCACTGAAAGTCACATTTTAACAAATAAGGAGAAGCACCGCAGCAGCACAATTAATGGTGGAGAAGCTACAGCTTTACTATCACAAGTGGATAGAAACCTATTATCACAAGTGGATATATATTGGACTTTATAATCTGTATAAGGTTTTTTTATTGATGAATTTGAGTGGTGATATGAAGAGTCATGTAAAATCACATATGTATATGTAAATAATTGACTTGAAAGGTAGCGCAGTCTGCACCTCATACACATAGATTTTGCACAATTCTTTCACACTTGGAGGAATAGTTTGTTTTTAATGCAGCAACCAAGGGTTTGAATTTCTAATTTCTAATTTTTAATTTTCATTTATATTGATTTCAATTACCTAGTATTTCACATCTAAACACATTGTGAGTGCGCCGGTGGCACTTTTCCACATAATACATGGAGAGCTAAAAAAGAGAGAAAAGAGTAAGAAAGAGAGAAGTGGAGGGAGATGGAGAAAGAAAGAAGAAAGAAATTTATAGAAAAGGGGGGGAGACCCGTCAGCTATAACATTATGACCACTGACAGGTAATGTGAATAACATTGAATATCTTGCTACAATGGCAGTAATTAGGCAGCAAGTGAACATGTTTTCCCTGAAGTTAATGTGCTGAAGACAGAAGAAATGGGCAAGTGTAAGGATGTGAGCGACCTTGACACGGGCCAAATTGTAATGGCTTGGTGGCCGGGTCAGAACAACTCCAAAACTGCAGCTCTTGTGTGATGTTCCCGGTCTGCAGTGATCAGGACCGACCAAAAGTGGTCCAAGGAAGGAAATTCTGTACACCGGCCACAGGGTCATGTTCTGTACACCGGCCACAGGGTCATGGGTGGCCAAAGCTCATTGGTTCACATAGGGAGCGAAGTTTGGCCCATGTAGTCCAATAGAAGAGCTACTGTCAGCAGTTAATGTTACTTCCGATAGAAAGGAGTCAGAACACACAGTGCATCCCAGTTTGTTGTGTATGGGACGGCCTAGTGGTAGACTGGTCAGGGTGCCCATGCTGATCTGTGTCCACAACCGAAATGGCATCCAATGGGCACATAACCATAACATTACCATCACCAACCATGGCACTCCTCTAGGCCTCTGAAGGTAGGATGTAGTACCAAGTCAGTAGCAGTTCTATAAGATGAGAGGTGGGGCCTCCATGGATTGGGCTTGTATCTCTAGTGCATCCCACTGATCCTCAATTGGGTTGAGATGTGGAGAATTTGGAGGCCAAGTCAACACCTCATACTCATTGTGTTCCTCAAACCATTCTTGAATTAAATCAGACCAGGCCACTATCTTCCATTGGCCCATGCTCCAGTGGGCCTGTGTGCAAGATCATAAGCCGGCCCCCATTGCTTGATTAAAAAAATTGAAGCGTGCTTAGTGCATTGTGGCAAATAGTGGGCATAGTTTTCATTGTGGCTGGGGTGCTGCTAGCATTGTAAAAGACCCGGGCCTGGTGTTTTGGCGTAGTAATGTGGCGCATGTAGCGTGCCGTGGCGGACAGCGGGTTTGGCCAAATTGTGTTAACAGTGGGAGGGGCTTAAAGGGGAGTGGTTAACTAAAACAAAAGCCTTCTTGTATCCATAAAATATGCTCACATTGCTGCGCCACAAGCAAGAGTCTCACAGACATGTATAAACCTATGAATTATAATTAGAAGATAAAACTCTTCCATCACACATAAAAACATTCAGAGAGATAACATTTTATCTGAGCCTATCTTATAGAAGAACTTCACTAGAATAGTCAGGGAGTGCTTACCTACCAGAAACTGCTGAGACAAGAAGTCTGTAATGTACAATATAGTGTATATAGAGCATCCTCAGTTTACACAGTCCCCCCTATTCTCAGGCTTCACAGTCTCCCCTCATCCTCAGGCTTCACGGCCCTCAGTCTTCACAGTCTCCTCTCATCCTCAGGCTTCACAGCCCTCAGTCTTCACAATTTCCCCCCATCCTCAGGCTTCACAGCCCTCAGTCTTCAGTCTCCCCCATCCTCAGGCTTCACAGCCCTCAGTCTTCACAGTCTCCCCCCATCCTCAGGCTTCACAGCCCTCAGTCTTCACAGTCTCCCCCCATCCTCAGGCTTCACAGCCCTCAGTCTTCACAGTCTACCCCCATCCTCAGGCTTCACAGCCCTCAGTCTTCACAGTCTCCCCCCATCCTCAGGCTTCACAGCCCTCAGTCTTCGCAGTCTCCTCCCATCCTCAGGCTTCACAGCCCCCAGTCTTCACAGTCTCCTCCCATCCTCAGGCTTCACAGCCCTCAGTCTTTACAGTCTCCTCCCATCCTCAGGCTTCACAGCCCTCAGTCTTCACAGTACCCCCATCCTCAGGCTTCACAGCCCTCAGTCTTCACAGTCTCCCCCCATCCTCAGGCTTCACAGCCCTCTGGCTTCACAGCCCTCAGTCTTCACAGTCTCCCCCTATCCTCAGGCTTCACAGCCCTCAGGCTTCACAGCCCTCAGTCTTCACAGTCTCCCTCCATCCTCAGGCTTCACAGCCCTCAGTCTTCACATTCTCCCCCCATCCTCAGGCTTCAGAGCCCTCAGTCTTCACAGTCCCCCCATCCTCAGGCTTCACAGCCCTCAGTCTTCACATTCTCCCCCCATCCTCAGGCTTCACAGCCCTCAGTCTTCACAATCCTCCCCCATCCTCAGGCTTCACAGCCCTTAGTCTTCACAGTCTCCCTCCATCCTCAGGCTTCACAGCCCTCAGTCTTCACAGTCTACCCCCATCCTCAGGCTTCACAGCCCTCAGTCTTCACAGTCTCCCCCCATCCTCAGGCTTCACAGCCCTCAGTCTTCGCAGTCTCCTCCCATCCTCAGGCTTCACAGCCCCCAGTCTTCACAGTCTCCTCCCATCCTCAGGCTTCACAGCCCTCAGTCTTTACAGTCTCCTCCCATCCTCAGGCTTCACAGCCCTCAGTCTTCACAGTACCCCCATCCTCAGGCTTCACAGCCCTCAGTCTTCACAGTCTCCCCCCATCCTCAGGCTTCACAGCCCTCTGGCTTCACAGCCCTCAGTCTTCACAGTCTCCCCCTATCCTCAGGCTTCACAGCCCTCAGGCTTCACAGCCCTCAGTCTTCACAGTCTCCCTCCATCCTCAGGCTTCACAGCCCTCAGTCTTCACATTCTCCCCCCATCCTCAGGCTTCAGAGCCCTCAGTCTTCACAGTCCCCCCATCCTCAGGCTTCACAGCCCTCAGTCTTCACATTCTCCCCCCATCCTCAGGCTTCACAGCCCTCAGTCTTCACAATCCTCCCCCATCCTCAGGCTTCACAGCCCTTAGTCTTCACAGTCTCCCTCCATCCTCAGGCTTCACAGCCCTCAGTCTTCACTGTCCCCCCCATCATCAGGCTTCACAGCCCTCAGTCTTCACAGTCTCCTCCCATCCTCAGGCTTCACAACCCTCAGTCTTCACAGTCCACCCATCCTCAGGCTTCACTGCCCTCAGTCTTCACAATCTCCCCCCATCCTCGGGCTTCACAGCCCTCAGTCTTCACAGTCTCCCCCCATCCTCAGGCTTTACAGCCCCCCATCCTCAGTCTTCACAGTCTCCCCCCATCCTCAGGCTTCACAGCCCTCAATCTTCAGTCTCCCCCCATCCTCAGGCTTCACAGCCCTCAATCTTCAGTCTCCCCCCATCCTCAGGCTTCACAGTCTCCCCCCATCCTCAGGCTTCACAGTCTCCCCCCATCCTCAGGCTTCACAGTCTACCCCCCATCCTCGGTATGAACAGACCTTCCCATCCTAAGGCTTCACAGCCCCCCCCATGATAAGAGTCTGGTACTGGTGAATGGAATCCTTTGCTGCTTTATTTACAGACAGAAGTAAGTAACCAGGAACTGCCATTTCCCAGTGATACAAACAGAATTTTTGTAAATGTCTATACTGGAGGTTTTACTCATTGCACAGATTTGCCCCTTCACAGGCTGGTTCTAAATATCCCCCAGGCTATTCAAACAAATTTAGCATTTTTAATAATTCACAAGCATTGCTAAAATCTCTGCCACCCCCAAAGGGAATGTAAACTTGTTTTTTTGGTACATGTTCCCAGCAGTGGCCAGCCACCCCGCCATTTGTTTGACAATCGCTTGTCTATTATCCTAGAAAATGGGCAGCAATGTTTTTAACATTTGGCTCTCATTGACTTCAACAGGGTTCAGATTCAGCCCCCCGAGATTTTGTCATCTTTGCCAAACCCACCAGAAATCAAACCCAGGTACATTTGTCTCATCTCTAGTCAACAGTGGGTGAGTTCCAAAGATCTATGCTCAGAGCAAAAGGATAAAACCCATTGTGACATCACTGCTCCGCCTCCCCATCTTGTCCAATCAGAGAGCGCTTTGAATTCATTGAGAAAATGCAAAGGTTTCCCTGAATGGCGCTCATGCCTGGACCTTTAAGCCAGGGCCAATCACTGTAATAGCATTCTACTTCCAGCTTCTAGGGGGAACATGGCACATAGCTCAACCATTCTTCACACCATAGAAATGCAGTCCGGATGCCTTCCATGTGCTTTTCTGCATGTGCGTTTTTGATGCGTTCAAGTGCGTTTTTGATGCAGTCCGGTGCTTTTTTCCCCCCTCTCTTTTTCTTAGCCTTAAATAAGGACAAGTGTGTTCCAGTGCATTTTTGGTGCATTTAGGTGCGTTCCTGTGCATTTTTGAAGCGTTTTACAGCGTTCCAGTGCAGTCCAGTGCAGGGAAAATGCAGCATGTTCTATTTTTTTCTGGAACTGGAACACACTGGAACTGCAAGCACTGGTGTGAACTATGCCATTGTAAACCATATACCCTACTTTCCATGCGTTTTTGATGCAGAGAAAAGCACACTGGATTTCATGGGGTGTGAACTGACCCAAATATGTTGCATTTTTCCTGCACTGGACTGGACTGGCACGCAGTAAAATGCATCAAAAACGCACTGAAATGCTCTGGAACGCATCAAAAACGCACCGGACCCTAGTATAGTGGGGGAAAATAACAGGAAAAGAGAAGAAAAAAATCACCTGGAATGCATCCCGAAATGAATAAAAAATGCACCAAAATTGCACTGCAGAAATGTGCATAGAGAAAGGTGTCCAGAACTGATGTGTGTTTCTATGGTGGGAACCAACCCTGAGTCTAGGGTCACACTGATGTGATGCGGGAAATGATTACAGCGCTGGTTCCCGCATCGCTCCTCTCCCGCAGGAACTTCAACACGGCCTTCTGCGAATCTCTGCGGGTGTCATTACATTGTTATTGAAGCCCCCCAGAACGGTTCACAGATCGCAGTGTGAACTATGAACTCGCACAGGAATCGGATGGCATAGGTGAGAACGCCCAGGAGATCCGATTCTAGTGCGGGGAAAAACAAGTCCCTGATCCGATTCTAGTGCGGGGAAAAACAAGTCCCTGCACTTCTTTCTGTGTGAATCTACAACTGCATGTCTGAACTCACATCTCACAGACATCGCATGTGATCGGTACTGCAGGTGCGGGTGCGAATCACATGCCATGTCTGTAATGGCAGTAGTGTGAACCTGGGCTTAGGGCCGCTTCACACTGCTGCAATGCGGGAAGCTTGCGAATCCACTGCAGGTTCCCGCGTCGCATGTTTCCCGGCGCAAGTTCACACTGCCCTATATGCCAACTGCTGGGAGTGTCTGGTAAAACCTAATGACACCCCCAAATCAGTTCACCTATCGCAGTGCAATCTGCAAACTCGCACAGGAATCGGATCGCATGGGTGTGAACAAACAACAGGGTCCTGTGCGAGTTTGATGCGCATTCAGCCATACGATCTTTATAGCTGAAATCGCACAGACATCGCATGTGATTTTCAGTGCAGTGCGGTGCGAATCACATCCGATCTCTGACATCGCACCAGTGTGAACCAGCCCTTAATGTTCAAAAAATATCATATACAATATAACATTTTTATAAAATATTATAAAAATATAATATACAATATAATATATCCAATATAACATTTTTTATAAAATATTATAAAAATATAATATACAATATAACATTTACAATATATCCAATATAACATTTTTACAAAATATTATAAAAATATAATATACAATATAACATTTACAATATACACAATATAACATTTTTATAAAATATTATAAAAATGTAAGATACACAAAAACAACAAAAAAAATCCCTCTGAAGGTTTAATACAACTTGAAATAAAATAAAGAGAAACATTTAATAAGACAGTAATGGGGAATCCAGAGGGGCAGATGACCATCCAATGATTCCATGATGAAGAAGAGATGTGTAGAGCTCCCAGCACTGATAAATTCGGGGGGGGAGTGGTTTAGTGACAGCTCTCCCCGCCCCTCCTCACTACTGTTGCTGCAGCCATCGCCGATCAAATCAGTAGCCGGTGTTCTGCTGAGAAAGTTCCCCTCGGCGGATAAGGATCCCCCTGTACTGCGCAGCGCTTGCGCAGTATGAGCCAGCAGAAATAGCCAAATAGTTGTAAATCAGCTGTACACGGCACCTGTAAGAGGACCCCTCGCGGGCTCGCTTCGCTCGCCACGCTTCGGGCATGACCTCGCTTCGCTCGGCACTTTTTTATTCCCCCTCTAGGTCCACTTGGATGGTGGATCTTGAACCTGGACTCAGGGCGCAGGCGCCGTGTACAGCTGACTGAAGGTTTTCAGCTTTGGCTATTTTCGGCGGCTCCTTAGTCGTTCGTGCTGCGCAAGCGCTGAGCCTGCGCGTTACAGGGGGGTCCTTATCCGCCGGGGGAACTTTCTCAGGAAGACACCGGGAGCCGGGCACACTTCTTCGTACATAGCCCCACTCGGCTGCCTGTAGAAGTGTATAGACGCGGCGGACGTATCCCTGAGCCAGGAGAGGGTGACGTTCTTGTTTTGCGGATGAACACCTTGGCCACCTTGTGGCTGATAATAGAGCTGCAGTCAGATCGCTGCTCATCACTTTGCTTAGGAACTGGTTGCTGTGGGCTGTGTGTGTGCGAAGCTCCATATAGAGGCAGGGCTGTGTGTTGTGTGTGTGCACAGTGCTCCCTCCTCTACACCCTGATCATTCTGCTACACAAGGCCATACATTTGTAACTAGCAGGAAAACACAACAAAAGAAAAAAAGAAATAACCAACTCCAGGAACTGTCCAGCAGCTTCACCTCCTGAACATGAAAGTCCCTCATTTCTACCTGCTTGGATTACTTGTCACCAGCGGGGAAGGTAGGAATCCACTACCATTCATCAACTCTCAACTAGTTGTCATCCTTCACCCTGATCAGCCACTTATCCATCTGCATGTATGGAGGGGAGGATCATGGAAGTCACACTATGTCTAGGGATCTTCTAGGCATTGCATTCTTTATTAGTAATGTTGTGTTGGTTCTGACAAAGATATGAACTGTGATCAGAGATTAAACAGATCCAAAATTCCATTTTCCCTGCTGAAATAAATTAGGACGACATCCGATCCTTTTTTTCTTGATCTCAACGACCTCTGCGTTCACTATTTGTTTGTGCGATCAAGGTCTTCTTTTTATTTATTTTTTCTACTAAGTGTCTCTTGGGTGACTTTTATAATCACACCGTCTGTTGCCATACTTCTTCGCTTACATTTTAGCCTTGAAGTTCACATTGAATGAATTTGATGACGGCCGGTATCAATCCATTTCTACAATTGTTTCGTAATGTTCTGTTTTTTTTTTCTTTTGCTAGCGAAGGGTTGTAATTATGAAGTCACCAAAACATCAAGTTGTGCCTGTTAATATTGGGCTATTATCACCAAGGTTGGAGCCGTCTTGTTTTCCTCCAGCAGGGGGAGCTGGCGTTCCATATTTGAACTTTTTTTTTTTTTTGGTGGCTGGTTCACCTTCTTGCCTAAACTATGTGTTGGAAAAAGCTTTGACACGCTCCTTCTATAATACCTCAAGCACGACTTGATATTTTGGACAGGAATCCTTCGTTTCTTCGGGGAAAAAAATGAGCATTCAGGCTACAGTCATGATTCTTGGGTGCAAAAAAAAAAACAATAACTAAAAAAAAAAAAAGATCATAAATTGAGAAAATAGTTATAGATATAAATGAAGCTATTCTGATAAGGCAAGTCTGGTAGCCAAATAGGGAGCAGGGGCTTTGACTCCAATTAGTGTTCAGTAGAAGGGCTGCCTGCTAGCATAATGAGATGTTGGAAGCAGCTACATTAATATTTCAGCTCAGGATGGGGCTGAAAACAAATATGGTGGCCATTTAATGGTCAGTTTGTGGAACTGTAACAACATCCTTACTCTTTGGAGATGCATGCCAAGCAGGATGGTCTCTTTATTAGCATAGTGGATGGGATAGGCAGGGACCGCCAACTGCTTGTGTTTACTCAGCCAGGTACATGACATGATGGATCACACACAAGATCCACAATAACCACATTACCCCTTTCGGAGATCCAGGGATTTCTGTAATGCTTTGTGCCGGAGCATAACGTTTGCTTTATCTATATTTTATACATGTGCAACTATTTCATTTCTTGCTCGTGATTGGTCAGCCTTCTGCAAACATTCTAGATGCCTTCATGCAATGGAGCTTTCTTTGCTCTGTTTCTGCACGAGCTGTGCTGATGTAATGGGTGGAGTAGGTAATGCCATCTTCATTTATATATTAGTATCCTTTTTGTAATGGTTTGTAAAAAAAAAACATTCTGCTAAGCTTTATGTGTAACTAAAAGCCTAAATAACAGAATTGTAATATTTGGGAAACATACAATCATCTTTGTAAATATATGGTATTCACATGCACCGAACTGTAAAAAATATGCCAGGGAGTTCTGAATTTCTGCTGCTGTTTGTGGCCACTCCTTCTTAGCAGGTCACACCTGATTGGTTGAAACCAGCGAACCAGAGCATTTCTTGTGATGCAATTCATGTGTGACTCCTACTTGATACAAAATTTACAAAGGTGTCAGGTTGTCAGGTACTGAGCGCCAAAGCAGCACCATTAAATGTAAAGTAGAGAGACTACTATGTACTGCTTGTTATAAGTCATTTATTTCTATGTGGGGGTTTTAAGACCTGCATCTACGCTTAATTAGCTAAACAACGCTTTATGATATGTATTATTATGTAATATGTATTGTTATTATGATATGTATTATTATGTGATATGTAATGTTATTATGATATGTATTATTATGTAATATGTATTGTTATTATGATATGTATTATTATGTAATATGTATTGTTATTATGATATGTATTATTATGTAATATGTATTGTTATTATGATATGTATTATTATGTAATATGTATTGTTATTATGATATGTATTATTATGTAATATGTAATGTTATTATGATATGTATTATTATGTAATATGTATTGTTATTATGATATGTATTATTATGTGATATGTAATGTTATTATGATATGTATTATTATGTAATATGTATTGTTATTATGATATGTATTATTATGTAATATGTATTGTTATTATGATATGTATTATTATGTGATATGTATTGTTATTATGATATGTATTATTATGTAATATGTAATGTTATTATGATATGTATTATTATGTAATATGTATTGTTATTATGATATGTATTATTATGTGATATGTATTGTTATTATGATATGTATTATTATGTAATATGTAATGTTATTATGATATGTATTATTATGTAATATGTATTGTTATTATATGTATTATTATGTGATATGTATTGTTATTATGATATGTATTATTATGTAATATGTAATGTTATTATGATATGTATATTAGTTGGAAAGTATGGTGATGATTTACTAAGGACAAACAGGCTGTTCACTTTGCAGGAGATATTGCACTTGGCAAGTGAATAAGCCCCCCAGGCTTAGTGAACATGCTGAAGCCCTGCTGACTTCCATCATCCAATCATGTGCCATAAAATAGTTTTCTGTTGTTGTTTTGTTTTTCTTGCATGTGATTGGTTATACTTTGCTAGTGAAACTTCACCACATTGGGGTAAATTCCATTGCAAAGTGCAACTTCCCTTGAAAAGCGGACAGCCTATTTGCCTTGATAAGTCAAGCCTTCTGTGTGAGTAATGGTGTGGCCCCTTGTGGGTGTGCATGTAGGTAGGTATGTGTGTCTAGATCAATAGCTGGATCATTCTTCCAATAGGAATAGTTAAAGTAGGTTATGTAGCGGCTGAGCACATTGATCGGCATGTACAGTATGTAGTCATTCCAGTTCACTGCTTCTTCTTACACAAGTTTTTTTTTTTTAATTCTGATGGGAATTTTCCAGCGTGTATAAATCATGGTAATTAAAACTCGTATTAATGCAGAGCGGATCACTGGCAATGGAGAGTTTCCATATCATGAATCCTCACTGAGATTTATCTTTACAGCTGGAGCCGTCACATCTGATGTCACACTACATACTGTCGGGAAGCCCCACTTTCACTGATACATTAAAGTTCATTATAGTAAATAAAAAAATTATATATATATACATTGCATATGGGATTTACATTCTCCTACCCAGGACTTTTTTTCCAGGTACAGTGCATGGGGCCACCTACTGCTTAGAATGTTTATGTTGATGATGATCTGGTGTTGTGGGAACTGCTGAGTGATGTGAACATGACGGATGGACTTTTCTAGCCCTAAGCACTGTACAGTCCTTGTTTCTTCCTTTCCTTATATAACAATCAGAGAGAAATAAAGAGTAAGTTATTGTAGTCTGGTGCAGGTTTTCAGGCAGAGATAGATAAGTGCTGTGTGAATAAATATTTGTATCGCTTTCATTTTTAGAGATAATATTTTCACCACTGGCAATGTTGGGAATAAATGTATTGCTGTGATAATGTATAGACAGTTAAAGAGTAATGTATAGAGGTGAGGCTTTGGGTTTAACCACTTGATATCCGCGTTATAGCCGAATGACGGCCACAGCGCGGACCTGAATTCCCGGGAGGCCGTCATATGACGGCCTCCCCTGTGCACGCGCCCCACCCCCCCCCTACAGGGCGTGCTGTGATCACCGAGTCACTGAGACTTGGGTGATCACCGATCCAGTCCCGGCCCCTTACCATGTGATCAGCTGTCAGCCAATGACAGCTGATCACATGATCAAAACAAAAGCTCTGTGATCGTTTTTTTTTCTCCTCGCGCTGACAGTGTGAGGAGAAAAAAAAGCCGATCACCGGCTCATTAGCAAGGGACATCGGTCCCGAAGAAGAGGAGGCAATAATGCCTCAATTGTGCCAACAGTACCACAGCCAATGCCACCTGACAGTGCCCACAGTGCCCACCAGTGCCACGTATTAATGCCCATGAGTGCCACCTATCAATGCCTACAAGTGCCACCTATCAATGCCCACAAGTGCCACCTATTAATGCCCACCAGTGGTGCCAATCAGTGCCACCTAGCAGTGTTGCCTATCAATGTACCAGATCAGTGCCCATTATTGCCACCAATCAGTGGCCATCACTGCCACCTATCAGTGCCCATCAGTGCCGCCTATCAGTGCCCATCAGTGCCGCCTACATCAGTGAAGGAGAAAAATTACCCTTTTTAAAATTTTATAACAAAATATAAAATGTTTTTTTTTTTTTAAATTCAGTCTTTTTAATTTTTTTTAACAAAAAATAAAAACCGCAGTGGTTATCAAATACCACCAAAAAAAGCTCTATTTGTGGGGAAAAAATTATAAAAATTTTCATTTGGGTACAGTGTTGTATGACCGCGCAATTGTCATTCAAAGTGCATCAGCGCTGAAAGCTGAAAATTGGTCTGGATAGGAGGGGGGTTTAAGTGCCCAGTAAGCAAGTGGTTAAAGAAATTTCTCAATCTGTTGAGAAAGGGAAAAAAAAAGAACAATCCCCTCTGAGTGATCGATGTAGGTTGAGTGATTGATGTAGGTTGAGTGATCGATGTAGGTTGAGTGATCAATGCAGGTTGAGTGATCGATGTAGGTTGAGTGATCGATGTAGGCTGAGTGATCGATGTAGGTTGAGTGATCGATGTAGGTTGAGTGATCGATGTAGGTTGAGTGATCGATGTAGGTTGAGTGATCGACGTAGGTTGAGTGATCGACGTAGGTTGAGTGATCGATGTAGGTTGAGTGATCGATGTAGGTTGAGTGATCGATGTAGGTTGAGTGATCGATGTAGGTTGCAGGGATTTTTAACCAACTTTGTAGCAGATTCTCACCTTTTGCTGCACTGAAGAAATAGCCGTTTGTTTCACCAGACTGATTTTAGACCCATTCTGAATGGGAGGGTATAGTTACTTATAATTGCCTGGTTCATTCTCGGTGTTCTCATGAGAAAAGCTGTAGGGGCTGCATCTCTTTCAAAATATTTATGCCTTGGGGATTATTTCACTAAAACTGACATTTTTATTGCAGAGGAAGCCTAGAATGTGACTTGTATCTTAGTGCAGACTTCTGTAAAAATCAATCAGCCAATCACACAAGCAGGAAATGACATTTTTGGGGGCGTTTTATACACCAACAGTGTACAGAACTCCTCCAGGTTGCCATATTGCATTTATTTTACAGTCAATTACAGCAGCTGCAGATTCTAAAGAAAGGTCATCTTTAATAACATTAAATGACAACATGGCTTGTATATGCTGTATAATTTTATTAAATATATTTTTTTCTCCCTAAAAGGGGAGTTACCCTCTGAGTTTAGGGTTAGGGGTTGGTTAGGTGATAATAAAGAGTATGTCTGGGTGAGATATAAAGCCTTCCCCTTTCTTGACTATAGAACACCCACCCGTTATGTTATGAGGAAACAAGAGGGGTGTGGTTTAGAACAGGCAGGGTTGTCAGCTGACTACAGGAAATTCACAGGACTTCTGGCCTGACCACCAGTAGAAAGGCGTTAAGGGGAGATTTATTAAAACTGGAGCACTCAGAATCTGGTGCAGCTGTGCATGGTAGCCAATCAGCTTCTAACTTCAGCTTGTTCAATGAACCGCTTCAGCCCTGGAAGGATTTACCCCCTTCCTGACCAGAGCAACTTTTTGCAATTCGGTACTGTGCCGCTTTAACTGACAATTGCGCGGTCGTGCGACGTTTCTCCCAAACAAAATTGGCGTCCTTTTTTTCCCACAAATAGAGCTTTCTTTTGGTGGTATTTGATCACCTCTGCGGTTTTTATATTTTGTGCTATACACAAAAAAAGAGCGACAATAAAAAAACGCATTATTTTTTACATTTTGCTATAATAAATATCCCCCAAAAATATATAAAAAAATATATATAAAAAATATATATAAATATATAAATATAAAAAAAACATTTTTTTCCTCAGTTAGGCCGATACGTATTCTTCTATATATTTTTGCTAAAAAAAAATCGCAATAAGCTTTAAAGATTGGTTTGCGCAAAAGTTATAGCGTTTACAAAATAGGGGATAGTTTTATGGCATTTTTATTAATATTTTTTTTTTTTTACTAGTAGTGGTGGCGATCAGCGATTTTTATCGTGACTGCGTCATTATGGCGGACACATCGGACAATTTTGGCGTGATTTTGGGACCATTCACATTTATACAGCAATAAAATCGCATTGAGTACTGTGCAAATGTGACTGGTAGTGAAGGGGTTAATCACTAGGTGGCGCTGTAGGGGTTAGATGTATCCTAGGGATGTGTTCTAACTGTAGGGGGGATGGGCTAGCAGCGTCACTACACTGATCTCTGCTCCTGATGACAAGGAGCAGAGATCAGTGACACTGTCACTAGGCAGAACAGGGAGATGCTTGTTTACATTAGCATCTTCCCGTTCTTCCTCTCCGTGAGGCGATCACGGGTATCCCCATGGCGATCGAGTCCGCGAGACCCGCGACCCGACTCACCGAACTCCCGGCCGGCACGCACACAATGGCACGGCAGCAATTTCAAAAGGACTTACAGGTACGCCCTTTTGCCCAGCCGTGCCATTGTGCCGACGTACAGTGCGCCGGTCGGGAACCGGTTAAGATTTGACAATAAAATCTGGAAGCTGATTTTCTAAGTTTCTAAGAAGAGCTGCTCCAGCTTTAGTAAATCTCACCGTGTTAGGCCCAGATTTACAGTAAACTATCACATGAGGGGGGCGTGGCCAAGATGGCGACAGAGTAGGACGTTTAGTCAGGAAGCTCTGCAGCCATCGCGGGGAATTTATCCTTTTACCCCATCCTCTGAATCTCCTTAGCTACCTGAGACGACTCCTAATCTCCCCCTGCGGATGCGGACACGGAACCGGCGGCGCCAGGAGCAACATAGCCTGAGAAACACTCATATTAATCCTGGAGGCACCGCTGCACACGTAGAAACAGTGCACAACATGGCGACCCAGACGGAAGGGCCTGAAACTGCTTCTACGGAACAGAGTAACTTCGCTGCCTTGATGCAGGCTATCACGGGCTGTCAGTCCTCCCTCTCCACTCTCACCACTAAGATTGACACTGTGCAATTAGAGATTGGTCTTATCCGGCAGGACTTTGAGAAAGTAAGACAGCGGGTCACTGAGGTGGAGCGCCGAGTGGGAGACACAGAAGACACAGTTAGAGATCACTCGGCCTCCCTCCACACCCTGCAAGTGAGAGTGAAGCATCTGGAGGCCAAAGCCGAAGATTCAGAGAACCGTAATAGACGCAACAATTTACGGATAATCGGCCTGCCTGAGGGATCCGAGGGCTCCGATACCTCTGCCTACACGGAGCGGCTACTTCGCTCACTTTTCCCCCAGGTGGCGTTTTCGCCATACTTTGCGAGGGCTCACAGGATGCCGCTGACCCGAGGCCCCCACGGGAACTCCACCCCGAACTTTCATATTCCGGCTATTGAACTTCAGGGACCGGGACCTGATACTCCGCGAGGCTCGCAAGATGGCGGACGTCCGACACGAAGCGACCCGCCTGATGTTTTTCCCTGACTTCTCGGTGGACACCCAGAGGCAGCGCAAGTCGTTCGATGTGGTGAAGCATGCCCTGAGAGCTAAAGCATTACGGTACAGTATGCTGTTCCCTGCCCGACTCCGTGTACAAGACGGGGAGACTGTCCGCTTCTTTACCTTACCTAATGAGGCCTCGCAATGGTTGAACACTCTCCCCCGCAATTAGGGGGGTTGATGGCCTGCTGATGCTACTTGTTCTCTGCCGACACTCTGTCCCCGGCCCCTGCGGCTTGTTCGTTACATGGATAATGTCACAAACTGCCCTATGTTAACCCCTTTGCTTTTCCACACAGTCAGACATAGGAATTTACAATTGGCGGGATCGGGCTTGGCGGGATATCGGGGGGCCCTTGCTCGGTGACTCCCCACTGCTTAACCCTTGATTTTATTGGAGCTGGTGCGCCACCCGTCTCCTATCCTGGAACTATATTGACTGCCCTGACTTTCACCTTCTGGCAGACTTTGTTGAGTCAGGAGGAGCTGATATAAAAAGAACTATCCTAACAGGTCTGACATTTGGCGGTGACATCTATGGGGTTTTGTTGGTTTTTTTTTATTTTTTTTTTCTTTTACAAGCCCAGGCTGCCACTTAGCTTGCTGGCCGTTTCTCTACTTTTGCCTACGTGACACTGTTACACCTACTTCCTCCTGTTTTATACTCACTTTATTTTCCCCCTTCTGGGTTTTTTTTTTCTCTGGAATGGGGGCTTTCCTTTTTTGTTGAGGGGGAGGGGGATTTATTTTAAGTATGTGCCCCTGGTGATAACCGGGAGAAAATAAAGGAATTCCGTCATATCCCATTGATGGCCGCATCTTCTACAGACTTAAACCTCTGTAACCTGAGAGGGCGCTAACTGCTTCCGGCCCTCTGGTTCATGTCCCCAATTGATCGTTGATCATGTTTGGTTTTTGGGATCAGGCATGCTCTGGTTTGGGGGGGGTGCGGGGAGGGGGGGGATTTCAGGTTAAAGTTTAATAAAGATGTGTTATCTTAGTTACGCACAGGTATATGGGGTATGCTGTTTTCATGGTACGTATGGCTGGTTGATCATATATACAAAGCAAATTGCAGAGTCATGGACAACGAGATTAACTTCCCTGCCTAGGAATCTGAGTGCACTCCTCCTGCAGGTTGTCTTATATTGCCCCAAATTACTATGGCCCCAGTAACAATCATATCATGGAATGTCCAAAGGGTTAAACTCCTGGGTTAAGCGTTCACTAGTCTTTAACTTCCTTAAACTCCACCGTCCAGATATTTGCACATTAAAGGAGACCCACCTTACCGGGGGTCGAGTCCTTAGTTTAAATAAACCGTGGGTGGGACACTATTATCACGCCACCTTTTCCTCGTATGCCAGAGGGGTTAGTATACTAATTCATAAGAATCTAACCTTTACACTGCTGGACCTGCACTTGGATCCCGAGGGTAGATATGTAGCAATGCATGCAGTTATAGCAAATGTGCCTATGGTGATAGTGGGACTTTATATACCCCCGCCAGCATCGCTGTTAATCTTAAATAAAATTGCTAGATTTATAGCAGGATGCTCCACTGACAATGTAGTTTTAGCGGGCAATTTTAATATGCCTCCCTGCCCTGCTGTAGATAGGCTGACTCCGGATAAGTCTGTGGAATTCCCGCTTTCTAAATGGGCATCCACGTTCGATCTAACGGATGTTTGGCGATGGAAGAATCCCCTCTTGAGATCCTTCACCTGCCAATCAGCCTCCTATAGGGCCATGTCTCGCATTGACTTGATCTTTGCCACTAGATCTCTTCTTACTAAGGTACAGGAGATCTCCCATTTGCCTAGGGGTATATCTGACCACTCCCCCATCCCACTAAAACTAAACATGGGTCCTGCTCCCACCGACTGCCTTTGGCGATTGTCCAGGTATTGGGTCTCTGATGACCGTATAATTCCGGGGGCTGAGTTGGCTGTGCGGGAGTATTGGGCAGCTAATCCACCTGCTACCACGCCTGCCTCTACATGGGAGAACTTTAAATTTCATGCTAAGGATCACTATCAGAAAGCCATAGGTTCCACCCGGCGCCAGACTGGTGAGGCACTGCTCCAGGCTGAGTGCAGGGCTGGTCGATTGGAGGCCCAATATGCTGCCAGTAAGGATGAAACCTGTAGGTAGTTGACTTACAGTGTGCGATGAGGGAGGTGACACTTCTGCGGGTGACAGCCACGAAGAAGATGATGCTGCACCAGACGCAGCGTATCTTCGAGCAGGGTGAGCGGACCAGGCGTCTCTTGGCATGGCTGTCTCGGGAGCAGACGGCGACGACCTCTGTAGCTAATATTAAGGAGGCCTCTGGTCGGCTGCTGTCTGACTCCAGAGACATAAACAGGTGCTTTGCCTCATTCTATGAGGACCTTTATTCGTCCAGAGTACAATGTTCTGCTGATGAACTACAGACGTACATAGAAGCCATTGAGCTGCCCTTCCTGTCGGAGGCAGCTAGGCAGAGACTTGACGCTCCGCTTTCCCTCAAAGAGATCCAAGCGGCTATTGGCTCCCTCCAGTCGGGAAAGACCCCAGGTGATGATGGATTCCCTGTGGAATTTTATAAAGAACATGTTGACATCCTTGCCATTAGACTGCTGGAAGTCCTAAACGCCTCCTTCGACTCTGACTCTTTGCCCCCTTCTATGTCTAGAGCTGTTATTGTCATGATTCCCAAGCCTGGAAGGGACCCTGATCTTTGCTCCTCATATAGGCCCATATCGCTCCTTAATTTGGATGCAAAGATCCTTGCAAAGGTTTTGGCTACCAAGCTCAATACAGTTATCTTATCCTTAATCCATGTTGATCAGACTGGGTTTATGCCAGGCAAGGGGACAGATATCAATTTGCGTAGATTGTTTACTGTGATTGCGAGCTCGGCTGATGGGGGGGACTAACGTGGTGGCCTCCCTGGACGCGGAGAGGGCCTTTGACTTGGTGGAGTGGGAATATTTATGGAATATGCTACCTAGATTTGGAGTGGGACCTAAATTTATAAAATGGGTGCGCCTTCTGTACTCGAACCAGACGGCTAGAGTCCGCATGAATGGTGTTTTGTCTGCATCATTCCCACTCCGCCGAGGCACCAGGCAGGGCTGTCCACTCTCTCCGGCTCTTTTCGCTCTTGCGATTGAACCATTAGTGGTGATTCTTAGGGCAGCGACGAGGCATATCATTCCCTCCCCTGACTGAAAAAGTTTCGTTATATGCAGACGATATGCTCTTATACCTTCAGGATGACCAGCAATCGTTAGGGGCGGCTCTGTCCATTATTAACCAATTTGGTGCGTTCTTAGGAGTCCGGGTAAACTGGGAAAAGTCGCTCCTATTCTCCCTGACAGGAGTCCCCATGCCGATAGGCTCAGCCACCCCCTTGAAAAGGGTAGCGAGGTTCAAGTATCTGGGTATTCAAGTACAATTAGACCAGCAGAAGTACTTAGAGGATAATGTCTATCCCATCCTACAGCGCTTTATTCAGCGATGCTCAGTATGGAAAACACTTCCACTGACCCCAGTAGGGAGAGTAAACCTAATTAAGATGTCCTTCCTACCAAAATTCTTGTATGCCTTTCGTCACACCCCAGTTCCCATCCCTAACTCTTTCTTTGTCAAATTGGACCAGGCTATCACATCTTTTGTTTGGGCGGGGGCGGCTCCCAGAATAGCTAAACACACATTACAGCTGTCACTTATGGAAGGGGGCCTCTCCCTACCAAATTTCAAGAAATATTACTGGGCGGCGGTATTAGTGTCTGTGCGATGGTGGTTTACTCAGGACAGAGCCAACCCAGCGGTTAACTTAGAGGCGGCGATTCTTGGTTCATATTCAGAACTTAGCAACCTAGTGTACAGGGGCCCGAGATACAGCCCTAGAGTTACTACGCCGATGAAGACGACGGTGCGGGTTTGGGGTCAGGTATCAGGCTACCTGAATGCTCGGAATGCTGTCTCACCATATACACCACTATGGGGTAATCCCACACTGCCACATTTCCAATCTATCCCAGACCCGCAGGTGTGGGCCAGATACGAGATCCGGACAATACGTCATATTTTTAAAGACGATCGCCTTATGTCGTTCACAGAATTAAAAAGTAAATATTATCTTCCCTCATGGATGTTCTTTAGATCTGTACAACTCAGTCACGCGGCTAGGGCTCAGTTCCCTGACGGGATAGTTATTGCTACACACTCAGTTGAGTCCATACTTACAGCAACGGATATTGACCGTATACTGTCTTCCATATACATCAGACTTACCTGTAAAGACACCTCCAAAATGACCCCACTATTCACTAAATGGCAGCTAGATATCCCTGAACTGACTGAAGAGGACTGGTCTGAAGGCCTGCAGCAGTGCATTCCACTTATGATCTCAGCAAGGGACAGATTTGTCCAGCTGAAATTTCTACATAGAGCGTACTATACCCCGCACAGGTTATCCAACATTTACCCAGGAGTAGAAGATGTTTGTCCCAAGTGCAGGCAGTCGTGGGAACTTTTTTTCATGTTGTATGGGCATGCCCAGTCCTTCAGACTTATTGGCGGGAGGTGGTGTCAGATATAAATGGAGTGGCAGGGTTACACCTGGATGTGGACCCGCTTGTGTTTCTACTAGGAATTACAGATAACCTGGCAACTACTAAACACACAAAGCTATTTGTGTTTTATACAGCCTATTATGCCAGGAAAGAAATCCTGTTTAGATGGAAACTGCCTGACCCTCCTACTGCAAAAGCATGGCGGGCGCAGGTGAATGCGATACTACCAATGTACAAACTCACATACATGGGTAGGAACTGTCCCCAAAAATGTGAGAAGATATGGGCGGCTTGGGTGGAGGCTAAACACCTGACGGTTTAATTTTACCCCGAAATAACTGATGGGTAGCAGATATGTTGAGCTAATCGAGGGTCGAGGATACTGGAGTCAGTGGGTTGATATTGGGCCCATCTCTTCTCATTGCCTTGGTTTCTAGTGGGAGCCTCTCCCCCCCCCAATATAGGGAAAGAAAAGGCTTCTTAACTGAGCTTGAAACTAGAGGGTGAGATTGTGCTTTAACGTGTATGGTTCATTCTTGCATGGATTATGCCGATTCCCTTGAAGATTGTTAATTAAGTTTGTCCACAGTGTTAGAAATTTACATACCAAATGGTATACGCTCTTGTAAACATACCAGTATAACTTGTATACCCTGCTTTGCTATATTCCTGTCTAAAATGTATGATTTGCATTTTCAAGTGTAATGTACAATACATTTAATAAACATTACCTGTGTTAAAAAAAAAAAAACTATCACATGATAGCAGGTCGTCGACCCAATCAGCTGACATGCCAATGACATTGTCCAAATATGGTCATGTGGTCATGTTAGATCAATGATGTCACCAGCATTCCCACCCCTTCGCAGGTTGGGGCCAGCGACTTGCTATCATGTGACAGTTTCCCAAAAGTTAGCTCATCGCTAATCTGCAGGTATTTTCCTGATCTTGCAACATTTTTAACCACTTGCCGACCGCCTAATGACGATGTACGTCAGCAGAATGGCACGGGCAGGCAGAATCATGTACCTGTACATGATCTGCTTCCCGCGGGGTGTCCGATCGGACCCCCCCGGTGCCCGAGGCAGTCAGCTTCTGTCTGGGAGCGATGAGAGGTGAGGGGGAGACCATCCATTTGTGCCCCCCCCTCGCGATTGCTCCCAGCCAATCAGATCATTCCTCTGCTGCTGTATGCTAAACAGCAGCAAAGGAAATGATGTCATCTCTCCTCGGCTCGGTATTTTCCATTCCGGCGCAGAGGAGAGAAGACTTCACTGTGAGTGCACAACAGACTACACACTCAGTAGAACATGCCAAGCACTAAGGATGAGCTTCGAGTTCGAGTCGAACTCATGTTCGACTCGAACATTGGCTGTTCGCAAGTTCGCCGAACAGCGAACAATTTGGGGTGTTCGCGGCAAATTCAAATGCCGCGGAACACCCTTTAAAAGTCTATGGGAGAAATCAAAAGTGCTAATTTTAAAGGCTAATATGCAAGTTATTGTCATAAAAAGTGTTTGGGGACCCGGGTCCTGCCCCAGGGGACGTGGATCAATGCAAAAAAAAGTTTTAAAAACGTCCGTTTTTTCAGGAGCAGTGATTTTAATAATGCTTAAAGTCAAACAATAAAAATGTAATATCCCTTTAAATTTCGTACCTGGGGGGTGTCTATAGTATGCCTGTAAAGGGGCGCATGTTTCCCATGTTTAGAACAGTCTGACAGCAAAATGACATTTCGAAGGAAAAAACACATTTAAAACTACTCGCGGCTATTGCATTGCCGACAATACACATAGAAGTTCATTGATAAAAACGGCATGGGAATTCTCCCCAGGGGAACCCCGAACCAAAATTTAAAAAAAAAAAGACGTGGGAGTCCCCCTAAATTCCATACCAGGCCCTTCAGGTCTGGTATGGATATTAAGGGGAACCCCGGCCAAAATTTAAAAAAAAAATGACGTGGGGTTCCCCCTAAATTCCATAACAGACCCTTCAGGTCTGGTATGGATTTTAAGGGGAACCCCGCGCCAAAAAAAAAAAACGGCGTGGTTTCCCCCCAAACATCCATACCAGATCCTTATCCGAGCACGCAACCTGGCAGGCCGCAGGAAAAGAGGGGGGGACGAGAGTGCACCCCCCCTCCTGAACCATACCAGGCCACATGCCCTCAACATTGGGAGGGTGCTTTGGGGTAGCCCCCCAAAACACCTTGTCCCCATGTTGATGAGGACAAGGGCCTCATCCCCACAACCCTGGCCAGTGGTTGCGGGGGTCTGCGGGCGGGGGGCTTATCGGAATCTGGAAGCCCCCTTTAACAAGGGGGCCCCCAGATCCCAGCCCCCCCTGTGTGAAATGGTAAGGGGGTACTTACCCCTACCATTTCACTAAAAACTGTCAAAAATGTTAAAAATGACAAGAGACAGTTTTTGACAATTCCTTTATTTAAATGCTTCTTCTTTCTTCTATCTTCCTTCATCTTCTGGTTCTTCTGGTTCTTCCTCCGGCGTTCTCGTCCAGCATCTCCTCCGCGGCGTCTTCTATCTTCTTCTCCTCGAGCCGGTCCGCACCCATGACATGGGGGGAGGCTCCCGCTCTTCTCTTCTTCTTCTTCTTCTTCATCCTCTTCTCTTCTTCCTTCTTCTCTTCGTCTCTTCTTCAGTTTCTTCTCTGGGCCGCTCCGCATCCATGCTGGCATGGAGGGAGGCTCCCGCTGTGTGACAACGTCTCCTCGTCTGATGGTTCTTAAATAACAGGGGGCGGGGCCACCCGGTGACCCCGCCCCCCTCTGACGCACGGGACATGACGGGACTTCCCTGTGGCATTCCCCGTGACGTCCCAGGGAAGTTCCATCAAGTCACCGTGCGTCAGAGGGGGGCGGGGTCACCAGGTGGCCCTGCCCCCGTTATTTAAGAACCGTCAGACGAGGAGATGCCGTCACACAGCGGGAGCCTCCATCCATGCCAGCATGGATGCGGAGCGGCCCGGAGAAGAAAATGAAGAAGAGAAGAAGAGAAGAAAAGAAGAAAAGAAGAAAAGAAGAAGAGAAGAGGATGAAGAGAAGAGCGGGAGCCTCCCCCATGCCATGGGTGTGGAGCGGCCCGAGGAGAAGAAGATAGAAGAGGCCGCGGAGTAGATGCTGGACGAGAACGCCGGAGGAAGAACCAGAAGAACCAGAAGATGAAGGAAGATAGAAGAAAGAAGAAGCATTTAAATAAAGGAATTGTCAAAAACTGTCTCTTGTCATTTTTAACATTTTTGACAGTTTTTTTAGTGAAATGGTAGGGGCAAGTATCCCCTTACCCCTTATTTCACACAGGGGGGGCGGGATCTGGGGGTCCCCTTGTTAAAGGGGGCTTCCAGAGTCTGATAAGCCCCCCACCCGCAGACCCCCACAACCACCGGCCATGGTTGTGGGGATGAGGCCCTTGTCCTCATCAACATGGGGACAAGGTGTTTTGGGGGGCTACCTCAAAGCACCCTCCCAATGTTGAGGGCATGTGGCCTGGTACGGTTCAGGAGGGGGGCCGCACTCTCATCCCCCCCTCTTTTCCTGCGGCCTGCCAGGTTGCGTGCTCAGATAAGGGTCTGGTATGGATTTTTGGGGGGACCCCACGCCGTTTTTTGGGGGTTTTTTGGAGCAGGGTTCCCCTTAAAATCCATACTAGACCTGAAGGGCCTGGTATGGAATTTAGGGGGACTCCCATGTCATTTTTTTTTTTTAATTTTGGTTCGGGGGTTCCCCTGTGGGGATTTCCCATGCCATTTTAATCATAGAACTTCTATGTGTATTGTCGGCAATGCAATAGACGCGGGTAGTTTTAAATGGCTTTTTTCCTTTGAAATGTAATCTTGCTGTCAGACTGTTCTAAACACGGGAAACATGCGCCCCTTTACAGGCATACTATAGACACCCCCAGCTACGAAATTTAACGGGATATTACACTTTTATTGTTTCACTTTAAGCATTATTAAAATCACTGCTCCTGAAAAAAACGTCCATTTTTAAAACTTTTTTTTTTTGCATTGATCCATGTCCCCTGGGGCAGGACCCAGGTCCCCAAACACTTTTTATGACAATAACTTGCATATAAGCCTTTAAAATTAGCACTTTTGATTATTCATGTTCGTGTCCCATAGACTTTAACTGTGTTTGCGTGTTCGAACAAACTTTTTTCCTGTTCGCATGTTCTGGTGCGAACCGAACAGGGGGGTGTTCGGCTCATCCCTACCAAGCACACATTACATCCCCCCCATCACCCCCCAATCACCCCCCCCCCCCCCATCACACTGACACCAAGCAGTTTTTTTTTTCTGATTACTGCATTGGTGTCAATTTGTGACAGTTAGTGTGGTAGGGCAGTTAGTATTAGCCTCCTTTAGGTCTAGGATACCCCCTAACCCCCCTAATAAAGTTTTAACCCCTTGATCACCCCCCGTCGCCAGTGTCACTAAGCGATCATTTTTCTGATCGCTGTATTAGTGTCACTGGTGACACTAGTTAATGAGGTAAATATTTAGGTTCGCTGTCAGCGTTTTATAGCGTCAGGGACCCCCATATACTACCTAATAAATGTTTTAACCCCTTGATTGCCCCGTAGTTAACCCTTTCACCCGTGATCACCGTATAACCGTTACGGTTGACGCTGGTTATTTCGTTTATTTTTTATAATGTCAGGGCACCCGCCGTTTATTACCTAATAAAAGTTTAGCCCCCTGATCGCCCGGCGGTGATATGCGTCACCCCAGGCAGCGTCAGATTAGCACCAGTACCGCTAACACCCACGCACGCAGCATACGCCTCCCTTAGTGGTATAGTATCTGAACGGATCAATATCTGATCCAATCAGATCTATACTAGCGTCCCCAGCAGTTTAGGGTTCCCAAAAACGCAGTGTTAGTGGGATCGGCCCAGATACCTGCTAGCACCTGCGTTTTGCCCCTCTGCCCGGCCCAGCCCACCCAAATGCAGTATCAATCGATCACGGTCACTTACAAAACACTAAACGCATAACTGCAGCGTTCGCAGAGTCAGGCCTGATCCCTGCGATCGCTAACAGTTTTTTTGGTAGCGTTTTGGTGAAGTGGCAAGTGCCAGCGGCCTAGTACACCCCGGTCATAGTCAAACCAGCACTGCAGTAACACTTGGTGACGTGGTGAGTCCCATAAGTGCAGTTCAAGCTGGTGAGGTGGCAAGCACAAGTAGTGTCCCGCTGCCACCAAGAAGAAGACAAACACAGGCCCGTCGTGCCCATAATGCCCTTCCTGCTGCATTCGCCAATCCTAATTGGGAACCCACCACTTCTGCAGCGCCCGTACTTCCCCCATTCACATCCCCAGCCAAATGCAGTCAGCTGCATGAGAGGCATTTTCTTTATGTCCTCCCGAGTACCCCTACCCAACGAACCCCCCCAAAAAAAGATGTTGTGTCTGCAGCAAGCGCGGATATAGGCGTGACACCCGCTATTATTGTCCCTCCTGTCCTGACAATCCTGGTCTTTGCATTGGTGAATGTTTTGAACGCTACCATTCACTAGTTGAGTATTAGCGTAGGGTACAGCATTGCACAGACTAGGACACACTTTCACAGGGTCTCCCAAGATGCCATCGCATTTTGAGAGACCCGAACCTGGAACCGGTTACCGTTATAAAAGTTACAGTTACAAAAAAAAGTGTAAAAAAAAAACCCCCAAAAAAATATATAAAATAAAAAAAAATAGTTGTTTTATTGTTCTCTCTCTCTCTATTCTCTCTCTATTGTTCTGCTCTTTTTTACTGTATTCTATTCTGCAATGTTTTATTGTTATTATGTTTTATCATGTTTGCTTTTCAGGTATGCAATTTTTTATACTTTACTGTTTACTGTGCTTTATTGTTAACCATATTTTTGTCTTCAGGTACGCCATTCATGACTTTGAGTGGTTATACCAGAATGATGCCTGCAGGTTTAGGTATCATCTTGGTATCATTCTTTTCAGCCAGCGGTTGGCTTTCATGTAAAAGCAATCCTAGTGGCTAATTAGCCTCTAGACTGATTTTACATGCAGTGGGAGGGAATTCCCCCCCCCACCATCTTCCGTGTTTTTCTCTGGCTCTCCTTTCTCAACAGGGAACCTGGGAATGCAGCCGGTGATTCAGCCAGCTGACCATAGAGCTGATCAGAGACCAGAGTGGCTCCAAACATCTCTATGGCCTAAGAAACCGGAAGCTACGAGCATTTTATGACTTAGATTTCGCCGGATGTAAATAGCGCCATTGGGAAATTGGGGAAGCATTTTATCACACCGATCTTGGTGTGGTCAGATGCTTTGAGGGCAGAGGAGAGATCTAGGGTCTAATAGACCCCAATTTTTTCAAAAAAGAGTACCTGTCACTACCTATTGCTATCATAGGGGATATTTACATTCCCAGAGATAACAATAAAAATGATTAAAAAAAAAATGAAAGGAACAGTTTAAAAATAAGATAAAAAAGCAAAAAATAATAAATAAAAAAATTAAAAAAAGCACCCCTGTCCCCCCCTGCTCTTGCGCTAAGGCGAACGCAAGCGTCGGTCTGGCGTCAAATGTAAACAGCAATTGCACCATGCATGTGAGGTATCACTGCGAAGGTCAGATCGAGGGTAGTAATTTTAGCAGTAGACCTCCTCTGTAAATCTAAAGTGGTAACCTGTAAAGGCTTTTAAAGGCTTTTAAAGGCTTTTAAAAATGTATTTATTTTGTTGCCACTGCACGTTTGTGCGCAATTTTAAAGCATGTCATGTTTGGTATCCATGTACTCAGCCTAAGATCATCTTTTTTATTTCATCAAACATTTGGGCAATATAGTGTGTTTTTTTTTCCCCCAAAAAATGCGTTTGAAAAATCGCTGCGCAAATACTGTGTGAAAAAAAAATGAAACACACTATTTTAATCTGTAGGGCATTTGCTTTTAAAAAAAATATATAATGTTTGGGGGTTCAAAGTAATTTACTTGCAAAAAAAAAATAATTTTTTCATGTAAACAAAAAGTGTCAGAAAGAGCTTTGTCTTCAAGTGATTAGAAGAGTGGGTAATGTGTGACATAAGCTTCTAAATGTTGTGCATAAAATGCCAGGACAGTTGAAAACCCCCCCAAATGATCCCATTTAGGAAAGTAGACACCCCAAGCTATTTGCTGAGAGGCATGTCGAGTCCATGGAATATTTTATATTGTGACACAAGTTGCGGGAAAGAGACAATTTTTTTTGCACAAAGTTGTCCTCAAATGATATATTGCTCAAACATGCCATGGGAATATGTGAAATTGCACCCCAAAATACATTCTGCTGCTACTCATGAGTACGGGGATACCACATGTGTGAGACTTTTTGGGAGCCTAGCCGCGTACAGGACCCCGAAAACCAAGCACCGCCTTCAGGCTTTCTAAGGACGTAAATTTTTGATTTCACTCTTCACTGCCTATCACAGTTTCGGAGGCCATGGAATGCCCAGGTGGCACAAAACACCCCCAAATGACCCCATTTTGGAAACTAGACACCCAAAGCTATTGGCTGAGAAGTATAGTGAGTATTTTGCAGACCTCACTTTTTGTCACAAAGTTTTGAAAATTGATAAAAGAAAAAAAAAAAAAATTTTCTTGTCTTTCTTCATTTTCCAAAACAAATGAGAGCTGCAAAATACTTACCATGCCTCTCAGCAAATAGCTTGGGGTGTCTACTTTCCAAAATGGGGTCATTTGGGTGGTTTGTGCTACCTGGGCTTTCCATGGCCTCCGAAACTGTGATAGGCAGTGAAGAGTGAAATCAAAAATTTACACCCTTAGAAATCCTGAAGGTGGTGATTGGTTTTGGGGGCCCCGTACACAGGTAGGCTCCCAAAAGTCCCACACATGTGGTATCCCCATACTCAGGAGAAGCAGCTAAATGTATTTTGGGGTGCAATTACACATATGCGCATGGCCTGTGTGAGCAATCTTTCATTTAGTGACAACTTTGTGCAAAAATAAATAAATAAATAAATAAATACATTTGTCATTTTGCCGCAACTTGTGTCAAAATATAAAATATACCATGGACTTAACATGCCTCAAAGCAAATAGCTTCGGGTGTCTACTTTCCAAAATGGGGTCATTTGGGGGGGTTTGTGCCATCTGGGCAATTTATGGCCTTCAAAACTGTGATAGGTAGTGAGAAGTAAAATCAAAAATTCACGCCCTTAGAAATCCTGAAGGCAGTGATTGGTTTTCGGGGTCCGGTACGCGGCTAGGCTCCCAAAAAGTCCCACACATGTGGTATCCCCATACTCAGGAGAAGCAGCTGAATGTATTTTGGGGTGCAATTCCACATATGCCCATGGGCTGTGTGAGCAATATATCATTTAGTGACAACTTTTTGTAATTTATTTTTTCGTCATTATTCAATCACTTGGGACAAAAAAATAATATTCAATGGGCTCAACATGCCTCTCAGCAATTTCCTTGGGGTGTCTACTTTACAAAATGGGGTCATTTGGGGGGTTTTGTACCGCCCTGCCATTTTACCACCTCAAAAAATGACATAGGCAGTCATAAACTAAAAGCTGTGTAAATTGCAGAAAATGTACCCTAGCTTGTAGACGCTATAACTTTTGCGCAAACCAATAAATATACGCTTATTGACATTTTTTTTTTTTTTTTTTTATTAGACATTTTTTTTCACCAAAGACATGTGGCCGAATACATTTTGGCCTAAATGTATGACTAAAATTGAGTTTATTGGATTTTTTTTATAACAAAAAGTAGAAAATATAATTTTTTTTCAAAATGTTCGGTCTTTTTCCATTTATAGCGCAAAAAATAAAAACCGCAGAGGTGATCAAATACCATCAAAAGAGAGCTCTATTTGTGGGAAGAAAAGGACGCAAATTTTGTTTGGGTACAGCATTGCATGACCGCGCAATTAGCAGTTAAAGCGACGCAGTGCCAAATTGTAAAAAGTGCTCTGGTCAGGAAGGGGGTAAATCCTTCCGGGGCTGAAGTGGTTAATGGCTAAACATTCCTGAAATGACTTCTAAACAAACAGCTTTTTCACAAAAACTGTAAAAGATATCAAACTGAAAAGATATAGCCAGATAGCTGAATATTTTGTGAACATTTTAAAGTTTGTTTGGCGTCTGTAGGTTAAAGTATGAAGGAGCTGAAACTTTTGGGAGCGGAAGAAGATTTTAAGGATCTGAAGCATGCTCCCATTGACTTCATTGTTAAAAAAAGTGTTAAAAGGCTTAATATTTTAAAAAGTATAAATAGTAGAAAAAAAGTTGAAAAAGTCCCATCATCAGCTGAAAGAGACAAACATTTTAATAGTTGAATGGTTTTAATAGCTGAAAGTATGCAGAAGTTACGCAGAACCAAAAAACGTACGGAATAATAAAATGACAATTAAAATTAAAAATAAATAAAAAAACGAATAACAATAGTGGGACTGCTAAAGCAGTCCCACTAATTAGGGGGCGGTAATAGGAAGCGGCAGTGGGTGGCCTTTATGGGGACAGATGGCGTAAGGTGGACCTCTTCCTTTTCTTTTTTTTCTTCCCATTTTGGAGGGGGGTGATAGGAAGTGACAGTGAACACGGCCTTGATGTTTTTTTTTTTTGGGGGGTGAGATAGGAAGTGAAGGGGGGGGGGGAGGTCAGAAATCGCCGGTGTTGTGCATTTTCAGGCTCTCCAATGAAAGGCCTTGATGGGTTTTTTTTTGGGGGGGGGGATGGGGAAGTGGCAGTGGGTGACCTTGTTCATTTTTTATTTATTTTTTAAATACACAAAAATCTAACAGGGCCACCATCAGCTATTTGTCCCCAAAAGGGGATCACCCACCACCACCATGCTCACTGTTGCTTCCTATCACACACACAAACCTCCAAAATGGGGGGGGTGGGAGAAAAGGAGGGGGTCCACCTTCAGCCATCCTTCCCCATAAAGGCCACCCACTGCTGCTTCCTATTACTGCCCCCCACCCCCTAATTTTTATTTTATTTTTTTAAACACACAAAAATTAGGGGGTGGGGGCAGTAATAGGAAGCAGCAGTGGGTGGCCTTTATGGGGACGGATGGCTGGAAGGTGGACCCTCTCTTTTTTTCTTTTTTTTCCACCCATTTTGGGGGGGGGGGGGGTGATAGGAAGCGACAGTGAACACGGCCTTGATGGTTTTTTTTTGGGGGGGGGGATAGGAAGTGAAGGTGGGTGACCCCCCCTTCTGGGGGGGTGGTCAGAAATCGCCGGTGTTGTGCATTTTCAGGCTCTCCAATTAAAGTCTATTAGGGAGGAAATGGAATTCAACCAGAAAAATAGAAAAGTGAAGTTGTTTTCCTCATCAGGTGTCACCGGGGAGCATTGTATATAATGGGGGTGACTGAGGTGATGGGGGGCTCAGGAATGCTCCATCTCATATCATTATTGTATATAATGGGGGTGACTGAGGTGATGGGGGGGCTCAGGAATGCTCCATCTCAAATCATTATTGTATATAATGGGGGTGACTGAGGTGATGGGGGGCTCAGGAATGCTCCATCTCATATCATTGTATATAATGGGGGTGACTGAGGTGATGGGGGGCTCGGGAATGCTCCATCTCATATCATTGTATATAATGGGGGTGACTGAGGTGATGGGGGCTCAGGAATGCTCCATCTCATGTCTCATATCATTATTGTATATAATGGGGGTGACTGAGGTGATGGGGGCTCAGGAATGCTCCATCTAATGTCTCATATCATTATTGTATATAATGGGGGTGACTGAGGTGATGGGGGCTCAGGAATGCTCCATCCCATCATGGCTCTGTCCGGAGTGGCTCTGTCACGAGTGATGCGCAGTTTTACCGACGCAGTTATCAATTCTGATCATGTCTTCTCTGCTCTTTTACAGGTAATTGTCTCCTATCCATCTGTACATCCCTACTGAACTGACTTTGCTGTGAAATATTTGTGGTAATTGTCTCCTGCTGCCATTTCTTTAAACTTCCATATTTACTGCTAGCTCTATAACAAACACACTGCAATAGCAATATTACTGGTGATTGATTCTCAACTCCATGTGGCTTGAGTGATGAAGAGAGGTAATTAGCTTTACGACCCTAGTCTGTGTCTGTATCTGGCCATCTCCTCCCCATATTCAGGTGTCTCACATCAGACCCAATAATGACCAACTGAGAAATGCATCCCAGCTTAGTCTCCCTATAAATTTATGGCAGCTTATGGGGTGGCGCAGACATCATTTCTCTGTCACGAGTGATGCACAGTTTCACCAACGCAGTTTAACTAAAGCTGCATGAACAACACCAAGAACTGTGCTCCACTCTGCAAGACAACAAGCAAACCAACTTTGACGTTTAATTTAAATATGAGGTTCGTTTCCCACTCTCTATCCACTAACATGCTCCTTATTCTCTTCCTTCTCACATCGGTGTCTTCTATCCTCAAATTATCTTTACTCTACCCCTCCTCTCTTCCCTGCAGCATGCACATATCACCCTCACTCATACCCTCTCCCTACTATAGCACCCATCATCTCCTGCATTTGCTGCACCCACATGCTGACATAAACACCAGGGCCATTAGACACGTGCGCTCATGCACATCCCACTCCCACCTTGCCTTCCTCGTCCTCCTCTGTCTCCTAGTCTCAGGTGACATTTCTCCTAACCCTGGTCCGCCATTTTCCAAATGCAAGCCACATATCCAATACCCCTCCTCCTCTGGCAACCACCGCAATCTACTCAGTTTAATTTCTATCCCCCTGCTTCCTCAAAGCACCCCACCAATCTCATGCACCCTTTGGAACGCCCGCTCCATCTGTAACAAGCTAACATCTGTACATGACCTCTTCATCTCATGGCTTGAACATACTCGCCATAACAGAAACCTGGCTTCAAAATTTTGACTCGGCTTCTCCTGCTGCCCTCTCCCATGGTGGTCTCCATTGGACTAACTCCCCCAGACCCAACAGACAGAAAGGAGGTGGAGTTGACTTCCTTCTATCCCCACAAAGCACCTTCCAAGTCCTTCCTGTCCCTCCCTCTCTATCCCTCTCTTCTTTCGAGATGCGCTGTATTCCTCTGTTTTCTCCCATTTCTCTGAGGATTGCAGCAATTTATAGGCCTCCAGGACCGGTATCGCGCTTTCTTGATGACTTTGCTGCCTGGCTACCCTACTTTCTCTCCTCTGAAATACCCACCATTATTCTTGGTGACTTTAATATTCCTGTCAATGTTAACAGCCCAACTACAGCTAAACTTCTCGATTTAACCTCATCTTTTGACCTAACCCAATGGACACATACTTCCACTCACTCCAATGGTAATACCCTTGACCTTGTATTCTCCCATCTCTGCAACCCTGGCAACCTCACCAACACCCCCTTTCCTCGATCTGATCACAACCTCATTACTTTCACTGTATCCTTGCCTCCAACCACCCATCCCTCCAAGCAGCAAACAATTACTTGTAGAAACCTTTGCCACTTTAACCCTTCTCTTCTCTATTCTGCTACTGACCACCTATATGATATAATCTCTCCCCTGTCCTGTCCTGACCTGGCCACCTCTGTCTACAACAGTTCACTCTCATCATCACTAGATGCACTTGCTCCTCAAACCACACGCAGAATCAGACCCCGACCGTTACAACCCTGGCAAACTGACAACACTAGAAATCTCAAGAGACATTGCCGTGCTCTTGAACGACTGTGGCGTAAAACCAAATGCCTGCAAGACTTCACCCTATATAAATCTGCCCTTCTAAAATACAATTCATGCCTCCATGCTGCCAAACAAGCCTACTTTGTCTCTCTTATTAATTCCTTGTCATCCAGTCCCCGTCGGCTCTTCTCAACCTTTAACTCTCTGCTTCATCCACCACCCCCTCTACCCACTAACTCACTCACTGCCCAAGAGATTGCCAATCACTTCAAAGACAAGATTGATGCAATTCGTGAGGACATCTCCACTGTGCATACGTCTTCACCACCCAACATACCTTGCCTAGCAGCACATTCAACACTCTCCTCTTTTGAATTGGCTACTACGGAAGAGGTTACAAAAATTTTCTCGGATGCCCACCTAACCAATTGTCCCTTGGATTCTGTTCCCTCACAACTACTACGGTCACCCTCTTCTTCTATCCTATGCTCCCTCACTCACATCTTCAATCTCTCCCTCTCTAGTGGCATCTTCCCCTCCCCTCTAAAACATGCGCAGATCACTACCATTCTTAAAAAGCCCTCACTGGACCCCACCGACCTGAACAACTTAAGACCCATCTCATTGCTCCCATTCACCTCTAAACTTCTAGAACGCTTCCTCTACAACCGTCTTAGCTCCTACCTCAATGAAAATAACCTTCTTGACCCCTTACAGTCTGGCTTTCGCTCGCAGCACTCCACGGAAACTGCCTTACTAAAACTCACTAACGATTTACTAACTGCTAAAACCAACAGCCAGTACTCCATACTCCTACTACTTGATCTCTCTGTGGCCTTTGATACTGTTGACCACCCGCTCCTTCTCAATAAACCCCATTCCCTTGGCCTCCAAGATTCTGCTCTATCCTGGTTCTCTGACTATTTATCACAGCGCTCCTTCAGTGTCACCTACAACTTTGTCTCCTCCTCTTCATTGCCCCTTTCTGTGGGGGTCCCCCAAGGCTCGGTTCTTGGACCCCTTCTCTTCTCTATCTACACCTCCTCCCTCGGTCACCTAACTGCCCACGGCTTCCAATACCACTTATACGCTGATGACACCCAAATCTATCTGTCTACTCCTCACCTCACTCCTTCAGTCTCCTCTCGCATTACTAACTTACTAACTGACATATCAGCATCGATGTCCCACCACTTCCTTCAACTAAATCTCTCTAAAACTGAGCTATTAATATTCCCCCCCGCACGTGCCCCCCTCCATGACTTTACCATCAAAATCAACAATGCAACCATCAGTCCCTCCCCTCACGCCAGGGTACTCGGTTTAATCCTAGACTCTGACTTGTCATTTCAGCCTCAAATCCAATAGCTGTCAAAAGTTTGTAGAATTCACCTCCGCAACATCTCTAAAATTCGCCCCTTTTTAACAAATGAAACCACCAAACTCCTCATTCACTCACTTGTTATCTCTCACCTTGACTATTGCAACTCCCTTCTCATTGGCCTACCGCTCCATAGGCTATCCCCTCTTTAGTCTATCATGAATGCTGCTGCCAGACTTATCCACCTTACCAACCGCTCAGTGTCTGCCAACCCTCTCCTCCAATCCCTACACTGGTCTCCATTTAGTGTCTGCCAACCCTCTCCTCCAATCCCTACACTGGTCTCCATTCAGTGTCTGCCAACCCTCTCCTCCAATCCCTACACTGGTCTCCATTCAGTGTCTGCCAACCCTCTCCTCCAATCCCTACACTGGTCTCCATTCAGTGTCTGCCAACCCTCTCCAATCCCTACACTGGTCTCCATTCAGTGTCTGCCAACCCTCTACTCCAATCCCTACACTGGCTCCCAATCACCCAGCGAATTAAATTCAAAATACTAACCACAACATACAAAGCCATTCACAACTCTGCCCCGAGCTACATCACTAATCTTGTCTCCAAATATCATCCAAATCGACCTCTCCGCTCCTCTCAAGACCTCCTGCTTTCAAGCTCTCTCATCTCCTCCTCACATGCTCGTCTCCAGGATTTCTCCAGAGCCTCTCTCATCCTCGGGAACTCGCTACCTCCATCTATCCGGCTATCCCCTACTCTTGCTACCTTCAGGCGATCCCTGAAAACTCATCTCTTCAGCAAAGCCTATCACGCCACCAACTAATCTCCTACCACTTCCAACAGCTTATTCCCCACAGTTACAACCATTTTGTACCACCTGCCCCACCCTATTAGATTGTAAGCTCTTCTGAGCAGGGCCCTCTTAATCCTCTTGTATTTTATTGTATTATAACTGTATTGTCTCCCTTTTTATATTGTAAAGCGCTGTGTAAACTGTTGGCGCTATATAAATCCTGAATAATAATAATCTCATATCATTATTGTATATAATGGGGGTGACTGAGGTGATGGGGGGCTCAGGAATGTTCCATCTCATATCATTATTATATATAATGGGGGTGACTGAGGTGATGGGGGCTCAGGAATGCTCCATCTCATATCATTATTGTATATAATGGGGGTGACTGAGGTGATGGGGGGCTCAGGAATGTTCCATCTCATATCATTATTGTATATAATGGGGGTGACTGAGGTGATGGGGGGCTCAGGAATGCTCCATCTCATATCATTGTATATAATGGGGGTGACTGAGGTGATGGGGGGGCTCAGGAATGCTCCATCTGATATCATTATTGTATATAATGGGGGTGACTGAGGTGATGGGGTGCTCAGGAATGCTCCATCTCATATCATTATTGTATATATTGGGGGTGACTGAGGTGATGGGGGGCTCAGGAATGCTCTATCTCATATCATTATTGTATATAATGGGGGTGACTGAGGTGATGGGGGGCTCAGGAATGCTACATCTCATATCATTATTGTATATAATGGGGGTGACTGAGGTGATGGGGGGCTCAGGAATGCTCCATCTCATATCATTATTGTATATAATGGGGGTGACTGAGGTGATGGGGGGCTCAGGAATGCTACATCTCATATCATTATTGTATATAATGGGGGTGACTGAGGTGATGGGGGGCTCAGGAATGCTCCATCTCATATCATTGTATATAATGGGGGTGACTGAGGTGATGGGGGGCTCAGGAATGCTCCATCTCATATCATTGTATATAATGGGGGTGACTGAGGTTATGGGGGGCTCAGGAATGCTCCATCTCATATCATTGTATATAATGGGGGTGACTGAGGTTATGGGGGGCTCAGGAATGCTCCACTTCATATCAATATTGTATATAATGGGGGTGACTGAGGTGATGGGGGGCTCAGGAATGCTCCATCTCATATCATTGTATATAATGGGGGTGACTGAGGTGATGGGGAGCTCAGGAATGCTCCATCTCATATCATTATTGTATATAATGGGGGTGACTGAGGTGATGGGGGGCTCAGGAATGCTCCATCTCATATCATTATTGTATATAATGGGGTGACTAAGGTGATGGGGGGCTCAGGAATGTTCCATCTCATATCATTATTGTATATAATGGGGGTGACTGAGGTGATGGGGGGCTCAGGAATGCTCCATCTCATATCATTATTGTATATAATGGGGGTGACTGAGGTGATGGGGGGCTCAGGAATGCTCCATCTCATATCATTATTGTATATAATGGGGGTGACTGAGGTGATGGGGGGCTCAGGAATGCTCCATCTTATATCATTATTGTATATAATGGGAGTGACTGAGGTGATGGGGGGCTCAGGAATGCTCCATCTCATATCATTATTGTATATAATGGGAGTGACTGAGGTGATGGGGGGCTCAGGAATGCTCCATCTCATATCATTGTATATAATGGGGGTGAATGAGATCATGGGGGGCTCAGGAATGCTCCATCTCATATCATTGTATATAATGGGGTGACCGAGGTGATGGGGGGCTCAGGAATGCTCCATCTCATATCATCATTGTATATAATGGGGGTGACTGAGATTATGGGGGGGCTCAGGAATGTTCCATCTCATATCATTATTGTATATAATGGGGGTGACTGAGGTGATGGGGGGCTCAGGAATGCTACATCTCATATCATTATTGTATATAATGGAGGTGACTGAGGTGATGGGGGGCTCAGGAATGCTCCATCTCATATCATTATTGTATATAAAGGGGGTGACTGAGGTGATGGGGGGCTCAGGAATGCTCCATCTCATATCATTATTGTATATAATAGGGGTGAATGAGATGATGGGGGGCTCAGGAATGCTCCATCTCATATCATTATTGTATATAATGGGGGTGACTGAGGTGATGGGGGGCTCAGGAATGCTCCATCTCATATCATTTTTGTATATAATAGGGGTGACTGAGGTGATGGGGGGCTCAGGAATGCTCCATCTCACATCATTATTGTATATAATGGGGGTGACTGAGGTGATGGGGGGCTCAGGAATGCTCCATCTCATATCATTATTGTATATAATGGGGGTGACTGAGGTGATGGGGGGTTCAGGAATGCTACGTCTCATATCATTATTGTATATAATGGGGGTGACTGAGGTGATGGGGGGGGCTCAGGAATGTTCCATCTCATATCATTGTATATAATGGGGGTGACTGAGGTGATGGGGGGGCTCAAGAATGCTCCATCTCATATCATTGTATATAATGGGGGTGACTGAGGTGATGGGGGCTCAGGAATGCTCCATCTCATATCATTATTGTATATAATGGGGGTGACTGAGGTGATAGGGGGCTCAAGAATGCTCCATCTCATATCATTTTTGTATATAATGGGGGTGACTGAGGTGATGGGGGGCTCAGGAATGCTCCATCTCATATCATTATTGTATATAATGGGGGTGACTGAGGTGATGGGGGGGCTCAGGAATGCTCCATCTCATATCATTATTGTATATAATGGGGGTGACTGAGGTGATGGGGGGCTCAGGAATGCTCCATCTCATATCATTATTGTATATAATGGGGGTGACTGAGGTGATGGGGGGCTCAGGAATGCTCCATCTCATATCATTATTGTATATAATGGGGGTGACTGAGGTGATGGGGGGCTCAGGAATGCTGCATCTCATTGTATATAATGGGGGTGACTGAGGTGATGGGGGGCTCAGGAATGCTCCATCTCATATCATTATTGTATATAATGGGGGTGACTGAGGTGATGGGGGGCTCAGGAATGCTCCATCTCATTGTATATAATGGGGGTGACTGAGGTGATGGGGGGCTCAGGAATGCTCCATCTCATATCATTATTGTATATAATGGGGGTGACTGAGGTGATGGGGGCTCAGGAATGCTCCATCTCATATCATTATTGTATATAATGGGGGTGACTGAGGTGATGGGGGGCTCAGGAATGCTCCATCTCATATCATTGTATATAATGGGGTGACTGAGGTGATGGGGGGCTCAGGAATGCTCCATCTCATTGTATATAATGGGGGTGACTGAGGTGATGGGGGGCTCAGGAATGCTCCATCTCATATCATTATTGTATATAATGGGGGTGACTGAGGTGATGGGGGGTTCAGGAATGCTACATCTCATATCATTATTGTATATAATGGGGGTGACTGAGGTGATGGGGAGGGGGGGGGGGGGCTCAGGAATGCTCTATCTCATATCATTGTATATAATGGGGGTGACTGAGGTGATGGGGGGCTCAGGAATGCTCCATCTCATATCATTATTGTATATAAAGGGGGTGACTGAGGTGATGGGGGGCTCAGGAATGCTCCATCTCATATCATTATTGTATATAATGGGGGTGGCTGAGGTGATGGGGGGCTCAGGAATGCTCCATCTCATATCATTATTGTATATAATGGGGGTGACTGAGGTGATGGGGGGCTCAGGAATGTTCCGTCTCATATCATTATTGTATATAATGGGGTGACTGAGGTGATGGGGGGCTCAGGAATGCTCCATCTCATATCATTGTATATAAAGGGGGTGACTGAGGTGATGGGGGGCTCAGGAATGCTCCATCTCATATCATTATTGTATATAATGGGGGTGACTGAGGTGATGGGGGGGGGGCTCAGGAATGCTCCATCTCATATCATCATTGTATATAATGGGGGTGACTGAGATTATGGGGGGGCTCAGGAATGCTCCATCTCATATCATTATTGTATATATTGGGGGTGACTGAGGTGATGGGGGGCTCAGGAATGCTACATCTCATATCATTATTGTATATAATAGGGGTGACTGAGGTGATAGGGGGCTCAGGAATGCTCCATCTCATATCATTATTGTATATAATGGGGGTGACTGAGGTGATGGGGGGCTCAGGAATGCTCCATCTCATATCATTATTGTATATAATGGGGGTGACTGAGGTGATGGGGGGCTCAGGAATGCTCCATCTTATATCATTATTGTATATAATGGGAGTGACTGAGGTGATGGGGGGCTCAGGAATGCTCCATCTCATATTATTATTGTATATAATGAGGGTGACTGAGGTGATGGGGGGCTCAGGAATGCTCCATCTCATATCATTATTGTATATAATGGGAGTGACTGAGGTGATGGGGGGCTCAGGAATGCTCCATCTCATATCATTATTGTATATAATGAGGGTGACTGAGGTGATGGGGGGCTCAGGAATGCTCCATCTCATATCATTATTGTATATAATGGGAGTGACTGAGGTGATGGGGGGCTCAGGAATGCTCCATCTCATATCATTGTATATAATGGGGGTGAATGAGATCATGGGGGGCTCAGGAATGCTCCATCTCATATCATTGTATATAATGGGGTGACCGAGGTGATGGGGGGCTCAGGAATGCTCCATCTCATATCATCATTGTATATAATGGGGGTGACTGAGATTATGGGGGGGCTCAGGAATGTTCCATCTCATATCATTATTGTATATAATGGGGGTGACTGAGGTGATGGGGGGCTCAGGAATGCTACATCTCATATCATTATTGTATATAATGGAGGTGACTGAGGTGATGGGGGGCTCAGGAATGCTCCATCTCATATCATTATTGTATATAAAGGGGGTGACTGAGGTGATGGGGGGCTCAGGAATGCTCCATCTCATATCATTATTGTATATAATGGGGGTGACTGAGGTGATGGGGGGGCTCAGGAATGTTCCATCTCATATCATTATTGTATATAATGGGGGTGACTGAGGTGATGGGGGGCTCAGGAATGCTCCATCTCATATCATTATTGTATATAATAGGGGTGAATGAGATGATGGGGGGCTCAGGAATGCTCCATCTCATATCATTATTGTATATAATGGGGGTGACTGAGGTGATGGGGGGCTCAGGAATGCTCCATCTCATATCATTTTTGTATATAATAGGGGTGACTGAGGTGATGGGGGGCTCAGGAATGCTCCATCTCACATCATTATTGTATATAATGGGGGTGACTGAGGTGATGGGGGGCTCAGGAATGCTCCATCTCATATCATTATTGTATATAATGGGGGTGACTGAGGTGATGGGGGGTTCAGGAATGCTACGTCTCATATCATTATTGTATATAATGGGGGTGACTGAGGTGATGGGGGGGGGGCTCAGGAATGTTCCATCTCATATCATTGTATATAATGGGGGTGACTGAGGTGATGGGGGGGCTCAAGAATGCTCCATCTCATATCATTGTATATAATGGGGGTGACTGAGGTGATGGGGGCTCAGGAATGCTCCATCTCATATCATTATTGTATATAATGGGGGTGACTGAGGTGATAGGGGGCTCAAGAATGCTCCATCTCATATCATTGTATATAATGGGGGTGACTGAGGTGATGGGGGGCTCAGGAATGCTCCATCTCATATCATTTTTGTATATAATGGGGGTGACTGAGGTGATGGGGGGCTCAGGAATGCTCCATCTCATATCATTATTGTATATAATGGGGGTGACTGAGGTGATGGGGGGGCTCAGGAATGCTCCATCTCATATCATTATTGTATATAATGGGGGTGACTGAGGTGATGGGGGGCTCAGGAATGCTCCATCTCATATCATTATTGTATATAATGGGGGTGACTGAGGTGATGGGGGGCTCAGGAATGCTCCATCTCATATCATTATTGTATATAATGGGGGTGACTGAGGTGATGGGGGGCTCAGGAATGCTGCATCTCATTGTATATAATGGGGGTGACTGAGGTGATGGGGGGCTCAGGAATGCTCCATCTCATATCATTATTGTATATAATGGGGGTGACTGAGGTGATGGGGGGTTCAGGAATGCTACATCTCATTGTATATAATGGGGTGACTGAGGTGATGGGGGGCTCAGGAATGCTCCATCTCATTGTATATAATGGGGGTGACTGAGGTGATGGGGGGCTCAGGAATGCTCCATCTCATATCATTATTGTATATAATGGGGGTGACTGAGGTGATGGGGGCTCAGGAATGCTCCATCTCATATCATTATTGTATATAATGGGGGTGACTGAGGTGATGGGGGGCTCAGGAATGCTCCATCTCATATCATTGTATATAATGGGGTGACTGAGGTGATGGGGGGCTCAGGAATGCTCCATCTCATTGTATATAATGGGGGTGACTGAGGTGATGGGGGGCTCAGGAATGCTCCATCTCATATCATTATTGTATATAATGGGGGTGACTGAGGTGATGGGGGGGCTCAGGAATGTTCCATCTCATATCATTATTGTATATAATGGGGGTGACTGAGGTGATGGGGGGTTCAGGAATGCTACATCTCATATCATTATTGTATATAATGGGGGTGACTGAGGTGATGGGGAGGGGGGGGGGGGCTCAGGAATGCTCTATCTCATATCATTGTATATAATGGGGGTGACTGAGGTGATGGGGGGCTCAGGAATGCTCCATCTCATATCATTATTGTATATAAAGGGGGTGACTGAGGTGATGGGGGGCTCAGGAATGCTACATCTCATATCATTATTGTATATAATGGGGGTGACTGAGGTGATGGGGGGCTCAGGAATGCTCCATCTCATATCATTATTGTATATAATGGGGGTGAATGAGGTGATGGGGGGCTCAGGAATGCTACATCTCATATCATTGTATATAATGGGGGTGACTGAGATTATGGGGGGCTCAGGAATGCTCCATCTCATATCATTATTGTATATAATGGGGGTGGCTGAGGTGATGGGGGGCTCAGGAATGCTCCATCTCATATCATTATTGTATATAATGGGGGTGACTGAGGTGATGGGGGGCTCAGGAATGCTCCGTCTCATATCAGTATTGTATATAATGGGGTGACTGAGGTGATGGGGGGCTCAGGAATGCTCCATCTCATATCATTGTATATAAAGGGGGTGACTGAGGTGATGGGGGGCTCAGGAATGCTACATCTCATATCATTATTGTATATAATAGGGGTGACTGAGGTGATGGGGGGCTCAGGAATGCTCCATCTCATATCATTATTGTATATAATGGGGGTGACTGAGGTGATGGGGGGGGGGCTCAGGAATGCTCCATCTCATATCATCATTGTATATAATGGGGGTGACTGAGATTATGGGGGGGCTCAGGAATGCTCCATCTCATATCATTATTGTATATATTGGGGGTGACTGAGGTGATGGGGGGCTCAGGAATGCTACATCTCATATCATTATTGTATATAATAGGGGTGACTGAGGTGATAGGGGGCTCAGGAATGTTCCATCTCATATCATTATTGTATATAAAGGGGGTGACTGAGGTGATGGGGGGCTCAGGAATGCTCCATCTCATATCATTATTGTATATAATAGGGGTGAATGAGATGATGGGGGGCTCAGGAATGCTCCAACTCATATCATTATTGTATATAATGGGGTGACTGAGGTGATGGGGGGCTCAGGAATGCTCCATCTCATATCATTGTATATAATGGGGGTGACTGAGGTGATGGGGGGTTCAGGAATGCTACATCTCATTGTATATAATGGGGTGACTGAGGTGATCGGGGGCTCAGGAATGCTGCATCTCATTGTATATAATGGGGGTGACTGAGGTGATGGGGGGCTCAGAAATGCTCCATCTCATATCATTATTGTATATAATGGGGGTGACTGAGGTGATGGGGGGCTCAGAAATGCTCCATCTCATATCATTATTGTATATAATGGGGGTGACTGAGGTGATGGGGGGTTCAGGAATGCTACATCTCATTGTATATAATGGGGGTGACTGAGGTGATGGGGGGCTCAGAAATGCTCCATCTCATATCATTATTGTATATAATGGGGGTGACTGAGGTGATGGGGGGCTCAGGAATGCTCCATCTCATATCATTATTGTATATAATGGGGGTGACTGAGGTGATGGGGGGCTCAGGAATGCTACATCTCATATCATTATTGTATATAATGGGGGTGACTGAGGTGATGGGGGGCTCAGGAATGCTCCATCTCATATCATTGTATATAATGGGGGTGACTGAGGTGATGGGGGGGCTCAGGAATGCTCCATCTCATATCATTGTATATAATGGGGGTGACTGAGGTGATGGGGGGCTCAAGAATGCTCCATCTCATATCATTATTGTATATAATGGGGGTGACTGAGGTGATGGGGGGCTCAGAAATGCTCCATCTCATATCATTATTGTATATAATGGGGGTGACTGAGATGATGGGGGGGCTCAAGAATGCTCCATCTCATATCATTATTGTATATAATGGGGGTGACTGAGGTGATGGGGGGCTCAGGAATGCTCCATCTCATTGTATATAATGGGGGTGACTGAGGTGATGGGGGGCTCAGGAATGCTCCATCTCATATCATTATTGTATATAATGGGGGTGACTGAGGTGATGGGGGGGCTCAGGAATGCTCCATCTCATATCATTATTGTATATAATGGGGGTGACTGAGGTGATGGGGGGCTCAGGAATGCTCCATCTCATTGTATATAATGGGGGTGACTGAGGTGATGGGGGGCTCAGGAATGCTCCATCTCATATCATTATTGTATATAATGGGGGTGACTGAGGTGATAGGGGGCTCAGGAATGTTCCATCTCATATCATTATTGTATATAATGGGAGTGACTGAGGTGATGGGGGGCTCAGGAATGCTCCATCTCATATTATTGTATATAATGGGGGTGACTGAGGTGATGGGGGGCTCAGGAATGCTCCATCTCATATCATTGTATATAATGGGGGTGACTGAGGTGATAGGGGGCTCAGGAATGTTCCATCTCATATCATTATTGTATATAATGGGGGTGACTGAGGTGATGGGGGGCTCAGGAATGCTCTATCTCATATCATTGTATATAATGGGGGTGACTGAGGTGATGGGGGCTCAGGAATGCTCCATCTCATAACATTATTGTATATAATGGGGGTGACTGAGATGATGGAGGGCTCAGGAATGCTCCATCTCATATCATTATTGTATATAATGGGGGTGACTGAGGTGATGGAGGGCTCAGGAATGCTCCATCTCATATCATTGTTGTATATAATGGGGGTGACTGAGGTGATGGGGGGGCTCAGGAATGCTCTGTCTCATATCATTATTGTATATAATGGGGGTGACTGAGGTGATGGGGGGCTCAGGAATGCTCCATCTCATATCATTATTGTATATATTGGGGGTGACTGAGATGATGGGGGGCTCAGGAATGCTCCGTCTGATATCATTATTGTATATAATGGGGGTGAAGACGTTCACTACGAAACGTACATCGGAGCGGTACGTGGTCACATGTCCTATCACCCAACAACATCCGGATCCTTTGGCTGCCCCCCTGTGTAAGCTGGAACGCATGCCAGCGTGGAGGAGACATGGAAGGCTTTTTCTGACTGCGAAGTCACCCTGACATGCAAGCAGCCCCAGTGCCGGGTAGGCACCCACCAATGTAAGCGGCCATTTGGCTTTTTAATTTGTTTACTTTTTTAATAAATGGTTTTACGCTATGGAGACTGTTTTTGTTTCCTATGTATCCTTATCCTATCTTGAATGAGCTTGACGGGAACGATCCATGCCTATAATACCAACCACAGTCCGGCCATCCATGTGAGCAGGCACAACCCTGCACAAGCGCTAGTGACTCTCTTTTTAACTAAAGGAGTCATTGGTATCTGGTAAGCAGATATCTACTACTTCGAGGTGTTTTCCTTTTCTTATTTTCCTTTGGTGATGGAAAACCTTTTGTTTACAGCATCAAGATTGGGATAATATTGAAAGATATCACTTCAACCACTTCAAATCACTTTTTTATGTGGACAATCAATCACTATATATTTTTTTCACTATTGTGGGCACTTCAATGTGTAATCTAATTATGATTTGTCATTATTATGTTTTTCATTTTTTTGGTAATACAGGAGATTTATTTATGTAAAGCACTTGATTAGTATGGTATCTAGCGCCCCCTAGCTTTCTTACATTTTCATTTTTTTGGTAATGCAGGAGATATTTATTTAGAGCACTTGAATATTATGGTATCTAGCGCCCCCTATCTTCCTTACACTCCTTTTTTTGATTATCTATTTTTTTGATTATTCAAAAATTGGGGAGCAGCTTACACTGATTGTTTATATATTTCTGTATAAAAAAGTGCTGCGCAAATAAAAGTCCATAAACAACTGATAAAATTAAAATGGAGAAACAGGAACCACCGGTGACAGTAAATAACAGGATGGTGACTTAATCCCTCCACCGTTCTTGGATGGCCCCTCACCTCAGTTATTCGACCTGAAACAGGTCACACCACTTTAAAGGATTGGATGGATCAATCAGTGGAATACTCCTTCACCTCCTCCAATTCACAGGCTCAATTCCCAGTACTCAGTATATGGCAGATGTTGAATATAAAATATAAAGCAACAAACCATAGTGTTCTCCGTGTATAATTTATTAAAATAATGTAGGCTAAAACAAAGCACATAAAGAACGGCACTTCGAAAACACTCACATATCACCGGCACTCCGATCCGAGTGCCGGCCAGCAGGCTTGTGATCGCGATCACAAGCCTGCTGGCCGGCACTCGGATCGGAGTGCCGGTGATATGTGAGTGTTTTCGAAGTGCCGTTCTTTATGTGCTTTGTTTTAGCCTACATTATTTTAATAAATTATACACGGAGAACACTATGGTTTGTTGCTTTATATTTTATATTCAACATCTGCCATATACTGAGTACTGGGAATTGAGCCTGTGAATTGGAGGAGGTGAAGGAGTATTCCACTGATTGATCCATCCAATCCTTTAAAGTGGTGTGACCTGTTTCAGGTCGAATAACTGAGGTGAGGGGCCATCCAAGAACGGTGGAGGGATTAAGTCACCATCCTGTTATTTACTGTCACCGGTGGTTCCTGTTTCTCCATTTTAATTTTATCAGTTGTTTATGGACTTTTATTTGCGCAGCACTTTTTTATACATTTATGCTTTTGAGGTATTTTTTGAATTGACCTTAGTGTCTGCTTGCATTTAATTTATCAGTCAGCGCTGAATTTAATTACACTATTTTTATGTTTATATATTTCCACAAATTTTCTTTATTGTTGGGAATGTTTTCTTACTAGATGTATCACCAGTATATGTAATTCATATATATTATCTGCTATCGACACCACTGGCGCAAAGGTTTTTACTATTTTCTATATAATGGGGGTGACTGAGGTGATGGGGGGCTCAGGAATGCTCCATCTCATATCATTATTGTATATAATGGGGGTGACTGAGGTGATGGGGGGCTCAGGAATGCTCCATCTCATATCATTATTGTATATAATGGGGGTGACTGAGGTGATGGGGGGCTCAGGAATGCTCCATCTCATATCATTATTGTATATAATGGGGGTGACTGAGGTGATGGGGGGCTCAGGAATGCTACATCTCATATCATTATTGTATATAATGGGGGTGACTGAGGTGATGGGGGGCTCAGAAATGCTCCATCTCATATTATTGTATATAATGGGGTGAATGAGGTGATGGGGGGCTCAGGAATGCTCCATCTCATATCATTGTATATAATGGGGTGAATGAGGTGATGGGGGGCTCAGGAATGCTCCATCTCATATCATTATTGTATATGCTTGATAAACATAAGTGGTTGGACTATAACCAGGGGATAGTTCAGACAGATCTCCCAATCCCTTGTAAACATATAACATAAAGAGGAAGAGAAAAGAGGAAAACCTTTTTCTCCAAAGCAAATGGGATTTTGCAAGGAAATACTATGTCCATCAGTAGTAGGTAAAGATCAATTAAGTTGATAAAAATATACAAATTTTATTTAAATATAATTAAAATATATAACAAAAATTGACATTTTAAGAAAATGTGACCATCCAGTAGTATATTTCAGAATTCATACCTCACTATCAGCCAACATGTTTCGCAAAGAACTTTTCGCTTCATCAGGGCTAGACACGATATCACTGATTCATATTAACTACTAATAAAGGTAAAAAGAACAGAGCAATCACCACCATTCGCCAGGCGTCATCTGTTGAACCAACTGGTGCAGATTATCCCTGGGTGCCAGATCCCAAAAGGACGATACCAATAGGAGGAGTGGACCACACAATGAAGGGCAGAAATCTGGTAAAACCCGTACCCTAGTGAGAAAGAGGGAGGAAGAAGCCTAAGCGTAGCTCCTAATCAGGAGAGTATATTTCTGCCCAAGATTGTTGCTGGATTTGCACAGTTGATTTTGCAATTTTTGCAGTTTATTTATATTTTCTGCACATATTTGATACACAGAAGAAATATTATAGTGTCATTAGCATTGATTTATGAACTCTGCACTTTGAAACCAGTCACTTTATCCATTACTGTGGTTATTGTTTGTATTATTTATTTATTTTTACTTATGTGCATTGTACTGCTACCTTTAGCAGCATTTTTTCCATTGATGTGAACAGCGCAGCACCAACCCCCATTTAACATATTCTTTGCATGGATATGGATTGATCCCTATTCGGTGCTTGTAGCAGTTTTTTTCTGATCCTCCCACACATTGTCGTGCAGGAATAAACGTATACTCGATCTTTGTACAGCACTGTGGTATATGTCAGAGCTATATAAATGTATAATAATAATAGTGTGTGACTGTGGGGGAGAGGACATGTCATGTCAGAGCTATAACACAGTAAACAAGATATAAATCTGTAAAATGTTGTATTTCTGGTTTTCTGTCTTCTTCGGTAGAAATATCTTTGATGAATATTTTTGTTGTGAAGAATTATGTGTCAGATTTCTGTCTCTAGGGGTTTTGTACAGAAATATGAAGAAACATTCATTAGGGAGATATTTTTGGTCTGTGGAGGGGGAGGGGGTCACGGTACAGATAATGATCGTTCTCGGTGAAAAGGGCTCGGCTGTTTTCTGTAATAGGAAAGTGAGGTTGATTTGGTTTCTATGAAATAAACGCACAGCCATACTGTGATGAGGCTGATATAAGAAGCGCCCATTACACCTCCATCTCTCATGTAGAAGAGAAGAGGAGGGAGGCAGACATCCCACAACCTGCAAAAACTAATTTCAGGGAGGTGAGGCTTCATGCCAGTGCAGACCCCCCCAATAAAATGCAGCCTTACCAGTGCCCATGAAATGCAGCCTGATCACACAGGGACTGGGCTGGTTGTCCTGGGCTCTGGCTGCTAGTGTCTGGCTGCTGGAGCGGGGCTGCTGGTCCTGGGGTCTGGCTGCTGGTCCTGGGGTCTGGCTGCTGGTCCTGGGGTCTGGGTCCTGGGATCTGGCTGCTGGGGCCAAGGGTCCGGCTGCTGGTCCTGGAGCCTGAGGTCTAGCTGCAAAAGAGCTGGTGAGGCATCCCAGTCAGCCAATTCAGTACAGACCCCCCTCCCGCAGTGCAGACCCCTCTCCCACAGTACAAACTCCTCTCCCGCAGTACAGACCCCTCTCCCGCAGTGCAGACCCCCCTCCCGCAGTGCAGACCCCCCTCCCGCAGTGCAGACCCCCCTCCCTCAGCGCAGACCCCCCTCCCTCAGCGCAGACCCCTCTCCCGCAGCACAGACCCCTCTCCCACAGCACAGACCCCTCTCCCACAGCACAGACCCCTCTCCCGCAGCACAGACCCCTCTCCCGCAGTACAGACCCCTCTCCCACAGTACAGACACCCCCTCCCGCAGTGCAGACCCCTCTCCCGCAGTAAAAACTCCTCTCCTGCACTCCCGCAGTACAGACCCCTCTTCCCGCAGTGCAGACCCCTCTCCTGCAGTGCAGACCCCCCTCCCACCTTTCGGACCCCCCTCCTGCAGTACAGATCCCTCTCCCTCAGTACAGACCCCTCTCCCACATTACATACTCCCCTCTCTCAGTGCAGACCCCTCTCCCTCAGTGCAGACACCTCTCCCTCAGTGCAGACCCCCCTCCCTCAGTGCAGACCCCCCTCCCTCAGTGCAGACCCCCCTCCCTCAGTGCAGACCCCCCTCCCTTAGTGCAGACCCCCCTCCCGCAGTACAGACCCCCCTCCCGCAGTACAGACCCCTCTCCCACAGTACAGACCCCTCTCCCGCAGTACAGACCCCTCTCCCACAGTACAGACCCCTCTCCCTCAGTGCAGACCCCTCTCCATCAGCATAGACCCCCCTAAGTGCACACTCCCCTCCATCAGCAAAGACCCCTCAGCATATACACCCCCTCCATCAGTATAGACCCAAGGGCAGATCCTCCTCCCTCAGCATAGACCCCCTAAGTGCAGACTTCCCCCTCCATCAGCATAACCCCCCTCAGTGCAGACTGCCTCTCTCCACTTGTGCTAGTAGTCCCCCCTCCCATAGTGCCCCAAGCATTTGTCCAGACATGCTGGTAGGTTAATTAGATCCTGTCTAAATTGGCCCTAGTATGTATGAATGTGAGTTGGGACCTTAGAGTGTAAGATCCTTGAGGGTAGGGAATGATGTGAATGTACAATGTATATGTAAAGCGCTGCGTAAATTGACAGCGCTATATAAGTACCTAAAATAAAAATTAAAAATGTACAAATACAGTACACTGTTCAGACCTCAGAACAATGCAGGATATGCACAGCAGCGTGTCCCTCCATGGACTTCCTCATCTATCCTGTGTACAGTAGCGTGGGAGGAGCTGCAGTGCAGAGGGCTGGAGGGGCGGGGTACCGATCTGAGCTGAGAGCCAGGGGAAACTTTTCGGGGAGGGAGAGGCTCAGATCAGTGGGGTGTGTGGAACGTGCGATGCCACTGCCCACAGGTGTCACCCGGATGCGGCCCAGACCCCCCTCCCGCAGTGCAGACCCCCCTCCCGCAGTACGGACCCCCCTCCCGCAGTACAGACCCCTCTCCCTCGGTACAGACCCCTCTCCCTCGGTACAGACCCCCTCCCTCAGTACAGACCCCCTGTCAGAGGGTTAACACAGTCAGAGCCTGTCAGTATCGGCGCGTCCCGGTGCGCCTGCGTGGTAGAGCTGCACATCAACATGTACGGGCACACGATCGACGGGTACGAGCGCGTGACCCGAACAGGTTAGCACATGTGGGCACACGAACGCATGCACGTACAGCGGGACGTCCCCTTGGCGGGCCTATATAAAGGCAGCTATGCCTTGTGCTCATTGCTGGTTTGTCTTCTCAGCTTCCAGTGTTCCCATTTATCCTCTGCATACCTGTTCCTGCCTATAGTGACCCGGACCGTTTGACTACTCTGCTTATCCTCTCTCCAGTGTTTGACCCTCGGCTTGATTAAAGACTCCTCTGTGTATCTTCTCTCCAGTGTTTGACCCTCAGCCTGCTAAACGGACTTGTCTTGCTTAACCCTGTGCTTGCTACTACGATTACCTGGTGTTTGACCCTCGGCCTGCTTAAGGACTTGCCTTGCTGAAACCTGTGCTTGCTACTACGATTACCTGGTGTTTGACCCTCGGCCTGCTAAAGGACTTGTCTTGCTTAACCCTGTGCTTCTCCTCAGCTCTGTTCCTGGTTCCAGGTCAAGTGTTGGAGTCCCTGCCAGTCTTCTCTCCAGCTTAGCAACCAGTCCACATTACATGGGTTCTACACGTCTAGAGACACCTTGGTGACCTGCACACCTGCTGGCAACCCGTGCCTCTCTGTGCCTGATACCCTCTGTACCACCTTCAGGGGTATCTCGCACCGAGTTGCTAGGGAAGCCGCTCTCAGCATTCCGGCCTTGGTGAGTACCTGACAGTACAAACCAGCCATGTCAGAGGCCGACAGAGCCGGCTCTCCCCTCGAGGCCCTCTGCCAGCAGGTTACAGCCCTTACACAGGCTGTCCAGAGACTGCAGGATGGATACTTCCAAATTGAGGGTTGCCTTCAACACCTAACAACTTCCTCGGCTCCCCTGGAGCACCTTCAGCTTCACCCAGTGGGGTTTCTTCTTCCCAAAGCCAAGTCAACCCAGTCATGATGACCATCCCTGAACCTAGGGTTCCCATTCCAGAACAGTTTTCCGGAATTCGAAAGAAATTCAGAGCTTTCAAAAACGCTTGTCAGCTTTACTTGGCCCTTCAACCCAGGACTTTCCATTCTGAAGCTGTAAAAGTGGGGTTTGTCATTTCGCTTTTATCAGAAGAACCTCAAGCTTGGGCCCATAACCTTTTAGAACAGAAAAGCTCCCTGTTGGATACGGTAGAAACTTTTTTCAACGCTATGGCACAGCTGTATGATGACCCACAATGCACTGCCACAGCTGAGTCCATCTTACACACCCTGACCCAGGGAAAGAGACCAGTGGAAGACTACACCGTTGAATTCCGGAAATGGTCTGGGGACACCAACTGGAATGAGGCTGCTCTAAAATACCAGTATCGCCAAGGTCTATCGGAAAACTTTAAAGATGAATTGGCTCGGATGGATACTCCTTCCTCCCCGGAAGAATTAATACAACTAGCAATTAAGCTTGACAGACGCCTGCGTGAACGCCGCTCTGAGCGCTTCCAGTCCTGGATGTTATCTCGCATTCCTCCTGTTCCAGCACCTTCTGCCGTACCTTCCTCTTCCTCGGACCACGAACCAATGCAGTTGGGATTGGTACATTCTCCACTCACCCCTGATGAAAGACTCTGCCGGCGCCAAGCCAACCTTTGCCTTTATTGTGGGGAAGCCGGTCATTTCTTACGCAACTTCCCCGTGAGACCCAGTAAGTGCCAGCCACAGTACACTGCGAACTTTCAAGTTACCGGCTCTACCCAATCTCACTTTGTCCTTCCGGTCTCATTACAAGTGGCGGAAGAGGAGGCTCGGCTGCTGGCCATCATTGACTCCGGAGAATGCAGTTGTTTCCTGGATGCATCTCTGGCTCACACCCTGCATATTCCCCTCCAAGACAAGAAACAACCTCTGCAGATACATCTAGCCGACGGATCCCTACCATGTTCGGGAGTTGTTACCCAAGAAACCAAACCTATTCAGCACCTCCACAGACTCTGGCCACCAAGAATTCCTTTGCTTTAACATTATCAGCTCACCTATGTTTCCTGTTATCCTGGGTTTCCCCTGGTTACAAGCTCATGACCCTAAAATCAGTTGGTCCAAGAAAGAAATCCTCTTCTCATCTATGTACTGCTCTCAACATTGTTTTGTGCCTACCACCAGCACACCGGCCTCCTGCTTGGCCCTTCAGCCAATACCAGATAATCTTCAGCATGTCCCTGCAGTATACCATGAATTTCTGGACATTTTTGATAAAAAAAAGGCTGACAGCTTACCACCTCATTGCTCCTATGATTGTCCCATTGACCTTTTACCTGGATCCGAGATTCCTTTTGGTCACATATTTCCACTATCTTAAACTGAGTTGGAAGCTCTTCGTTCCTATATTGACAAAAACCTGGAAAAGAAGTTCATCCGCCCTTCCTCTTCTCCAGCTGGGGCGGGTATCTTTTTTGTCGAAAAAAAGGATGGATCTTTAAGGCCCTGTGTAGACTATAGAGAACTAAATAAGATCACTGTGAAGAATAGATACCCGTTGCCTCTCATCTCTGAACTATTCCAGTGCTTCAGAACTGCCCAAGTGTTTACCAAACTAGACCTACGGGGAGCATACAATCTTGTTCGGATACGTGCCGGGGATGAGTGGAAAACAGCCTTTAGATCCAGGTTTGGGCACTTTGAATATCTTGTGATGCCTTTTGGACTCTGCAACGCCCCGGCCACGTTCCAACACCTAGTCAATGACATTTTCCGTGAGTACCTAGATAACTTTGTGATTGTATATCTTGATGATATTTTGATTTTCTCCACCTCACTAGAAGTACATCACACCCATGTAAAGAAGGTACTCTCGGTTCTCAGGAAACATGGCCTATTCTTGAAAGGGGAGAAATGTGAGTTTGAAAAGACCACCATCCAGTTCCTTGGGTTCATCATCTCCACAAAAGGGGTCGCAATGGACCCACAAAAGGTTAGAACCATCCAGGAGTGGCCAGCTCCTTCAGATAAGAAGAGAATCCAGCGGTTTGTTGGCTTTGCCAATTTTTACCGCAGGTTCATTAGAGGATTCTCTCCAATCATTTCTCCCATTACTCGACTCACCCGCCAGCAAGCCAAGTTTCAATGGACCCAAGAAGCCCAAGAAGCCTTTGATAAATTGACAACACCCAGATCCAGCTTTATCATATGTACTGGAAGTAGATGCCTCCGAATCAGCGACAGGTGCAATCCTGTCCCAACGGAGCGGTCCGAAGGCCCTTCTTTATCCAGTTGCCTTTGCTTTTCACAAGTTAAGCCCACCTGAAAGGAACTATGACGTCGGTGATCGAGAACTACTGGCTATAAAATTTGCTCTGGAGGAGTGGAGGTACTTGCTGGAGGGTGCGTCCCAACCCATAATGATCTTTACTGATCATAGGAACCTGGAATATCTCCGAACGGCCAAGCGACTCCGACCTCGACAAGCCCGATGGGCATTATTTTTCTCCAGATTTAATTTTCACATCTCCTACCGACCGGGTTCCAAGAACGGAAAAGCGGATGCACTCTCCCGAATGTTTCCAGAAGTCAATGAGGCAACTGAGCCTGGGACTATCTTATCCCCACATAACTTCCTTCTTATCCAGCCTGATCTCAAAACTGCCATTAAAGAGGCATCCAGTCAATGCACAGAACCTGAAGTACCCTCATTAAGGAAGAGGGATGGCCTACTGTGGGCCCAAAATAAAATATTTGTTCCTTCTCCAGTGAGACTTCAAGTATTACAGAACTTCCATGACCATAGGTTGGCAGGGCACTTTGGAATCCGGAAAACCTCAGAATTAGTTCATCGCTCCTACTGGTGGCCGGGTTGGAGTCAGGACTGTAAGAACTATGTCCAATCCTGTATTACGTGTCAACGTAACAAAGGGTCGAACACTATGGCTTGGGGGCTCCTGAGACCTTTGCCTGTCCCTGAACGTCCATGGAAGGAGGTCTCTATGGACTTCATTGTAGAACTTCCCCCTCTGAAAAATTTACTACCATCTTAGTGGTGGTTGAGTGCAGACTCCCCCCTCCATCAGCATAAACCCCCCTCAGTGCAGACTGCCTCTCTCCACTTGTGCTAGTAGTCCCCCCTCCCATAGCACCCCAAGCATTTGTCCAGACATGCTGGTAGGGTAATTAGATCCTGTCTAAATTGGCCCTAGTATGTATGAATGTGAGTTGGGACCTTAGAGTGTAAGCTCCTTGAGGGTAGGGAATGATGTGAATGTACAATGTATATGTAAAGCGCTGCGTAAATTGACAGCGCTATATAAGTACCTAAAATAAAAATAAAAAATGTACAAATACAGTACACTGTTCAGATCTCAGAACAATGCAGGATATGCACAGTGGCGTGTCCCTCCATGGACTTCCTCATCTATCCTGTGTACAGTAGTGTGGGAGGAGCTGCAGTGCAGAGGGCTGGAGGGGCGGGGTACCGATCTGAGCCGAGAGCCAGGGGAAACTTTTCGGGGAGGGAGAGGCACAGATCAGTGGGGTGTGTGGATCATGCGATGCCACTGCCCACAGGTGTCACACGGATGCGGCCCAGACCCCCCTCCCGCAGTACAGACCTCTCTCCCTCGGTACAGACCACTCTCCCTCGGTACAGACCCCCCTCCCACAGTACAGACCCCTCTCCCTCAGTGCAGACCCCTATCCCACAGTACAGACCCCCCTCCCGCAGTACAGACCCCTCTCCCTCAGTACAGACCCCCCTCCCGCAGTACAGACCCCCCCTCCCGCAGTACAGACCCCTCTCCCACAGTACAGACCCCTCTCCCACAGTACAGACCCCTCTCCCACAGTGCAGACCCCCCTCCCTCAGTGCAGACCCCCCTCCCTCAGTGCAGACCCCCCTCCCTCAGTGAAGACCACTCTCCCACAGTACAGACCCCTCTCCCTCAGTGTAGATCCCTCTCCATCAGCATAGACCCCCTAAGTGGACACCCTCCTCCATCAGCAAAGACTCCTCAGCATATACACCCCCTTCCATCAGTATAGACCCCCCAGGGCAGATCCCCCTCCCTCAGCATAGACCCCCTAAGTGCAGACTCCCCCCTCCATCAGCATAACCCCCCTCAGTGCAGACTGCCTCTCTCCACTTGTGCTAGTAGTCCCCCCTCCCATAGCGCCCCAAGCATTTGTCCAGACATGCTGGTAGGTTAATTAGATCCTGTCTAAATTGGCCCTAGTATGTATGAATGTGAGTTGGGACCTTAGATTGTAAGCTCCTTGAGGGTAGGGAATGATGTGAATGTACAATGTATATGTAAAGCGCTGCGTAAATTGACAGCGCTATATAAGTACCTAAAATAAAAATTAAAAATGTACAAATACAGTACACTGTTCAGACCTCAGAACAATGCAGGATATGCACAGCAGCATGTCCCTCCACGGACTTCCTCATCTATCCTGTGTACAGTAGTGTGGGAGGAGCTGCAGTGCAGAGGGCTGGAGGGGCGGGGTACCGATCTGAGCTGAGAGCCAGGGGAAACTTTTCGGGGAGGGAGAGGCACAGATCAGTGGGGTGTGTGGATCGTGCAATGCCACTGCCCACAGGTGTCACCCGGATGCGGCCCAGACCCCCCTCCCGCAGTGCAGACCCCCCTCCCGCAGTACGGACCCCCCTCCCGCAGTACAGACCCCTCTCCCTCGGTACAGACCCCTCTCCCTCGGTACAGACCCCTCTCCCTCGGTACAGACCCCTCTCCCTCGGTACAGACCCCTCTCCCACAGTACAGACCCCTCTTCCACAGTGCAGACCCCTCTCCCACAGTGCAGACCCCTCTCCCACAGTGCAGACCCCTCTCCCTCAGTACAGACCCCTCTCCCTCAGTACAGACCCCTCTCCCTCAGTACAGACCCCTCTCCCACAGTACAGACCCCTCTCCCACAGTACAGACGCCTCTCCCACAGTACAGACCCCTCTCCCACAGTGCAGACTCCTCTCCCACAGTGCAGACCCCTCTCCCTCAGTACAGACCCCTCTCCCACAGTACAAACCCCCTCCCTCAGTGCAGACCCCCCTCCCGCAGTACAGACTCCTCTCCCACGGTACAGACCCCTCTCCCTCGGTACAGACCCCTCTCCCACGGTACAAATCCCCTCCCTCAGTGCAGACCCCCCTCCCTCAGTGCAGACCCCCCTCCCGCAGTGCAGACCCCCCTCCCGCAGTACAGACCCCCCTCCCGCAGTACAGACCCCCCTCCCACAGTACAGACCCCTCTCCCACAGTACAGACCCCTCTCCCTCAGTGCAGACCCCCTCCCACAGTACAGACCCCCTCCCACAGTACAGACCCCCTCACGCAGTATAGACACCTCCCCCTCAGTACAGACCTCAGTATAGACACCCCTTCTCCATCAGTATAGACCCCCAGTGCAGCCACCCCACCATCAACATAGACCCCCCTAAGTGCAGACCCCCTCCATCAGCATAGACCCCCCTAAGTGCAGACCCCCCTCCATCAGCATAGACCCCCTCAGCATATACACCCCCCTCCATCAGTATAGACCCCCCAGTGCAGACTCCCCCTCCATCAACATAACCCCCTTCAGTGCAGACCGCCTCTCTCCACTTGTGCTAGTAGTCCCTCCTCCCATAGCTCCCCCAGCATTTGTCCAAACATGCTATTGGGTTAATTAGATCCTGTCTAAATTGTCCACAGATCAGTGGGGTGTGTGGATCGTGCGATGCCACTGCCCACAGGTGTCACCCAAATGTGACCCACACCCCCGTCTCTTCATAACAACGCCACTTCCTCCGCCCACCCCCCTCCTTCCCTGCTGAATTGACCAGACAAAAAAAAGTACCTGTACCCATGCAGCAACCAAAGCAGACTGGGGACTGCAGTATGGGCTGTCCCCCCTCTGCCTTAGCTTGCAGCACCTTACATCCGCCTGTCACTCAGCCACAGACAGAGCGGCCGTACTCAATTCGGCTGTTCAGGCTGCTCTGTCTGTCTGTGCCTGAGTGTCAGGCACAGCCGGGAGATCACCCTGCACTTGCGGGTGTCCGGGAGCCCACAGCCAAATGTGGGAGGCTCCCGCGGCTCACGGGAGACTTGAGATGTCTGGGGAGGAGCTTAAGGTTTGGTCTGAACACAAATGGGTACAAATCCCCGAACATTTACCGGTTTGGTGGGGGTTGAACGTCATACATAATCTCGGTATTACTTCCACTATTACACATGATGGCTTCCCATTGTCACTGGTTGCTAAGGAACCAGCCAGTGCAGCACTGCCGAGTCCTTAACAGTAATATCACTGGCCCCATTCACATACATAATGGGAACCTCCAGCCATGGAAACAAAGGAGCCAGGATAGGTAAAGAAATGGCAAAAGGGTTCCCTGACCTCATATCTGACCCTTTAGTTCTGATATGAATTTTAAGGGGTACCCCACAAAAAATAAGAAAATAATTTTATGAGGTCTCCCCATATTCTATACCAGACCTTCCTAGTCTGATTTGTATTCAAGAGAAACTCCACACCAAAATCAAGAAAAGAAAAGTTCCCCTAAATATCATACCAGACCTTTTTCCAAGCCTCGCTGGCCAGGAACGGGGGAAGATGATGAGCATGCAGCTTCCCCCTTGTGACGGGACTCACTTTGGCCGGGGGGGCCCACGGAATCCAGCTTCCCTTAGAGAGGTTGGGAAACTCCTTTTTCGGTTCCCTGGCCCCTCTTATGTGTAAGTTATTCAGTGTCTATTAGGGGCACAGGGTGCCTGAGAACCCCAGTCAGGTTTGCCCTAACCAGACTCATCGTACAATCACACCAGACTCAACAATACTCTGCAAGAAATATATGTAGATAAATTAAAGGGGTTGTAAAGGTATTTTTTTTTTTTTTTAAATAACAAACATGTTATACTTACCTTCACTGTGCAGCTCGTTCTGCACAGAGTGGCCCCGAACCTGCTCTTCTGGGGTCCCTCGGCGGCTGTTTCAGCTCCTCCCCGCAAGCATTAATCACCTTAATGCGAGCTCCCTCGCATGGTGGTTAGTGCTTGTGGGCGCGCTCCCGTGATACAGCCGGCGGCTATAGCCGCTCACTGTATCACTCGGCCCCGCCCCCAGCGCGCCGTGTCATTGGATGTGATTGACAGCAGCGCGAGCCAATGGCTGCGCTGCTTCCAATCCATCCACTGTAGCCAATCAGCGGCCAGGGTGAGCGGAGGAATAGATGTCGGGAACGCGAAGCTGACTTTCGAGGCGTCAGGTAAGTAAAACGGGGGGGCTGGGGGCGGCGGTATTGTCAGAAGTTTTTTCACCTTAACGCATAGAATGCATTAAGGTGAAAACATTTTTACCTTTACAACCCCTTTAATTCCACTGTATCAGACTGCTGGGACATTGTATTAGCTTTGTCTCATAGCCTGTTGTAGGTCATTGCCATGCAGTACGTGAAACCCGATTAATCAAAGCATTGCTTAGATGTGGATTTCATAGCTAATTAGATCCCCTATTGCTTCTGTCTGTCTTCTCATATATGTGTTTTATACTTGTGAGAATGTTTATTGTACAGTACTTTGTATCCAGGGTGTAGGTGCCATAAAGTCTGGTCACCTAGGCTGGTTTAAGTGACTAGTTAATTAGCTGATGTTAATTATATCACTGTCAGCTATTAGTTGCTATACGGTGGATTTCTCCAACAGCCCTTCCTGCTGATAAGGCTGTCTACATGCCCAGCTACTGACTGAATTATTTGTTGAAAAGGTTGAATGTACCTGTGTCTCATGTTACTGGATGTACAGTTTACCCCGCCCTGTGTCATCATGCAAAGAAGAGGGGATTGTCCCCATAGTGCCTGTGTTTCAATAAACAGTTGATGTTTCACGACACCCTACACTGTGTCCCGACAAGTGAATGGGTGAGCTAAGGGGTCTTAGATCATTCTGGTACTGGGCAAGGGAAGCTTATACAATGTACATACTCTTCTTGAGTACTGGGGTCCGTCACACCCCTCCTTAACCATACCAGGCCACATCCCTTCAACATGGAGTGTAACTATCCAAGGAAGACCCCCATGAAATACACCTTGTCCCAGTGTTGGTGAAGAAAAAGGCCTCTTCCCTACAACACTGGCTGGTGTTTGTGGTGGGATGGGGGCTTATCAGAATCTGGGAGCCCCTTTTAACAATAAGGTCTGGTTTACACCTTTGCATTTTTTATTGCGATTTGCAGAAACGCACTACAGTCCATTTAACATGGTTTCTTATGGAACACGTTCACATTTATGCATCTTTCAGCTGCCGCAGTAATGGATAAAGTGACTAGTTTCAAAGTGCAGAGTGCATAAATCAATGGTAATAACACTATAATATTTCTTCTGTGTATCAAATATGTGCAGAAAATATAAATAAACTGAGCAAAAATTGCAAAATCAACAGTGCAAATCCAGCAACAATCTTCCTGTGCAAAGTGCTAATGACCTGTGCAAAAATGCATGACTAAGGAATGTGCCTATTTGTTAGGCTCTCGTGAATAACATTCTGCTCCCTTCCACACCCTTACCAGTAGGGATGAGCCGAACACCCCCCTGTTCGGTTCGCACTAGAACATGCGAACAGGAAAAAAGTTTGTTCGAACACGTGAACACCGTTAAAGTCTATGGGACACGAACATGAATAATCAAAAGTGCTAATTTTAAAGGCTTATATGCAAGTTATTGTCATAAAAAGTGTTTGGGGACCTGGGTCCTGCCCCAGGGGACATGGATCAATGCAAAAAAAGTTTTAAAAACGGCCTTTTTTTGGGAGCAGTGATTTTAATAATGTTTAAAGTCAAACAATAAAAGTGTAATATCCCTTTAAATTTCATACCTGGGGCGTGTCTATAGTATAGAAAACATGGTAAGTGCAGCGCAATAAATAATGCAATAATCTATATTAAAATATAAAAGTCCCCAATGCTCAAATGCTCAATTGCTCAAATGCACTGTAAACTTTCGGTGGCCGAAGGAGATACGATCCTGTGTACAGTATTCAATATGTGCTTACCAGACGATGTGGACCTCTGCAAAGCAGGGGTCAAACTCACATGTCTCCCCTCAGGGATGATGATCTGCTGGATGCTGACACTGGAACGGAACACAGCCAGCAACGATTCCTGATATCCACAAGCAAACTTCCAGCTAAAAGAGCCCCAAAAGGATACAGGAGTCCGGATCAGGGTTTCCTCACAGGTTACTCCCAGGTGACCATGAATGAGAACACAGAAAGGAATACTTTCTAAGAGTAGTCCGTTTATTGAAATAAAAAACACACTGTAGCGTGCGAGCGCTCACAGGCGCTAAGACAATGCATACAAAACTGTCAGGCTGCGGTGCACAAGCAGACCCGACTTGCAGAGACAGGCAGCGGGTGACGTCTAAGTGAAAGCTCCACCCCTGTACGCGGCGTTACATCCTATTGGACTTCGTCAGCGAGGGGTGGAGCCTGACGTTCACCCAGGGTATTATATGATAAGCGGACGGTGTCCGACCAGGCTCAAAGACACCAGGAAGTGGAAAGCTTCCTTGGTGACCGGACCATAGCAACAATGTGTCTGCTGAAGGAAACTAAGTAAAAACAGCCTCTGTGGTGGGACCAAAACGATCCATGATTTGTATCTATAAATAAAGACACACACCACCTTGCTGTACACGGATAATAATTAAAAAGTACTAAGGATAAAATAGACCTCATTCCAATTTATAATAGTATTAAAAGATCTATTAAAAAATATATGTTAAAGAGGTCTCCCGCTGCCACCTCTGTAAATACAAACCAACCAGTGCAAAAAAAAAAAAATTTTAAAAGGAATTCTTATAACATATAAAAATATTCAAAGATAATAGTTGACAAAACTTATTAAAATAAATTAAAAGTCAGATTCCCATCAAAATCAAATTTTATACGACTATTTATTTGATATAAAGCAATTAAGGTCAAATTCCACATTCAACCCCTTAGGAAACAACACCTGAGTCTTATGTATCCACATGGATTCCCGTTGGCTCAATTGCCTAATGTAGTTGCCTCCCCTCCAATGTGGGTTAACTCTTTCTATGCCCCAAAATTTTAAATATTTAGGATTACGATCGTGGTACCTCCTGAAATGTTTGGAGACATTGTGTGTAATGAGTCCTTTTTTAATATTGTTTACGTGCTCCGCGATGCGGACTCCCATAGGTCTTGAGGTCCTCCCTATGTATTGGAGTCCGCACTCGCATTCTAGCATGTAAACAACCCCTACCGTATTACACGTAATGAATTGTTTTATCTGATAATGCTTATTAGTGACGGATGCTGTAAACTCTTTCTTTCTTTTCTTATTCCCTTTACATTGTTTACAAGCCGGGCAGCTGCCACACGCATAAAAACCTGTAAGGAAATTATAAATCCTATTTTCTTCCTTAAACATAGGGGGATCAACCACGCTAGGTGCTAAATGCCTGTAAAGGGGCGCATGTTTCCCGTGTTTAGAACAGTCTGACAGCAAAATGACATTTCAAAGGAAAAAAGCCATTTAAAACTACTGAATTGCCTACCCGACAATACACATAGAAGTTCATTGATAAAAACGGCATGGGAATTCCCCACAGGGGAACCCCAAACCAAAATTAAAAAAAAAAATGACGTGGGGGTCCCCCTAAATTCCATACCAGGCCCTTCAGGTCTGATATGGATATTAAGGGGAACCCCGGCCAAAATTTTTTAAAAAAATGACGTGGGGGGTCCCCTTCAGGTCTGGTATGGATTTTAAGGGGAACTCCTCGCCAAAAAAAAAACAGCGTGGGGTCCCCCCAAAAATCCATACCAGACCCTTATCTGAGCACGCAACCTGACAGGCCGCAGGAAAAGAGGGGGGACGAGAGAGCACCCCCCCCTCCTGAACCGTACCAGGCCACATGCCCTCAACATTGGGAGGGTGCTTTGGGGTAACCCCCCAAAACACCTTGTCCCCATGTTGATGAGGACAAGGGCCTCATCCCCACAACCCTGGCCGGTGGTTGTGGGGGTCTGCGGGCGGGGGGCTTATCGGAATCTGGAAGCCCCCTTTAACAAGGGGACCCCCAGATCCCGCCCCCCCGTGTGAGATGGTAAGGTACCCCTACCATTTCACTAAAAAACAGTCAAAAATGTTAAAAATGACAAGAGACAGTTTTTGACAATTCCTTTATTTAAATGCTTCTTCTTTCTTCTATCTTCCTTCATCTTCTTCTTCTGGTTCTTCTGGCTCTTCTGGTTCTTCCTCCGGCGTTCTCGTCCAGCATCTCCTCCGCGTCGTCTTCTATCTTCTTCTCCTCGGGCCGCTCCGCACACATGGCATGGGGGAGGCTCCCGCTCTTCTCTTCATCTTCTTTTCTTCATCTTCTTCTCTTCTTCATTTTCTTCTCCGGGCCGCTCCACATCCATGCTGGCATGGAGGGAGGCTCCCGCTGTGTGACGGCGTCTCCTCTTCTGACGGTTCTTAAATAATGGGGGTGGGGCCACCCGGTGACCCCGCCCCCTCTGATGCACGGGACATGACGGGACTTCCCTGTGACATCACAGGGAAGTCCTGTCAAGTCACCGTGCATCAGAGGGGGCGGAGTCACCGGGGGGCCCCGCCCCCCGTTATTTAAGAACTGTCAGACGAGGAGACGCCGTCACACAGCGGGAGCCTCCCTCCATGCCAGCATGGGTGCTGAGCGGCCCGGAGAAGAAAATGAAGAAGAAGAGAAGAAGAGAAGAAAAGAAGAAGATGAAGAAAAGATGAAGAGAAGAGCGGGACCCTCCCCCCATGCCATGGGTGAGGAGCGGCCCGAGGAGAAGAAGATAGAAGAGATGCTGGACGAGAACGCCGGAGGAAGAACCAGAAGAGCCAGAAGAACCAGAAGAAGATGAAGGAAGATAGAAGAAAGAAGAAGCATTTAAATAAAGGAATTGTCAAAAACTGTCTCGTCATTTTTAACATTTTTGACAGTTTTTTAGTGAAATGGTAGGGGTACCTTTGTACCCCCTTACCATCTCACACAGGGGGGGCTTTGATCTGGGGGTCCCCTTGTTAAAGGGGGCTTCCAGATTCCGATAAGCCCCCCACCCGCAGACCCCAACAACCACCGGCCAGGGTTGTGGGGATGAGGCCCTTGTCCTCATCAACATGGGGACAAGGTGTTTTGGGGGGCTACCCCAAAGCACCCTCCCAATGTTGAGGGCATGTGGCCTTGGGGGGACACCATGCTGTTTTTTGGGTTTTTTGGCGCGGGGTTCCTCTTAAAATCCATACCAGACCTGAAGGGCCTGGTATGGAATTTAGGGGGACCCCCATTTTTTTTTTTAAATTTTGGTTCGGGGTTCCCCTGTGGGGAATTCCCATGCCGTTTTTATCAATGTGTATTGTCGGACCGGCAATGCAATAGCCGCGAGTAGTTTTAAATGGCTTTTTTCCTTTGAAATGTCATTTTGCTCTCAGACTGTTCTAAACACGGGAAACATGCGCCCTTTTACAGGCATACTATAGACACCCCCCAGCTAGGAAATTTAAAGGGATATTACACTTTTATTGTTTGACTTTAAGCATTATTAAAATCACTGTTCCTGAAAAATAATTTCCAACCAACTAGTTGTATCGGTACACCCATGAAAGGCCCCACGCCGTGTATTACGCAAGCTCAGGGACAACCAGCTACTTCCTTCCAGATAAAACCTACTACACACCATTGTTTCCATTTAAGGGAAAGTACGCCCATACCTCAGTATGGGCTCAACCCCCCCCAAACCTCCATTATTTCTCAGCAATGCCTTCAAAGTCCCCATAGACCTCCCGCCATAGCACACACACAACACCTTGCGTGCATGTCGCCCTCCAAACTCGGAACGCCCGCTGCACGCCATCCTGCAAACCTAGCTGCCACAGCTCAATACCAATAGCATTCAGGTGCACCCCATCAGAAGGTAAAAAATGCCACGTTTCCGCCTGCAACTCCCGGTGACGAACCGCCAAACCCCCGTTCCATACAAAAAACATAGCCACCGCTTTGTTGACCTTTACCCTCGCTCTGTTCAAACCTGCAACAGAGCAATCCAAACACCTAGCTTTCCTGGCCACGATATCAGACCAGATAAAAAAGGTATCAGGGAAAATGATTGCAGCCGTAACATATCGAATTTTATGTCCCTGATCAACTCCCTTGCACACCGCAAACCCAGGTCATTACCCCCCGCATGTATCAGAACCACACCAGGGGTGCGGTCCAATCGGGCGTACCTATGCATTTCAGGTACCACCCTGGACCATAGCATGCCCGGGACTCCAATCCAGCGTACTACGCCCTCCTCCCCAGACAAACCCAACAACCTGCCACCCCTCCTGACATCTGCCCTCCTGGCACCACAATACACATGAGTGTCCCAGGATCCACACCAAGCAGGTCACCGAATCTGAAAGGTAACAGAAAAAAGGAAGAGGGGAAGATAAAAAACACATCACCCTAGCACCTCAGCAAATGACCCACCAGAACACCCAACATGAATTCGAAGAAGCTAAGAGAGAGAGAAGCCACAAACAGCCTTCCCTCCCTCCCCCCATGATGATTTGTTTAACTAAAGCAAGTGAGGGCGAACGTATAATTTAAATTGCGCTGATTCCCAATGTCCAATACCCCGAACCACCTTATCATTCAATCCCCACCGGACCGCCTTTGTGGCCGCTCCAATGCGGAACGAGTGAGAAGAATAATTCTCCGCCTTCAATCCTGCTGCCACGAAACATTTTCTGAATACCGTCTGAAATTGAAAACATGACACAGCTGTCTCATCTTCATGTTTTAAGAAAACCCCCCCGCCTTGAGGCCTGATTTTGGCAAAATTCTCCTACAGCCACAACCAGACATAAAGGAGAACCTGGGACCGTCCTCAACTCCACCCAGGCCCCCCTGCCCAATTGATCCGTCTTGGACCTCCTCAGAAACACCCCAAACATATCCCCCTGCACCCATACATCTTGAACATCCAAACCACCATCCCCATTTTTGTTCCAACTCACCATCTTACCCACCCGAAAAGCTCCAAAAAAGACCAATATAAAAACGGCCCGAAACAAGACCCTCTCAAACTGATACGCAAACATATCCCATTCCCAACTGTTCCACCACGTCACCCAAAACCTTAAAAAAAACTGGGCGTTTTGTGTGAGCGACCAGCGCGATATCCACACATAGTACGCCGAACCATGAAAGCCTTCGTAGCATCCCATTGACCCACCAACTGAAATATAAACTCCAGCCCAGCCAACTTTCGTGACATATAAGAAGCCAACACTGCACTCTCAAAATTCCTGCACATAAAGTAAAGCAGCAAATGGACTCTACCCTCATCGTGAGAGCATTCCCCAACTTCCCGCACCAAGGCACCCCATTCCAGCCAAACCTTACTGTATGCTGTCCATGTAGCTGCAGAAACCAATCTATAGATCAAATGCTGGGCAGTGGCAATGCGATGCTCCATAGCCTCTCGGGGCAAGGAATCCCGTGTACATCTGCTTCTAGTGCCAGTTGACAAAAACTGTCCCACTGGAAACGAGACAACGCATCAGCCACTGAATTATCAATCCCCGGAACATGCACCGCAGTCACAAAACAGTTGATACACAAACAATTCAGAACCAGATGCCGCAGTAAGCGCACAACTGGGGGGGAAGATGCAGTGTTATTATTAATGGCCTGTACAACCCCCAGATTATCACAATGAAAACGCACGTGGCGATTCCTAAATTTCTCACCCCATAGCTCCACAGCTAGCACTATGGGGAATAATTCCAAGGCCGCCAAATTGCGTACCAAACCAGCCTCCTTCCAGGCCGCCGGTGCTCCACTTTCCCTGGTAAAAGGCCCCAAAACTGCCGGAGCCGGTCGCGTCAGTGAACAGTTCCATATCAAAGTTCCAAATCACCCGCCCTAACCAAAGAGAGCCGCCATTATATGTCACCAAAAAAGAGTCCCACACTTTCAGATCCTCCTTGTGATCCAGCCCCAGTCGAATATAATGATGCGGAGCCCGAACGCCAGCCGTGGCCCCTGCCAGACGCCTGCAGAAAACACGCCCCATAGGCATGATGCGGCAGGCAAAATTTAATTTGCCCAGCAGAGATTGCAGAGCTCGAAGTTGGATCTTCTTCACCCGTAACGCCCCAGCCACATCCTGCCTCAAACCCTCCAATTTGTACAAAGGCAAATGGCATTCCATAGCCAAGGTATCTACAACGATCCCCAAAAAACACAAAACCTTCCGACTTGTCAGCGTCCAACGGAACCCCAAAAACTTCAAAAAGTTGTGGAACTGTAGCCAACAGAGACGCACACACCAGGCTCTCTGCAGGCCCTATACACAAAAAATCATCCAAGTAATGGATGACAGATGACAAGCCTGAAACATCCTGCACCGCCCATTACAGAAAATAACTAAATTTCTCGAACAAGGAACAAAAAATAGCGCACCCCATGGGCAAACATCTGTCAACGAAAAACATACCCTGCCAGCGACATCCCAACAAATGGCAGCAATCAGGATGAACCGGCAAGAGGCGAAAAGCAGCCTTTATATCTGTTTTTGCCAACAATGCTCCCTTACCCAAACGCTGCACCCAGGCCACCGCCGTATCAAAAGATGTGCAAAGGCCCGGGTCAATAGAATCATTAACCGATCCCCCACGCAGGTGGGACAAATGGTGAATGAGCCGAAACTTGTTCGGCTCCTTCTTGGGAACCACACCCAAAGGGTATATAACCAAATTGGGTACTGGTGGCATCTCAAACGGGCCAGCCATGCGACCCAATGAAACTTCCTTGAACAACTTTTCAGTAACAATGCCAGCATGCTCCCAAGCCGACCTCAAATTATCCGCCACAGGCGGAACTACCTGAAATCAACTATTCAACTTGAAACCCTCAGTAAACCCCAACACTAATAACCTGGCCGCTGCCCGATCAGGATAGCGCCTTAGAAAGGGGACCATCCTTTTTACCATCACCAGTGTCTTCCCTTTGTCCAGAATCCCCCCCTTTTCCGCTACCCTGCTTAAAGCACCGAGACTGTGAGTGCGAACCCCCGCATGTGGAACACTCATGCCGGAATCAACATTTTGCCCCAAATTTCAAGGTACCAGCTTTAAATTGCCAGCAGAAACCCATGTGACTACCGGCCGGTTGCCTGGCAAAGGCCAAATCCCCGGCCCCACCCTGAAAGGGAGGCAAAGAACTTCTTGGAGAGGACATTAGCTTCATCCAAAGACTAATGTCCTTATGGTCCCACCGTAAAAAGCAGGGCGGACAGCCTTCCTTTGCCAGAAATGCTCATCATAGCGCAACCAGGCAGTCCCCCCATACACCCTTTGCGCCTCCCCAATGGAATCAAGGTAGCAAAAAAGCGCCGAGCAGTTTTCGGGCGCCTTTTCCCCAATAACGCTTGGCAAAATCACAAAAGCCTGCAACCAATTTGCAAACGTGTGCGGGATTAACCTGTAGTGCCGCTTCTTCTTGCTCTCATCAGGCTTAACTTTGTCCAAGTTAAACTTCTCCAAGGGCAACAAAGAGAAAATTTCAACCTACTCCCCCTACCAAATGCGTTCCTTCACCTCCGCCTTCAAATGAGCGCCCAAAGGCCCCTTTAAAACAGACGTAGACTTCGCATTTGGCAGCAACCGCCAAACGTACCCCGTCTACCCCCACCGCCCCCTTGCCAACCGCCGCCGTTGCATTAGCCACTACCGTTGACGCAGGCGGGGCCACAGGATTGTCTGCCCCTACCCCCCAATAACCGAACCCCCCACTGGCCCCGCAACCCCAGCCGATACAACCTTGACACCTGAGTGGCTAGGCACCACCAGCACAGAGCCCTGAGCTGCGGAAGTGTGGGCTGCAGCCCACGCCGCCACCTGGGAAGCATCCGCCATCGGCCATGTACCAGCCTCACAGCATGCCAACACCTCCCGCAAGCCAGCTAACAATGTTTGCACCACCCCCACTTCTTGCCCCCCCTGCTACCCCAAGGGACAGGGAACCAGCACCGTGACCCACCCCTCCTAAACTATCCCCCTGTCCCACTGGAACCCCTGCACCTCCAACTCTGCACACAGACACCCCCTTGCTAACGACAGGAGAGGAGAAAGATAAGAAAGAAAGGTTCTTACCTGGCTTCTGCTGCCTCACTGGAAATCCAGCCGTCATCACTGCCCTGGGCTGGGCAGGGAAAGTCCGCCTGGCCGCACTGCGTCCAAGGCCCCACGATGGTGCTTTGCACCTGCCGCCCCTCTTCTCCTTCCTCTCCCTTCCGGAATACAGGCCCCGGCCGTTCCAGGCACATAGCCGGCATCTCTCCCTCGCCGAGCCACCCTCCAGTCGGGTGGAGAGCCCGCCGAGGCAGCCGCCATGCGTCTCATGCCTGCAGCAGGGGACAGACCCAGCTGAATGGTCAGGGGTGGGTAGTGGGGTTCCCCAGGGTTCTGTGCTGGGACCAATCCTATTTAATTTGTTTATAAACGATCTGGAGGATGGGATAAATAGTTCAATCTCTGTATTTGCAGACAATACTAAGCTAAGCAGGGCAATAACTTCTCCACAGGATGTGGAAATCTTGCAAAAAGACCTGAACAAATTAATGGGGTGGGCGACTACATGGCAAATGAGGTTCAATGTAGAAAAATGTAAAATAATGCATTTGGGTGGCAAAAATATGAATGCAATCTATAGACTGGGGGGAGAACCTCTGGGGGAATCTAGGATGGAAAAGGACCTGGGGGTCCTAGTAGATGATAGGCTCAGCAATGGCATGCAATGCCAAGCTGCTGCTAATAAAGCAAACAGAATATTGGCATTAAAAGGGGGATCAACTGCAGAGATAAAACGATAATTCTCCCGCTCTACAAGACTCTGGTCCGGCCGCACCTGGAGTATGCTGTCAAGTTCTGGGCACCAGTCATCAGGAAGGATGTACTGGAAATGGAGCGAGTACAAAGAAGGGCAACAAAGCTAATAAAGGGTCTGGAGGATCTTAGTTATGAGGAAAGGTTGCGAGCGCTGAACTTATTCTCTCTGGAGAAGAGACGCTTGAGAGGGGATATGATTTCAATTTACAAATACTGTACTGGTGACCCTACAATAGGGATAAAACTTTTTTGCAGAAGAGAGTTTAATAAGACTCGGGGCCACTCATTACAATTAGAAGAAAAGAGGTTTAACCTTAAACTACGTAGAGGATTCTTTACTGTAAGAGCGGCAAGGATGTGGAATTCCCTTCCACAGGCGGTGGTCTCAGCGGGGAGCATTGATAGCTTCAAGAAACTATTAGATAATCACCTGAATGACCGCAACATACAGGGATATGTAATGTAATACTGACACATAATCACACACATAGGTTGGACTTGATGGACGTGTGTCTTTTTTCAACCTCACCTACTATGTAACTATGTAACTATATGAATGGCTCCCACCCAGAGTCTGCCGTGAGCGGGGATTCCTCTCGACTCCTGCACAAGCCACGGCAAGCTTTCTCTTGGCCTGTGGAGTCAGGGGATCTTCTGCTGAGCTCCCAATATGGTCTCGTACGCCGGCCATCACAGGGCTAAAACACTCAGGAGGCCGAGAGCCACCGCAAGTCACAGCTCTATTTATCTCGGCACCGGCGGCGCCATTTTCAAACTGAAGTGACACTGACATGCCACTGCAGTTTAACTGCAGCCTGGGCAAGGCTGCAAATGGACACTGACAAAGCTGCAAGGCTGCTAATGGACATTGATAAGGCTGCAAATGACACCAAGGCTGCAAATGACACCAAGGCTGCAAATGACTGCCAGGCTGCAAATGACACTGGACAAGCATGCAGATGGATGCTGTGCAAGGCTGCAGATGGGCACTGATAAGGCTGCATTGATGGGCATTTAAATGTAAGTTTTTTTCCTTAAAACATTTTTTTCCTTAAAATTCCCTCCTAAACTTGGGGTGCGTGTTATACGCCGATAAATACGGTAACAAAATTTTTTTATTTCATAGTCTCTTTCATAGTCTCGCCTTTCTGTCCTCTATGACTGCAATCTGACCATCTGCATTGTGTATGGGGGTTATTACAGGATTGTTGGGTCCAGCTCTCGTTTGTCTTTGGTGGGAACTTGCTGTAGGGTGAGCGTTTTTGTCCGTGATGTCTGTTTCAACACCACGCTCTCATTAAAAACAATTATATATGTATTTATTTGGTAACTCATTGTAATTCTCTGTCTTTATATCTGTTTTATTTAGTTCTTTGCGCTACTTTTGTTCTGATTTGCACCTCCCCTGAAGAAGCAATCAGCGAAACATGTCGGGCTAATGTTCAATGTATTGGTTTGCTGTAACCTACTAAATCCTTGTGACCACTATATGATTGTCACTATTGTGAATGTTTTCTTTGGATTTTTTAACTTTGTTAAAATAAAATATATTATAAAATATTTTTAAACAAATGTATTCCTTTGGGACTCTTTTTGGCATCTGTTTCCAACGATGAGGATAGACATCGGTCACATCCCAGAGTCTGCAGTTAGGAAGTATAATTTGTACAAATTTTCTGGGTCATTTTGTAAATTTGTATTATGTTATCCCCATCCAAGTTTGTTCCTTTTATCCAATCCCCCTTCCAACTAAATTTTTTATGGGATGCCCTTCCTCCTTATTTAACCACTTCACTACCCGGCCATATTCATATGACGTCCACAAATGTGATCTCCGATCCAGGGTGGACGTCATATGACGGCCTGGGCTTCCCGGCCGCATAGGGGGCACGCGCACGCCGCCGCATTGCTCAAGACCCGGTGCGTGTGCCCGGCGGCCGCGATGTCCGCCGGGCACCCGCGATTGCCCGTTAACCGGGCCGGACCGTGGATCTGTGTGTGTAAACACACAGATCCACGTCCTGTCAGCTCAGAGGAGAGCGATCTGTGTTCCCAGTACAGAGGAACACTGATCGGTCTCCTCCCCTTGTACGTCCCTGCCCCCTACAGTTAGAATCATTCCCTAGGAAACATACTTAACCCCTTGTGCCCCCCTAGTGGTTAACCTCTTCACTGCCTGTTACATTTATACAGTAATCAATGCAATTTTATAGCATTGATCGCTGTATAAATGTGATTGGTCCCAAAAATGTGTCAAAAGTGTCCGATGTGTCCGCCATAATGTCGCAGTCAGGAAAAAAAATCGCGATCGCCGCTATTACTAGTAAAAAAAAAAAAAAAATATATATATTTTTTTAAATGCCATAAATCTATCCCGTATTTTGTAGACGCTATAACTTTTGCGCAAACCAATCAATATACGCTTATTGCGATTTTTTTTTACCAAAAATATGTAAAAGAATACGTATCGGCCGAAACTGAGGAAAAAATTTGTTTTGTTTTTTTTTTAAATTGGGATATTTATTATAGCAAAAAGTAAAAAATATTGTGTTTTTTTCAAAATTGTCGCTCTTCTTTTGTTTATAGCGCAAAAAATAAAAACCGCAGAGGTGATCAAATGCCACCAAAAGAAAGCTATATTTGTGGGGAAAAAAGAACATCAATTTTTTTTGGGTACAACGTCGCACGACCGCGAAATTGTCGTTTAAAGTGCGACAGCGCTGAAAACTAAAAATTGGCCTGGGAAGGAAGGGGGTGAAAATGCCCGGTATTGAACCGGTTAAGGAGGTATTTTTCCATGTATTTTTCCTACAACTGAGGACAGTTGTGATTTTAGTGGGAGTGGATTTCAGAGATCCTCTCCTGCTTTCAGTGGAATTGTTCTGGAAGGGAGGTTGGGCTTGACACCTGAGTGGCAGGCAGCTCATGTGGGGGGCTCTGACCAATGATTAATTTGCATTGGCAGGCCTCCTATATAAGCTGGGGTCACATGCTTCCAGGGAGGAGTTATGAAGCACAGGAAAGACAGCATGGCGTGCTGAGGTGCTATACCGGGCATACCCATGCGGTGGATGTGCCGTGTGCGTGGAGGCGGAATGGAGGAGCCACAGGGGAAGGAGATAAAGTTGAGGATCCTCATCTCTATGGAGCGCATCAGGTTTCTATGACCGGGGAACACAGTGCTTGACTATAAGGAGGATCAAGTGGAGGAAGTAGGAGTAAAGCAGCGGGAGTGAACCAGCTTGTCGGATTCCTGTGACCGGGGAACACGGGACTTTGATACAAGGAGAAGGTCAGTGTAACGTTGAAGAAGCAGAAGTGCTGGAGAGAGAAGCGTAGCAAACTGTGTGGTCGGGGAACACAGTATGGACAACAATGGACGGGCTGGAGCAATAGTCTGTCATTTATTATGTGCCAAGTTCATGTTTCAATAACTTCCAAAGACTGAAGGGTGTTTAGTATGCGGGTCATGAAGAAGGTGGTGCAAGTCTTTGACCTTAAAGAATTAATACCCCAAGAAAGGTGTTAGTATGCGGGTCATGAGGAAGACGGTGCAGGTATTTGACCTTAAAGAATTAATACCCCAAAGGAAGCAGATCAAGTCAAGCAGATGAACTATTCAGAGTAGTAAATCCTCAGCCAGATTGATACCAGAAGAAGCAATAGTCTGCAGTACAGACTGGACAGGGGAAATCCATTGACAAGGCCAAGGCCATGGATGATAACCTATTCCACTGAAATATTCATGGGCCTCTCATACATCCCTAGATCTCTCCAAGTTTGATCCTACAAATAAAAAGCAAGAAAAAAGGAGTAATTGACAGTTTATTGCCTTCTTGGGTGGCAGATGAAGGGATGGCAGCAGGGCGATTGGCGGATTGCTACAACCACACCAGAAGCCCCCATGGGAGTACCACTACACATTGTTTCACCAAACCTCCTCAACCAGACCCATAAATCCTTGGGGGGTATAGACTCATTCCTAGTCAGGATAGTCACATTCTTAATCAAGCGCTGACGTGAGACAACTTTGGGTACAAGCCCCTTCCAGTCCGGCTGGCCCCTATATACATGCTTAATCCGCTCCCAAAACAGATCCAGCAAATCTAGACATACAAATGATAAATCATATTCATAGGAACCAGCCGGACTGATAAGTGCATAAATATCCTCTGCCTTAAAGCGGAGCTCCACCTTAAAAAAACATTAAAAGCCAGCAGCTACAAATACTGCAGCTACTGAATTTTAATAAATGGACACTTACCTGTCCCAGGGTCCAGCGATGTTGGCAGCAGAAGACAAGTAATCGCTCGTCTCTCGGCTGCCCCCGCTGCCATCCTTGGTCAGGGAATCAGGAAGTGAAGCGTTGCGGCTTCACTGCCCGGTTCCCTACTGCGCATGTGCGAGTCGCGCTGCTCGTCTTCACTGGACTCCATTGTGTTCTGGGAACTGTGTGTTTCCCAGAACACAACGGGGGCGGGTATTTGCGAATGTTCTGTGGCTATCTATGTCTGGAAGTGGGTGTAGATACCTGTATTATACAGGTATCTGCATCCTCCTGAAAGGTGCCAATTGTGGAACTGGAGGGTGGGAGGAATCCAATGAGCGGAAGTTCCACTTTAGGGTGGAGCTCCGCTTTAAATCTCATAGCTAGGATCTTATCCACAACTACCCTCCTGATAGGTGGAATATCTTCTCCCTCCAACCTGAGCTGTACCACATTCCTGCATTTAATGGAAGAAGGTGCGTTAGGTGAAAATCGCACAACTGGCTCTCTTCCACCACCACCAGCATGACTTTTTCCCGACACAGCCTTAGCATAGTTCATAACTGGGACAGATGACACATTAACTGGCTGAATAGGAACCTCTGAAATCTGGTTTGTCATGCGACATTCCTGCTCTGCATTTTTAATGTTCATGCGACATTCCTGCTCTGCACTGTTAATGTCCATATGCCTGCATTCCCAAGATCTTCATCTGATGGGTCGGTGCCACTCAAGGGAGATTCCATTTCTATAATGGTCTGCAGCAATCCACCATTTTCCTCAACCACCTCCTGAGATAACCCAGTCTGCTGGAGAGAGAGGGTGCAGATACTGACTCAGGTGCAACAGATCCTGAGACAGGGGTAGTACTGGGGCCACCATGTGAAGCCACTTCCTTACCCGCCATCCATACTGTCGCCATTACTGCGGCATCCACCTTCTGGCTGGTACTGGCACAGGCACTCTCCTTCATCTGTTGGCATCTCTCCTCATTCTCACACATTTCTCTTCACACACCGCTGCTTTCCTTCAGAGAAGCAACCAACTTCTCCTGCTTTTTCAATGCCTCCTCCAGAGACTTCAGCTTGGAAACTTCCCTCTTACTGTTTCCAGACTAACTTTGCAGAGATTTCTTTTTCCTGAGATCTTCTGTCATGACAGTAAGTTTCTGTTCCTCTTTAGCACTTCATCCTGGAGGACTGGTAAGGACTCCTCTTGCATAGGGACAGGCCCAGGCCCCATTGTAGCTTGAGCACATGGAGTAGGCCTCAGTGCCTCTGGAGAGCCTCCACCTTCATCTCCTCCCACCCACTGCATGGGGGCTGGGGGAGAAGCCTGCAGGACAGGCCCAGGCTTGATGTTTCCTCCAGCTGAGATCCCAGCAGAGTGAGCCAACAGCACCTTGCAAAACAGCACCACCTGGTGGAGAAGCTCCTCTGGTGCACAGATTGATGTGGCTGGTGCAGTGTTCTCTGTACAGCTAAATGGGGGTTGGGGTTGGAGCTGCGCTGTTCACATCAATGGAAAAAATGCTGCTAAAGGTAGCAGTACAATGCACATAAGTAAAAATAAATAAATAATACAAACAATAACCACCGTAATGGATAAAGTGACTGGTTTCAAAGTGTAGAGTGCATAAATTAATGCTAATGACACTATAATATTTCTTATATGTATCAAATCTGTGCAGAAAATATAAATAAACTGCAAAAATTGCAAAATCAACTGTGCAAATCCAGCAACAATCTTCCTGTACAAAGTGCTAATGACCTGTGCAAAAATACAATACGAGTGTGCAGTAATAGAGTCCAAAAGTGTGCAAAATGCAATGGAGCTGTGCAAAAATGCAATAAATTCCTTTCTTCTTTGTGCGACTGACATTCAATGTGAAGAAGCAGAAGGTGCTGAGGATTGGATCTCCTCTTTTTTTTTTTTTTTTTTTAAAGATATTTTTATTGGTTTTAGGTTCAGCACAAACCAACAAACACAAAACAATCACAAATAAAGAGAAACAAGAAAAAAAAACACACAAGAGTATCTGATCCACTAATCATACAGAAGTAGTATCCAACATGCAATTAGATCACACAAGTCATTGTAGACAAAAATCATTGCAAAGGGTCTGAGATATTGGTAATAATAAGAATATCAGATATAGGCACATTTGTATGACATAACCATATTAAAGGACCTTGTATTGAAGGTCTCTGTGGCACGGCCCATCAATGATCAATTGTGTTTGTCACGGAACGTCCCTCACTCCGCTTGAGTGCTTCCGTCATATACCACTTCCTCCCAGTCTGTATACAGATATCAGATATTCCAACCTCTCTGAGCACAAAATAAGGCGACACTTGCTTGCTGCTAACATGAACTCACTTTATTCAAAACCAGAATACAGTCTTATATACAGGAGAAGATGAGGTTCCACCCTCCTGCTCATATTACTCTAACAATACAAACGTAACCTAATTAACCTAATTAACATGAGCTAATTAACTAATCCTTTATACAGCCTAGGTGACTGAGACATGACCTTTTGCCCAGACTGAGTTACTTATCACAGGACATTTTCTCACAATAGCAGCAGCTCCAATAGGAGTCGTCCCGTCTCCTACATTGTATAGAGGACAATGTGATCAGCTCATTCAATTAACATAAACACAGGTAGTTGGAGTTGATGACACCAGCATCTCCTCACAGTATGTGTCCCAACAGTATAATTCAGTCTTATCAGCAGGGGGCTGCTGGAGGAATCCCCCCTCCCTCTTCAGGGACACAAATCCCAAATGACCACAGCAAGGAGTCCCCAACAGAATCAAACAACATACAATATATACATATATACACGACTGAGTCCGATTAGTACAGTTCAGACTGCATTTCTAATTTACCTCACAAAGAGTATTGTTCCATTGAAAATCCAGGGCCCATAATCAAAAGGAAAGAGGCTTGCATTCAGTCCTCTCCAACAGCCTCTGTCCCGGCTAGGTCTGTCACATTTCTCCCCTTTCGGCAGGAGACTAACACAGGAGGAGACCCCAGACGGGTTGACTCCGAAGTTAGTCCATAGTTCCAGTCCTCTACTGCCTGTACCCACACAGTACCCCAAACAAATTGTTCCAAACAGAGTATTACTCACCCAGCCAACCTCTGCCTCTCTCAGAGAACATGCCCACCGCTGGGGAGAGGCCTGCACTGGCCCTTCTCCCTGGAATCCTTTCTGCCGCTGGAGAGAAGACAGGGGGACTGAGCTCACTCCATCCTGCTGTTGGGGATCTGGGCCGACTGCCCAGCATCCCTGGGGTATACAGGTGGGGAATGAAGCCCCATCCACCGACACCAGATCAAGCTGCAGTTGTGAGGTGATGACTGCATTCTCTCCTTGGATCCTGATCTGCAGCTCACGATAGACTGCCACCTCCTCACCTTGGGCCTCCACAATTGCTGCAGGTGTGGGGCAGAGGTCTTGGACCCTCTGTCTGGTTGCCAGCACTTCTGCTGGGGGTTTACCAGGTGGTTCCTCCTCTACAGAAACGTCTATCAAATCCTCAGTCTCTGGAATTGGTAAAAGTGTGGGACAGAGGTCTTGGACCCTCTGTTCAGTTACCAGATCTTCTGCTGGAGAAGTTTGTTTTAACTCCATAGATGCTGCTGGCAGAAAATCACATATCCCTGTCAGTGTTGTGGGAGAAAGGCCGACTACCTCTTGTCTCAAGAAGGCCGAAGCCACTGTTGGTGCTGGGCAGAGCACAGTGAACTTTGGCGCTGATAGCAGCTCTTCTGCTGGTGGCTCATCAGGTTGTTCTTCCTCAGCAGAAAAGTCTATCAAATTCCGTTTACAAACTTTTTTATTTGGTACAAAGAAATAGTACAAAAAGCTTATTGACATATGCCATAAAATGTAAAATCAAAGTAATTTTTACAAAAAGGAATAACAATATATATTAAGCGGTTCTTGAATGGAGTATAAATTTATATATAAATATAGCAATTCCTATTATACAATAAACTCTATATTCATATAATACTCTTCAGTGAACTTCAGTATTTGGTAAAATTATTTAGGGTTAAAGAAGAGATTAGCATGGTTAAACCATGGGTCCCATTTCTTTGTGTAGAATTGGTTAGTGTTTTGTAGTGTGTGGAATATTTTTTCCATTAAATTAATATTGTTAATTCTGGTTTTCAAATGTGAAAGAGGAACTGTGGGGGATTTCCAATGGTATGCTATCAACCAGTGTACAGCAACACATATTGTGTGGATCAATCTCATATTATGTATGGAGAGACCGATGATAGGGGAAAATAGGAGACAGTTATATTTAGTGAGGTTTATGTTGCTATTTGAGATTTTGGAGGCAAATTTTTCCAGTTTCCATCCCCAGACATCAGTTGCAGAGACATGGGATTTGATAGAATTTGCCTCCAAAGTCTATCAAATCCCATGTCTCTGCAACTGATGTCTGGGGATTTAGGTTCACCATCTCCTGTCCATGGAACCCAGAAGATGCTATCATTTCTGGGCAGAGGTTAGCAGTGCTCTGCCCTGTTGTCAGCACTTCAGGTTTGGGGACGACAATCTCCGGATTTTCCACTGCCGATTCTCTGGCATGCTGCTGAACGTGTTCTAGCAGTTTCCTGTATGCCCTTTCCAGATGCTGTTCCTTCCTTAGCAAATGGTCCAGATCAGGGTTGAGCTCTGAGACCCCTGCAAGACCGAGCATAGCCTCTCTATATTCTTGCAGGTCCTCAAGGTCAGGTTCCCCTTCATCACCAAACATAAAATGATCTGTAAGGCTCTCCCACAGCAATCCAGGGCCTCCAAAGTCATATCCCTCCGGAGAGCATTCTGTTGTCTCCCCTAAATATCCCTGCTCTGCGTGCCATTGCAGAGCCCGATAACAATTGTCCAGCTCTATCTCCTGCTGGACCAGCCTGTCCAACTCAGTCACCCATTGCTCCTGGGGCCGCTCTCCCAGGAATGCCATCCGCATGCCCGTTGGTCACTGGTCCGTTGCTCTTGGGTTGGAAAGCACTTGCCCTGTTTTATACCAGCGAGCTGGAGGGCCCCAATCCAAAACTCCACCCGAATCTGCTGCCTGAGCTCCAGGTATTCATCCTCAGACACAGTCCTGGTGTATGTTGAAAGGGTGATCCACAGCAGTCCCGGGAACTCTGATGCCAGGTCCATATCTCCACTGGGGTGACTGAAGTCTGCTATCCTGATCTTGGATCCAGTTGGAGGTTTGGATGTCCCAGACTGCAGGAAGCTTTCCCACTGCTTGCCACCAATGTCACGGAACGTCCCTCACTCCGCTTGAGTGCTTCCGTCATATACCACTTCCTCCCAGTCTGTATACAGATATCAGATATTCCAACCTCTCTGAGCACAAAACAAGGCGACACTTGCTTGTTGCTAATATGAACTCACTTTATTCAGAACCAGAATACAGTCTTATATACAGGAGAAGATGAGGTTCCAATCTCCTGCTCATATTACTCTAACAATACAAACGTAACCTAATTAACATGAGCTAATTAACTAATCCTTTATACAGCCTAGGTGACTGAGACATGACCTTTTGCCCAGACTGAGTTACTTATTACAGGACATTTTCTCACAATAGCAGCAGCTCCAATAGGAGTCGTCCCGTCTCCTACATTGTATAGAGGACAATGTGATCAGCTCATTCAATTAACATAAACACAGGTAGTTGGAGTTGATGACGCCAGCATCTCCTCACAGGATGTGTCCCAACAGTATAATTCAGTCTTATCAGCAGGGGGCTGCTGGAGGAACCCCCCCTCCCTCTTCAGGGACACAAATCCCAAATGACCACAGCAAGGAGTCCCCAACAGAATCAAACAACATACAATATATACAACTGAGTCCGATTAGTACAGTTCAGACTGCATTTCTAATTCACCTCACAAAGAGTATCGTTCTATTGAAAATCCAGGGCCCATAATCAAAAGGCAAGAGGCTTGCATTCAGTCCTCTCCAACAGCCTCTGTCCCGGCTAGGTGTGTCACAGTGTTCAATGTTGAGAGAGAGTTAACGGACTAGCCAACCATTTACCCCAAATTTTATGAAAGGTTTTATTCCTTTTTCGAATTTCAAAGGTTAATTTATATAATGGAATAGAGTCATTAATACGTTTTAACCAGAGGGATTTCAAAGAGGTCTGTGCACCTTTCCAGGACAGTAGAATAGATTTTTTAACATAAAAATAAAGTATACGGAGCAGTCTCTTGGCATGTGATGATATGTGTAAGTCACCAAATACTCCCAACAGGCAATTCTTAGGGTGAATTATGTTAGGAAGGCCCAGCACAGTCGATATAAAGGCACACACTTCCTCCCAGAAGTCACTAACTATCGGGCATAACCAAAAGCAATGTAAGAAGTCTGCCTCTTGGCCGCAGCCTCGGAAACAGACATCCGATGGTAAAAGACCCATTTTATGCAGTCTGGCCGGGGTAAGGTGGGTCTGATGAAAGATTTTAACTTGTATGATGCAGTCTCGGGAGGAAATGACAGAAGTTTTATATGTGTCACTAAATTCTGACCAATCCTCATTTACCATGGAGATATCCATTGAATCCCACTTCTCTTGCGCTTTGTGAAACCTAGGGCTAAAGTCAGTCATTAAGGCTGCATAGTAAGTGAAAACTAATTTAGAGGGTTCTGGTTGCCTGAGTAGTGTTTCCAGCGGGAGCAGATCAGTGATATCATCTAAGGTACCAAATTGGGCATGTATGGCATGTCTGAGCTGATAATAATAAAATAAGTGTGATCTTGGTAAGTCAAAGTCCCTGCGTAACTGAGAGAAAGTTTTAAAGCCCTGTGTAGTATATATATGACATAGATATTTAACCCCCCTTGGAATACCATCGGTTGGCATCTGGAAGAGAGTACCATTCTTGCAGATTGGGATTAAACCACAAGGGGTTGTTAAGGGATTTCAGCCAAGAATGTTTTGATATTTTCATGGTAATATATTTAAACAATGAAAGGGAGGCGGAGAGTAGAGAGGTTCCAGGGCGGTCAGGGACCCGGCCTCTATATGTTATGTTATGCAGAGTTTCAAGGGAAGATGCGATAGCCCCCTCCGTGGTTGTACAGGCATTAGCTGAATCTGGATTCATCCAGTCATGTATGTGCACCAGTTGGGATGCCATATAGTAAAGGAAGAAGTTAATGAACGCTAGACCCGCCGGATGAGCTGGCAGTCTCAGTGTCTCAAGTGCCACTTTGGGGGATCCACCCTTCCACAGGAAAGTAGTACATATCATATCTATGCGTTTGAAGGTAGCTTTTGGTATTTTACATGGGGAATTAGTAAGGATATAAAGCAATCTAGGTAAATAAATCATTTTAAGAATATTGGCCCTCCCCATGAGGTCTAAAGGTAAATCCATCCACTGTTTAGTTTGTTCCTGGAGGCGGGCCAGAAAAGGATCTAGATTATTAGTGGCATATAGAGATAAGGGAGCCTGAACCAATACTCCAAGGTATCTAAAGGAGGACACCACCTGGAGCTTGGAGGCCGGTGTATCTGAGGAGGGTTATTCACATCTAAGGGGAAAAGGCTGGATTTGTCCCAATTAACCGTGAATCCAGAGTAGTCCCCAAAGGTAGTGATCTCCTCCAGCAAAGTCTGCAGAGACTCATTTGCATCTGCCAGGTACACCAGTGTGTCATCTGCGTAAAGGGAAATGCGCTCCTCTATATTTGCAATTGGGAGTCCTTTAATTGTGGGGGAGGAGCGAATGCGAACTGCAAGCGGCTCCATTGCCAGGGCAAACAACAGGGGTGACAATGGGCACCCCTGTCGAGTGCCCCTGGTGATCGGGAAGGGATCAGTGATAGATGAGTTGACCCGTATCCGAGCTGTTGGGGAAGTGTACAGAAGTTTTATCCATGCTACCACACGGGAGCCGAAGCCATATTTCTATAACACCTGAGAAAGGTACGGCCATTCCACACTGTCAAATGCTTTACAGGTGTCTAAGGACACAATGGCGCGTGTAGGAGGGCAGTCATGTGGATATTGCAGGTTGTGAAACAATCTGTGAATGTTCATTCTAGTAAACCTACCAGGGATAAAACCACCCTGGTCACTATTAACCAAGGATGTGACCACAGTATTCAGTTGATTTGCTAATATTTTGGCCAGACTCCTAACGTCCACATTTATGAGAGAAATTGGACGATAAAATTCACAGGTAAGTGGGTCTTTTCGGGGCTTTAATAGGAGTACTATCAAAGCCTCCCGCATCGTTGGGGGGAGGATCCCAGTCTCTAGGGCTTTGTTATAAGTCCGCAGAAGGAAAGGGGATAGAAGGTCCTTGAACTTAACATACCATTCAGTCGGGAAACCATCAGGTCCAGGAGTCTTATGTGCGGGCATTTGGGAGATTGCTGCAGCAATCTCCTCGACTGAAATAGGCGCCTCCAACATGTCCCGTCCCTCATCCGACAAGGAGGGAAGAGATATGTCAGCCAAATAGTCAGACAATGAAGAAGCATGCAGAGTATTGACACTGTATCTTGCATAGCAGGGTCTAAATCTCTCCTGATAAAAAAGGGCCAGATGACCAAATCTTCAGACATTGTAGAATTGTGGCTATACAATCACCAAATCATACAGAGAAGTACGGGGCCTATAGTAGAGTAATCATTAACTGACATTGCAGGTTGATGGCGACTTCAATCTCCTCTGCTTCTGTGTGCTGCTCCATAATGATCATTCAGCCACTTCATGGCCTCCTTGGGGTTGGTATAGAAATGGGCCTTGCCATCATGAATAATGCGCAATTTGGCAGGGAAGAGCATAGCGTAGGAGAGGCCTTCTGTGCGCAATTGAGATTTCAATGCCGAGAAGGAGATCCGTTGGCGTTGAACTTCAGCAGAAAAGTCCAGATAAACAGAAATAATATTGCCATTAAATGTAAGCAGGCCTTTTTCTTATGCCAGGCATAGGATGGCCACTTTATCCTAAAAATTGAGGATGCGTGCAATGATGGAACGTGGTGGGGCGCCCACTGGAGGAGGAGGAGTGCGGTGTGCACGCTCTATAACATGTGAGAATTAGGATGCGTCTTTACCAAAAATGTCCCGCAGCCATGAATAAAGAAACTTTTCAGGATGGGGGCCTTCCGCGCGTTCCGGAAATCCCACAAATCTGAGATTGTTCCTGCGAGAGCGATTTTCCAAATCGTCGATTTTGGCGCGCAGTGCCGCCATCTCGCTAGTAGTATCTTGTATGATAACAGACATGGGGTGCACAGTATCTTCTAAGGTACTGATCTGTTCCTCAGCATCCCCTGTGCGGTCTTGGAGGTTCTGGACATCTTGTTTCAATAAAGAAAAGTCCATATGGATAGAAGCTATTTGAGTGGAGAGGGAGGCCTTGCAATCCTGGATAATGGTAGATAATGTAGGCTCAGCAGGGGGAGAATCCACAGCCTGGCTAAACTCAGCAGATTGCTGTGATTCCTGTGTCGGCAGGGGTTCTGTATGTGTGAGGAATATAGCAGGAATTGATGCACTCACCCCTGTTACAGAGCCCTGGATAGCAGAGGAGGAGGCCTGCAGCGCGTCTGTGCACTCTGCATGTGTCCCAGCGCCATTTTGCCTCCGGAACCCCGCTAACTGTTCCGTCGTGTGTGAGGGCCGCGGCGGCCTGTATTTCACCATGTCTGCCAGCCTGGTAGGTGCCCACAGCCGTGGGGAGCAAAACGATACCTTCCACGAGGAGTTAGGATCAAGGATAAGGGTAGGATACTCGTTGAGAGCCGGAGATGTGTGTCTATGCGACTGCTCTCTTCACCATCTGGCCACGCCCCCCCCCCCCGATTGGATCTCCTCTTCATACAGAGACACACACTGGGGAAAGTGGCCTCTTACCTTGTGGTAATGAGATAACCACATATATGTATAGATCTGTAGTACTCACATTGACGCTGGCAAACAAGCTGGTCGCTCGTGGAGCAATGTCTATACTGTATTCTACTATGTGAGTACCCTCACTTTTTATTAATAAAAGCTATTTGGTTTGAAAATGACTAGACTATCCGGAACCCCCTTTTCTTCTCTTATTACTTTCCTTTCATCCACCGAGAGACAAAGACAAGTGTTTATCCATACTGATCCCGGATTAGAAGGAAGAAGCATTTACTACAGATTTATACATATATGTGATTATCTCATTACCACAAGGTAAGAGGCCACTTTCACCAGTGTGTGTCTCTGTATGAAGAGGAGATCCATTCCTCAGCACCTTCTTCACATTGAATGTCAGTCATACAAAGAAGAAAGGAATTTATTGTATTTTTGCACACTTTTGGACTCTATTACTGCACACTCGTATTGTATTTTTGCACAGGTCATTAGCACTTTGCACAGGAAGATTGTTGCTGGATTTGCACAGTTGATTTTGCAATTTTTGCAGTTTATTTATATTTAATGCTCATATTTGATACACAGAAGAAATATTATAGTGTCATTAGCATTGATTTATGCACTCTGCACTTTGAAACCAGTCACTTTATCCATTTATGTGGTTATTATTTGTATCATTTATTTATTTTTACTTATGTGCATTGTACTGCTACCTTTAGCAGCATTTTTTCCATTGATGTGAACAGCGCAGCCCCCATTTAACTTATCCTTTGCATGGGTATGGATTGACCCCTATTCAGTGCTTGCAGCAGTTCTTTTCTAATCCTTCCACACATGGTAGTGCAGGAAACATATACTCGATCTTTGTACAGCACTGTGGTATATGTCAGAGCTATATAAATGTATAATAATAATAGTGTGTGACTGTGGGGGAGGGGACATGTCATTTCAGAGCTATAACACAGTAAACAATGTATAAATCTGTAAAATGTTGTATTTCTGGTTTTCTGTCTTCAGTAGAAATATCTTTGTTGATGAATATTTTTTGTAGTGAAGAATTAGGTGTCAGATTTCTGTCTCTAGGGGTTTTGTACAGAAATATGAGGAAACATTCATTAGGGAAATATTTTTGGTCTGTGGAGGGGGAGGGGGTCACGGTACAGATAATTATTGCTCTCGGTGAAAAGGCCTTGGCTGTTTTCTGTAATAGGAAAGTGAAATTGATTTGGTTTCTATGAAATAAACGCACAGCCATTATGCTCCCTATACTGTGGGCACTGCCGAGTCCTTGAAGAGGAAGTAAACCCAGATGGGTTTACTTCTTCTTTGTTCCCTGCAAAAGTAAAGCATAATGGGCTACTATGCATCGCATCGCATCATAGCCCATTATGTGTCACTTACCTGACACAGGAGCCTGCGATGTCACCGCTGTCCCCTCTTCCATAAAGCGTCCATCTTCCTTCCGGGTATCGCTGCTCTGGCGCTGTGAGTGGCCGGAGCAGCGATAACGTCACTCCAGCACATTCACGCAGAAGCCATCAGTGACGGCATGTTAGGCTTCACTAACGGCATGCTCAATGCACTTGCGCCGTTGTCTACGGCATGCATGCGCCATAGACATCGGTGCCCCTTTTTAGGAAAATATATCCTTAACCGTGTAGGTTAAGGAGATATTTCTTGCACCTACAGGTAAGCATTAATCTAGGCTCACCTGTAGGTTAAAGTGGTCTGTAAGGGTTTAAAACCACTTTAACAACCAGTAATGTCACTGGCCCCATTCACATACATAGTGGGAACCCCCCAGCCATGGAAACAAAGGAGCCAGGATAAGTAAATAAATGACAAAAGGGTTCCCCAACCTCATACCTGGCCCTTTAGTTCTGATAGGATTTTTAACGGGAACCCCATAAAAAATAAGAAAATGATTTTATGAGGTCTCCCCATATTCTATACAAGACCTTCCTAGTCTGATTTGTATTCAAGGGAAACTCCACACGAAAATCAAGAAAAGAAGTTTAAAGTCCCCTAAAAATCATACCAGACCTTTTTCCAAGCCTCGCGGGCCAGGAATGGGGGAAGATGATGAGCATGCAGCTTCCCCCTTGTGACGGAACTCACTTTGTCTGGGGGGCCCACGGAATCCAGCTTCCCTTAGAGAGGTCAGCAAACACTGAGTCACCGAGCACTAGGGATGAGCCTGATGTTTGAGCCGAATAGCGAACAATTTGGGGTGTTTGCGGCATATTCGAAAGCTGCGGAACATCCTTTAAAAATCTATGGGAAATATCAAAAGTGCTCATTTTAAAGGCTAATTTGCATGGTATTGTCCTAAAAAGTGTTTGGGGACCCGGGTCCTGCCCCAGGGGACATGGATCAATGCAAAAAAAGTTTTATAAACTACAGTTTTTTCGGGAGCAGTGATTTTAATAATGCTTAAAGTGAAACAATAAAAGCGAAATATTCCTTTAAATTTCGTACCTGGGGGGGTGTCTATAGTATGCCTGTAAAGTGGCGCATGTTTCCCGTGTTTAGAACACTCCGAGAGCAAAATGACATTTCTAAAGGAAAAAAGTCATTTAAAGCTACTCGTGGCTATAATGAATTGTCGGTCCGACAATACAGATAAAATAAGTCATTGGAAAAAAACAGCATGGGATCCCCCCAGTCCATTACCAGTCCCTTTGGGTCTGGTATGAATATTAAGTGGAACCCCGAACCAAAATTTTAAAAAAAATTGCGTGGGGGTCCCCCCAAATTCCATACTAGGCCCTTCAGGTCTGGTATGGATATTAAGGGGAACCCCACGCCAAAATAAAAAAAATGGCATGGGGTCCCCAAAAATCCATACCAGATACTTATCTGAGCACGAAACCTGGCAGGCTGCAGGAAAAGAGGGAGCGCCCCCCTCCTCCAACCTGGCACGCCACATTAAAAGAGGAGCACCCCCTCCTGAACCGTACCAGGCCACATGCCCTTAACATGGGGAGGGTGCTTTGGGGTAGCCCCCCAAAGCACCTTATCCCCATGTTGTTGGTGACAAGGGCCTCATCCCCACAACCCTTGCCCAGTGGTTGTGGGGGTCTGCGGGCGGGGGGCTTATCGGAATCTGGAAGCCCCCTTTAACAAGGGGACCCCCAGATCCCAGCCTCCTCCCCTGTGTGAAATGGTACCCCTATCATTTCACAAAAAAGTGTCAAAATGGTAAAAATGACAAGAGACAGCTTGGGACAAGTCCTTAATTAATTAAAAAATAAAAAAATAAAAATGTCCCACAAAGTCATCTTCTTCTCTTGCTCTGCCAACGGACCGAAAAGAGAAAAAAAAGTGACCGACCCGCCTCCATGGGAGGCTCCCGCTGTATGACACATCTTTGCTTTGACAGTTATTTTATAACTGAGGGCGGGGATACACCGTGACATTCCTGGGTTACCCCGCCCCCGTCTGACGCATGTGGACATCCCTATTGCTTTCCTGGGGTGTCAGAGGGGGCGGGGCCACCCGGTTATGTAAAAAGATGGCCCCGCCCCCCTCTGATGCCCCAGGAAAGCCATAGGGATGTCCCCATACAACAGAGGGGGGTGGGGTCACCCGGGAATGTAAACGGGTGGCCCTGCCCCCTCTGATGCCTCAGGAAAGCCATAGGGATGTCCCCATACATCAGAGGGGGTGGGGTCACCCGGGAACGTCACGGTGTGGCCCCGCCCTCAGTTATAAAAGAACTGTCAAAGCGAAGATGCGTCATATGGCTGGAGCCTCCCATGGAGGTTGGTCGGTCGTGTTTTGTTTTTCTTTCGATCCGTCAGCAGAGCAATAGAAGAAGAAGACCTTGTGGGGCATTTTTATTTTATTTTTTAATAAAAAACTTGCCCCAAGCTGTATCAGACTGCTGGGTCATCGTATGAGCTTTGCCTCGTAGCTTGTTGTAGACCATTGTCATGCCCGTGCCGTATAGTCTGGTCACCTAGGCTGGTTTAAGTGACTAGCTAATTAGCTGATGTTAATTATATCACTGTCCGCTATTAGTTGCTATACGGAGGATTTCTCCAACAGCCCTTCCTGCTGATAATGCTGTCTACATGCCCAGCTACTGACTGAATTATTTGTTGAAAAGGTTGAATGTACCTGTGTCTCATGTTACTGGATGTACAGTTTACCCCGCCCTGTGTCTTCATGCAAAGAAGGGGGGATTGTCCCCATAGTGCCTGTGTTTCAATAAACAGTTTATGTTTCACGCCACCCTACGCTGTGTCCCGACAAGTGAATGGGTGAGCTAAGGGGTCTTAGATCATTCTGGTACCGGGCAAGGGAAGCTTATACAATGTACATATTTTTCTTGAGTACTGGGGTCCATCACACCCTCCTTAACCATACCAGGCCACATCCCTTCAACATGGAGTATAGCTATCCAGGGAAGACCCCCATGCAATACACCTTGTCCCAGTGTTGGTGAAGAAAAAGGCCTCTTCCCTACAACCCTGGCTGGTGTTTGTGGTGGAATGAGGGCTTATCAGAATCTGGAAGCCCCTTTTTAACAATAAGGTCTGGTTCACACCTATGCATTTTTTTGTGCATTTTGCAGAAACGCACTACAGTCCATTCAACATGGTTTCCTATGGAACGCGTTCACATTTATGCATCTTTGGAAAGGATCAGGGACACTTTTTTCCAGCAGCAGGCTGCATTTTGCGTGTAATAGACTTCAATGGACCCGCACCAAAAAACATAAGTGTTGTGTTTTTGATGCGTTTTTTTTTTCAGTTTTTTTGCTAAAAGGAAAGTGAAGTAAAATGATACAATAAATATTATTGTTCCTATATATTAATTTGTCTAATCCCTATAGTTATTTAGTCTATATTAAACTCCAAGCACATGTTACTGATTATATCACTATAATACAAGGTTAGCTATGAAATCAAGCACACGGCTTAATAAAACGTATTTATTTCCCAAGACAACAGGAAACACTAACATGAAAGTATTAAAAGATATTACAATATTACAAAGCTTACAATTAGAACATAATACAAGAATATACTCATTGGCTGGTCTCCAGATCAAAGGCATAACTAGAACCTTCAGGGCCCCGGTGCAAGAAACCATGATGGGCCCCCCTTCCACCCGAGCCCCGGCTTCCAATTTTGGGAGGGTGTCCATGGACATCCTCCCAAAACCATGCTTCCCACATGACCCCTGGGACGTGCATCCAGCGCAATCACATCCACCCTTTACCATGTGATCAGCTAATCACATGTAAACAGACTGGTTATCCAAAGCCCTTTCCTCCCACGCTGTGTTTGTGTTAGGAAAGGACTGCCGTTAACTGTCAAGAATGTCAGTAAATTGTTTACACTGATAATCATTGCCCATCAGTGCCGCCTATCAGTGCCCATCACTTCCACCTACAAGTGTTACCTATCAGTGCTCATTAATGCTGCCTATTAGTGCCCATCAATTCTGCCTATCAGCACCACCTATCAGTGCTCATTAATGCCACCTAACTGCGTCCATCAGTGCCACCTATCAGTACTCTTCAATTCTGTCCATCAAAGCCCATCAATACTGCCTGAGTTCTGCCTATCAGTGTTCCTCAGTGCCCATCAGTACCACCTATCAGTGCCCATCAATGCCACCTATCAGTGCAGCCTTTCAGTGCGCATTAGTGCCTCCTATCAGTGCTGCCTATCAGTGCTCATCAATGTGGCCTATCAGTGCTCATCAATGTGGCCTATCAGTGCTCATCAGTGCCTCCTATCAGTGCTCATCAGTGCCTCCTATCAGTGCCCATCAGTGCCTCCTATCAGTGCTCATCAGTGCCTTCTATCAGTGCTTTCTATCAGTGCCCATCAGTGCCTTCTATTAGTGCCCATCAGTGCCTTCTATCAGTGCTCATCAGTGCCTTTTATCAGTGCTCATCAGTGCCTTTTATCAATTCCCATCAGTGCCTTCTATCAGTGCCTTCTATCAGTGCTCATCAGTGCCTTCTATCAGTGCTCATCAGTGCCTTCTATTAGTGCTCATCAGTGCCTTCTATTAGTGCTCATCAGTGCCTTCTATTAGTGCCCATCAGTGCTCATCAGTGCCTTCTATCAGTGCTCATCAGTGCCTTCTATCAGTGCTCATCAGTGCCTTCTATTAGTGCTCATCAGTGCCTTCTATTAGTGCCCATCAGTGCTCATCAGTGCCGTCTATCAGTGCTCATCAGTGCCGTCTATCAGTGCTCATCAGTGCCTTATATTAGTGCTCATCAGTGCCTTATATTAGTGCTCATCAGTGCCTTCTATCAGTGCTCATCAGTGCCCATCAGTGCCTTCTGTCAGTGCCCATCAGTGCCTTCTATCAGTGCCTTCTATTAGTGCTCATTAGTGCTCATCAGTGCCTTCTATTAGTGCTCACCAGTGCCTTCTATCAGTGCTCATCAGTGCCTTCTATTAGTGCTCATCAGTGCCCATCAGTGCCTTCTATCAGTGCCCATCAGTGCCTTCTATTAGTGCTCATCAGTGCCTTCTATCAGTGCCCATCAGTGCCTTCTATTAGTGCTCATCAGTGCCTGCTATTAATTTCTATCAGTGCTGTCTGCCTTCTCAGGACAGCACAGCTCTGAGCGGAGATCGTGTGTCATAGATTAATAGCACAGAGAGACTCCGGTGGTGGCATTAATGTTCTATTTGTGGGTCCTCTCTGGCATGGATGAGAGAGGAGGACACACAGCTGATCTCACTGCTCCCCCTTCTCCCCCCTCCCCTCTCCTGTGTGTTCCGCGGGCACTCAAGTGTGAAGCTAAGGAGCTCACATTTCCCGCGGAGCACACAGGAGAGGGGAGGGGGGAGAAGGGGGAGCCGTGAGATCAGTTGTGTGTCCTCTCTCATCCGTGCCAGAGAGGACCAACAAATAGAACATTAATGCCGCCGGAGTCTCTCTGTGCTATTAATCTATGACATACGATCTCTGCTCAGAGTCGTGTGCAAAGATCAACCCCGCTGGGCCCCCCCACAGTGGCGGAATGCCGGGCAACTGCGACTGTTGCGACCCTGGTAATTCCGCCACTGCTCCAGATGTTAAAAGAGAGCTCTCTGTTTGAAACAGCCTTTTTTACAAACCTCAATCACACCACATCCAAACCCCCTCCCATTGCCAGCCCAACTCGGTTTTGGACGAATCAGAGTGTTCCTGGGGCATTCCTCCTCAATAGATTATTTTACTGACCGGCCTGCCATAATTGGCCTCCGGGGGCAGTATTGCACATATCATATCTCCAGGAGCTTGCTGGCCTTTGATCTTTGTCATCAATTATCTTGTCAGCCATGCTCTCTTTGAGTCCGTATTGTCATGCAGAGTTATGCCCCGTACACACGGTCGGACTTTGTTCGGACATTCCGACAACAAAATCCTAGGATTTTTTCCGACGGATGTTGGCTCAAACTTGTCTTGCATACACACGGCCACACAAAGTTGTCGGAAAATCCGATCGTTTTAAACGCGGTGACGTAAAACATGTACGTCGGGACTATAAAAAATCCGACCGTGTGTACGGGGCATTAGGCTTAATTAGCTACATTCCAACTTGGGGGGCATATGTCAGTCCTGCAGAGAGTGAGAATATCCTTACTCTTTAAAACCATGGCAGCCTGGCTGATTTTGGGAATAGGAAACAGATACCGTATATACTCGAGTATAAGTCGAATTTTTCAGCACATTTTTTTGTGCTGAAAGTGCCCCCCTCGACATATACTCGAGTCAAGCACTTTTCTGCAGCAAAAAAATTCATTTTCCGAACTGACTTTGGGGCCCCGTATCTCAGGGCCACTTGATGCTAGAAACCCCAAATTTGGTGTGCAAACCCAGTGGAACTGGTACCACTATATATCCTACTATATCCTACTCTCTACTTTGTCCTCCACCGCCTCCCCCCACTGATTTACTCACTGCCCAGGAAATCGCTAATCACTCCAAAAACAAGATTGATACAATCCGTGATGAAATCTCCACTCTACAGGTATCTCCCCCAGCTAAGACCCCATGTCAACAGATACAACTGACACTACCTCTATTCAAATCTACTACTCCAGACGAAGTTGCTAAACTCCTTTCTATCGCCCACCTAACTACCTGTCCCCTGGACCCTGTTCCCTCTCAAATGCTACGGTCACCCTCTGACCCCATCCTACACTCTCTAACCCACATCTTCAATCTCTCCCTCACCTCTGGTGTCTTCCCCGATGCTCTAAAACATGCACTGGTCACTCCCATACTCAAAAAACCATCCTTGGACCCTACCAATCTTAACAACCTACGCCCTATCTCCTTGCTCCCCTTTTCCTCTAAACTCCTTGAACGCCTGGTTTACAACCAACTGAGTGACCACCTCATTAAAAACAACCTTCTTGATCCCCTTCAATCTGGATTTCGCCCTCAACACTCCACAGAAACTGCTCTTTTAAAACTCACAAATGACCTACTAACTGCAAAAACCAACGGACACTATTCTGTACTCCTACTTCTGGATCTTTCAGCTGCCTTTGACACGGTTGACCACCCCCTCCTCCTCAAAAAACTTCACTTCATCGGTCTCCGTGACTGTGCTCTTCAGTGGCTCTCATCCTACCTATCCCAACGCACCTTCAGTGTCACTTACAATTCTACTTCCTCCACTCCTCTTCCCTTCTCTGTCGGGGTCCCCCAAGGTTCTGTTCTTGGACCTCTTTTATTTTCAATCTACACCTCTTCCCTGGGTCAGCTGATAGCCTCTCATGGCTTTCAATATCATTTCTATGCTGATGACACACAAATCTATCTCTCCACCCCTCAACTCACTCCATCAGTCTCTTCACGCATCACTAACTTACTAACCGACATATCTGTATGGATGTCACACCACTTCCTCAAACTCAACTTGTCCAAAACTGAGCTTATAATATTTCCTCCCCCACGTGCCACTTCCCCTGACTTCTCTGTCAAGAGTAGGGATGAGCTTCGTGTTCGAGTCGAACCCATGTTCGACTCGAACATCGGCTGTTCGACCGTCCGTCGAATTGCGAACGTTATGGGCCGTTCGCGCCAAATTCGTGTGGCGCGTCACGGCCCATAATTCACTGCGGCATCGCAGTGCATTGCTGGCTGATGATTGGCCAAGCATGCACTATGACCCGCATGCTTGGCCAATCACAGCGCCGTCAGTAGAGAGAGCTGTAATTGGCCAAAGCCAGGGTGGCTTTGGCCAATTATGGCTCAGGGGATTTAGTACACGCCCCACACTATATAAGGCCGCCTGCACGGCGGCCCTGTGTAGTGTGTTCCGGTGTGCTGATAGAGAGAGAGACAGACAGTGTCATTTGATTTGAGAGCTAGATTAGGCTAGATCTGTTCCTGCTCTTTACATTTAGTGCAGTGCGTCCTGCTCACAGTGTTCAGCTAGATCCGTTCCTGCTATTTACATTTAGTGCAGTGCGTCCTGCTCACAGTGTTCAGCTAGATCTGTTCCTGCTCTTTACATTTAGTGCAGTGCGTCCTGCTCACAGTGTTCAGCTAGATCCGTTCCTGCTCTTTACATTTAGTGCAGTGCGTCCTGCTCACAGTGTTCAGCTAGATCCGTTCCTGCTAATTACATTTAGTGCAGTCAGTGCGTCCTGCTCACAGTGTTCAGCTAGATCCGTTCCTGCTATTTACATTTAGTGCAGTCAGTGCGTCCTGCTCACAGTGTTCAGCTAGATCCGTTCCTGCTATTTACATTTAGTGCAGTCAGTGCGTCCTGCTCACAGTGTTCAGCTAGATCCGTTCCTGCTATTTACATTTAGTGCAGTGCGTCCTGCTCACAGTGTTCAGCTAGATCCGTTCCTGCTATTTACATTTAGTGCAGTGCGTCCTGCTCACAGTGTTCAGCTAGATCCGTTCCTGCTATTTACATTTAGTGCAGTCAGTGCGTCCTGCTCACAGTGTTCAGCTAGATCCGTTCCTGCTATTTACATTTAGTGCAGTGCGTCCTGCTCACAGTGTTCAGCTAGATCCGTTCCTGCTATTTACATTTAGTGCAGTGCGTCCTGCTCACAGTGTTCAGCTAGATCCATTCCTGCTATTTACATTTAGTGCAGTGCGTCCTGCTCACAGTGTTCAGCTAGATCCGTTCCTGCTATTTACATTTAGTGCAGTCAGTGCGTCCTGCTCACAGTGTTCAGCTAGATCCGTTCCTGCTATTTACATTTAGTGCAGTGCGTCCTGCTCACAGTGTTCAGCTAGATCCGTTCCTGCTATTTACATTTAGTGCAGTGCGTCCTGCTCACAGTGTTCAGCTAGATCCGTTCCTGCTATTTACATTTAGTGCAGTGCGTCCTGCTCACAGTGTTCAGCTAGATCCGTTCCTGCTATTTACATTTAGTGCAGTCAGTGCGTCCTGCTCACAGTGTTCAGCTAGATCCGTTCCTGCTATTTACATTTAGTGCAGTGCGTCCTGCTCACAGTGTTCAGCTAGATCTGTTCCTGCTATTTACATTTAGTGCAGTCAGTGCGTCCTGCTCACAGTGTTCAGCTAGATCCGTTCCTGCTATTTACATTTAGTGCAGTGCGTCCTGCTCACAGTGTTCAGCTAGATCCGTTCCTGCTATTTACATTTAGTGCAGTGCGTCCTGCTCACAGTGTTCAGCTAGATCCGTTCCTGCTATTTACATTTAGTGCAGTGCGTCCTGCTCACAGTGTTCAGCTAGATCCGTTCCTGCTATTTACATTTAGTGCAGTCAGTGCGTCCTGCTCACAGTGTTCAGCTAGATCCGTTCCTGCTATTTACATTTAGTGCAGTGCGTCCTGCTCACAGTGTTCAGCTAGATCTGTTCCTGCTATTTACATTTAGTGCAGTCAGTGCGTCCTGCTCACAGTGTTCAGCTAGATCTGTTCCTGCTATTTACATTTAGTGCAGTCAGTGCGTCCTGCTCACAGTGTTCAGCTAGATCCGTTCCTGCTATTTACATTTAGTGCAGTGCGTCCTGCTCACAGTGTTCAGCTAGATCCGTTCCTGCTATTTACATTTAGTGCAGTGCGTCCTGCTCACAGTGTTCAGCTAGATCCGTTCCTGTTATCTTCCTACTGACAGGCAGGCTTGTCTGGTTACAGTAGAAGAAAGTTACAGGTGTTCTATCCCAGCTTAGTGCAGCTACAGGCCATTAGTATGTCTGGAAGGCCAAGAAGGAGAGGCAGACAGTCACAAGCCAATAAGAGAGGGCAAGCAGGCTCTGTGTCTAGTGCTGGTCGTGGAGACGGTGCATCCTCATCAGCACGTGGCCATGGGACACGCTTGGCCTTTTTTTCGGCAGCTGGCCGTGTTGAGCCGCAACATGCGGAAAACTTGGTCGAGTGGATGACCAAGCCGTCCTCATCCTCCTCATCCTCTCTCACCCATGCCCAGGGTGCTTTGTCTGGCAAAGCAGCGGCCTCTTCCCTCAGCTCAATGTCATCAGTGACTCCTTCCCTAGCTCCACCATGTCCTCATGAGGATTCCCTCGAACTGTTTGACCACAGTGTTGGGTACATGCTCCAGGAGGATGCCCAGCGTTTGGAAGGCTCTGATGATGATACTGAGCTCGATGAAGGCAGTAACATGAGCACGGACAGAGGGGGTGCCCAAGAAGGACAGCAATCTGGCAGTCATGCTCCCCCTGCTGCAGCATACTGCCAGGTTTGCTCCAGTGATGAGGAGGGAGGGGATGATGAGGTCACTGACTCAACGTGGGTGCCTGATAGGAGAGAGGAGGAGGAGGAGGAGGAGGAGGCGGCACATCACCAACGAGGCAGGATGCCCTCCAGGGGCCAGCCTAAGGGCAGCACATTGACTGCATCACACCCCAAAGCTCCACATGTGCAGGGCGCTGCAGTCTCTGCGCGTTATTCAAAAAGTTCTTTGGTGTGGGCCTTTTTTGAGACGAGTGCATCAGATCGCACCGCTGCTATTTGCAACATATGTCTCAAGCGTATCTCGCGTGGCCAAAACATCTCCCGCTTGGGTACCACATGCTTGACCAGACATATGTTGACCTGCCATGCAGTTCGTTGGCAAGCATATCTAAAAGACCCACACCAAAGAACAAAGAGGATCTCTCCTTGCTCCTCATCAGCTGAGATTTCCAACCCCACTAGACCTTCAGTCCTCTCTGAGACCTGCAGTGAGAGGAATGAAGGTGTAGAATTAGGTGTGTCACAGCCAAGTACTTGTGGGCAATCTGCTTTTGGTACACCGACGCCAGATTGTACCAGGCAAATTTCCCTGCCCCAGCTGCTGCACCGCCGAAAGAAGTTTGCTCCCAGCCATCCACATGCCCAGCGGTTGAATGCTAGCTTGGCAAAATTGCTAGCACTTCAACTGCTGCCTTTTCAGTTGGTAGACTCTGCCCCCTTCCGTGAGTTTGTGGAATGTGCGGTTCCTCAGTGGCAGGTACCCAAACGCCACTTTTTCTCACGGAAGGCGATTCCAGCTCTCTACCGGCATGTGGAAGGCAATGTCCATGCCTCGCTGGACAGGGCGGTCAGCGGTAAGGTGCATATTACCGCTGACTCATGGTCCAGCAGGCATGGACAGGGACGTTACTTAAGTTTCACGGCACATTGGGTGACTCTGCTGGCAGCTGGGAAGGATGCAGGACAAGGTGCAGTAGTGTTGGAGGTTGTTCCGCCACCACGCCTCCAAAATGCTGATTGTGACACACCTCTCTCCTCCACCCCCTCCTCTTCTTCTTCCTCCATGGCCTCTTCCTCGGAACCAGCGGTGCTCCGTAGGCGTTCAAGGGGCTACGCAAGTACGCAGGCCAAAAGATGCCATGCGGTGCTTGAGCTGGTGTGCTTGGGGGACAGGAGCCACACTGGGGCATAGGTTCTGTCAGCTCTGCAGGGGCAGGTTCAGAGGTGGTTGACGCCACGCCAACTTAAGGCAGGAATGGTGGTTTGCGACAATGGCACCAACCTCCTCTCTGCCCTCCGACAGGGACAACTGACCCATGTGCCCTGTTTGGCTCACGTCCTTAACTTGGTGGTGCAGCGGTTCTTGGGCAGGTACCCGGGCTTACAGGATGTCCTGAGGCAGGCCAGGAAAGTCTGTGTGCATTTCCGCCGGTCATATAATGCCAGTGCTCGGCTGACGGACCTCCAAAAGGAGTTTAACCTGCCCAAGAACCGCCTAATCTGTGACATGCCCACCAGGTGGAACTCGACATTGGCCATGCTGCAGCAGCTGCACACGCAGCAGAGGGCCATAAATGAGTACCTGTGCGACTATGGCACCAGGACAGGGTCAGGGGACCTTGGTTTTTTTTCCCCACGCCAGTGGGCCATGATCAGGGATGCATGCACTGTCCTGTCACCATTCGAGGAGGCCACGAGGATGGTGAGCACTGACAGTGCATGCATCAGTGACACTGTCCCCCTTGTCCACCTGTTGGAGCACACGCTGCGTGGAATAATGGACAGGGCACTTGAGGCAGAACAGAGGCAGGAAGAGGAGGACTTCCTTAGCTCTCAAGGCCCCCTTTATCCAGACAGTGTTCCTGCGTGCCCGCCGATCACACAGGAAGAGGACGAGGAGGAGGAGGAGGAGGAGGAGGAAGATTGTGTCAGTATGGAGGTGGAGCCTGGCACTCAGCATCAGCAGTCTTTAAGGGATCAGTCCCAAGGAACACATGGACTTGTACGTGGCTGGGAGGAGGTGGCTGCGGACGTTGTTGTCCTTAGTGACCCAGAGGACTCCGGACCGAATGCCTCAGCAAACCTACGCTGCATGGCCTCCCTGATCCTGCAAAGCCTGCGTAAGGATCCTCGTATTCGTGGTATCAAGGAGAAGGACCAATACTGGCTGGCAACCCTCCTTGATCCACGTTACAAGGGTAAGGTTGCGGACCTTATCTTGCCATCGCAGAGGGAGCAGAGGATGAAACATCTTCGGGAGGCCTTGCAGAAAGGTCTGTGCAACGCGTTCCCAGAGACTGGGAGGTTACAAACTCCTGTTTCTGGACAACGTGTTGCTGAGGCTTCGGTCAGTCAAAGAAGGAGCGGTGGAGAAGGTGGCCGTCTGACCGATGCGTTCAGACAATTTTTTGGTCCGCAGCCCCAAGGTATGATCGGTTCCAGCAACCATCGCCAGCGTCTGTTTTACATGGTGCAGGAATACCTAGGGGCAAGATCAGACTTGGACACCTTTCCCACCGAAAATCCTCTGGGTTACTGGGTCTTGAGGATGGATCACTGGCCAGAGCTTGCACAGTATGCAATTGAGCTACTGGCCTGTCCTGCATCCAGCGTTCTTTCGGAACGCACATTCAGTGCTGCTGGAGGCGTGGTAACCGATCACAGGGTGCGTCTGTCCACTGACTTGGTCGATCGGCTGACCTTCATAAAAATGAATCAGTCTTGGATCACCACCAGCTACCAAGCACCTGATGCTGATGTAACTGAATAATTTTTTTCAGATCCCTTCAAAGACTGCCTATGCTGATGCTGAGTGACTATCCCTGAGTAATTATCCTCTTCCTCCTCAATCATCACGCTGATAGCTTGTAAGAACATTTTTGGTTCTGGGCGCCACCACCAGTGCCTAAGGCACAATTTTTCAGCCCCTGTTTAACAGGGGCGTGTAATTACAATTTTTGATGCAATACTTTGCAGCAGGGCTCGTTCCTGCGTTCCAACTAGAGTGTCTGTGAGGGGTTGCAGTGTTGTGGCACCAGCACCAGTGCCTAAGGCCCAATTTTTCTGCCCCTGTCTAACAGGGGCGTGTAATTACAATTTTTGATGCAATACTTTGCAGCAGGGCTCGTTCCTGCGTTCCAACTAGAGTGTCTGTGAGGGGTTGCAGTGTTGTGGCACCAGCACCAGTGCCTAAGGCCCAATTTTTCTGCCCCTGTCTAACAGGGGCGTGTAATTACAATTTTTGATGCAATACTTTGCAGCAGGGCTCGTTCCTGCGTTCCAACTAGAGTGTCTGTGAGGGGTTGCAGTGTTGTGGCACCAGCACCAGTGCCTAAGGCCTAATTTTTCAGCTCCTGTTCAACAGGGGCATGTAATTACAATTCTTGATCTAATATTTCACAGCAGGGCCCTGTGAGGGCTTACAGTGTTTTGGCCACAGCAACACCTAAGGCCCAAATTTCTGCTGAGTATATAGGGCAGGACCCTACTTTCAAACATCTAACTTACAAACGACTCCTACTTGCAAACGGAAGGAGACAACAGGAAGTGAGATGAAATCTACCCCTAGGAAGGGAAATTCTCTCATGTAAGAGTTAATATGGGAAAACAATTTCTCCTTTCCACTGATGCTTTCCAATCCTTGTTCCACAAAAAAACCCAAATTTTCAAAAAACATTTTTCATTGGGACAAAAAAGTGAGGTGAAATCTTCTGAAGAGGAGGAAAGACGCAAAACAAATGTCACAGGGGTGATAACCCTTCCCTATGTTTTCCAAAAAGCTTAGAAAAGATTTTTTGGCTGGAGCTAAACACATTAAAAATGTTCAAAATTACAAACAGATTCTACTTAACAACAAACCTACAGTCCCTGTCTTGTTTGCACCGCCTGTATACTGCTGTTCAGAGTATATAGGGACCTTTCCTTATTTTAATTTGGGTGCGGGGTTCCCCTTAATATCCATACAAGACCCAAAGGGCCTGGTAATGGACTGGGGGGTACCCATGCCGTTTGTCTCACTGATTTTCATCCATATTGGCAGGACCCGACATGACATTAAACCCGCAAGCAGTTTTAAATGAGATTTTTTCCTTTAAAAATGACATTTGGTGCAGGGACTGTTCTAAACATGGGAAACACGCGTCACTTTACAGGCATACTATAGACACCCCCCAGGTACGATATTTAAAGGAATATTTCACTTTTTTTTTTTTTACTTTAAGCATCATTAAAATCACTGCTCCCGAAAAAACGGCCGTTTTTAAAAGTTTTTTTTGCATTGATACATGTCCCCTGGGGTAGGACCCGGGTCCCCAAACCCTTTTTAGGACAATACCATGCAAATTAGCCTTTAAAATGAGCACTTTTGATTTCGAACGTTCGAGTCCCATAGACGTCAATGGGGTTCTAACGTTCGTGCGAACTTGCGGTCCGTTCGCGGGTTCTGGTGCGAACCGAACCGGGGGGTGTTCGGCTCATCCCTAGTCAAGAGCAATGGCAAAACCATCCACCCGTCCACACATGTCAAGGTGCTAGGTGTTATCCTAGATTCTGAACTCTCCTTTCAGCCCCACATCCAATCACTTTCCAAAGCTTGCCGCCTCAACCTCCGCAACATCTCTAAACTACGTCCCTTTCTAACCAATGAAACCACAAAGCTCCTGATTCACTCCCTGGTTATCTCTCGCCTTGACTACTGCAACTCACTCCTCATTGGCTTACCTTTAAATAGACTATCCCCCCTTCAGTCCATCATGAATGCTGCTGCCAGACTCATCCACCTTACAAACCGATCAGTGTCTGCTACCCCTCTCTGCCAATCCCTCCATTGGCTGCCACTCACCCAACGAATTAAATTCAAAATACTAACAATAAGTTACAAAGCCATCCACAACTGTGCCCCCAGCTACATCACTAACCAAGTCTCAAAATACCAACCTAAACGCCATCTCCGTTCCTCCCAAGATCTCCTGCTCTCTAGCTCCCTCATCACCTCCTCCCATATCCGCCTCCAGGACTTCTCCCGAGCCTCGCCCATCCTCTGGAATTCCCTACCCCAATCTGTCAGACTGTCTCCAAATTTATCCACTTTTAGGCGATCCCTGAAGACTTTCCTCTTCAGAGAGGCCTATCCTGCCTCCATCTAACAACTGCATTATTTTCTCCATTAGCTCATCCCCCACAGCTATTACCCTTTTGTATAACTTGACCCTCCCTCCTAGATTGTAAGCTCTAACGAGCAGGGCCCTCTGATTCCTCCTGTATTGAATTGTATTGTACTTGTACTGTCTGCCCTAATGTTGTTGTAAAGCGCTGCGTAAACTGTCGGCGCTATATAAATCCTGTATAATAATAATAATAATAATAATATCCAAAGCTGAAGTTCCTAGCTCTAAGCGACCCTGAGATAAGGGGCCCCAAATTCGGTTCGGAAAATGTCATTCTCTGCTGCAGAAAAGTGCTTGACATTTTCTGAACCGATTTTGGGGCCCCATATCTCAGGGCCAGTTGATGCTAGAAACCCCAAAATTTTGTGTGCAAACCCAGTGGAACTGGTACCATAATATATCCAAAGCTGGGGTTCCTAGCACCAAGTGGCCCTGAGATACGGGGCCCCAAATCCGGTTTGGAAAATGTCATTCTCTGCTGCAGAAAAGTGCTTGACATTTTCTGAACCAATTTTGGGGCCCCATATCTCAGGGCCAGTTGATGCTAGAAACCCCAAAATTTGGTGTGCAAACCCAGTGGAACTGGTATCATAATATATCCAAAGCTGGGGTTCCTAGCACCAAGTGGCCCTGAGATACGGGCCCCAAATCCGGTTCGGAAAATGTCATTCTCTGCTGCAGAAAAGTGCTTGACATTTTCTGAACCAATTTTGGGGCCCCATATCTCAGGGCCAGTTGATGCTAGAAACCCCAGCTTTGGAAATTTTATGGTGCTAGTTCCACTGGGTTTGCACACCAAATTTGGGGTTCCTAGCCCTAAGTGGCCCAGAGATACGGGGCCCCAAATTCGGTCAACTGTGTCCATCTGCAGCAATGTCATTTCGGGACCCTTTGGGTTCAGAGACCCTAAATTTTGGCTGCAGCTAGGGGGCATCTAGGAACCCTTAACTACAGAGTTTGAAGTTCAGGGAACCTATGGCTGCAAATGGGCACAGTAATGCTGCAAATGGGCATTGTTGACCCTCTTTTCCACTTACAGTAGCTGTGCATTTCTCACCCTCGTCTTATACTTGAGTCATTAAGTTTTTCCCATTTTTTTGTGGTAAATTAGGGCCTCGACTTATACTCGGAACGACTTATACTCGAGTATATACGGTATGTAGAAAATCCAGAAATATGACATAGGATCATGTTGCCTTCTAACAGAAAGTATGACAGTTCTGTTCATTTTAGTTTGACTTTGATGCGGCTTTGATGTAACTTTACACTCTCTGGCACTCAAGTAGCATTAAAGTTGCATCAAAGTAGTGAAGGAACCTTTATGTGTCCAAAGTTGCATTTTAGGATTAGGGTTAAGGGCTAGGGTTAGTCTTACATTTAAAGGTTAGGGTTACAATTCAGGGTTAAGGGCTAGGGATAGAGTTATGGCAGAGATGGTGGGGCTTAGGGTTAAAGTTAGATTTAATGGTAATTGTTAGGGTTAGATTTAGCAGTAATTGTTAAGGTTGAAATGCTAACCCCAACAATTTCCCACTATCCCTAAGGCTACTTTCACACTGGGGTGGTGCGGGCATTGACGATAAAGCGCTGCTAGTTACATCTTACATCAGTGTCCCCAGCAGAGCCCAGTCCTTACATCAGTGTCCCCAGCAGAGCCCAGTCCTTACATCAGTGTCCCCAGCAGAGCCCAGACCTTACATCAGTGTCCCCAGCAGAGCCCAGTCCTTACATCAGTGTCTCCAGTGGAGCCCCAGTCCTTACATCAGTGTCTCCAGTGGAGCCCCAGTTCTTACATCAGTGTCCCCAGCAGAGCCCAGTCCTTACATCAGTGTCCCCAGCAGAGCCCAGTCCTCACATCAGTGTCCCCAGCAGAGCCCCAGTCTATACATCAGTGTCCCCAGCAGACCCCCAGTCCATACATTTGTGTCCCCAGCGAAGCCCCAGTCCTTCCTTACATTAGTGTCCCCTCTCATCATGGGGCAAAGGGTTGTCCCCAGCAGAGCCCCAGTCTTTACATAAGTATTCCCAGCGGAGCTCAGTCCTTACATCAGTGTTCCCAGCGGAGTTCAGTCCTTACATCAGTGATCCCAGCAGACCCCCAGTCCATACATGTGTGTCCCCAGTGGAGCCCAGTCCTTACATCACATTAGTGTCCCCTCTCATCATGGGGCAAAGGGTTGGCGGAAGATCCATTTCCTTCTTTCCCCATGTGGAGAGGGCAGGGGCCTCCAATCCATGCAGCCAATTGGCTTCAGTGTACAAGAGAATTGTCTACTCATACATTGAAGAGAGAAGCCAATTGGCTGTCCCTCCCCTCTCCAGTGAACACATGAGGAAAGACACCTTGCCGTGGCAGCAACCATCTTTTTGTAGCCCGCGTCACTCTTTGCCACTCGTGACGAGCTCAGGTTGGGACGAGAGTCCATAAATTGGGATTGTCCCGGGAAAATTGGGACTGTTGGCAAGTATGTAATAATAGTGTGTGACTGTGGGGGAGGGGGCATTAGAGTGTAAGCTCCTCTGGTACAGAGACTGATGCGACTGGCTCAGTGATCTCTGTACAGTGCTGCGGTATATGTCAGAGCTATATAAATGTATAATAATAATAGTGTGTGACTGTGGGGGAGGGGACATTAGAGTATACATTTTTTTATTAAAAACAATCACACAAACATACAGTTCATTAATAAAAACATATTTACACAAAAAGAAACAACAACCTAAACAAAAACAAGCATGCTTACATCAGCAAGTAAAAAAAAAACGTTTCCTGACAAGATAACATAGAGATAACATAGAGAGAAACATATTTTAATGACAACTACAAACCCCGAACCTCAACTTAAACACAATCCAGGCTAAGAAACATTTTGAGATGTAAAGGAGAGAAATCAGTAGTATTGGGACTTTAAATGAGGATAGTGGGGCCGTTCATACCCCTCCTCCATCCCGGTTCAATATTAAAAACTAAAAAAGAAAAAGGATGTGGGACTTTGAGTGAGGCACACGGGAGCAGAAGTCAAACTAGAATAAAGTTTCAATTTTTTAATATGAAGTAATACATAAATTCATAAGTTTACATAGCTCAATAATCTGTACTATCTTGGTTATTTCTTTCATATTCTGTTCTCTCTTTCTCGGAACTTTTTTCTTTTATTTCTTCACTTTTTTCCTTTTCTTTCTTTTATTCGTTTTTTACTCCAACCCATTTTCACTGCTTCATATTCTCCCTTCATTTTTTTCACACTATTCTTACCTATTCACTTCGTGTTTTTTGCTTTTCAGGTCCCTTTTTTTTTTTCCCCTTCCACCGAGGTCACCCCGTCACACTCTGACCCAATTTGGGGGTTTCTCGTTGCCAGGTCTGCTGCCTGGGCACGCTCCCTCAGCTTCGGACCCTGGCATTGTGGGTGGGCTCTGCATTCAGGGCTGCGCCGCCTTTGCACGGACGCATTTGTAAGTTCATGGTCTTTGTGGAAAAATGTGGAATTTTATGTTTTACATTTGCCCACTCGTCCTTTAAACTACTCCTAAATATTGCTAATTTCCCCTATTTATAGGTGATTAATACGGTTATGCTCCTGGTGAATGGCTATAAGGTCCCGAAACGGCGTAGAGCTTACAACTACCGTTATTCATACACCATTATTAGCTATGTATGGACGTTCCATTGTTATTGCATTTTGTCTTTGCCACTTTTTTCTAGTGACACTGCGTGCCACATATTTACTGTTATGCATTTTTTATTCATATCCTCATATGTTTACATAGAAGTCCTTGTTGGAATGTATTTTATGATTGAATACAAATTATATTTATTGAGCTATGTAAACTCATGAATTTATGTATTACTTCATATTAAAAAATTGAAACTTTATTCTAGTTTGACTTCTGCTCCCGTGTGCCTCACTCAAAGTCCCACATCCTTTTTCTTTTTTAGTTTTTAATTTTGAGATGTAATCGCCATCAGGATGTGATTCCAAAACCCCCCATTAACCCCTCCCCCCACATCATTCGCACCAACTTCCACATCATTCACCTTGCATTCTGCAACAGCCACCCTCATTCCCTTCCCACCTCCCCCTCCGCCGTCATCCAATCCATCCCTCACTCCACCCGCACTTCTGCTACGCCTAGCAGGAGGGGTTGGCACCACCATACACGCTGGTTCAGCACCCTCCGCTGCCTTCACTACACTAGGAGAAACAATAGGTGCAGACACAGACTTGATAACCACACTTTCTGACACTGACTGGGGAACCACAGACTGGGGGGACACTGACACCACAGAGGGCCTCACAGACACAGATTCTAACGGGACAGAGACACTAGGATCCCCTGGTACAACCTCTGCCAACCCAGACTCTTCTCTATTCAGATGGAAAAATTCCTCCACTAACTGGCTTATTGTGCAAAGCCTCAGGGCACCGGCTATAAGGGTGACCAACCTTATCACATAGGTTACATTTAATGATGTTACAGTCCCTGGCCAGATGCCCCAGTTCCTGACACAAAGAGCACTTCTGTTCTGGACAGTTAGAGGAGAAATGTCCCTTGACTCCACATTTATGACACAGCTTAGGTTGACCTGGGTAGAAGACGGTAATCCTATCTCTACCAATAAAGGCAGAGGAGGGCAAATGCTGGACCACATTCCCACGTACACTCAACTTCATTGACACCGACCTCCCACCCGTCCAGATTCCTCTATCATCCACAATCTTTTTTAGGGGATACAATGTTTCACCAAACCTGCTCAACCAGACCCATAAATCCTTGGGGGGTATAGGCTCATTCCTTGTCAGGATAGTCACATTCCTAATCAAGTGCTGACGTGAGAAAACTTTGGGGACAAGCCCCTTCCAGTCTGGCTGGTCCCTATATACATGCTCAAACCGCTCCCAAAACAAATCCAGTGACTCTGGATGCACAAATGATAAATCATATTCATAGGAGCCAGCCGGACTGATAAGCGCATAAATATCCTCTGCCTTAAATCCCATGGCTAGGATCTTATCCACAACCACCCTCCTGATAGGTGGAATATCTTCTCCTTCCCACCTGAGCTGTACCACATTCCTGCGTTTAATGGAAGAAGGTGCGTTAGGTGAAAATCGCACAACAGGCTCCCTTCCACCAGCAGCAGCATGACTTAACCTTAAGCAGCACAGCCTTAGCATAGTTCATAACTGGGACAGATGACACATTAACTGGCTGCATAGGAACCTCTGAAATCTGGTTTGTCACGCGACATTCCTGCTCTGCATTTTCAATGTTCATGCGACATTCCTGCTCTGCATTTTCAATGTTCATGCGACATTCCTGCTCTGCACTGTTAATGTCCATGTGGGACTCCTCACAGCCAGCAGAAACTTCTCTGTCTGGATACATGCCATCTCTTCCTGTATTCCCATGATCTTCATCTGATGGGTTGGTGCCACTCAAGGGAGATTCCATTTCTATAATGGTCTGCAGCAATCCGCCATTCCTCAACCTCCTCCTGAGATGACCCAGGTTGCTGGGGAGGGAGTGGGGCAGATACTGACTAGGGTGCAATAGATCCTGAGACAGGGGTAGTACTGGGGCCAGCATGTGAAGCCACTTCCTTACCCCCAGTCCACACTGTTGCCATTACTGCGGCATCCACCCTCTGGCTGGTACTGGCACAGGCACTCTCCTTCATCTGTTGGCATCTCTCCACATTCTCACACTTTTCTTTTAACACACTGCTGCTTTCCTTCAAAGAAGCAACCAACTTCTCCTGCTTTCTCAATGCCTCTTCCAGAGACTTCAGCTTGGAGACTTCCCTCTTACTATTCCCAGACTTACTTTGCAGAGATTTATTTTTCTTGAGATCTTCTGTCATGACAGAAAGTTTCTGTTCCTCTTTAGCAATGCAGCAAATTCTGTTCACCACTCTATCCTGGAGGACTTTTAAGGACTCCTCTTGCATAGGGACAAGCCCAGGATCCATTGCAGCTTGAGCACATGGTGTAGGCCTCCACCTTCATCTCCCCTCACCCACTGCATGCAGGCTGGGGGAGAAGCCTGCAGGACAGGCCCAGGCTTGAGGTTTCCTCTAGCTGAGATCCCAGCAGACTGAGCCAACAGCACCCTGCAAAACAGCACCACCTGGTGGAGAAGCTCCTCTGGTGCAGAGACTGATGTGACTGGCTCAGTGATCTCTGAATAACTAAATGGGGGTTGGTGCTTAGAGTTGCCACCTCATCCCTTTAAACCCAAACACATATTGATTACACAGGTTCTGTGGCTGATTAAGGTGGTAATTAAACTAACTTGGTGCCTTTATCTGCATCAAATTAGCCTCAGAACCCGTCTAATATGTGTTCGGGTTTAAAGGGATGAGGTGGCAACCCTATTGGTGCTGCGCTGTTCACATCAATACAAACAACCACAGTAATGGATAAAGTGACTGGTTTCAAAGTGCAGAGTTCATAAATCAATGCTAATGACACTATAATATTTCTTCTGTGTGTAGCAATAACTCCCTTAGGAGCTGCTGATTTAATTTGGGCTGTTGCCGTCACCCCTTGCCTGCATTTTTACCACATCGGAAACTTAGAGTTCATGTTGAGCTTTGCATCCACAACGTATGAACCAGTCACTTTAGTATTTATCCAATGCTTTAATGAAGAACTCGGAATGAAGTAGCAGTAAAGAGGTAGAAGCAGAGTTGCAGGAAAGTTCAAATACCTTTTTCAGATCACCGAGGAAGGGACATCTTGGGGACGAATATACCTCTAATCCCAAGATCCTTTGCCCACCCGGATAGGTCTCTCTCACTGACCTATCAGCCGGAATGGAGCACAAACAAGAAGTCTCTGCCACAGACTTTAAATGAACAAATTTGTTGTACAATCCTCTGCCACAGGACGTAGTAGTTTTAGATGAACAGCAACACAGTATCAGAACCTTTAAGCTGACCCGGCAGTACTTGTGTGGTAGATTAGATTAAGATGCGTCCTCCAATCGAGTCACCAGGCCCCTCTTGAGACCAGCCTTCCGCGTGGTCCCTTCCAAGATGGGTCCTCCCCAGGGTCTTCTCAATTGCTTGGGTTCTTCCCGCAGGACAGACAGCACAGGACCACCTTTAAACCGAGCATCCCCAGAACGACCTCTGGGCCTACTCATAGCAACGTAGCCTTGGGCCAGCATGGCCCCGAGACTAACAGGGAGCCGTCACATACCTTCAGGCCAGGAGGGCCAGCAGGCAGAAAGAGAACCAACAAAAATGGTGTCTGCCCCTTAATTACCCTTTCCCAGAATGCACTGCAACGGACAACCTCCGCCGAGTCACCTCTGAGAAAGAAGAGCACTCAATATACTTCAGCTTGTTGCTTTCCAACACCGGCTTGTAGTGACAACGACACCTACAGGCGACGGGGTGGAACTGCGCGCAACACAGCCAATGCTGGAACAGAGGCTAATTTAGCCACAGATTAAATCTGAACTATGTACAGAACAGATAACCCACTAAATTTACAGATAAGCGCTTGATCAAAAATGTTATCAGCGCTACATACTCCCCCCACTAGAATAGACGTTGTCCTTAACGTCTGCAAAAAAATGGCTCTCAAGCCTGAGAGTAGGTATTTGAACCAAAAAAACTTGGATGGGAGAAAGGAAAGACAGTAAAGAAGAGTGTTACAGTTTCAAACATCAATTAACAGCATATCACATTAGTCATGTTACAAGAACCTCACTATCTATCTAACTGCAATGCTTGACAGCTTGATAGGTTTACTAGTCAGTTGGGAACAAAGCCTCATTCCCCAGAGAATGACACTTTCTTCCCCACACATCTTCCTCAAGGTGAACTAAAATTAACTTAAAAGTCCATCCCTATCTTTGAGCAGACTCTATTAGTTAGCAGACGAAATTCAGCTTAGCAAAACTCTTTGGATATAGAAGTGCCGAGGTAAATGAAATCTCTTGACCACAAAGTTCTCTAAACCCTGACACTATCTGGTTATATACCCCAAAGTTCTCTTTTCTTTTGGAAAACAGAAGGTAGCAGTCCCTTTGCATAATCACCAATAAAACTGGGGATCCGGTAAAGTCAGTTTCTTCCCCTGTTTATCCACAGTGGTGATAAAATAAACAATGTCATCTTTTCCAGGTCTGCAAATGACCACTTTGTCAGCGTAAATGTGCCGACTGTAATTCCAATGCAGCAAACATCCATTGAAACATTCATAGCAGCAGAACATCCAGCTCTCCGGAAAGGCTTTGGTACAGACAAATAGTCCCATACAGCTTCACTGTACCACTGTTCTCGGTTGGCTTTAATTTCCTGCGTAACTTCTCGGGTAACATAAGGAAATTCCAAACCATATTCTGTAGCAACTCGTTTGGTGAGCCATCTCTGTAAACGGGCAAGTCTAGGTAAAGCTCTATTTTTCCCCAAACCAGGAGGCACACAAGAATTTGGTGATTTGCGCACCATAGATCCAATATTCATTGGCTCAAACTCAAGCAAACTGGTAACTTTAGACAATGTCTCTTTAGTAGTGCTGTGCGGCTCCACACAAGGTGATGTCTTCCCATAATCCATGGCTGTCCATTCTGAGAAAGTAAGGGCAGAAGCAACATCTTCACCCTGGGCCCACAATAGTTCCTGTGACATTGTCTCAAACAAATCATCATCACCGGAGAGATTTGACATAGAATCTATCTCCGAGTCTCTCAACTCTTCTGCCGGCAAATATTTACAAAGAGTCCCAGATATGTTCCCCTTTGATCTCTCACCCGTTCCTGTTGTGGATTTCTCTGGATCCATGTATTCCTCTGGCTCCAGTTTGGGTAGTCTCTGAGGTAGGCCTCGACCACGGCCACGGGAAGCCTTCACATATCCCACCTTCCTCTGGACAGGTGCAGCGGGGATAGGTATAGTAGAGGTAGAAACAAAAGTGATGTCCGCTGATGAAGCGATAACAGTGACATCTCCCTCAGGAACACTCACGGTAGCAGATGAGACTAAGGCCTGTTGCTCTCCAGCAGTAATGGCAGTAGTTCCCACCATAGCAATTCCTGTGGTCCAGTCTACTCGATAAGCACGAGGCGACATTGTAGGTTGCTCTATTGTGAATAAGTATTCTCCGCACTGCAAACACTGCAAACGGACGGAGATGTATGGCCAGTCCTTCACACTTGTGACAAAGCATGCCCAGCCCTTCAATATCTCCAACAGTGTATAGTACGAACCGCCCCTGCGGCTTCAAATGGATGCCAGTATCCGTCAGCAGGGTTCCAGTTAGCATAGTACCCGCAGCAGAAACATCTTGGACCCCATAGTTGACGGTATTAATGGAAAAGAAGACATGGTTGCACTCTGATCCTCTCAGTACGATCACGAGGCCTCTCTTCTCCTTTGGCACCAGACACACACACGTGTCTTATGCGGTAGCAAGCAGGTGTAGCTCCTCCCACTTGTTCCTCTGATCACTAAGCTCCCAGGCTTTTATTTCTCACCCGCAGCCTACGCAGTCAGAAATGTAATCCTGCAGTTTAACCCCTTCTCTTCCTGGAGAAAAGGGACAAAGTCCAGAAAACTCTTCTTTAGCATAGACTCTCGGTGAAATACTGCTCAAGTTGCGAGAGGGTAACGGCTAACAATCCCGGACGATGCCCCCACATGTAGCAATAACTCCCTTAGGAGCTGCTGATTTAATCCAGGCTGTTGCCGTCACCCCTTACCTGCATTTTCACCACATCAGAAACTTATGCTGTGTACACACGAGCGGACTTTACGGCAGACTTGGTCTGGCGGACTTTTCGACTGACTTTCCAACGGACTTTCTGAATGAACATACTTGCCTACACACGATCAACCAAAGTCCGACGGATTCGTACATGATGACGTATGACCGGACTAAAACAAGGAAGTTCATAGCCAATAGCCAATAGCTGCCCTAGCGTCGTTTTTTGTCCGTCAGACTAGCATACAGACGAGCGGACTTTTTGACCAGATTCGAGTCCGTCGGACAGATTTGAAACATGTTTCATTTTATGTCCGTCAAACCTTTGAGAAAAAAAAGTCCGCTGGAGCCCACACACGATCAAATTGTCGACGGACTCCGGTCCGCCGGACCAAGTCTGCCGTAAAGTCCGCTAACGTGTACGCAGCATAAGAGTCCATGTTGAGCTTTGCATCCACAACGTATGAAACAGTCACTTTAGTATTTTTCCAATACTTTAATGAAGAACTTGAAAGGAAGTAGCAGTAAAGAGGTAGAAGGAGAGTTGCAGGAAAGTTTGATTACCTTTTTTAGATCACTGAGGAAGGGACATCTTAGGGACGAATATACCTCTAATCCCAAGATCCTTTGCCCAACCGGATAGGTCTCTCTCACTGACCTAGCAGCCGGAATGGAGCACGAACAAGCAGTCTCTGCCACAGACTTTAACCACTTGCTGTCCGCCCTATTACAGAATGACGGCGGCAAAGTGGTTTGATATTCCTGATCGAACGTCATATGACGTGATCAGGAATATCGAGCCGCTGCGCGCCCCCGGCGGCACGCATCGCGGCGATCGTTGTTGCGGGGTGTTATGCCCCGTACACACGGTCAGATTTTCCGATGGACAATGTCCGATCGGAGCGTGTTGTCGGAAATTCCGACCGTGTGTGGGCGCCATCGGACATTTTCCATCGGATTTTCCGACACACAAAGTTGGACAGCAGGAGATAAAATTTTCCGACAACAAAATCCGATCGCGTCAATTCCGACCGTGTGTGGCCTGTTCCGACGCACAAAGTGCCACGCATGCTCAGAAGAAATTCCGACACGGGACAGCTCGTTCTGGTAAACTTAGCGTTCGCAATGGATACAGCACTTTCGTCACGCTGCAATGTTAAAAATGGTTTAATACAGCACACTCTCTTCTTCTTTATAATGTGACAAGAATTAAGTCGTTTTGCTGCTCATATTCACACAGACTTCTCACAAACTTCTTTCTTTATTATTTATCGGGATTCCCTCAATATATTTTGATTTCTCACATCTGACAACATATTTTTTTTTTTTTTTGGACTTTAATGTAGAATCTTTTTTTGTGTTTCTCTTTTTTAATTTTGTTTTTTGGTGATTTTGATTTGTACTCCCGAAAATGTTTGTGTGTTTTTTGTGACAAGTTCCCACAACACTACTAATATGTTGTTCTATTTAATCTGTAGGAGATTGTTTGGTGTTGTTGTCTCTTGTTAATTTCACATTGTACTTTAGAAATGTACCTGAATCGTCACCAACAAACTGTCCTTTTTGGATGAAAACACACACAGGAGAGTAGAATTTACCAAAAAAAAAATTTATTAAGGGGTCACAACTATAAAAAAACAAAGAGGGAGGCAACGCTGGAGAAACTGCAGAAGTGGGCGAAGCCTTGGACCTCCAATGCAGACATCAATTATTTAAAAGCAAAATTGGTGGCCTGAGGAGTCCATATCTAAGGGAGGGCAGTGTGGTCCAGAAGTCCCAGAGATCCGGAAAGCAGCAGATGACATCTATGTCCCCAGGCTGTGGTCATACGAGAGACTGCATCTTCTGTCAGACCAGACTGAACCCAGGGTCATCACTCTTTGGTCTTCCTTCCACGCTTCCTTCCAGCCTTTGGCTGTGGTGGTGGAGTTGTGGCAGCAGGAGGAGGAGGAGGAGGATCGTCCCTCTCCATGACATCCGTCTTGTGTGTCAGTTCCCCACTCTCCCCCTTACGTAGGACTTTATAAATCAGGTCCTCAGAGATCTTGCGTTGGCCCTCCTGCATGCCCAGCAAGTTGGTGGCAGCCATGCAGGCAAAGGCCTCTTCAGGACTGGGGAAGGCTCTGAGGGACGCAGAAGCCTCCTGGATCAGCCTGTATGCTGAATCCTGCACAGGACTGGGAGTGGCCTTCCTGGCCCTTTTGTATGGCAGGTGAAGGGGAGGAACCTGAGACTCAGTCAGGCTGTGACTTGTCCCAGGCTTCTCTTGGCTGCCACTTAGCCCCGCCTCCTCCTGGCTGCCACTAATCCCCGCCTCCTCCTGGCTGCCACTAATCCCCGCCTCCTCCTGGCTGCCACTAATCCCCGCCTCCTCCTGGCTGACACTAATCCCCGCCTCCTCCTGACTGCCACATTCCACAGCCTCCTCCTGGCTGAGGTCTTCCTGAGTATGAAAAAGGGACATAGTTTTAGTTTTTTTTACATCAATCACACACAATTTTCACCTCCTGACTGCTGCAAATTCAATGTTAACAAATATAACAGACTATCCTTCTGAGCCCAGCAGTTTGCATTCTTGTCCCAATTTTGGGTGCCCACTACTGTCTATTGATAAGTAAAACACTTTTTGGAATCAGCAATTAATGATCAATAATAACATCTAGTAAACATTTCTTTATTGCCCAGAAATCTGTAGAAGAATGCTATACCTGGCTCCAGCTGGGCTCCTCCATTTCTTCCTGGCTGGAAGGCCCAGGTTGGACATCAGAAGCCTCAGCTGGTATGGAAGGAAGCGTGGAAGGAAGAGTAGAGAGGGATTCCCTGACTCCAGTGTGGTCTGACAGAAATTGCAGTCTCTCATAGTACCACAGCCTGGGGACATAAACGTCATCTGCTGCAGCTCCTGATCTCTGGGAATCCGTGACCTTCTTGCGCTCCCTAAGATACGTGCTCCTCAGGCCACCAATTTTAGCTTTTAAATAGGGGATGGTTGCTGTGGGGACCACCGGCTTCACCAACTCCAGCAGTTTCTCCAGCGCTACCTGCCTCTTCTGTTTGTGGTTATAATGGGGGTGTCTGACCTGCCACAGACAGGGCAGCTCCCTGTACTTGTCTATGAACAGGGGCAGGAAATTGTGGTCGTTGAACCCATCCATTTTCTCTGCAAGACACAACACAAGACAGACCCTAATGTCAGGCCAAACTCCCCTAATCTTGTTAGAATATAGGCTTCCATTTCGAAGCAGTGTAGGCCCAAGTTTAGATCCTACCTTCGTTAGCACGATCGGCGTCTCCGATGCTCCTTCCTCCGCTCACAGATCGTACATAAGACGCGCGCGTTACGATTTATACACACTGCGCATGCGTATAACTCCGCCCGCCCCTGACGTTCTTTCTATTCTATTCCCCGCCCCTTTTCATTCGGCGCAGTGGAGGAAGAGCACATGGCGGATAGACAGCAGGATCGTGCTAATTACAGCAACGAGGAGGAGGAGGAGGAAAGGCCGGAGCCTGAAACGTCCCGATCCAGAAGGAGATTAAAGGACTCAAATATGTCCTTTGGGGAGATGTTGGAGATGGTGGACATCCTGAAGAAGGCTGACTATGATGGAAAGTATGGGCCTTACCCCAACCCCAATGTCAGAAAGGCCAAGATCATGGCGAAAGTGGTCAGGAGTCTGCACCGGAAATTTGGGGTACGACGATCGAAAGATCAGCTCAGGAAGCGGTGGTCGGACCTGAAATTACGAGAACATGAGCAGTACAGAAAGATCTGGAGAGTGCTGCAAAAAAGTAAGTAGTTGTGCTGTGTTCCGATTCTTTATGTTTATTACGTTCGTGCTGCTCCATGTGCTTTTAGGAACTGTTGTGCAGTTTAAAATGGCAACTTTCATGTTCATGGGCACATTATTCGTTCGGATCACACATTTTTCTTTCGGACTATAAAATACCATTGTTTAGCCCATATGCATTTGGCCACCATTTTGAGGCCCTATACTTGTCTTCAAAGAATTGGGTTGTGTAGATGGCTTTGTTACTAGAATGAAATGCAAACTAGATTGTGTGTAAGGAGAGGACACTGAGCAGCTTTTTTCACATCTGGACACTGGAGCACTAGTGTGGGACCCCAGAACACCCTTTTTATTAGGGGGGCCACACAGGTGCTCCAGTGTATACTATAGGGGGGGCTACATCTGTGAAGCTTGTACAAAACAGGTAAAGTATTGCAGCTTGACAAAGGGCACTAAAAAAGCTACATCTTGGAACTCTGCTAAAATAGACAATTGTACCCCACTTCCAAGCAATGTTTCATCTTTATAGTTCTGCCATCAAATATCTGTGTGCTAATTATACCATTTTTGTTTTACATAGGGGAGAAAAGCCTCGGAGGACACCCCTCATCCCAGGAGAACAGAGCCCCCCTCCCTCTGGAAGAAGGGGAAATCCCCCCAACACAAGATGAGCAGGAGGAAGAAGACGTGGTGTAACTAGTCACCACAACAGGTGAGTGTCTGCGACCACAGGCTCAGATAAGAGATGGATGGCGGCAAATTTTTTAGACCTAATTTATTTTGGGTTTCCTCTCTTTTTAGGTGATCGTGATGTTGTGGATGAAGATCCTTTCACATCTGAAAGTGCCCAGATCCTGATCGGGGAGATCATGGGGTGTAATTTACAATTGGAAAACATCAAGCAAAACATCAATGATGTTATTCCAAAATATAAAAACATCATTGATGTTTTGGGGCGAGTTTAAAGCCCCTCCAAATCACTTTCTTCTTTTGTGTGCTACAATGTGCGAAATGTTTTTGTGATTTTTCCCAAAGCCAAATTTGGAGGATGCACACAGTGTGCCAACATGTGCTATCTGCCATCACGGGAGATCAATGGACGCGTTTTGGGGGTGCAACCCCTTCCTCAATAATAAAGTAGCGGTTAGGAAGGGCTTTCTCCCCCAAAACACATCCCTTGATCCCCCATGATGGCATATAGCACATGTTGACATTGTGAAATTTGTGTGCATCTTCCAAATTTGGCTTTTCCTGGGGTGATTTCACCCCATCTGAACGCTATATCAAACAGTTCCTAAACACTCATGTCTGATATTGCCTTCCAGTTCTACCAAATGTGAACTTTGTAAGATCAAGATTTGTGTCTTTCTTGTGGGTTTTACACAGGCCTGTTTTCTATAAAATGCACATTTTGATTTTGGATAATGACACCACAAAAATTGTTATACAACAAACATGTCAGTTTGTCAGAAAAACCTTTGGTAAATGCACATGTGATTGTGCTGGTATTAAAAAGATTGCTCATCAAGAATGTGTGGATTATTGTCTCAACGCTACAACACTTTTGGGGTGATGTAATTGTTGTTTTATTAGAAAATGGGGGTTATTTCCTAAGGGGAAATCCACTTTGCACTACAAGTGCAGTTTCAGTGCAGTTGCAAGTGCACTTGTAGTGAAAAGTGTCTTTGCATTTAGTAAATAACAGCCAACAGTGCTTTGTATAAGGTTACACAATCACAACATTTTCTGCACTCCACACATTTCTGTCAGGGTCAGCTAAAACAAACACAAGCAGTAAATGTCCACACAGAAGAGCCTGGGGGGAGATGCCTGTCGAGAACTTCAAGTCCTGCAGGCTTCTCCCTGTGGCTAAATACCGCAAGGTAGCGACCAACCTCTGCTCCGGAGTGATGGCTTGCCTCATGCAGGTATCCTGCCTGCTGATATAGGGGGTCAGCGAAGCCAACAAACGGTGAAACACGGGGTCCGTCATCCTGAGAAAATTCCTGAAATCATCAGGATTATTCTCACGGATCTCACGGAGCAAAGGCATATGACAGAACTGGTCACGCTGAAGCAACCAATTCTTGGTCCATGAACTCCTCCCCACCCTGTTCATGGACTGGACTTGTGTCAAGGTCAGGACCCCAACACCAAGCCCCCGCACAGCACGAACTGTACGAGGAGTACGCATACGAAACATGGCTAGAAAACGGTCGGCTGCTCAGAACGAAGTAACAGAACGCACTGAAGAAGAGCAAGGCCTGTGAAGAGCGACCTGAAAAACAGCAACGAGCAGGCAAGATCACACAGAAAACTCCGATACGAACTGACTGCACGCACTGAAGAGCAGATACAAACCCACAAGCACAAACTGAACGGCAGAAAACGATCTGAAAGCCACGAGTCTGAAAAAGCGCGAATCGTCTCTCACCAAACTTTTACTAACACGAGATTAGCAAAAGGAGCCCAAAGGGTGCCGCGCTTGGTTCTGAACCGGCCTTTTCTAGTCTCATCGTACGTGGTGTACGTGACCACGTGGAAATTCCAACAACTTTGTGCGACCGTGTGTAGGCAAAACAAGTTTGAGCCAACATCCGTCGGAAAAAATCCTAGGATTTTGTTGTCGGAATGTCCGAACAAAGTCCGACCGTGTGTACGGGGCATTAGTCTGACACCCTGCAACACCGATCTAGGTAAAGAGTCTCCAACGGAGACTCTTTACCACGTGATCAGCTGTGTCCAATCACGGCTGATCACGATGTAAATAGAAAGAGCCGGTGATCGGCTTTTCCTCACTCGCGTCTAACAGACGCGAGTAGAAGAGAGCCGATGGGCTGCTCTCCTGACAGGGGGGGTCTGTGCTGATTGTTTATTAGCACAGCCCCCCCTCAGATCCTACCCAGGACCACCAGGGAAGCCGCCCAGGACCACCAGGGAAGCGATCCACCCTGGACCACCAGGTATTCCCCTAGACCACCAGGGAAATGCTACTGTGTGCCCAGGCAGCTGCCAATCTGTGCCCAGGCAGCTGCAAGTCAGTGCCCACTTCAATGCCTACCACTGCCAGTGCCTCATATCAGTGCCGTGTATCAGTGCCCATCAGTGCCACGTATCAGTGCCCATCAGTGCTGCCTATCAGTGCCCAGCAGTGCCACCTATCAGTGCCGCCTATCAGCGCCACCTATCAGTGCCCATCAATGTCCAGCAGTGCCGCCTTTCATTGCCCATCAGTGTCGCCTATCAGTGCCCATCAGTGCCAACCAGTGCCACCCATCAGTGCCCATCAGTGCCGCCTATCAATGCTCATCAGTGCTGCATATGAGTGCCACCCATCAGTGCCGCCTACCAGTGCCCATCAGTGCCGCATATCAGTGCCCATCGTCAGTGCCCGCTCATTGGTGCCACCTCATTGGTGCTGCCGTATCAGTGCCTGTCAGTGCCGCCTTATCAGTGCCCATCAGTGAAAGAGAAAACTTACTTATTTACAATTTTTTTTAACAGAAACAAAAGCAAAACTTTTATTTTTTTCAAAATTTTCGGTCTTTTTTTAATTGTTTAGCAAAAAATAAAAACCGCAGAGGTGATCAAATACCACCAAAAGAAAGCTCTATTTGTGGGAATAAAAATGATAAAAATTTATTTTGGGTAAAGTGTAGCATGACTGCGCAATTGTCATTCAAACTGCAACAGCGCTGAAAGCTGAAAATTGGTCTGGGCAGGAAGGTGTCTAAGTGCCCTGTATTGAAGTGGTTAAATGAACAAATTTGTTGTACAATCCTCTGCCACAGGATGTAGTAGTTTTAGATGAACAGCAACACAGTACCAGAACCTTTAAGCCGACCCGGCAGTACTTGTGTGGTAGATTAGATTAAGATGCGTCCTCCAATCGAGTCACCAGGCCCCTCTTGAGACCAGCCTTCAGCGTGGTCCCTTCCAAGACGGGTCCTCCCCTGGGTCTTCTCAATTGCTTGGCTTCTTCCCACAGGACAGACAGCACAGGACCACCTTTAAACCGAGCATCCCCAGAACGACCTCTGAGCTAACTCATAGCAACGTAGCCTCAGGCCAGCATGGCCCCGAGACTAACAGGGAGCCGTCACATACCTTCAGGCCAGGAGGGCCAGCAGGCGGAAAGAGAACCAACAAAAATGGCGTCTGCCCCTTAAGTACCCTCTCCCAGAAAGCACTGCAATGGACAACCTCCGTCGAGTCACCTCTGAGAAAGAAGAGCACTTAATATACTTCAGCTTGTTGCTTTCCAACACTGGCCCGTAGTGACAACAACATCTACAGGCGACTGGGTGGAACTGCACGCAACACAGCCAATGCTGGAACAGAGGCTAATTTAGCCATAGATTAAATCTGAACTATGTACAGAACAGATAACCCACTAAATTACAGATAAGCGCTTGATCAAAAATTTTGTCAGTGCTACATGTGTATCAAATTTGTGCAGAAAATATAAATAAACTGCAAAAATTGCAAAATCAACTGTGCAAATCCAGCAACAATCTTCCTGTGCAAAGTGCTAATGACCTGTGCAAAAATACAATATGAGTGTGCAGTAATAGAGTCCAAAAGTGTGCAAAATGCAATCAATTCCTTTCTTCTTTGTGTGACTGACATTCAATGTGAAGAAGGTGCTGAGGAATGGATCTCCTCTTCATACAGAGACACACACTGGTGAAAGTGGCCTCTTACCTTGTGGCAATGAGATAACCACATATATGTATAGATCTGTAGTAAATGCTTCTCCCTTCTAATCCGGGATCAGTATGGATAAACACTTGTCTTTGTCTCTCGGTGGATGAAAGGAAAGTAATAAGAGAAGAAAAGGGGGTTCCGGATAGTCTAGTAGTTTTCAAACCAAATAGCTTTTATTAATAAGAAGTGAGGGAACTCACATAGTAGAATACAGTATAGACATTGCTCCACGAGCGACCAGCTTGTTTCCCAGCGTCAATGTGAGTACTACAGATCTATACATATATGTGGTTATCTCATTACCACAAGGTAGGAGGCCACTTTCCCCATTGTGTGTCTCTGTATGAAGAGGAGATCCATTCCTCAGCACCTTCTTCACATTGAATGTCAGTCACACAAAGAAGAAAGGAATTTATTGCATTTTGCACACTTTTGGACTCTATTACTGCACACTCATATTGTATTTTTGCACAGGTCATTAGCACTTTGCACAGGAAGATTGTTGCTGGATTTGCACAGTTGATTTTGCAATTTTTGCAGTTTATTTATATTTTCTGCACATATTTGATACACAGAAGAAATATTATAGTGTCATTAGCATTGATTTATGAACTCTGCACTTTGAAACCAGTCACTTTATCCATTTCTGTGGTTATTATTTGTATAATTTATGTATTTTTACTTATGTGCATTGTACTGCTACCTTTAGCAGCATTTTTTCCATTGATGTGAACAGCGCAGCACCAACCTCCATTTGACGTATTCTTTGCATGGGTATGGATTGACCCCTATTTGGTGCTTGTAGCAGTTCTTTTCTGATCCTCCCACACATGGCAGTGCAGGAATAAACATATACTCGATCTCTGTACAGCACTGCGGTATATGTCAGAGCTATAACACAGTAAACAATATATAAATCTGTAAAATGTTGTATTTCTGGTTTTCTGTCTTCTTCAGTAGCAATATCTTTTGTTGTAAAGATTTCTGTGTCAGAGATTTCCCTCTCGGGGGTTCTTACATAAATATGAAGAAACATCCATTCGGAAATATGATTGGTCTGTGGTGGGGGAGGGGGTCACTGTACAGATAATGATCGTTCTCGGTGAAAAGGGCTCGGCTGTTTTCTGTAATAGGAAAGTGAAGTTGATTTGGTTTCTATGAAATATGCCTCCCTATACTGTGGAGAGGCTGATATAAGCAGCGCCCATTACAGCTCCATCTCTCATGTAGAAGAGAAGAGGAGGGAGGAGCTTATGGTTTGGTCTGAACACAAATGGGTCCAAATCCCCGAACATTTACCGGTTTGGTGGGGGTTGAACGTCATACATAATTTCAGTATTACTTCCACTATTACACATGACGGTTTCCCACTGTCACTGGTTGCTAAAGATCCAGCGAGTGCCGAGTCCTTAACAACCAGTAATGTCACTGGCCCCATTCACATACATGTGGGAACCCCCAGCCATGGAAACAAAGGAGCCAGGAAAGGTAAAGACATGACAAAAGGGTTCCCCAACCTCATACCTGGCTCTTTAGTTCTGACATTAATTTTAAGGGGAACCCCACAAAAAATAAGAAAATAATTTTATGAGGTCTCTCCGTATTCTATACCAGACCTTCCTAGTCTAATTTGTATTCAAGGGAAACTCCACACGAAAATCAAGAAAAGTTTGAAGTCTCCCTAAAAATCATACTAGACTGTCACGTACCTGGTAGGAGTCTGACATGACGAGGTCAGCGTCCCTTGTATCTCCGACCCAAGCCCCACTGAAGGTGGAACAGATGGTGGCTAGAAGCTGGAGGAACACGAGTGCCTGGTAATGTTGCTTGCAGAACTTGCGGTTGGAGTTTTAGGCTTGGTGGCACAGGGGGGACAGCAGGCAAGGAGCTGGGATGCAGCTCAGTAGATCAGCTGATGTTAAAGAGGGACTCCAACCAACTTGCAGGTTCAGGTTTTGTGGCTTGCCAGCACTCCTTGTGGTCAGGAGACAGGAGGTTACTGGACCCAGGAGATCTGGGATGATAGGGTGCCAGCACAGGTACCCCGAGGCAGTGTTGGAGCTGAACAGAGGATGAAAGCAGAGTCGTGAGGGTAGCCGGGTTCGGTAACAGGCGAGCAGCAAGGTACAAGACATTAAGCAGGAGCAGGTCAGGTGGAAGCCGGAGTCAGGAACCAGAAGTCAGAGTATATCAGAGTCCAAAAGCAGAGTCAGGGAAAAGCCAGGATCAGCAACGGGTATCATGCAGGTTTTAAGGGTTCAGAGAATCAGGACACAGCTGAAGACCAGTCAGCACTGTTATAGGGCGTACACACGGTCGGACTTTGTTCGGACATTCCGACAACAAAATCCTAGGATTTTTTCCGACAGATGTTGGCTCAAACTTGTCTTGCATACACACAGTCACACAAAGTTGTGGGAAAATCCGATCATTCTGAACACGGTGACATAAAACACGCACGTTGGGACTATAAACGGGGCAGTGGCCAATAGCTTTCATCTCTTTATTTATTCTGAGCATGCGTGGCACTTTGTCCATCGGATTTGTGTACACACGATCGGAATTTCCGACAACGGATTTTGTTGTCGGAAAATTTTATATCCTGCTCTCAAACTTTGTGTGTCGGAAAATCCGATGGAAAATGTGTGATGGAGCCCACACACGGTCGGAATTTCCGACAACAAGGTCCTATCACAAATTTTCCATCGGAAAATCCGACCGTGTGTACGGGGCATTAGAGAGTCCGGGCGCTCTTTCAATAGGCCATCTGGTGCCATCTGGCATCAGGGACATGCTCCTGCACGTGCACACCATCTGTTGTGCATGCACATGTGCCCTGGCATTCGGGAGAGTCCGTAGTTGTCCGTGACCACGCACGAGTGTGCGCCAGGCGCAAACTACCAGTTCTCTTACACAGACCTTTTTCCAAGCCTAGCTGGCCAGGAATTGGGGAAGATTATGAGCATGCAGCTTCCCCCTTGTGACGGGACTCACTTTGGGTGGGGGGGCCACAGAATCCAGCTTCCCCTAGAGAGGTCAGAAACTCCTTTTTCAGTTCCCCCCGCCCCTCCTATGTACAAGTTATCCTGTGTCTATTAGGGGCGCAGGGTGACTGAGAACCCCAGTCAGGTCTGCCCTAAACGATAATTCTCCCACTCTACAAGGCTCTGGTCCGGCCGCACCTGGAGTATGCTGAAAAAAATTTGTTAAAAAATATATAATTTTATTAGTATACAAAGTAGCAAAATGTATAAAGTACAAGGGTGCAGTACATGTAAAATCACTGTACAGACACGTAGAGAATACAGCGAGAACTGGCCAGTGTGTAAACAGGCAGGTTTTTTGACAGGTAATAAATTCCTACATGTTTCGCCAACTTTGGCTTCCTCAGGAAAAGATGATTATACCTGTACACTTCTGCAAATTCTAAAAAAGAAAAAAACATATAACAGTATGTGCTGATGATAAACATAAACTACTAATTCATTTGTCAGCGATTTTATCAATAAATTAATGCTGGACATGACTAAAAATGACCCCCTCTCATGAGTGCCCGGGCAGATACCAAAGACCCCCAGATGGAAAAATGGGTACCTACCAAGGACTCGCAGCGAGCACCAAGGGGCACACGGCACCCTGAGGAAGATCGGAGGTCCTGCACCGCAACTATACGTGGTCGCAGGGGGCAAACAAAGACCTAGCAAAAAAGGAGTATGTTCAATGTGCAGTATATAATATTAGCATCCTTATATAGGATTGTTAATCCAAAACAAGGTAAAGGGGGCTAACATAGCCTCAAAATACTTACAGTATGTGTATAATAAAAACAGAAACGGAATACAGGGGTGCCCAAGATGCTGAATGGCTGAGTGGTTTGGGAGAGATGGAAAGGATTTCCACCAGGATGGATATTATGACAGAGATGGTATTACTAGAATAAAAAAGGAATTGAAGATATGGACAATATATGAATATATAAAGAAATACTACCAAATAACTTCAAAAGTGAATGATTGCACAAAGGTAATGTAAAAACAGGGGTGAAAGCACTCATCCACATGACCACCAAGTAGCTAGACTGGTTGGGAATGTATAGATCCATTCACATTGGGCCAAGATGGTTTCCACAGCAGATCAATGCTGCAGGGAGGGACACCTGAAGTTTGGATAAACAAATTATAAAGTATGAAGGTATATATCTATAATGAAAAGTGGAATATTGACGGCCAAGTGTCTACAGGAGGGACTTACCAAAGGTGTGGCAGCTGCAGGTATGGGCGCCCTTGAGAGCCAGCAAGGATGACACTGGGGAAGCTGGCATTATATACCCCCCACACACGGTCGGCGTCTGACGTCACCGACCGTGTGAGCGGACAACAAAGGCCATTGCGAATGTGCCCGTCGCCAGCTCAGTAGGCCTACAAGCCCCAAAGTGCCGTGCGGGAAGCCGTCCATGTCACATGACGGATGTCGAGTGTGACACGGATATTGAGGGCTGGGGGGAGGTGTCCGCCAGGATGTGCTAGGCGTAACAGCGCCACCTAGCCCAGGAGGGCTGATGGAAACACATCATCCAATGGATCATAGCATGGACAGTGGCAAGGAGCGGGTGGCGGTGTTACGCTTAGCATGTCCTGGCGGACACCTCAGTGTTGGTGAAGAAAGGGGCCTCTTCCCTACAACCCTGGCTGGTGTTTGTGGGGGGTGAGGGCTTATCAGAATCTGGGAGCCCCTTTTAACAATAAGGTCTGGTTTACACCTATGTATTTTTAGTGTGTTTTGCAGAAACGCACTACAGTCCATCTAACATGGTTTCCTATGGAACACATTCACATTTAAGCATTTTTCAGCTGCTGCATTTTTGGAAAGGATCAGGGACACTTTTTCCAGCAGCAGGTTGCATTTTATGTGTAATAGACTTCAATGGACCCGCACCAAAAAATGCTGTGTTGTGTTTTTGATGCATTTTGAAGTTCTTTTCCTAATAGGAAAGTATAGTAAATAGTGTAACCAGCGCGCATCATATCTTAGTGTGTATTAAATATAAGTGATCCCGATAGTAATGACTACTATTGGTATACTACACTTAAAGCCATTTCAATCCGGCCAAAAACTCATGAAAAACATTATTACTATAGACATATATTTAAAAAAAATCGTGAAATTGACTTATTTTTCTATATTAGGAACATTTAAATCCTATACTCACACCACATGTTCAACAGTGAAACAAAACATGTGTTATTAATTACAATGTTACTTATGAAAATCAATCCGCAACAATATAGTTACATAGTAGGTGAGGTTGAAAAAAGACACAAGTCCATCAAGTCCAACCTATGTGTGTGATTATATGTCAGTATTACATTACATATCCCTGTATATTGCGGTCATTCAGGTGATTATCTAATAGTTTCTTGAAGCTATCAATGCTCCCCGCTGAGACCACCGCCTGTGGAAGGGAATTCCACATCCTTGCCGCTCTTACAGTAAAGAACCCTCTACGTAGTTTAAGGTTAAACCTCTTTTCTTCTAATTGTAATGAGTGGCCACGAGTCTTATTAAACTCTCTTCTGCGAAAAAGTTTTATCCCTATTGTGGGGTCACCAGTCCGGTATTTATATATTGTGGGGTCACCAGTCCGGTATTTGTAAATTGAAATCATATCCCCTCTCAAGTGTCTCTTCTCCAGAGAGAATAAGTTCAGAGCTCACAACCTTTCCTCATAACTAAGATCCTCCAGACCCTTTATTAGCTTTGTTGCCCTTCTTTGTAGTCGCTCCATTTCCAGTACATCCTTCCTGAGGACTGGTGCCCAGAACTGGACAGCATACTCCAGGTGCGGGCGGACCAGAGTCTTGTAGAGCGGGAGAATTATCGTTTTATCTCTGCAGTTGATCCCCTTTTAATGCCAATATTCTGTTTGCTTTATTAGCAGCAGCTTGGCATTGCATGTCATTGCTGAGCCTATCATCTACTAGGACCCCCAGGTCCTTCTCCATCCTAGATCCCCCCTGAGGTTCTCCCCCCAGTCTATAGATTGCATTCATATTTTTGCCACCCAAATGCATTATTTTACATTTTTCTACATTGAACCTCATTTGCCATGTAGTCGCCCACCCCATTAATTTGTTCAGGTCTTTTTGCAAGATTTCCACATCCTGCGGAGAAGTTAGGGGAAACGCGTCGGGTGGAGCTAGAGGCTGTGACGCCATCACGTTTGTCTGGTCTTTCTCCATGCAGTCAGCCAGTTTGCTCCCGCTCTGCATGTATGCTGATTTTTAGCTAATTTTTATCTGGTTCCCACTTTTTATCTGAGTTCTGTTTGGTGTATACTTGGGAGTTTTTTTGAGTTGTAGTTCCTGATGTGCAGTGGAGTGTTGCTGTGAACATTTGCAGTGGAAAGAATTGTTTTAAAGTGACTGTGAAAGAGATTTTGAATAAATCTAAAAAAAAAAACTTTTGTACTATGGAGCCCTTTTCGTTTTATTCCCACTGAGGTGTATCTTCTGTATGGATGAACTAATATTTTGAAACCGGATACATTGTATCAGTGAGGATAGATCTGCCTGTGTATTGGAGCGCAGTGGCTGAGGAAATCTCCCAGGAAAACGCCCAGGTGATAAACTAAGGCCGGCAGGCTAATGCAACATGCTCATCTGATCTCACTAACCTGAGATCCATCTGATCCGGTAAGCGGCCTTTTTTACCATATTTGTGAAAAGGAGGAATATCGGTGTGTCTCTTTCTATAAAGAAGATTGGTGCTAATATCAACCTAGCATATTTCCATCAAGGACTGATCATTGTTTCTACATCTAAGATGTTCAAGGGGAATAAGTGTCCCACTGATAAACATTTTTAGCACTAATTTGGATATGTATGGTGCTCACTACATTGTTGCGGATTGATTTTCACAAGTAACATTGTAATTAATAACACATGTTTTGTTTCACTGTTGAACATGTGGTGTGAGTATAGGATTTAAATGTTCCTAATATAGAAAAATAAGTCAATTTCACGATTTTTTTTAAATATATGTCTATAGTAATAACGTTTTTCATGAGTTTTTGGCCGGATTGAAATGGCTTTAAGTGTAGTATACCAATAGTAGTCATTACTATCGGGATCACTTATATTTAATACACACTAAGATATGATGCGCGCTGGTTACACTATTTACTATTTATTTTTTAGGTCTTTTGTATTTATGGACTAACACGAGCAGCAGCACAATTTTTTTATTTTTTTGTATGGTTAGCGCAAAATCACGTTTCTTTATATATAATAGGAAAGTATGACAGTTCTGTTCATTTTAGATTGACTTTGATGTGACTTTACACTCTCTGGCACTCAAGTAGCATTAAAGTTGCATCAAAGAAGTGAAGGAACCTTTATATGTCCAAAGTTGCATGTTAGGATTAGGGTTAAGGGCTAGGGTTAGTCTTACATTTTAAGGTTAGGGTTACAATTTAGGGTTAAGGGCTAGGGATAGAGTTAGGGTCAGAGATAAAGTTAGGGTTAAAGTTAGGATTAGTGGTAATTGTTAGGGTTAGATTTAGCAGTATTTGTTAAGGTTGAAATGCTAACCCCAACAATTTCCCACTAATCCTAAGGCTACTTTCACACTGGGGTGGTGCGGGCATTGACGGTAAAGCGCCGCTAGTTTTAGTGGCGCTTTACCATAGTTTTAGCTGCCTTTTTAACCCCACTAGCGGCGGAAAAAGGTTTAAAATGCCTGCAAAGCGCAGCTGCTGAAGTGCTTTGCAGCCACTTCTGAAGTGCTGGCCATTGAATGTATTCACCGCTCCGCACCGCCCCAAAGATGCTGCTTGTAGGAGTTTTTTTCCTGTCCTGCAAGCGCACCGCCCCGGGGGGAAAGCTCTGGGACTTCCATACTGGGGCTGCAGAAGAGGAAGTTTACAGGAGCTTTTCAGTAGCTATTTTTAGCACAAAAATGCCTGTAAAACACCTCAGTGTGAAAGTGGCCTAACTCTAACATTTAACACTAACCATAACCCTTATCCCTAACATTTAACCCTACATTGTAACAAATGTCTGTGAAATTACCTGTAAAATTACATAAAAATGGCATCAAAATTTTGTAAATTGAAATGCAAAAAAAAGTGTTAAATTTACACAAATATTCTGTAAATACTAAAAATACAATTGTAAAATCCTGAACTGATCACAACTGTTAATTTTAACAGTAAAAATATATTAAAGTGAAACTCCACTTTTGTTGAGGAGAAAACCTTCCCCTCTGGGTGATCTCTGTACATTGCAGAAATTGTAACAAACTTTGTAGCAGATTCTGACCTTTTGTTATTCTGAAGAAATCCCTGTGTGTTTGTCTGTGTCCATGTGCCAATCTGTATGGTTTCATGATTATAATCAATCAGCTGCTGCACCTGCAGGGCTCTAATGAGGAAAGTGTCAGGGTCTGCGTCCCTTTAGAAGTGATTTCCTATTGGGAGGATCTCACTAAAAATGAGATTTTTGTTGCAGGGGATGCCCAAAATGTAACTTTTATCTTAGTGTAGAGCCTGGTCATGTGACGTCACCATGCACGGAAGTTGGCCATTTTGTTGGTTGGAATCTCAGGCATGATTATCGGCTTGACATGTATTTTATGCTTCACTGTTTGTGAATATTTTGATAGATTTCAATAAACATAGCTGTTTTGACATACTGTGGAATGAGGTTCTGTTTCATCCCTCTATGCTGCATGGTATAACATTGCTTCTGGTGGAATGGTCCGGTCCCGAGGACTAGGAGGACCATCTAGATGCTCCGTTTGGGGTTGATGGTTAATGGAGCTCTGCTGACCACTTTATTTAGGTGGTCCACAATGGAGGGTAAGAGGCTTGGAGTGCTGGGATATCGATGGAGGATCTTCTTATCACCCTTTGTGATAATAGAGCACTTGTGATGTATGTACCAATCCCTGGAATTTATTATGGGACTGCAATAGACTTTTTATTCATTGTGTGAAATTGCTGCATATTCTTTTTTTTTTTTTAAATTTTGTATTATTTGTCGCCAGGAAAGTTTTTCCAGCTGCATTCCCTAAAGAACCTTGATGGTATATCTCTCTGAGCGCAGGAAATTTACTTTTATTTATGTTAGTGCAGACTTCTGGGAAAATCAGTGAGCCAATCACACAAGCAGGAAATGATGTTTCTGGGGGGCGGAGCTCTGTATATATTCTGTGTACACAGCGCCTCCAGGTGGCCATATTGCATTTCACAGAGAATGACAGCGGCTGCAGATTGAAGAGGAAAGGAAGTTTTTAAAATGTCCAATTACAATATGACTTGTGTAGTAATTGTATACGCTAGATTTTTTTTGCTACTTTATTTCCCACGAAAGTGGAGTTACCCTTTAACCATTTGCCAGCCGCCCCACTTACATTTACTGCGGGGAGGAGCTCCTACAGGCAAAATCACATACCTGTATATCAGTGGCGGCTGGTGAAGTTTTAGGATGGGGGGGCGCCAGACCCCGCCCTTCCTTTTTGACCCCCCCCACTTGGTGAAAATGGGCGTGGTTTCAGCGGAATAGTGGGCGTGGCTCTAAGGTGGTGTGGTTAGCATCTGAGATGAACGATGGATGGAGGGAGAGGGAGAGGGAGAGGGAGAGAGGGACAGCAGGCCTAGATCCTACACAACAAAAGAAATGTGTATTCTACAAAACTTAACAATCAGCAGATAAAGATACGCCAAACACCTGGTGTTAGCGCTTCAATCATCCCGGCACCATGGTTGTTATGGTGTCAGGATGATTGAAGCGCATTATTACTATTATTACATTGTAATATAAAATGAAATCATTCAACTCGCCATAATGCAGAATCAGTGGGAGCCCCAAGTGTGTCACTAGCCACGTCGCCTACAACTAGATGCCATCAGGTGTCCCCAGCAGTCCGTCCTTACATGCAGCCTCTGTCACATAAAATGCAGCCTCTGTCTCCCCCAAAATGCAGCCTCTGTTCCCTTACATCAGAGTTGCCATCAGTGTCCCCCCACAGCATGTGTCCCCATCAGAGCCCCCCACAGCAGGTGTCCCCCACAGCAGGGTGTCTCCATCAGAGTCCCCCCACAGCAGGTGTCCCCATCAGAGTCCCCCCACAGCAGGTGTCCCCATCAGAGTCCCCCCACAGCAGGTGTCCCCATCATAGTCCCCCCACAGCAGGTGTCCCCATCAAAGTCCCCCCACAGCAGGTGTCCCCATCAAAGCCCCCCACAGCAGGTGTCCCCCATCAAAGCCCCCCACAGCAGGTGTCCCCCATCAAAGCCCCCCACAGCAGGTGTCCCCCATCAAAGCCCCCCACAGCAGGTGTCCCCCATCAGAGCCCCCCACAGCAGGTGTCCCCCATCAGAGCCCCCCACAGCAGGTGTCCCCCATCAGAGCCCCCCACAGCAGGTGTCCCCCATCAGAGCCCCCCACAGCAGGTGTCCCCCATCAGAGTCCCCCCACAGCAGGTGTCCCCCATTAGAGTCCCCCCACAGCAGGTGTACCCCATCAGAGCCCTCCACAGCAGGTGTCTCGATCAGAGTCCCCCCATCAGAGTCCCCCCAAAACAGGAGTCACCCATCAGAGCCCCCCACAGCAGGTGTCCCCCATCAGAGCCCCCCAACAGCAGGTGTCCCCATCAGGGTCCCCCCACAGCAGGTGTCCCCATCAGAGCCCCCCACAGCAGGTGTCCCCCATCAGAGCCCCCAACAGCAGGTGTCCCCCATCAGAGCCCCCCACAGCAGGTGTCCCCCATCAGAGTCCCCCCACAGCAGGTGTCCCCCATCAGAGTCCCCCATCAGAGCCCCCCACAGCAGGTGTCCCCTATCAAAGCCCCCCACAGCAGGTGTCCCCCATCAGAGTCCCCCCACAGCAGGTGTCCCCCGTCAGAGCCCACCAACAGCAGGTGTCCCCATCAGGGTCCCCCCACAGCAGGTGTCCCCATCAGAGCCCCCCCACAGCAGGTGTCCCCCATCAGAGCCCCCAACAGCAGGTGTCCCCATCAGAGTCCCCCCACAGCAGGTGTCCCCATCAGAGTCCCCCCACAGCAGGTGTCCCCATCAGAGTCCCCCCACAGCAGGTGTCCCCATCAGAGTCCCCCCACAGCAGGTGTCCCCATCAGAGTCCCCCCACAGCAGGTGTCCCCATCAGAGTCCCCCCACAGCAGGTGTCCCCATCAGAGTCCCCCCACAGCAGGTGTCCCCATCAAAGTCCCCCCACAGCAGGTGTCCCCATCAGAGTCCCCCCACAGCAGGTGTCCCCATCAGAGTCCCCCCACAGCAGGTGTCCCCATCAGAGTCCCCCCACAGCAGGTGTCCCCCATCAGAGTCCCCCACAGCAGGTGTCCCCCATCAAAGCCCCCCCACAGCAGGTGTCCCCCATCAAAGCCCCCCACAGCAGGTGTCCCCCATCAAAGCCCCCCACAGCAGGTGTCCCCCATCAAAGCCCCCCACAGCAGGTGTCCCCCATCAAAGCCCCCCACAGCAGGTGTCCCCCATCAGAGCCCCCCACAGCAGGTGTCCCCCATCAGAGCCCCCCCACAGCAGGTGTCCCCCATCAGAGCCCCCCACAGCAGGTGTCCCCCATCAGAGCCCCCCACAGCAGGTGTCCCCCATCAGAGTCCCCCCACAGCAGGTGTCCCCCATTAGAGTTCGCCCACAGCAGGTGTCCCCCATCAGAGCCCCCCACAGCAGGTGTCTCAATCAGAGTCCCCCCATCAGAGTCCCCCCAAAACAGGAGTCACCCATCAGAGCCCCCCACAGCAGGTGTCCCCCATCAGAGCCCCCCAACAGCAGGTGTCCCCATCAGGGTCCCCCCACAGCAGGTGTCCCCATCAGAGCCCCCAACAGCAGGTGTCCCCCATCAGAGCCCCCCACAGCAGGTGTCCCCCATCAGAGTCCCCTAACAGCAGGTGTCCCCCATCAGAGTCCCCCATCAGAGCCCCCCACAGCAGGTGTCCCCTATCAAAGCCCCCCACAGCAGGTGTCCCCCATCAGAGTCCCCCCACAGCAGGTGTCCCCCATCAGAGTCCCCCCATAGCAGGTGTCCCCCATCAGAGCCCCCCACAGCAGGTGTCCCCCATCAGAGCCCCTCACAGCAGGTGTCCCCATCAGAGCCCCCCACAGCAGGTGTCCCCTTTAGAGCCCCCCACAGCAGGTGTCCCCTTTAGAGCCCCCCACAGCAGGTGTCCCCCACAGCAGGGTGTCTCCATCAGAGTCCCCCCACAGCAGGTGTCCCCATCAGAGCCCCCCCACAGCAGGTGTCCCCCATCAGAGCCCCCCCACAGCAGGTGTCCCCCATCAGAGCCCCCCCACAGCAGGTGTCCCCCATCAGAGCCCCCCCACAGCAGGTGTCCCCATCAGAGCCCCCCCACAGCAGGTGTCCCCCATCAGAGCCCCCCCACAGCAGGTGTCCCCCATCAGAGCCCCCCCACAGCAGGTGTCCCCATCAGAGCCCCCCCACAGCAGGTGTCCCCATCAGAGCCCCCAACAGCAGGTGTCCCCTTTAGAGCCCCCCACAGCAGGTGTCCCCCATCAGAGCCCCCCACAGCAGGTGTCCCCCATCAGAGCCCCCCACAGCAGGTGTCCCCCATCAGAGTCCCCCCACAGCAGGTGTCCCTCATCAGAGTCCCCCCACAACAGGAGTCACCCATCAGAGCCCCCCACAGCAGGTGTCCCCCATCAGAGCCCCCCAACAGCAGGTGTCCCCCATCAGGGTCCCCCCACAGCAGGTGTCCCCATCAGAGCCCCCCCACAGCAGGTGTCCCCATCAGAGTCCCCCCACAGCAGGTGTCCCCCATCAGAGCCCCCAACAGCAGGTGTCCCCCATCAGAGCCCCCCACAGCAGGTGTCCCCCATCAGAGTCCCCCCACAGCAGGTGTCCCCCATCAGAGTCCCCCCACAGCAGGTGTCCCCCGTCAGAGCCCACCAACAGCAGGTGTCCCCATCAGGGTCCCCCCACAGCAGGTGTCCCCATCAGAGCCCCCCCACAGCAGGTGTCCCCATCAGAGTCCCCCCACAGCAGGTGTCCCCCATCAGAGCCCCCAACAGCAGGTGTCCCCCATCAGAGCCCCCCACAGCAGGTGTCCCCTATCAAAGCCCCCCACAGCAGGTGTCCCCCATCAGAGTCCCCCCACAGCAGGTGTCCCCCGTCAGAGCCCACCAACAGCAGGTGTCCCCATCAGGGTCCCCCCACAGCAGGTGTCCCCATCAGAGCCCCCCCACAGCAGGTGTCCCCCATCAGAGCCCCCAACAGCAGGTGTCCCCATCAGAGTCCCCCCACAGCAGGTGTCCCCATCAGAGTCCCCCCACAGCAGGTGTCCCCATCAGAGTCCCCCCACAGCAGGTGTCCCCATCAGAGTCCCCCCACAGCAGGTGTCCCCATCAGAGTCCCCCCACAGCAGGTGTCCCCATCAGAGTCCCCCCACAGCAGGTGTCCCCATCAGAGTCCCCCCACAGCAGGTGTCCCCATCAAAGTCCCCCCACAGCAGGTGTCCCCATCAGAGTCCCCCCACAGCAGGTGTCCCCATCAGAGTCCCCCCACAGCAGGTGTCCCCATCAGAGTCCCCCCACAGCAGGTGTCCCCCATCAGAGTCCCCCACAGCAGGTGTCCCCCATCAAAGCCCCCCCACAGCAGGTGTCCCCCATCAAAGCCCCCCACAGCAGGTGTCCCCCATCAAAGCCCCCCACAGCAGGTGTCCCCCATCAAAGCCCCCCACAGCAGGTGTCCCCCATCAAAGCCCCCCACAGCAGGTGTCCCCATCAGAGTCCCCCCACAGCAGGTGTCCCCATCAGAGTCCCCCCACAGCAGGTGTCCCCATCAAAGTCCCCCCACAGCAGGTGTCCCCATCAGAGTCCCCCCACAGCAGGTGTCCCCATCAGAGTCCCCCCACAGCAGGTGTCCCCATCAGAGTCCCCCCACAGCAGGTGTCCCCCATCAGAGTCCCCCACAGCAGGTGTCCCCCATCAAAGCCCCCCCACAGCAGGTGTCCCCCATCAAAGCCCCCCACAGCAGGTGTCCCCCATCAAAGCCCCCCACAGCAGGTGTCCCCCATCAAAGCCCCCCACAGCAGGTGTCCCCCATCAAAGCCCCCCACAGCAGGTGTCCCCCATCAGAGCCCCCCACAGCAGGTGTCCCCCATCAGAGCCCCCCCCAGAGCAGGTGTCCCCCATCAGAGCCCCCCACAGCAGGTGTCCCCCATCAGAGCCCCCCACAGCAGGTGTCCCCCATCAGAGTCCCCCCACAGCAGGTGTCCCCCATTAGAGTTCGCCCACAGCAGGTGTCCCCCATCAGAGCCCCCCACAGCAGGTGTCTCAATCAGAGTCCCCCCATCAGAGTCCCCCCAAAACAGGAGTCACCCATCAGAGCCCCCCACAGCAGGTGTCCCCCATCAGAGCCCCCCAACAGCAGGTGTCCCCATCAGGGTCCCCCCACAGCAGGTGTCCCCATCAGAGCCCCCCCACAGCAGGTGTCCCCATCAGAGCCCCCAACAGCAGGTGTCCCCCATCAGAGCCCCCCACAGCAGGTGTCCCCCATCAGAGTCCCCTAACAGCAGGTGTCCCCCATCAGAGTCCCCCATCAGAGCCCCCCACAGCAGGTGTCCCCTATCAAAGCCCCCCACAGCAGGTGTCCCCCATCAGAGTCCCCCCACAGCAGGTGTCCCCCATCAGAGTCCCCCCACAGCAGGTGTCCCCCATCAGAGTCCCCCCATAGCAGGTGTCCCCCATCAGAGCCCCCCACAGCAGGTGTCCCCCATCAGAGCCCCTCACAGCAGGTGTCCCCATCAGAGCCCCCCACAGCAGGTGTCCCCTTTAGAGCCCCCCACAGCAGGTGTCCCCTTTAGAGCCCCCCACAGCAGGTGTCCCCCACAGCAGGGTGTCTCCATCAGAGTCCCCCCACAGCAGGTGTCCCCATCAGAGCCCCCCCACAGCAGGTGTCCCCCATCAGAGCCCCCCCACAGCAGGTGTCCCCCATCAGAGCCCCCCCACAGCAGGTGTCCCCCATCAGAGCCCCCCCACAGCAGGTGTCCCCATCAGAGCCCCCCCACAGCAGGTGTCCCCATCAGAGCCCCCCCACAGCAGGTGTCCCCCATCAGAGCCCCCCCACAGCAGGTGTCCCCATCAGAGCCCCCCCACAGCAGGTGTCCCCATCAGAGCCCCCAACAGCAGGTGTCCCCTTTAGAGCCCCCCACAGCAGGTGTCCCCCATCAGAGCCCCCCACAGCAGGTGTCCCCCATCAGAGCCCCCCACAGCAGGTGTCCCCCATCAGAGTCCCCCCACAGCAGGTGTCCCCCATCAGAGTCCCCCCACAACAGGAGTCACCCATCAGAGCCCCCCACAGCAGGTGTCCCCCATCAGAGCCCCCCAACAGCAGGTGTCCCCATCAGGGTCCCCCCACAGCAGGTGTCCCCATCAGAGCCCCCCCACAGCAGGTGTCCCCATCAGAGTCCCCCCACAGCAGGTGTCCCCCATCAGAGCCCCCAACAGCAGGTGTCCCCCATCAGAGCCCCCCACAGCAGGTGTCCCCCATCAGAGTCCCCCCACAGCAGGTGTCCCCCATCAGAGTCCCCCATCAGAGCCCCCCACAGCAGGTGTCCCCTATCAAAGCCCCCCACAGCATGTGTCCCCCATCAGAGTCCCCCCACAGCAGGTGTCCCCATCAGAGTCCCCCCATAGCAGGTGTCCCCCATCAGAGCCCCCCCACAGCAGGTGTCCCCCATCAGAGCCCCCCACAGCAGGTGTCCCCCATCAGAGCCCCCCACAGCAGGTGTCCCCCATCAGAGCCCCCCACAGCAGGTGTCCCCCATCAGAGCCCCTCACAGCAGGTGTCCCCATCAGAGCCCCCAACAGCAGGTGTCCCCTTTAGAGCCCCCCACAGCAGGTGTCCCCTTTGGAGCCCCCCACAGCAGGTGTCCCCCACAGCAGGGTGTCTCCATCAGAGTTCCCCCACAGCAGGTGTCCCCCATCAGAGTCCCCCATAGCAGGTGTCCCCCATCAGAGCCCCCCCACAGCAGGTGTCCCCCATCAGAGCCCCCCACAGCAGGTGTCCCCCATCAGAGCCCCCCACAGTAGGTGTCCCCATCAGAGCCCCCCCACAGCAGGTGTCCCCATCAGAGCCCCCCCACAGCAGGTGTCCCCCATCAGAGCCCCCCCACAGCAGTTGTCCCCATCAGAGCCCCCCAACAGCAGGTGTCCCCCCATTCTCCACACAGCGGAACTTACCTTGGGTCTCCTGCGGTGTCCTCCTCCTCACACTGGCACCAGCATTCTTCCTGCTTCCTCTCTCGGGCGCAATGAGAGAGAGAACCAGGAAGTGACATCTGCCTCAGGGCAGATGTCAATCAAATCTGAAGTGCCAAGTAGCTTCCGCCCGGCGCCTGTAGTATGTATTGCTATGGCCGAGCGGAAGCTACTCAGCGCTTCAGAAAACGCCCCAAGGCTGGCTAAACGCCCGCAAATGCGGCGCCACGTCTGCAATCTCGTGATTGCATAGACGTGGCACTTCCTATAAGTGCACTGTGTCCAGCGTCGCACTGTATCCGGCGTCCGAACACAGTGCACTTAAGGACCTTTTTTTTCCTTTTTTTTTTTTAAAGGGCCAGTATTCAAAAATTTTATTTTTTTTTTTACTTTTTTTTTTTTTTTGCTGCCTGGAGGGTGGGGGGGGGCGGCGCCCAGGCGCCCCCTATGGACGGGCCGCCACTGCTGTATATCATTGCCTCTTCCGGGTTTGTGCCGGCAGCCAGCTCCCCACTGTGATTGGACAGGGAGGGAGTCAATCAGCGGGTCCAGTGGACTCAATGTCTGCCGGGAACCACAAATCATTCCCAACAGAGGTAGAATGGCGCTGTGTCTATGTAAACAAGGCAGATCGCTGTTCTGTGACAAGGGAAGACAGACATACTGTGTTTCCACTAAGCAGGAACACGGATCTCTGTCTTCCCAAAGTCAAAGCACCTCCCCCACAGTTAGCAAGCACTCCCTAGGAGCACATTTAATCGTTTGATCACCACTGATGTTAACCCCTTCTTTGCCAGTGTCAGTAGTACAGTGACAGTGCATATTTTTGTAGCACTGAAATGAAAGGAGAAAACAGGTCAGTGCTAAAAACAACAAACACTTTGTTCTAATATCCACTTACATCTAAAAACCTTGCAGACTACATGTAGAGCTGCTGTGGTATCATGCGTGGTAATCCAAGATGGTAGACTGGAGAGCTGCTGGGAATGTCGGGACCCATTGGAAATGATAACTGGGGTAATGGCATAAGCAAACTCCAAGACTCCCACCACCGAGTGACTGAAGGTAAACGGGCAGATGGAGGGACAGCCGCTCACACAAGCCCAGACCCACCACATAAGAGTGCAGGAGAACAGCAGAGTCACAGGCTTTCACGCACCACTACGAGCTGCAACAAGACAGGGCACACAAGATGGGGAGGGGGTGGGCTGCAACGTGTTTTCAGGGCCCCGCCTCCTTCTTCAGGCTGACCCACCCCTCCTGGAGGGGGAGACTATATACTATACTATACTAAGCCAATCAGGGAGGGGATGGGCGGGGCCGGGATGTCCTACCCCATGCTCAGCAGAAACAACACCAGCTCTACTAAGATTACACCTGCAGATGCAGCCATTATCTTGGACTGATACCTTGAAGGTCAGAATGTACCTCTATGGTCATCAAGTGGTTAAACACGCAATACATGCACAGATTTAGGTCCAAATAGATTTGTTCTTCCATGCCTAACATTTAAGTCTAGTTTTAGTCAGTTAATGAAAATGTCAATACAGTAGATTTAGTCATCAAAGCTTCACTTTTATTTCGTTTTAGTCCAGTCTTCATCAATGAAAAATGTTGTTGATGAAAACTATATAACTAAAATGATTTGATCCATTTGTTTGAATTTTTTCTTAGGTCAATCCTCCTATTCTTCAAGACAGTTGATGCTTTTCTATGTGTGGATGAGAACATTGTACTGGACAACATTCCCTCCTTCATTACTGCCCCGTATGAAGTCTGGGATCAATTATTGGTCAATCCATTATCCATCGGAGCTGCCATCCACCCCGGAGGTCCTGCAGAGGTGGGACACTTTTTTGAACTGAAACCAATATAAAGTACTACAGTGAGTTGGGGGTTAGGACACTTGTCATTTTACTTTACTATTATAAATGACTAATATCCATTTTAACCCCTTTGCTGCTGAGCCCCGATGATGAGCTCATTTTTAAGTATTTTTTCTCCTCCCATTTAAAAGTCACATTACTGTAGAAGCCATTGTTATGGACCCAAGTCATGTTAGAATGCAGCATTGAAAAATATCAAAAAAGTACTGTGACAGATCCGCCTGGCACCCCGTCTGGGTGCTGTGTCCTCGCTGCTGGAACACCGGAACAAGGAATTATAGCTGGGAATTGTACCCGAGGACTAGACAACTCTAGCTTTGGTGCAAACTGGAACTCCCTTTATTGTAAATTCACACAATTTATACCACACGTAATCAGATAAGAGCTTAAACACATTTTCACATGTAAACTTTAATCAGTAATATCATCATTATATCGAATGTACAATATTATCATCATTACATCCAATGTACAATAATATCATCATTACATCAAATGTACAATAATATCATCATTACATCTAATGTACAATAATATCATCATTATATCTAATGTACAATAATATCATCATTACATCCAATGTACAATATTCTCATCATTATATCTAATGTACAATAATATTCAAGGTATTTTTTTTCAATCAGCCCAGAGAAAGGCACTAAAGTAAAGAAGACAAACAAATCCCATAACCATGTAAAGAGTCCTTACCTTGTTTTTAGGAACTTTCAGATCATGTGTGGCCTGATGTCTGAATTTAGTCTTAAGTCAGTAAAATGTGACTCCACACTCAGAGCCCTTTCACACTGGGGTGGTTTTCAGGCGCTATTGCGCTAATAATAGCACCTGCAAACCGACCCGAAACAGCCGCTGCTGTGTCTCTAGTGTGAAAGCCCCGAGGACTTTCACACTGGAGCGGTGCGCTGGCAGGACAGGAAAAAAAGTCCTGCTAGCATCTTCGGAGCGGTGAAGGAGCAGAGTGTATACCGCTCCTTCACCGCTCCTGCCCATTGAAATCAATGGGACGGCGCGGCTATACCGCTGGCAAAGCACCTCTGCAGAGGTGCTTTGCGGTGGTTTTTAACCCGTTCTCGGCCGCTAGCGGGGGGTAAAACCGCCCCGCTAGTGGCCGAATACCGACAGTAAAGCGCCGCTTACAATAGCGGCGCTTTACTGCCGATCCCGCCCCCGCCCCAGTGTGAAAGGGCCCTTACATGCTTGTTTTAGTTCATTAGCTGCCTACCTCTTCAAGCTGAACAACCAAGTTTTACACAAAATTGTTAAAGTCTGAAATGTTACAGAGTTTTCTTGCACTGATTTGCATTCCTGTATGTCAATATGAAGAGCCTGTATGAAGATATACTGGTACATTTAGGGAAAACAGGTATGTAAGCGCTACAACCTTCCCATATAAGAGCTCCACCTGGTGCTCAGACCTCCAGACTGCTGACACCTCCAGTGTACCAGATTAAGGAAAGGGATGGTCGGCACTCAGGATGACTTCCATAAAATGGTATTCCTTTATTGAAAAGACGTGTACAATGCTGTAAAAACAGCCTATGCTTTTCGGATGGTCTGAGGCTGTTCTTACAGCATTGTACATGTCTTTTCAATAAAGGAATACCATTTTTTGGATATCATCCTGAGTGCAGACCATCCCTTTCCTTACTCTGACACTGGTACATTTCTTTTATTCTTTCTATAAGGAAAGTCAGAGTGTTAAAAATTACTGGCCCGCTGAAAGAAAAGAACTATGTCCGGCTCCTTTGTTTATATGGCCAGAGATTCCCTTCATCTATATGTAGCACCCTTCTAGTTAAGTGCTGGGATGTCAGGTATATTTAGTTATTTTCTGGGCTGTTCTGTAATCAGTGGAGCGGTGATTGATTGCTTTGGACTGATCAGGGTCTCACAGGCTGCAGGATTGATTGCTCCACCCTGACTTCTTGAAAAATCAGAACATGGGAGTGGAATAGGCCAAATGAGTATCCAGAATATTTATGAGGTCTCAGCCAATCCCTGGTTAGGTGTGCCCAGTAGGTGGCTGCACAGCACATAAATAGCACATAAATAGTCTGAGGCCTACAGAAGTTCTTGTTCTTGTCCAGGAGGAGAAGTTCCCAGCCTGGAGGGCTGCTGCCCACCCAGGAGGCCCAGCTGAGATTTACCTGAGCTCATCAAGGTCCCAGCTATGCTAAAGTTGGTGGGGGGGCTACTTGCTAAGAACCTCTGAAGCTAAAGAAGGGGTATTTCACTTAGGATCTGGTCTGGAGGGTTCACTAAGGAAATTTCTGTCTGATAATGGAAGGAGGCATCCAAGTACCCGAGGACTTGTGAGTACAGAGCTGAGGGCAGGGTCTGGGTGACTGTTGCTGCGGTTAATCCCTGGTGCACTAATGCTAAGACTTGCCTGTCCTGGAACATTGCTTATGGTGTCCCAGTGCTGTCCATTCCCTGAGCTACCATTGAAGGGACTCTTCCAAGAAGTATCTGCAGAGTGAAGAGGATCCTCCTAGTACTGTTTAGTGTTCTGGAGTATCCCTCTGCTCCCTGTATCCTATCCAAGTTGTTCAGCAATATATAATGAAATCTACAAGAATGTTGGTTGATTTCTGAGGACATACAACATATGGAGATACCAGGCTCCCCCATCCCTCCACCCTCAGTCCCCCATCCATGAAAGATAGACATGCAGTTTGCTGCTTGAATAGCTCTGCAGATCTTTTTATGAATAGACCCCTTAGGCTGGCCATACATTATACAATTTTCCTTTAGATTTACCAAAACCATATGATATAAGGTCAAACCTAAACACTTTCAATTTGCATGCAATCAGGCAGGTCCTTGCACTACATAATTGAAGGTAAATCTAAAGGAAATAAAATAAGAAAATTGTATAATATATGGCAAGCCTCTGGATGAGACGTGTTCAGCTCGTTATACAGGATGAGGAATGTGGACACACCCAGTGCTGTGTTGTATTAGAGAATAAGGATGTCTGAATAGTCTATACAGGTGGTGGTGTGTTATGTCACTGGATATCCCCTCCCCCTCCGAGGCAAAAAAACATCTTTGCTCACTAGAACTATTTTCAGATCTCTTCATTGTCAGAAGAGAACATACAACTTGAGGATGTATGGGCAGATCTAACAAGGTGAGACACCAATCATTCTTCTTTTCCTTTTTTTTTATAATATATGTAACAATATATTTTATATTAGAGTATAGCAATAATGACAAAGAAACAGAGTGAAAGAACCACTACAAAAAAAAAATAGAATCACAAATCATATAGGGGGCAGGATGTGAGGGGAATACTTCCTCCGACCACTCATATAACAATATCAATCTGGTGCAGATCTCAAAAGTGTATCAAATAGAATTTAACACTCACATAAGAGGACAGCGGAAAGATTTGATGTAAATGGTCCCAAACTCTAAGAGCTAATGAGACACCCAGAGATATAAAGCCTGTTTGTGTTTGTAAAGAAGGCAAAGTCCACGATAGAGATGTAAGAGGAGAAGCGGACAACTCTTCCTCTATTTGGATCAATAGTTTCCCAGAGGAATTATGAAACCAATCCAAAATACTGGTAAGGTGTTTTGCTTTGTGATAGTAACCCAAATGGGGTAAGCTTTCCCCTCCCAAAGATTTAAGCCTAGTGATGATATTGTATCTGATCCTGGCTGGGGAGTCAGCCCATGTATATCCCAAAAATAAAGATTTTAATGAACTAAAAAATGCCTGTGGAGGGTCTGTGGGGACTGTTTGGAAAACAGAGAATTTGTGGTAAAATATATATTTTTTTAATAATGCCGTCCGCCTGAACCAGGAATGTTTCAGAATTCAACATTCCTTAAGTTTACAAATTATAAAAGAGGTTTATAGTTTAGGTCATGAAGATCGTCTAGCTTAGATGGAATTTGTATTCCTAAATACTTGATGACTTTTGGTTTCCATATAAAAGGAAAGGATTTACGTAAACTGACAATGGTAGAATCTAATATAGAGACATTGAAGACCTCGGTCTTATGTACGTTTACCTTACAATTACTATGACATCCAAAGTGTGTAAATTCATGTATGAGTGCTGGAAATGTCACTGAGGGGTTTGATATATATAATAATAGATAATCTGTGTATAAACTCGGCTTAATCTTACATCGCCCTATTGGAAGCCCTATAAGTAAGGGTGAGAGTGGGCACCCTTGGCGAGTGCCATTATGTATATGAAATGAATCAGAGAGGATACCATTGATTCTAACTCTAGCCGATGAGGGTTCATAGAGAGCCAATATTTTATTTAACAATCCGATGGTCTACCAATCTGTGTAAAGGAGGCTGAGATAAAATCTGATGAGACGCAGTCAAAAGCCTTCTCCACAACAATTGTGAGAAGGGGAACGTTTTTTACTAACATAATCAATGAGAGTGAATGTTTAAGTGGTGTTGTCCCTGGCCTCTCTAACAGGGACAAACCCAACCTGATCTAAATGAATCAGCAACTACTAGTAATGGCGTAATCTATGGGTGTCGGAGGACATCGAGTACCCGCTGATTGGTTCCCGCTGTGATTATACGAGCAGTGACCCGGAAGTGCGGAATCACATATATATGTATATACACACACACATGATCCTGCACACAGTGGTCATCCTGTAGCAGTAAAGTTACAATAGGATGATGTAAAATGGTTAATCCAAATGAATGAAATAAATGGGTCTGTAGTTACAGCTTAGTGCCGGATCTTTGTTGGCTTTTGGAATAACAGTTGTATGCGTGTCTTGAGAGTGCCGTGGAAAAAGACACTTCTGTGAGATGGAATAGAACACTTCTTCCATAACTGGAGACAGTCTGAAAAATGAGAATTGAAATGTGAGTAAAGCCACCCGGACCTGGACTTCTCCCTCACAGGAAATGATTTATTGCAGAGACAATGTCAAAGGCCTTGAATGACTTTGAGAGTCCCTCAGCAGCATCCACTGATAAAGTTGGGATAGCAGGCGACTGAATATAGTGTAATAATGAAGTAGTAGGTGAATAATCATGACGAGTATTCAATGACGTTGCTGAAATGTTATATAAGGATGAGGAATATAACTGAAAAGCTTTGGCTATGGCTTCAGAGGAATCTAGCAAGCCCTGAGATGATATCTTAGATATATACATGGGGGAACCCTAATCGACTGAGCTAAGAGCCGACCATTCTTAATGTCAAATTTATGCAAGTGACAATGAGCTAATTCTTTATGTTGGATATACACTATATTGTCAAAAGTATTGGGACATCTGCCTTTACACACACATGAACTTTAATGGCATCCCAGTCTTATACCCTGTACACACGATAGGTTTTTGCGGTGGAAAATGTGTGATAGGACCTTGTTGTCAGAAATTCCGACCGTGTGTAGGCTCCATCACACATTTTCCATAGGAATTTCTGACACACAAAGTTTGAGAGCTTGCTATTAAAATTCCGATCATGTGTACACAAATCCGACGCACAAAGTGCCACGCATGCTCAGAATAAATTAAGAGGTGAAAGCTATTGGCTACTGCCTGTTTATAGTCCCGACGTAGGTGTTTTACGTCACCGAGTTCAGAACGATCGGATTTTCCGGCAACTTTGTGTGACCGTGTGTATGCAAGACAAGTTTGAGCCAACATCCGTCAGCAAAAAATCCATGGATTTTGTTGTCGGAATGTCCGAACAAAGTCCGACCGTGTGTACAGGGCATTAGTCTGTAGGGTTCAATATTGAGTTGACCCACCCTTTGCAGCTATAACAGCTTTAACTTTTCTGGGAAGGCCATCCACAAGGTTTAGGAGGGTGTCTATGGGAATGTTTGACCATTCTTCCAGAAGCGCATTTGTGAGGTCAAGCACTGATGTTAAACGAGAAGGCCTGGCTCACAGATCTTCACTCTAGTTGATCCCAAAGGTGTTCTATCAGGTTGAGGTCAGGACTCTGTGCAGGCCACTCAAGTTCCTCCACCCCAAACTCGCTCATCCATGTCTTTATGGACCTTGCTTTGTGCACTGGTGCACAGTCATGTTGGAACAGGAAGGGGCTGTCATGAGAGTCACTTTGGGTGGGGGGCCTGTGGAACCCAGCTTGCCTTAGAGAGGTCTGGAAACTCTTGTTTCAGCTCCCCGTGTCCCTTTTATGTTTAGTTTAGCATGGTTTGGATTACTTCAAATGGGAACACTGATGGGCTTTCCTGGCAAACGGAACTATAAGAAACTCCCGGACAACCCCAAGCCGACCTGTGGTGGATCTAGCTGGGTCTGCCAAACTATGGGATATGGGGAGACACTGTCACAGACACTGGCTACAGGGACCTTTTTAGCTCACATTCACCCTGTCATTTGTTATTACTATACTTCTCTTTTTGTTACATTTTTGAGAGACTGTTTTCTTGGATTTGCCCTGAAGACTATTTCTGGTTTGTTTGATTCTGAACTATACATGTTAATTGAAAGAGCTGGTCACATTGGCCTCTGTTCCATGGGCTTCAATGTAGGAGCTGTACAGTCTGCTACGAGGAAATCCTGATTAATATAAGCATTGTCTAGGCATGAATTTCCCTTCACCTATTGTGTCTGTCTGGTGGTTAATTTGACTAAATTTTGGAGGATAGTCTATGATTGGATTAGCCATGAGTCAGCTCTACTTCATTATCTAAACCATTGTGTGATGTTTTGGGTAAATATTTGGGTTATTGTTCATGTGGTGACTGACCTATTTTTCAAGCGTATAAAAAGCCTGTATTTCTGTTCAATAAAGTGTGCCAGTTCTCATACAAGCTATTTTTGGGCTAGTCTTGTATAGTCAGCTATAAAATAAGGTTCCTATGTCCAGACTGGAAGAAGTGGTATACTGGTGGAAGCACCAAAGCATGCTGCTGGACGGTTCCATCACAGGGGACATCCCCAAACTGTTGCCACAAAGTTGGGGGCATGAAATTGTCCAAAATGTCTTGGTATGCTGATGCCTTAAGAGTTAAGAGGCCAAGTCCAACCCCTGAAAAACAACCCCACACCATAATCCTCTCTCCACCAAATGATTTGGAATAGTGCACAAAGCAAGGTACATAAAGACATGGATGAGCGAGTTTGGGGTGGAGGAACTTGACTGGCCTGCAACATGATAGAACACCTTTGGGATGAATTAGAGCACAGACTGTGAGCCAGGCCTTCTCATCCAACATCAGTGCCTGACCTCACAAATGTGCTTCTGGAAGAATGGTCAAACATTCCCATAGACACACTCCTAAACCTTGTGGACAGCCTTCCCAGAAGAGTTGAAGCCGTTATAGCTGCAAAGGGTGGGGCCAACTCAATATGGAACACTACGGACTAAGACTGGGATGCCATGAAAGTTTATGTGTGTGGGGGGTGCATGCGCGGCATGGAGAGGAGCGGACACAGCTGAGGAGAGCTCCGTCTTTCCCGGGCAAACGGCCGCATTAAACGGGGATTATACCACCCGCAACTGGCACATTTTGTGACATCCCCACACTCCTAACATAGTGCATGCCTGCACCAAAGAAAAGGGGGAGAGGAGAACTTCAAAAAACCCTCACATAATACCGCTGGAAATCTGTGAAAAGAGGCAGCATGTCTCAAGATGGCACACTGCAGAGTCTCACTCCCTGCTGAAGTTCGGCAAAACCCCATGGCATCAGCATCAGGAGGACAAACACCAAAAAACAGTGAGTACACCCCCCTTTCAAAAGCTGAATTGGACATCAGCTTAGATGTACTTTGCACTAAGTTACTCACTAAATTTCAAACAGAACTGCAAAAATCTACCTCCACTTTGTCCCAAGAAATAGCTGCCCTAGGCTCCCGCACTGATTTACTTGAAATCAAGCTTGATGAACTTGCAATTACTTTCAATGATTTATCCAGGGATCATGAAAACCTCTCATCAGCTTTCACGCAACTGCAAGCGCATGTGGAGGATTTAGATAACAGAAATAGAAGGAATAATATCAGAATTAGAGGTTCCCTAGAAACCATTACTGATTTACCAGCATATACCACCAAATTATTCCTGACGCTGTTACCAAAACAAAATCCCCAGTCCTTCACGTGCGATCGCATACACCGTGCCCTAAGAGCTAAACCTCCTCCTGACAAACCTCCCCGAGATATAATCCTCTGTATGAAAGACTTCTTGGTGAAGGAAGAAATAATGAGAGCTGCAAGGAGTCTCAGAAATATTACTCTTGATGGAGTACATTTGCAATTATACCCAGATATCTCCCAAGCTACCCTGGACAGACGCAGGAAAATGAAAGAAATTACTACAATTCTTTCCACGGCCAGAATCAGATACAGATGGGGTTTTCCTTTTAAGCTGATTATCCCGCATAACGGCACAACTTATATTGCCACCTCGATCCCTGAAGACCAGGACATTCTCGTCAAGCTAGGATTATGGAACCCCAATAATCCTCCACGTACCCCATCTACGCCCCGATATGGAAAACTCCTTCACTTAGAGGGGACAGACGCAGGCCTAGACATGAAGCGGGCCAACGGAGTCCTAATTAACATTACGCATCTATGATGAGCCTTCAGTGTCAGTCATTCACACTTGATATTTAAGATCCAATTGGCTCTCTTTCTACCATATCTTTTTTTTCAAGTTCAATTATACCTGTTTTCTGGTTCCATTTGTTTTACAGGTTTCAATTTTTTATTTTTTTTCAGGCGGAATCTATTACAGGTTACTATATTGTTCTTATACATTAAATCTATTTCCTTTAGCAGCTAATGATGGTGTTATTATCCCTAAAGGACCCAACACTGACATCTTCAGCTTTTCACAGGGACTGTGAGTATACATCACTCACCTTCATCTAACTCACATACCAACTCATATAATAACTGCAACGCTGACATCTTGTGACTATATATGGTATTACGGTCATTCCTCTCTTCTTCAAGATAATGGTATCTAACATCCATGTATATGATCTAATTCAAAATTTAACAGTTGTAATTCTTTCTTAAATTAGCAAGTTATGATAATTTTGAATCTAAAAATTGTGTTTCTATGCTGTTTACAATGTACATGACCTCAGAATTCTCAGCAGTATGGAATACACATGAGGCATAGATTCAACTAATACTGCAAACCTTTCTGTAAAATGATATATACAACATTTTTGCTGATTGTGGTTACATACCAGCTATTAATACTTTTATATTAGTAGATGTCGGGCCTATTATTAATATTTTTCAAGTTGCACATTACAGGGCCTTTAGTAAAATTACGCAAGCTTAGTTGCATAAAATATACATATGCTTTCAGACAAGTTTTTTTTTCCTTTTTTTTTTGATGAACTATTATTAATATAACAACTATTAGTGGCGGCCGTTTGCCCACTTGTCGACATGAATCACCCCCTCTCAGTCGTTACCCATTCCCCACTTTTTAGGAGACATTACAAGTTTTTTAGATGTATTGATTTACATCTTCTCTTTCAACTTTCTACATTACTTTTTTTTATTTTTTTCATTAACAATATTTTGACGCACAAATTGCTAAGACTGAGTTTGAGACACTGTGGTCTCATATGGGTTCTCAGTCGGTTGGAGACTCCTGTCTTTCCCAACCCCATGTTATTTTCCTACAATAGATCTATGGTACAATTCACATGGTTTAACAAAATTTTCGTTAATACATCAGATACGAAAGTTCATGGTACAAGGCTTAAATTCTTTATTTGCCTCAATAGAATTAAGCGAATCACTTTTTCCATTAACTTTTTTTGCACCTGTTTATATACAGAAATAATATCTCAAGGTTGTATATATAATACAATTTATAAATCTTTTTTTCAATATACATTAGCACTTTCTGTCAGAGTCCCAAAAAAACCATACCACCATGACCATTGTAACTATTTCACATAATGTACATGGATTTAATTCCCCAAATAAAAGAAAAAAAGCTTTTTTGCAATATAAGAAATTAAACGCAAAAATAATCCTTTTGCAGGAAACTCACTTTATGAAGGACAATCATCCAAATTTCTTTCATAAAGCCTATAATCAATCATTCTACACTTCATCATCCTCTAAAACTAAAGGAGTAGCCATCTTCATCAATCTTTACCACTTGAGGTTCAACAGGTCTACAAAGATCAAGACAGTAGATTTATTATAATTAAAGGTATCCTGTCTGGTAGAGAACTAACAATAGCTAATGTTTATGCACCAAATGATACTCAAACCACATTCTTCACTCATTTTTTTAACTCCCTGCAACATTATCATTCACCACATATTATATTAGGTGGAGACAAATCTTTATTAACAGAACCTACCCACCAATAAGAAATAACCTCAGCAATTAAAGATTATTTCACATTAAACAATACACCAGGCATATCCCCTACTACTTTGTGGCTTGCTCACAAAGCAGTCTTGAGAGGTCGTCTTATTAAAATGGCAGCTCAAGCCAATAAAGAGAAATGGGCAAAAATTCACTCCCTTACACTGGATCTTCAAAAACTGTATAGAGAACATACAAACACACATGATCCAGATGTCTATAACATGATATCTCTAAAATGCAATGAACTAGATTCTATACTTACATTTAAAGCAGAGAAGGCCCTCCGTTGGTCAAAAGCCAAATTTTTCCTCTCAAGTAACTCCTATTCAACAATGTTTGCCCGGAATTTAAATAATTCTATTAAACCCACCCACGTCTACAAGCTTAAAAATAACACTAATCAATTAGTCACTCATCCGCAAGACAGTCTATCAATCTTTTCTAAATTTTATTCTGAGCTTTTATCCAAACCTTCTTCACCAATCCCTTCCTCAACAATATCATGGCTAGATAATATTCCAGTCCCTTCATTATCCCATACACAGACAGACCTTCTGAATGCTCCCTGCACAGACGAAGAAGTTCTCTAAATCATTAAATCCCTTAAAAGAGGTTCTGCTCCTGGTCCAGATGGATTTTCTTCTTTTTATTATAAACAATTCCATCAACTCCTAATCCCTCATCTCACCAAATTATTTAATAAAATTCTAAAAGGTGACCATTTCCCAGATGAAATGCTTTTAGCTAACATTAATCCCCAAAAGGAATAAAGATCACACATTGCCCCAAAATTACAGACCAATCTCTGTTATTAATAATGACCTCAAGATTTTTAGCAGACTTTTAGCAAATAGATTAGCAACAATAATCCCTTCCTTGATATCCCCTTACCAATCAGGTTTTATCCCAGGCAGGCAAATTACAGATAATATTAGACTAGTCACAAATATAATTCAGGATGCGAATATTAAATTACATCCTGTACTCCTTTTAAGTCTAACCATCAATAAAGCATTTGATAGCATAACCTGGAATTACTTAGATCTAGTACTACAAAAATATGGATTTAATGGAGCATTCATACACGCTTTTCATGCACTCTACCACAATCCGGCCAATAGGATAAAATTACCTGGTTGTAACTCTGACTTCTTTAAGATAGGGAAAGGAACAAGACAGGGCTGCCCCCTTTCTCCACTTTTATTTGCCCTTGCAATAGAACCGTTAGCTACTGCTATTTTACATAACCCAGATATTAAAGCCTACACAGCAAACAATCACACATATAAACTCAGTATGTATGCAGATGATATGATTCTGTTTTTATCACAACCTAACATAACCCACTGCCCCCACCCACCAACTTGCTTACCGCTCAACATATTGCCAACCACTTCAATAGCAAAATCAACACAATTCGCAAGGAGATATCCAGCATTAAAATTCCTCCCCTACCCAACACATCAGGTCCAACACCACACTCAATACTCTCCTCCTTTTGCCCAGTTACCACAGAAGAACTTGATAAACTCCTCTCCATGGCCCACTTCACTACATGTCCCCTGGACCCTGTCCCCTCTCAGTAACTGCGACCACCTTCCCACTCTATCCTCAACTCCCTAACCCACATCTTCAACCTCTCCCTCTCCTCCGGCACCTTTCCTTCCCCGCTCAAACATGCACTGGTTACCCCCATACTCAAAAAACCCTCACTAGACCCCACCTGTTTGAATAACTTAAGACCTATCTCCCTTCTCCCGTTTGCCTCCAAGCTCATCGAACGCCTTGTTCATGACCAAATGAGTCGCTACCTCACGGACAACAACCTTCTCGACCTCCTACAGTCTGGCTTCCGCCTACAACATTCTACTGAAACTGCCCTACTAAAACTCACTAATGACCTAATAACTGCCCAAACCAATGGCCACTACTCCATACTCATACTTTTAGACCTCTCTGCTGCCTTTGACACAGTTGACCACCTGCTGCTCCTCAGCAAACTACACTCCCTTGGCCTCCGTGATTCTGCATTATCCTGGTTCTCCTCCTACCTATCTCAGCGCACTTTCAGCGTCACTTACAACTCCATCTCCTCCGCTCCCCTTCCTCTTTCTGTTGGGGTACCCCAAGGCTCCGTCCTTGGGCCTCTCCTTTTCTCACTCTATACCTCTTCCCTAGGCCAGTTGATCACCTCCCATGGCTTCCAATATCACCTCTATGCCGATGACACACAGATCTATCTCTCCACTCCCCAACTCACCCCTTCGATCTCCTCACGGATCTCAAACTTGCTGAATGACATATCGGTATGGATGTCACACCACTTCCTCAAACTTAATCTTTCTAAAACTGAGCTTGTTATATTTCCTTCTTCACGGTCCCCCTCCTGTGACTTCACCATTAATATCAACAACACAACCATTGGTCCCTCCACACATGCCAGAGTCCTGGGTGTAATCCTTGACTCTGACCTCTCCTTCAGCCCCCATATCCAAACACTGGCTAAATCCTGCCACCTTAACCTCCGCAACATCTCCAAAATTCGACCCTTCCTGACTAATGACACTACAAAACAACTTATTCACTCCTTGATTATTTCCCGCCTCGACTACTGCAACTCTCTCGTTAATGGCCTACCCTTAAGCAGGCTATCCCCCCTTCAGTCTATTATGAATGCTGCTGCTAAACTAATACACCTCACTAATCGATCCGTGACTGCTGCTCCTCTCTGCCAATCCCTTCACTGGCTTCCCCTACCCCACCGTGTAAAATTCAAAATGCTAACCATAACATACAAGGCCATTCACAACATCGCCGCCATTTACATCACCAACCTCATCTGCAGATATCGCCCAAATCGCCCCCTCCGCTCCTCCCAGGACCTCCTGCTCTCTAGCTCCCTTGTTACCTCCTCCCATGCTCGCCTTCAGGACTTCTCCAGAGCCTCTCCCATCCTCTGGAATTCCCTGCCCCAGTATGTCCGATCAGCCCCTAACCTGTCCACCTTCAGGACTTCTCCAGAACCTCTCCCATCCTCTGGAATTCCCTGCCCCAGTATGTCCGATCAGCCCCTACCCTGTCCACCTTTAGGAGATCCTTGAAAACTCATTTATTCAGGGAAGCCTATCCCACACCCACCTAACAACTGTCCCTGAGCCACCCCCATCAAATCATTCTTTGCAGCTATTACCTTTTGTACCACCACCCCCTCCCTTTAGAATGTAAGCTCTACGAGCAGGGACCTCCTGTACCTTTTGTATTGAACTGTTCTGTAATTGTGTTGTCCCCCTTATACATTGTAAAGCGCTCAGTAAACTGTTGGCGCTCTATAAATCTCGTATAATAATAATAATAATAACATTACCAAACCTACTACAAACATTAAAAATCTTCTCTTCCCTTTCTGGTTTATCAGTAAATGTTTCAAAATCAATAGGTATGCCAATAAATATTCCAACCTCACAACTAGACAACATTCGATCTTCATTTAAATTCATATATACAACAGAGTCTCTCCCATATTTAGGTGTACATCTCACCCCAGATATTAATAATCTAGCTAACAAAAACTTTCTCCCCATGTTTCAAAAATAAGATCAACAATGAAACTACGGAGTTCCTTTAATATTTAATTTTTAGGTAGAAGAATAGCTATAAAAATGTCCCTTTTACCTAAATTACTTTATTTATTTTGCGCTCTTCCAACTAGACTTAATAAAAGGTTGATCTCCAAATTCCAATCTGATGTTAACAAATTTATATGGTCTAATTCTCACCCAAGGATTGCCAAAACAGTACTATACAAATCACAGAAGGAGGGTGGCTTTGGTCTCCCGGATTTTTGGCTATACTATCTTGCAGATAGATGGTCCCAATTAGCTCAATGGCACATACAGAATTCCAAAATCCCCTGGGTTAAGTTTGAAAATGAATCAATTCTCCCTTACTCTTTAGCTGGATTACTTTGGGGTCATAAAATACCAATACACAAATTAGCCAATCTTAATCTTGTGGTTGCCAATTCTTACCAACTCTGGAAATTACATATTAAAAAATTTAATAATATTTAAAATTTAATATGGCATCAACCACACCCCACTCGCTTCCTTTATTGGGGACCCCAAATTCCTATCACTACACCAAGACACAGAGCATTACACATGGTGGATTGAAAATAATTTAACCACACTTAAGACCCTTATTGTAGGCTCTACCTTCACTTCCTTTGCAACATTAAAAGAAAAATACAAGACTCCCAATAGCGAATTCAGAAGATACCTTCAAATCAGACACTATTACAACACTTATTTTCAAATTTCATCTAACTTATCACATACATTTTTTGAAAAAATGTGTATTAATTCTCCAAGAGCTGCTGGCTTAATCTCAGAAATATACTCAAATCTGATAGGCACCAATAGTCTGGAAAAACACCCCTATATGCTTAAATGGGAACAAGAATGCGACATCCCCCTTTCAACTGAAAATTGGTCAGATGGCAAGACAGCGATTAAGCTCTTCACACAGTGGTATTATACTCCATCTAAACTTCATGCCATTTTCCCATCAGTTCCTCATACATGCTTTAGAGGTTGCATAGCTACAGGTTAATTCTCACATATTTTCTGGCACTGTGATAAAGTCTCCCAGATATGGAAACTTCTTGAAGGTTTCGCATCCATTATATTCGAGAATAATGTTAATCTCACTCTTTCCAATTGTCTTCTATTCACACCTATCATAGGTCTAAATATTTTTCATATGAGATTGGTCCATACTATATGTGTGGCCATACACTGGCTCATTGCCTACCACTGGAAATCTCCTACACTACCCTTATCCCAACTTAAAACAAGGATCAACAATATCTTCCTTATGGAAAAAATATTTCACACTCTAAATAACTCACAACACATATTTGATAAAAAATGGAATCCTTGGTTCACTCATGCAAATCGTTTTATAAACTTAGAATAATTATTTATCTACCTCTACCTTTCTAAAATAAATTCTTATAGTGTTTTTGCCAAATTTGCACAACCACTGTATACAAAATTGCAGTTTTTTGTACTGATGATTATTTATCGATGTAATTCTCATGATAATCAACATTTTGCACTGTATCATTCTTTTTCCTGTTTTATACCTAAGTTTGTAAACAAAACAAAAGTTTATGTGTGTGTAAAGGCAGGCATCCCAATACTTTTGAAAATATAGTGTATGATTGATCAAGTAGTCTACTAAGTTCTATATGTTTAGATAGAAGTGGTTGTAGGGTGGCAGAGTCAGGGGCCTATTTTTGAATTGCCTTTAGTGTACGGATTTCATGGAATAAAAATAGGAAGAATATATATATAGGAAGAATATGCTGCTGATTCACAAGTATAGTCCTTGATGGTTTGATTCGGCATACGCCAAATATCTGAAGCCTATGGATAATAGAATGGAGATCTGGAAAGGGTGCTCTACTTTTCCCAGAGGAGGAGTCCCAAAGGGGATCAAACAAAGAATGAAAATCTCCACCTAATATTTTGCATCCCGATGCAAATTGTTCTGATTTAGTTAAAATGGAGAGAAAAGAAGATGTTTGACCTGTATTGGGAAGATAGATATGTACAAGTGTAAAAAGCATACATTTAAGGAAAATATAGCGGCCCTTAGAATCAGAAATTATTTCTATCACAGAGTACAGAGACATGAAGTCCTATAACGACCCCTTTGGTTTTACTATCAGGTAATTCCTTGTAAACCAATGTTTACTGTATAATAACACGTGGATATTTTGGGGGAAGAGGACTCCTTAAAATGAGTTTATTGTAAAAAAGAACATGTATTTTCTGCTGATGTATATTATACAAAATGTGGGACCTCTTCTTTGGATTATTAAAGCCCTGAACATTCAGGGTACCCATAATAACCTCAGATATCAGTTAAATAAAAATAAAAAATGGATACAACAAGTACACCCCCACCAATGCAGGAAAAGACAGGAAAAAAAGGAAAGAATAAAAAGGAAACATTAGTGATTCAGAGGACCACTGAACAAAGAAAATACTAAACTGGAAAAAACTTCCAGTGTGGCGTCTCTGAATGTATCACAACCAGAGAATGACAATTATTAGGGGATACTTGTTATATATCTTTATTAATAGATACTGAATTTTGTAACCTCAAAAGCTTAAAAGTACATATGAGAGTAAGAGAATACATCTTTATAAATGCCAATAGATGCCAATTATAAAAGGTGGAGAAAGAGAGAAAGACAAAAAAACCTTCATCTCCCTTCCCCCCTTTTCTTCAACATAAAGAAGAAAAAAGAGGGGGAAAAAAGAAGAGGAACGGTAAGAGAAAAAGGGAAAAATAGAATCTAAACCGTGAAGAAAAGTCAGTAAGTTGAGCTTGGAAATTCTTTGGTTTTATTTGACATGCGTTGCCCTTCCAGTGCTCCTTGCTGTAATGACCAGTTATAGGTGGGAGCAGTGACCATTTTTTGTAACATTCATACTATCTATAAGTATCTATAAGTATATGTAGCACGACCCCCTTGGGGACTGCTTGGATTTACCTGCTCATCTGCACCGCCATGACCTTGTGAACATTCCAACCCACCTGACACTCTGGGTTCAGACATCTTTGCACCACCTTAAAGTAATAAGTCAAACAACTCAGTGCGTTTATTTTCTATTAACATTTACTGGAATAACTCACAGAGAATATTGTTACACAGAGGAGGTAATAGATCCGGAATTCCTCTATAATACAAGTTAAGGTAATTTGGAGATAACAGTAGATTATATACACATATGTACAATGGATTACTACTTGAATATGACCTGAAAGGATAGGCAAGAGTTGGACATTAATGCGGGCAAACTTCTAAAGCTGGAACCCAGGGCGGCCTATATAACCTTTAATCGTAATGAGAGATCAGGCTTAATAAGAATAGTATGAGGGCCCTTTAAGCAGTAATGACAGTAATGTTCACGTTGCAGGCCTGATGGTCTTCGCCGGCAGTCGGAGCTCATTAACTATATCCAATAAGGTGCAGTTACAAGACAATGGTATTCCTTGGAGTGGATGAAGCTAAAGATGTCTATGTACAATGTTCAAACATAGGTGCAGTAAAGTATTTCCAAGGTAAAGCTGTCTTTACAGGGTGTTTAAGTGAAATAACAATGAAATATTTGCAAAGGTGGGCAATTGCCCTCTCATCAACAACAAGGCTGATTCAATGTCTTATGGACAGCAGCTCCCTGAGGGATGCCCTTGCAGCGGATCTGCGGTGACGATCTCTCGATGCGAAGCTCGAAGCACGGGTTGTGGTGCAGGATGGATGTCTGATGAACTGCAAGCAGTGCTAGGCCCTTCTCATCCAGGTTGGGATGTTTCACCCTGCATTGGTAGGCCGCGATCTCACCCTCCCTGCATAGAGATGTCCATCACGCACGAGGCCCTTGAGGAAGAGAGCGTGGGGCAGGTCTCTGGCCTCTTTTATAGCTCTTCCCAGCAATCTCACGGAGGGTAGCAAAGATCCCTGGGATATGTAGTCCAGGTGTATATACACACGGGGAAATGACCAGCTGGCGTAATTTTACTGCGGCAGGTCAGCTTGTTCCCGCGAATCGCCGTCATTGTATGTCGGTCGCGGGAACAGGTATTGTGGGCATGCGAGCGCTCCCACTGCCCAGCGGGGGAGCAAATCAGTGGGTGGGATGGACACGGTGTGACAGAACTGACAAGGGAGATCACACAGATCCTGTCTTTCTGCTATGCAGGAAGACAAATCTGCATGTTTTCCCAGGCAGCCCATCCCCCATACAGTTGGAACACACACACACCTAGGGAACACATTCAACCCCTTGATCACCCCCTAGTGCTAACCCCTTCCCTGTCAGTGTCATTAGTACAATAACAGTGCATATTTTTAGCACTCATCACTGTAATAATGTCACTGGTTCACAAAAAAGTGTAAAAAATGTCAGTTAGGTGTCCGATCTGTCCGCCACAATGTCGCAGTCCTGCTAAAAATCACTGATCACCGCCATTACTAGTAAAAAAAAATAATAATAAAAAAGGCAGTTGTTACCCTCCCTAAATGAACGTTTATCTCATTTATTGAATCAATCCAATCTACCAATTTGATCATTAAAAAATCTTTATTTGAATAGATTTGTCAAACTTAAATAAATATTTGATTAAACAAATTCCGTACTTGTGCAGTTTCACTGCGACCTATTTATAGGGTGAATACTCAGCAATATAATACTCAGCAATATAGGAATAAATTCTGCTGTAACACCCATCTATTCACGTCCCATGTTCTACCACGTTTTATTATGTCTTTTTAATACATGTAATATACTTTGTCACCACAAGATGGCCTTCAATTGAAATCCGACGTAATGATGCTGATTGGACACTTGTTCCTTTAAAATGAGAATGTAGACTAGTGTCGATTGTTCTGAAGAAGTGCACGATCGAGTGCACGAAATTCATCAACCTGGGCTGTGCTGGATAAGCATTGTGCTCTAATAATGCATACCAGCTAATGTGCGTGGTATTCCCGCACTAACATCTCCTCCCCTGGCCCTACCAGGATAAGTCTGCACTGCTTGGACTGAAAAGAATGGAAAAGAAATACATATATAAATTTATTGTACAATACAGAAAAAACAAGCAAAAATAATATACATTTTAGTGAGATAACCCGCCTATACCCCTAGTGGCCAGACCCAAGATTCTGTAATGCAGACAGAGATAGACAAACCAGAATACTATGGGGACGTATATAACATAATAACATAACAAAACAAATGCATAAATACATAAAGAAAGGAGCCAAGAGCCCCCTAAAGGCAGAAAATATAAATGGTATTGACAATGTGGCGGAGGCTCCGGCGGAGGCTCTTTACCATGTGATCAGCCGTGTCCAATCATGGCTGATCACGATGTCAACAGGAAAAGCCTTCGATCGGCTTTTCCTCACTTGTGTCTGATAGACGTGAGTAGAGTAGAGCTGATCAGTGGCTCTCCTGACAGGGGGGTCTGTGCTGATTGTTTATCAGCACAGCCCCCCTCGGATGCCCACACTAGACCACCAGGGAAGCCACCAGGACCACCAGGGAAGGGGGCAACATGTGGATGGCCAGGTATGTACCCCATGCCTATCCATATGTTCAAATTGAGCCCAATCTGTGCCAATCAGTGCCCACAAATGGGCACTGACTGGCACAATTATATAAAATGTAACATCAGTGATGCCCAGCAATGCCACCCATTAGTGTCATCAATGCCACCCATCAGTGCCACCAGTGCCCACCTATAAGTGCCCATCAGTGCCACCTATCAGTGCCACCCATAAGTACCCATCAGTGCCACCCATAAGTACCCATCAGTGCCGCCTATGAGTGCCCATCAGTGCCACCTATGAGTGCCCATCAGTGCCACCTATCAGTGCCCATCAGTGCCGCCTATCAGTGCCCATCATCAGTGTCCATCAGTGCCACCTCATCAATGCCACCTCATTGGTGCCACCTCATCGGTGCCCAAAAGTGCCGCCTTATCAGTGCCCATCAGTGCAGCCATATCAGTGCCCATCATTGAAGAAGAAAACGTACTTAACTACAAAAAATGTTAACAGAAACAAAGAAAAACTTGTTTTTTTTCTAAATTTTCGGTAGTTTTTTATTTGTTGCGCAAAAAATAAAAAACGCAGAGGTGATCAAATACCACCAAAAGAAAGCTCTATTTGTGGGAACAAAATGATAAAAAATTTGTTTGGGTACATTGTTGTTCATTCAAATTGCGACAGCGCTAAAAGCTGAAAATTGTCCTGGGCAGGAAGGTGTCTAAGTGCCTGGTATTGAAGTGGTTCAGAAGTGTCAGAAGAAGAGACACACAGCGGGAGCCTCCCATGGATGCGGAGTGGCCCAAGAACGAAGCGGGGAAGATGCCGCTGAGGAAGATGCCAGACGAGAACACCAAAGCAAGAGGCAGAGGATCAGAGGAAGAACCAGAGGAAGAAGAAGATGGAGGAAGAAACCGAAGGAAGAAGGAAGAAGACCCAAAGAAGATGGAAAAAAGAAGTCTTTAAATAAAGGAATTGTCAAAAACTGTCTCTTGTCATTTTTAAAATTTTTGACACTTTTTTTTGTGAAATGGTAGGGGTACTTTTGTACCCCCTTACCATTTCACACAGGGGGGGCCAGGATCTGGGGGTCCCCTTGTTAAAGGGGGCTTCCAGATTCTGATAAGCCCCCCGCCTGCAGTCCCCCACAACCACCGGCCAAGGGTTGTGGGGATGAGGCCCTTGTCCTCATCAACATGGGGACAAGGTGCTTTGGGGGGCCGCTACCCCAAAGCACCCTCCCAATGTTGAGGGCATGTGGCCTGGTACGGTTCAGGAGGGGGGGGCACTCTCTCATCCCCCCTCTTTTCCTGCGGCCTTCCAGGTTGTGTGCTCGGATAAGGGTCTGGTATGGATTTTTGGGGGGACCCCACACCATTTTTTTAAAAATTTTGGCTCGGGGTTCCCCTGTGGGGAATTCCCATGCCGTTTTTATCAATGAACTTTTATGTGTATTGTTGGACTGACAATTCATTAATAGCCACGAGTAGTTTTAAATGACTTTTTTCCTTTGAAATGTCATTTTGCTGTCAGACTGTTCTAAACACGGGAAACATGCGCCCCTTTACAGGCATACTATAGACACCCCCCAGGTACAAAATTTAAAGGGATATTACACTTCCATTGTTTCACTTTAAGTATTATTAAAATCACTGCTCCCCAAAAAACTGATGTTTTTAAATAAAATTTTGCATTGATCCATGTCCCCTGGGGCAGGACCCAGGTCCCCAAACCCTTTTTATGACAATATCTTGCATATAAGCCTTTAAAATTAGCACTTTTGATTATTCATGTTCGAGTCCCATAGACTTTAACGGTGTTCGCGTGTTCGAACAAATTTTTTGCCTGTTTACATGTTCTGGTGCGAACTGAATAGGGGGTGTGTTCGGCTCATCCCTAGTTGTCACTAAGAAGTCCAAGCCCCATTGTTCTTTTGTATTCTAAATCAATGAACATTTGCAGCAATATCAATTCTGTTTTAGAAAAGCCATATGCTTACAGATTAATTATGATCAGCTTCCTGGCTAAATCTTTCCATTTATAGCAGCTCTGTTTAGGTCCATTGGTCTGGGTATGTATGCATGAAGCTTTTGGTACCGGTGTGTTATATGTGACAACGTTCTCAATGCTGCATGGGTGTGGGTGTTTTTTTATATTAGGGGTTATTTGGGGAAATACTCTACAATTCATGTTATTGCTGGACAATTTTTACCCACTACTTTGAGATTACGATAAAGTTATTTTCTATTTTTTTCAAAAGGTATACCGTTATTGACCCTCCTTATTGCTTTCCAGGGGCATTTCTTTGCTCCATCCTCCCCCACTTTTTTTTGTATGTTATAACTTTGTGTGGCTGTCTTCCAAATCGTATGATGAGCTTCTCTGTGCTCAGGATCATGTTTTTCTTAAACAAGAAAAGGGTTCCCCCTGGGGTTTTTAAGCAGCAATGAGAATCACAAGAAGGTTATTAAAAAATTGTATTTTTTATTATCAAAAAGCAATAGGACAAAAATATAAGTGAAAACAAATGGTTGACATTGCCAATTGCAATGCAGATATAGAAATCCCTTAAAAATTCTCAATTTGCAATAATGGAATTGGTTGTACTGTCTGATGTATGAAAAAAGCTTTTTTCATACATCAGACAGTACAACCAATTCCATTATTGCAAGTTGCAAATTTTTAAGGGATTTCTATATCTGCATTGCAATTGGCAATGTCAACCATTTGTTTCCCCTTCTCCTTATCCCATGGTCTCGCACAATGTATACCAGAGCTCATGTTTTAACTTTTGTATATTTTTGTCCTATTGCTTTTTGATAACAAAAAATAAAATTTTTTAATAACCTTCTTGTGATTCTCATTGCTGCTTAAAAACCCCACAGGGGAACCCTTTTCTTGTTTAAGATTTACTATCCGGGGTTGTGCAGCCTGTCAAACTCTATATATGTGTCATATCATGCTATAGGATCATGTTTTTATTCAGCCTGCACTACATGACTAGCCAGGAAGAAGAGGTGAGCGCTGCAGGGGTACCAGAGGAGGGGGACAGAGGAGCAGAAGGGGGCATGATATGAATAAGGGGCAGGAACTGGAGTGGCAGCTGGGTCAGCTTTGACGGGTATGTACTGATCCCTGTATTTTCCTCCTGCAGCAGCTCAGCTGAATGCTAGCGGGAGGTAAAGGAGGAGAAGCGGCCTTTCAGCTGTTGCAGGAGGATCAGTACCAGCTGCAGCACCCCTCTCAATGCCATGCCCGGGGCAGCCTCCCCCCTGCCCCACTAGTTTTGGCCCTGGCCAGGAATATTAATAGGTCATAAATAATTATAATTATATTAAAAACCTTATGTGACAGACCTAGCTGGGACAGAGGCTTTTGGAGGGGACTGAATGCCAGCCTCCTGCAAACCGATTATGGGCCCTGGCATTTGGGGGGACGGTGCTCTTTGTGAGCTGTATGCCTGGGAACCCTGGAGGTGGCGTTACTTTAGATTCAGGTCCATGTCCCCCAAGACACACAGATTCTGGGGACCCTGGATATGCCATTGTGATGGGAGTCACTAATAGGGGCACAGGGTGAATGAGAACCCCACTATGATCTGTTCTAGTCAGAGACTCAATGCTGTATATGTGTGTATATATAATGTGTGCTGTCTCATTGTGTTGTGTACTGTTTGCTGTGCTAGTTTTGGGTGGGGCTGTATTCCAATGTTCTATTATGTTTGTCTGCCTTGGATCACAGGATGTGTATTGCATTGGAGGGAGGGGGGATTCTTCCAACAGCTCTCCCTGCTAACACTGTGTACTGATGAGACGTTAAACACACCTGACCTGTGTGTCCATTGTCATTGGACAGTTTAACCCACCCTCTTTTCCAAAGTGTCTCTGAGTTATTTTATCTGTTGTGTCCATGTGTTATAATAAATGTGTTGATTCCTGCTGAAAACCTGAAGACAGAGCCTTGTCTCATTTTTAGGGTGGATTATTTGTATGGGTTCCTTGTTCGGCTGATTGGAGTGTTCAGTAGCTGCCTTTGTGTTTGGGTATGGAATGTCCTAAACGACTTTAACCCCTTTCATACTCGGGGTGTCGTTACACCTTACATTTCAGTATACTGTACAGTATAGTCTGGGCTGAAGGACACACACAGATCCCACCCATTGAAGTGTACTGTACACCTTTCCCTGACAAAGTGGCCACTAAAGAGACACAAAATTCATTAATGGTGTTTAACCTTTTTATGATCAATAAATACCGAAGAATCCACTTGGAAGCATCTTATTATTGAATGGAGGTCTCTGCTGATCACACATCACTTCCATTTTGGGGTCTTCTCCTTTTTATCACCTGACCTCTCTATAGACATCTTGCTGGCTGATACTTTGTTACTAATTAGTACCAGTCTTGGCTATGAATGGCACAGATTTGTGAAGGTGACACCTAAATATATGAGCCTGTAAAAATTGTGGCCCTAAACAGGGTGAAATTCCTTTGTGACCCTGATATACCAATCAGATGAATGTCGGGATGAAGTTATTTATTGACCCTCATAGTTATGGGCTGTAAATGACAGAAGTCCATTTTAGATCTTCTCAGATTGGACAACTAGACAGCCAATCGTTATTCACATAAGGAAGAAAATTCCTGTTCATCGCACTACAAACTAGTTTTTTATTGTTTGTGTTCTTTCCAGGTGATGTCATCTCGGGTCATCTCCTGATGTCATGGCGACCTCTTCCTCCTCATCCTCCTCCCCACAAGGTATGACTGCTGATCCTGACCATCCTTTCCAATGTTTTCCTCCATCTCACATCTCCAGAGATTGGAATTAGATGATAGGACGTCTTATGTCTCCATAGTCTGGACATTTCCTGTAGACATCTGGTCAGTCCACCCATTAGAAGAGTTCAGGAGCTTTCATCAATTCCACCATCACATTCCCGTGTCTTCAGATTTTATTTATCATTGATGGAAATGATCTTCTGAGATGGCCCAGTGATCCATAATGACTGGAGGACCCCAAATTTTATGGTGATTTGTGTAGTGGTCGGGGGGATCCTTTGTCTATAATCCTAAGGAGAAAACAGCCCCGTGTCACATGACACATACTGCTGGGAGATTTGGGGGTAATCTGAGTTTTAAGTTCACACTGATCAGACACATCATTATTCAGGGGGGAAGGTTTCTTAAAGGATTTATAGATTATTTCAGTTAACTATGAAACAATCAATAAACATGATGTTTAAAATCCCTACATATACATTAGGAGGTCTATATATAAAAAAAATATTATGAGCTTGTATCATTTCTACAACCATCACTGATAATCCCCGTAATTTGTCTAACAGGTTTACTTCCTATGATCATCAGCTCCATCTAGTGGCCATAATACAGTATTTTCTTGAAATACCTCAACAAGTAATATATGACAATATGGCCACTAGGTGGAGCTGAAGATTATAAGAAATAAACAAATTACACACATTATGTGAATTATTCATGAAGGAGATTATTTTAATAAATAGTCCCCCTAATAATTTTTAATTATTTTTTAATAAATATCACCCAATATTAATCTATGGAGGCAATCATGTGAAATTATCACAGTGAAACTAATCTCTCCATAGGATAATGTACATATAGACATATTGCGGGAACATTTCATTTACCTTCCCTTCTATATGCTCTTTATAGCATTGCCAGTAGAGACTTGCAGTGCCTTGAAAAAGTATTCATACCCCTTGACATTTTCCACATTTTGTCATGTTACAACCAAAAACGTAAATGTATTTTATTGGGATTTTATATGATAGACCAACACAAAGTGGCCATTAATTGTGAAGTTAAAGGACAATGATAAATGGTTTTCAAAATGTTTTACAAATAAATCAAATAAACAATGTGAAAAATGTGAGGGGCATTTGTATTCAGCCCCCTTTACTCTGATACCCCTAACTAAAATCTAGTGGAACCAATTGCCTTCAGAAGTTACCTAATTAGTAAATAGAGTCCACCTGTGTGTCATTTAATATCAGTATAAATCACGCCTTTTTTTTGAAGCCCTCAGAGTTTTGTTAGAGAACCTTAGTGAACAAACAGCATCATGGAGGCCAAGGAACACACCAGACAGGTCAGGGATAAAGTTGTGGAGAAGTATAAAGCAGGGTTAGGGTATAACCCAGAATCCAGACCTGACATGTGACCTGCTCCAGGCAGTGTCAGTGTTGATGCAGGAGAGAGCAGACGTTTGAGTCAGCAGCTCCAGCCATTCAGCAGCTCCAGCCTTCCGGCTGCAGCCATCCTAGGACTATCCCGGACTCCCCAGTGGAACTTACCGGGACCCGCACCTACACACCGGGCGTCCATCACCATCTGGAAGCCGAGTCCCAGCTGTATATGCCCTTCCCACAGGATACTCTGTGGTCGGCCAGCACCATCAGGAAACTCTGCGGCTTCGGCCTTGCGCCGGGCCAGGGCCGACCTGCTGCTTCACCTCCCAGACCGACCAGCAGGCCCTAGTATCACCACCTTCAGGTCGACCCGACCCCATCACCATCCTCGGACGGGCCGGTAGTTGTGCCAGAATCAGAACAGCCGGACAGCCCGTGGCTTGGGCCTAGCCGGCGGCCATCTTGGTCCTCCCTCCTGAGGCCACAGCATTCCGCTGACCGCCCGGAGATCACCCCAGACCAGACATCACAGAAATACCCACCGGGACCTCGGCATCGGCGGACCCCCCCCAGCCAGGTCACCAGCATTCCCACCCCACTTTCACCAACCGCCGCAGCACCTCCACCACGGCCCGGGCCTAGCCCGTCGGCCATCTTGGTCCACCCACTTGGCAATGATTACCACCTCCACCCGGAGCTCATCCACGGACCCCCCCCGGCAGGTAGTACTAGGACCTACCACCATCCACCACAGGACCTGCAACCTCTGGAGCGCGAGCATCTGGACAGCCCGTGTCTCGGATCCATCCCATCAGCCTTCTTGGTCCACCCAGTGCGCCTGCAACCTCCACCCGGACCGCCCCCAGCAGGTTAGTACCAGGACCGTCCCCCCAGGCCTGCACCATCCCACCTCCAGGCAGGACCACTCCTCAGCCCACCCAGGGACACCACCGCAGCCGCCGTCCAATCACCCGTTCTCTATCTGTTAGATTCGGGGGACAGACCACGGCTGCGGCCTAGCTCCAGCCACCCTAGCACCCACACCTGTCCAGCGGGCCCCTGTGCCCCCACACCTGGAACATCCCCTCCTCTACATTGGACTTCACTGTGTGGGAACAGTCTACCACCGGAGACGCTGGACCAGACCAGTGTCCATCTTAGCTCCGCCTAAACCCAGCCACAGCATCACTCCAACCAGTAAGTAGCGGCCTGATCCCCTTACACCCTTCCCCCCACCATCATCCACCGGACCATCCTGCACAGGTAAGCCACCGGGGTACCTTAGCAGTTGATCCAGGGTCCTGGAGCCGATCGCCCCTCGGGGGGTCAGGAAGGAATTTTTCCTCTGCTGTAGCAATTGGCCAGCTCAGCTAGGGTTTTTTTCGCCTTCCTCTGGATCAACGGGGAGGGTGGTAGGCAGCCTCCATCACTTCCATCATTCTCCTTTAGCAACTTTCTTGTTTCACCATGTGTAATTTCAAGTACACAGCGGACGCCCTCCACAGGCTAAGAAACATCGGTTCAACTCTACCAACCGCCACTCAAAAAAGACTAAAAAAAGAAAAATTACTAAGTACCAACCTACAAGCAACCATCAAATCCAGGGAGACACCAATCCAACTACAACAACTAGCATGCGCCCTGATTAATACTAGATCTGCAGTCAAGCACAGACTAGAAATCCACGACTTCATCATCGATAACAACATAGATTGCCTCTTCATTACGGAACGTTGGCTAACATCCGACTGCAACACCATCCTAACTGAATTGGTCCCAGAGAACTACAGCATCCTAACCGAGCATAGAATAGGAAAGAAAGGAGGAGGCCTAGCAGTGATCTTCAAATCGCACCTTGCCTTCACCAAATCAACTTCACAGAACTCAGTGCATTTCATGGAGATACTCCCCCTGCAACTTCAAACAACACCCCAAAACACCATTCACATATTACTATGCTACAGACCACCAGGACCAAAGACTAATCTCCTCACACCACTTACTGAATTCATCTCAATGCACACCCTGAAAACCAAAAACCTTCTGGTACTTGGAGACTTCTACCTTTGGGCAAACTCCACCCAAGATCCTATTGCGACCGCCTGCATTAAGCAATTGGAAGAGCTAGGTCTTCAACAGCTGATAAATACTCCCACGCACGGTTCAGGACATACCCTAGACCTCATCTTCCAACAGAATATAGACATCAACATATTCAACAACACACCACTACCATGGACGGACCACCACGTCATCAAATTTAAAATCACCACCAACTCCATCCTCCAAAAACAGAAACATTCAACAACAACACACTGGAACAGATCCCAGAAGAAACTGCATTCGGAACTCTTCAAAACCACATTATCAAACAAAATTCAATCGCTAAACATAGACCTCTCAACGGAACAAACATTAAACTCCCTAAACAAGGCATTACTACAAACAGCAGACTCAGTAGCACCAAAATGCAGAACACTCATCCGCAAAAAAAATTTGAGATGGTTCAACGCCACTCTCACTCTACTCAAGCAAGAGCGTAGAAGAGCGGAAAGAGCATGGAGAAGAAATCCTACCATGGAGAACCATACAAACTACAAAATACTCACTGTGAAATACCACAAAGCAATTTTCACAGCCAAAAAATAACATTTCTTGAACACCAGCTCAACTGCCTTAAACCGGCCACGGGAACTTTTCAAAATAGTCGCCCAATCGATGGACCCAACCTGCTTAGAGCCCTCAGCAAACGATACTCAAGAATTCTGCAATGAGCTATCTAATTTTTTCATCGACAAAATCGACAGCATTCGGAAATCAATTCAACGAAAAAAAGCAACCAACCTTACCCAACCAAAGCAAAAAGAGGACATGGACGCGAACAGCACACAACCGCCAGACTTCTTCTTGAGCCCAATCACCACTGACACGACAAAAAACATTATGAGAAGCCTTCGAGACAGCACATCACCAAACGACATCATTCCTATGAAACTCCTGAAAGAATGCTCCGACATCCTGGCTCCCACTATAACACACCTCATATAATTCAATTATCATAAGAACTCAACCATTCATAAATTCTGATATTCTAAAAATGCTCCACCCAACAATCTCCCAGAGCTCCATCCAACATTATAATAAAGCTCCACCGAACATTCTCCTAATGCTCCACCTAACATTCTCCTCCCACTCCACCCAGCATTCTCCTAAAGCTTCACTCAACATTCTCCTAATACTCCACCCAACATTCTCCTATCACTCCACCCAGCATTCTCCTGCCACTCCACTCAGCATTCTCCTAATGCTCCTGCCAACATTCTCCTAATGCTCCACCCAACATTCTTCTCCCCTCCACCCAGCATTCTCCTACCAAACCGTCCAGCATTCTCCTAACGCTCCAATCAACATTCTCCGCCCAATCAACTCTACATTCTCCTCACACTCCAGCCAACATTCTCCTAATGCTCCTCCCAACATTCTACTAATGCTCCACCCAGCATTCTCCTAATGCTCCACCCAACATTCTCCTCCCACTCCACCCAACATTCTCCTAAAGCTTAACTCAACATTCTCCTAATACTCCACCCAACATTTTCCTACCACTCCACCCAGCATTCTCCTCCCATTAAACCCAGCATTCTCCTAATGCTCCAGCCAATATTCTACCACTCCCGTCAGAATTTTCCTACCACTCCACCCAGCATTCTCTCAATGCTCCAACCAACATTTTCCTCCCACTCCACCCAACTTTGTCCTAATGCTCTACCCAACATTCTCCTAATGCTCCACCCAGCATTCTCCTAATGCTCCTCTCAACATTCTCCTAATGATCCACCCAACATTCTTCTCCACCTCCACCCAGCATTCTCCTCTCCTCCACCCAGCATTCTCCTAGCGCTCCACTTAACATTCTCCTAATGCTCCACCCAACATTCTCCTACTATTCCACCCAGCATTCTGCTAATGCTCCACCCAGCATTTTCCTAATGCTCCTCCCAACTTTCTCCTAATGCTCTACCCAAAAAATTCTTCTCCCCCTCCACCCAGCATTCTCCTACCGCTTCACTCAACATTCTCCTAATACTCCACCCAACATTCTCCTACCACTCCACTCAGCATTATCCTCCCACTCCACCCAGAATTCTCCTAATGCTCCAGCCAACATTCTCCTACCACTCCAGTCAGAATTTTCATACCACTCCACCCAGCATTCTCCTAATGCTCCAAAACCAACATTCTCCTCCTACTCAACCCAACATTCTCCTCCCACTCCAGCCAACATTCTCGTCCCCCTCCAGCCAACATTCTCCTCCCACTCCACCCTATATTCTCCTCCTACTCCACCCAACATTCTCCTAATGCTCCACCCAACATTCTCCTAATGCTCCACCCAGCATTCTCCTAATGCTCCTCCCAACATTCTCCTAATGCTCCACCCAACATTATTCTCCACCTCCACCCAGCATTCTCCTCCCACTCCAGCCAGCATTCTTCTACCGCTTCAATCAACATTCTCCTAATACTCCACCCAACATTCTCCTACCACTCCACCCAGCATTCTCCTCCCACTCCACACAGCATTCTCCTCCCACTCCATTTAGCATTCTCCTCCCACTCCATTTAGCATTCTCCTAATGCTCCACCAAACATTCTCCTAATGCTCCACCCAACATTCTCCTAATGCTCCACCCAGCATTCTCCTAATGCTCCTCCCAACATTCTCCTAATGCTCCACCCAACATTATTCTCCACCTCCACCCAGCATTCTCCTCCCACTCCACCCAGCATTCTCCTACCGCTTCAATCAACATTCTCCTAATACTCCACCCAACATTCTCCTACCACTCCACCCAGCATTCTCCTCCCACTCCACACAGCATTCTCCTCCCACTCCATTTAGCATTCTCCTCCCACTCCATTTAGCATTCTCCTAATGCTCCACCAAACATTCGTCTAATGCTCCACACAACATTCTTCTCCAGCTCCACCCAGCATTCTCCTCCCACTCCACCCAGCGCTCTCCTAATGCTAAACCCAGCATTTTCCTCCCACTCCACCCAACATTCTCCTTAAGCTCGACCCAACATTCTCTTATGCTCCACTCAACATTCTCCTAATGCTCCACCCAACATTCTCCTAATGTGCCACCCAATATTCTCCTAGAGCTCCATCCAACATTCTATTAAAGCTCCACCAAACATTCTCCTAATGCTCCACTAAACATTCTCCTCCCACCCCATCCAGCATTCTCCTAACACTCCACCCAACATTCTCCTTAAGCTCAACCCAATATTCTCCTAAAGCTCCACTCAACATTCACCTAACGCTCCACCCAACATTCTCCTCACACTCTACCCAATATTCTCCAAATGCTCCACCCAACATTCTCCTAATGCAAAACCCAACATTCTCCTAATGCTCCACCCAGCATTCTCCTCCCTCTCCATTCAGCATTCTCCTAATTCTCCACCCAACTTTCTCCTAATGCTCCACCCAACATTCTCCTAATGCTCCACCCAACATTCTCCTAGATTCCATCCAACATTCTATTAAAGATCCACCGAACATTCTCCTAATGCTCCAGCCAACATTCTTCTCCCCCTCCACCCAGCATTCTCCTACCACTCCACTCAACATTCTCCTAATGCTCCATCCAACATTCTCCTACCACTCCACCCAGCATTCTCCTCCCACTCCACCCAGCATTCTCCTCCAACTCCACCCAGCATTCACCTACCGCTCCTCTCAACATTCTCCTAATGCTCCACCCAACATTCTCCTACCACTCCACCCAGCATTCTCCTCACACTCCACCCAGCATTCTCCTACCGCTCCACTCAACATTCTCCTAATGACACCAATCCAACTACAACAACTAGCATGCGCCCTGATTAATACTAGATCTGCAGTCAAGCACAGACTAGAAATCCACGACTTCATCATCGATAACAACATAGATTGCCTCTTCATTACGGAACGTTGGCTAACATCCGACTGCAACACCATCCTAACTGAATTGGTCCCAGAGAACTACAGCATCCTGACCGAGCATAGAATAGGAAAGAAAGGAGGAGGCCTAGCAGTGATCTTCAAATCGCACCTTGCCATCACCAAATCGACTTCACAGAACTCAGTGCATTTCATGGAGATACTCCCCCTGCAACTTCAAACAACACCCCAAAACACCATTCACATATTACTATGCTACAGACCACCAGGACCAAAGACTAATCTCCTCACACCACTTACTGAATTCATCTCAATGCACACCCTGAAAACCAAAAACCTTCTGGTACTTGGAGACTTCTACCTTTGGGCAAACTCCACCCAAGATCCTATTGCGACCGCCTGCATTAAGCAATTGGAAGAGCTAGGTCTTCAACAGCTGGCACAATCCCTTCAAAGAACGGATTGTGCCAACCACCCTCAAGCAAGGCATCATCAAACCCCTGCTAAAGAAACCTAATCTCGACCCTAAAGACCCTAACCACCGCAGACCGATAACAAGCCTCAACACCGTCTCCAAGATTATGGAGAAAGCGGTAGTACAACAGCTACAACGCCACCTGGACACACATCAACTTCTGGACACTCTACAATCAGGTTTCTGCCCAGGCCATGGCACAGAAACAGCACTTCTAAAAATATGGGACGATGCACTCGAACCAGCAGATGATGGAGAATCGTGTCTCCTGGTACTGTTAGACCTCAGTGCAGCATTTGACACAGTGGACCACAATACTCTACTTGTCTGGCTCAAAGAACTAGCAGGAGCCACAGATTCTAGTCTAAAATGGTTTGCATCCTTCTTAGAGAATCGCTCGCAGACAGTGAAACTAGGAGCATTCACCTCGGAAACCCGGGCAATCTCCTGTGGAGTCCCTCAGGGCTCACCCTTGTCGCCAGTGCTATTCAACATTTACATCCGCCCTCTCCTCAAAATCATCAAAAAATTAGACCTCTGCTTCCACTCATACGCAGACGATACCCAAATCTACTTTCAGATCACTGGAAAAAAAGACCACCATCAGCAAAAAGAGAAATGCCTCACTTTAATAGATGACTGGATGACCATTAGTTCACTCAAACTCAATGGGTCAAAAAAGAACTTCTCTACCTACACGCTAACCAAAATCCCAAAACCAAGACTGCATGGACACCTCCCGCCATCTTTGGACAGACCATCTCTCCGAGCACCAAAGCCAAAAGTCTTGGAGTTATCTTTGACTCAGAAATGACAATGGATGCACAAACAGGATCGGTAGTTAGCGGATCTCACCATCTCCTCCGCCTGTTGCGCAGACTCATCCCCTTCATCCCAGAAGATGACAAAGCAGCAGTAGTTGGAACAATCATCAATTCCCGTCTCGACTACGCAAACTCACTCTACTTAGGATTACTCCAACATCAGCTTACGCACCTACAGGCCATTCAAAACGTGGCGGCAAGACTACTAACAGGAAAAAAACCCTGGGAGTCCATCTCCCCATCCCTGAGGAGCCTACACTGTCTAACAGTAAAGAATCGGATCACATTCAAGACCCTCTGCCTCACCCACAAATATACAAGGTAATGCCCCTCAATACCTCAGAGAGAAAATAAAACATTACTCACCGAATCGCAATCTGTGATCATCTAACCAAAACCTCCTCCTCATTCCCAAATACTGCTACAAAGCAAGGGGAGAACGAAGATTCGCAGTCCAGGGACCTCGGCCATGGAACTCTCTTCCAACTCACATCCGCATGGAAGAAAACCATCTGGCTTTCAGGAAAAAACTCAAAACCTTCCTCTTCTAATGAAGCTGACAACACAAATGCATCTGCGCCTTAAGGCGATTCAGTTCGCATTTGCAGCGCTTTACAAATCATTCATTCATTCATAAAAAAATATCCCAAGCTTTGAACATCTCACATAGCACTGTACAATCCATTATCCGAAAATAGAATAAGTATGACACAACTGCAAACCTACCAAGACATGGCCGTCTACCTAAACTGACCGGCTGGGCAAGGAGAGCATTCATCAGAGAAGAGCCAAGAGGCCCATGGTAACTCTGGAGGAGTTGCAGAGATTCACATGTGGAAGAAGGTGATCTGGTCAGATGAGACCAAAATTGAACTTTTTGGCCTAAAAACAAAACGCTATGTGCGGCGGAAAACAAACACTTCACATCACCCTGAACACACCATCCCCACTGTGAAACATAGTGGTGGCAGAATCATGTGGTGGGGATGCTTTTCTTCAGCAGGGACAGGGAAGCTGTTTAGAGTTTATGGGAAGATGGATGGAGCCAAATACAGGGAAATCTTAGGAGAAAACCTGTTGGAGTCTGCCAAAAACTTGAGACTGGGGCGGAGGTTCACCTTCCAGCAGGACAACGACCCGAAACATCCAGCCAGAGCTACAATGGAATGGTTTACATCAAAGCATATTCATGTGTTAGAATGGCCCAGTCACAGTCCAGACCTAATTCCCATTGAAAATTTGTGGCAAGGTTTGCAGCTGTAATTGGAGCGAAAAGTGGTTATACAAAGTATTGACTCGGCGTAATACAAATGCCCCCCCACACTTTTCACATATTTATTTGAAAACCATTTATCATTTTCCTTCCACTTCACAATTATGTGCCACTTTGTGTTGATCTATCACATAAAATCCCAATAGAATACATTTATTCGGTTTTTGGATGTAACATGACAAAATGTGGAAAATTTCAAGGGGTATGTATACTTTTTCAAGGTTCTGTATCTGCTGTCATGTGTCAGAAATCATCCAATCAGGATGAATGTTTATGATTTCTGATTGTTCTCTCTGCAGGGTCAGCTCCTGGTGTCCTGGGAAAGGTCCCACAAACCCCCGGGGATCTTATCATACATTCTCTGGAGGATCTGAAAGGAAATGACTTTGAGAAATTTAGGAACAAATTGTCTGATTTCTCCTATGGAGATAAACAGCCCATCCCCCGAGGAAGACTAGAAAATGCAAACTGGATCACCACCAAGGACATCCTGATAGACACATATGGAGAAGAAGGGGCTCTGGATGTCACCATTCATGTCTTTACACTGATCGGTCTGATGGGACCCGCAAATGACCTCAAGGAGAGGAGAGCACAACATGGTGAGTTGCCGTCTATAATGTCCATTTTCTACCAATTCCTGATCAATATCTGTGTGAGGAAGAACTAGGAATGTCACCCAGGGAAAGACAGTGACCAATCAGGAGCTTCCAACTGGATAAACCCCTTCCCACTAACAGTATGCACTTATGGGGCCTCACTGAAGTATACATACAGAATCCATGATATAATACATTGTATACATACAGGATATATTATATAATACATTGAATACATACAGGATCCATTATATAATACATTGTATACATACAGGATCCATTATATAATACGTCGTATATATACATGATATATTATATAATACATTGTATACATACAGGATATATTCTATAATATGTTGTATACATACAGGATCCATTATATAATACATTGTATACATACAGTATCCATTATATAATACATTGTATACATACAGGATCCATTATATAATACATTGTATACATACAGAATACATTATATAATACATTGTATACATACAGGATCCATTATATAATACATTGTATACATACAGAATATATTATATAATACATTGTATACATACAGGATCCATTATATAATACATTGTATACATACAGAATCCATTATATAATACATTGTATACATACAAGATCCATTATATAATACATTGTATACATACAGAATATATTATATAATACATTGTATACATACAGGATATATTATATAATACATTGTATACATACAGGATCCATTATATAATACATTGTATACATACAGGATATATTATATAATACATTGTATACATACAGGATCCATTATATAATACATTGTATACATACAGGATATATTATATAATACATTGTATACATACATAATATATTATATAATATATTGTATACATACAGGATCCATTAACTTTTAAAAAGTACACCTCAAGACGTGAAAAGTAAAATTTGTAAATGATTTATTAACAAACATTTAACCACCTCCCAATCGCCCACGTCATATGACGTCGTGGGCTTTGAGCGGGTATATCTGAATGATGCCTGTAGTTACAGACGTCATACAGATATTGCCGGTTTCAGTCGGCGAATCTCTACACCATATGAATGATCATAGCGGCTGTTTCACCGCTTGATTGCTCTTACGGGAGGCGAGAGGGGATGTCCCCCCCTCCCGCCACCCTCTGGTGCTTGTTCCGACTCACCGTTACGATCCGTGAGGCGGAGAGCGGATACGCCAGTGTCCGATGTAGATCATAGAGATTTCCACGGACCAGATGGTCGCCGGAGTGTCTATGATCCTCGGAGGCCGGGCGCGATGTTATGACGTCACGCTCGACCTCTCCATTCGGCTGGGAAGCGGTGATCGTTTTTTTTTTAAATTAGGCTTCCCAGCCTAGTGGTGAGATGTGGGGTCTTATTGACCCCATATCTCACTATTAAGAGGACCTGTCATGTCATATTCCTATTACGAGGGATGTTTACATTCCTTGTAATAGGAATAAAAGTGATCAAATTTTTTTTTTCAAAAAAGTGTCAAAATAAAAAAAAGAAAATATAATTAACAATAAAAAACAAAAAAAAATTTTTTTAAAGCGCCGCTGTCCCCATGTGCCCGCACACAGAAGCGAATGCATACGTAAGTCCCGCCCACATATGAAAACGGTGTTCAAACCATACATGTGAGGTATCACCGTGAACGTTGGAGCGAGAGCAATCATTTTGTCCCTAGACCTCCTCTGTAACTCGAAACATGTAACCAGTAAAAAAAATTTCAAGCGTCGCCTATGGGGATTTTTAAGTACCGAACATTGAAGCGTGACATGTTAGGTATCTATTTACTCGGCGTAACTTCATCTTTCACAATATGCAAAAACATTGGGCTAACTTTACTGTTTTTTTTTTTTTTTTCAAAACACAAAACTGTTATTTTCCCCCAAAAAAACGCGTTCGAAAAATTCCTGTGCAAATAGTGTGTGAGATAAAAAGTTGCAACAACCGCCATTGCATTCTCTAGGGTCTTTGCTAAAAAAAATATATAATATTTGGGGGTTCTATGTAATTTTCTAGCAAAAAAAGATGATTTTTACATGTAGGAGAGAAATGTCAGAATTGGTCTGGTAGGCAAGTGGTTAAAACCACATGTAATACAGAAAGAATAAAATATATTAACCAGTTGCCGACCGCCTCACGACGATGTACATCAGCAGAATGGCACGGGCAGGCAAAAGGACTTACAGGTACGTCCTTGCCTGCCCGCGGTGCCTGCGGCGGTCGGCAAATCCTCCCCGGTGATCGGAGGTGAGGGGGAGGCCATCTATTCGTGGCCCCCCCTCGCGATCGCTCCTAGCCAATGGGATCATTTCTCTGCCTCTGTATTGTACACAGAGGCAGAGGAAATGATGTCATCTCTCCTCGGCTCAGTATTTTCCATTCCGGCGCCGAGGAGAGAAGACTTCAATGTGAGTGCACCAACACAACACACTCAGTAGAACATGCCAGGCACACAATACACCCCCGATCCCCCCCCGATCCCCCCCGATCACCCCTCCCCCCTGTCACACTGACACCAAGCAGTTTTTTTTTTTCTGATTACTGCATGGTGTCAGTTTGTGACAGTTAGTGTGGTAGGGCAGTTAGTGCTAGTCCCCTTTAGGTCTAGGGTACCCCCCTAATAAAGTTTTAACCCCTTGATCACCCCCCGTCGCCAGTGTCACTAAGCGATCATTTTTCTGATCGCTGAATTAGTTTTACTGGTGACGCTAGTTAGGGAGGTAAATATTTAGGTTCGCCGTCAGCGTTTTATAGCGACAGGGACCCCCATATACTATCTAATAAATGTTTTAACCCCTTGATTGCCCCCTAGTTAACCCTTTCATCACTGATCACTGTGTAACTGTTGCGGGTGACACTGGTTAGTTTGTTTATTTTTTATAGTGTCAGGGCACCCGCCGTTTTTTACCGAATAAAGGTTTAGCCCCCTGATCGCCCGGCGGTAATATGCGTCGCCCCAGGCAGTGTCAGATTAGCGCCAGTACCGCTAACACCCACGCACGCAGCATACGCCTCCCTTAGTGGTATAGTATCTGATCGGATCAATATCTGATCCGATCAGATCTATACTAGTGTCCCCAGCAGTTTAGGGTTCCCAAAAACGCAGTGTTAGCGGGATCAGCCCAGATATCTTCTAGCACCTGCGTTTTGCCCCTCCGCCCGGCCCAGCCCAGCCCACCCAAGTGCAGTATCGATCGATCACTGTCACTTACAAAACACTAAATGCATAACTGCAGCGTTCGCAGAGTCAGGCCTGATCCCTGGGATCGCTAACAGTTTTTTTGGTAGCGTTTTGGTGAAGTGGCAAGCACCAGCGGCCTAGTACACCCCGGTCGTAGTCAAACCAGCACTGCAGTAACACTTGGTGACGTGGCGAGTCCCATAAGTGCAGTTCAAGCTGGTGAGGTGGCAAGCACAAGTAGTGTCCCGCTGCCACCAAGAAGAAGACAAACACAGGCCCGTCGTGCCCATAGTGCCCTTCCTGCTGCATTCGCCAATCCTAATTGGGAACCCACCACTTCTGCAGCGCCCGTACTTCCCCCATTCACATCCCCAACCAAATGCAGTCGGTGCATGAGAGGCATTTTTATGTCCTCCCGAGTACCCCTACCCAGCGAACCCCCCCAAAAAAGATGTCGTGTCTGCAGCAAGCGCGGATAAAGACGTGACACCCGCTATTATTGTCCCTCCTGTCCTGACAATCCTGGTCTTTGCATTGGTGAATGTTTTGAATGCTACTATTCACTAGTTGAGTATTAGCGTAGGGTACAGCATTGCACAGACTAGGCACACTTTCACAGGGTCTCCCAAGATGCCATCGCATTTTGAGAGACCCGAAACCGGTTACAGTTATAAAAGTTAGTTACAAAAAAAAGTGTAAAAAAAATATATATATATAGAATTTAAAAAAAATAGTTGTCGTTTTATTGTTCTCTCTCTCTCTATTCTCTCTCTATTGTTCTGCTCTTTTTTACTGTATTCTATTCTGCAATGTTTTATTGTTATTATGTTTTATCATGTTTGCTTTTCAGGTATGCAATTTTTTATACTTTACCGTTTACTGTGTTTTATTGTTAACCATATTTTTGTCTTCAGGTACGCCATTCACGACTTTGAGTGGTTATACCAGAATGATGCCTGCAGGTTTAGGTATCATCTTGGTATCATTATTTTCATCCAGCGGTCGGCTTTCATGTAAAAGCAATCCTAGCAGCTAATTAGCCTCTAGACTGCTTTTACAAGAAGTGGGAGGGAATGCCCCCCCCCGTCTTCCGTGTTTTTCTCTGGCTCTCCTGTCTCAACAGGGAACCTGAGAATGCAGCTGGTGATTCAGCCAGCTGACCATAGAGCTGATCAGAGACCAGAGTGGCTCCAAACATCTCTATGGCCTAAGAAACCGGAAGCTACGAGCATTTTATGACTTAGATTTTGCCGGATGTAAACAGCACCATTGGGAAATTGGGAAAGCATTTTATCACACCGATCTTGGTGTGGTCAGATGCTTTGAGGGCAGAGGAGAGATCTAAGGATTATTTTTTTTCAAAAAAGAGTACCTGTCACTACCTATTGCTATCATAGGGGATATTTACATTTTCTTGTCTTTCTTCATTTTCAAAAACAAATGAGAGCTGCAAAATGCTCACCATGCCTCTCAGCAAATAGCTTGGGGTGTCTACTTTCCAAAATGGGGTCATTTGGGGGGGGGTTGTGCCACCTGGGCATTCCATGGCCTCCGAAACTGTGATAGGCAGTGAAGAGTGAAATCAAAAATTTACGCCCTTAGAAATCCTGAAGGCAGAGATTGGTTTTCGGGGCCCCGTACGCAGCTAGGCTCCCAAAAAGTCCCACACATGTGGTATCCCCGTACTCAGGAGAAGCAGCTAAATGTATTTTGGGGTGCAATTCCACATATGCCCATGGCCTGTGTGAGCAATATATCATTTAGTGACAACTTTGTGCAAAAAAAAAATTGTCACTTTCCCTCAACTTGTGTCAAAATATAAAATATTCCATATCATTGTAATTATTTTTTTTTTGTCAATATTCAATCACTTGGGACAAAAAAAATAATATTCAATGAGCTCAACATGCCTCTCATCAATTTCCATGGGGTGTCTACTTTCCAAAATGGGGTCATTTGGGGGGGGGGAGTTGTTCTGCCCTGCCATTTTAGCACCTCAAGAAATGACATAGGCAGTCATAAACTAAAAGCTGTGTAGATTCCAGAAAATGTACCCTAGCTTGTAGACGCTATAAGTTTTGCGCAAACCAATAAATATACACTTATTGACATTTTTTTACCAAAGACATGTGGCCGAATACATTTTGGCCTAAATGTATGACTAAAATTGAGTTAATTGGATTTTTTTTATAACAAAAAGTAGAAAATATCATTTTTTTTCAAAATTTTCGGTCTTTTTTCGTTTATAGCATAAAAAATAAAAACGGCAGAGGTGATCAAATACCATCAAAAGAAAGCTCTATTTGTGGGAACAAAAGGACGTAAATTTAGTTTGGGTACAGCATTGCATGACCGCACAATTAGCAGTTAAAGCGACGCAGTGCCAAATTGTAAAAAGTGCTCTGGTCAGGAAGGGGGTAAAACCTTCCGGGACTGAAGTGGTTAAGCATCAGCATATTGATAAATTTTACATTCATGTAATAAACCTTTCCATGAGACCTGGATAATGGATATGTCATGAAATTGACTGTCAATAGTCTTTGTATGGCCGTGTTGAGTCTCAACGCGTTTCACGAGAAGAATCACGATTCTTCGGGAGAAGCACAGATAGATGCCTGGAGATCAAAAGCACAATGAATAAACAGATGAAAAAAGGGGAAGGTAAAAGGGGAGGGGAATGGGGGAGGTGCCAAACATTTTCACATATAATCCAGTTTGTTTCACTTACAATTGATGGAGAAATCCTGGCCTACTGGTGTCATATAGTTAACTGATTATAGAATGGTCCAGAAATTGATGTATTCGGGGGAGTATACCACCCTAAATTTTTATACAAAAGAACACTTCAAAACAGAACGTCCATAAAAGTCGATGGATAAATACATAAAATGCCAACCATGCCACCAAACTTCCCCCAGAGCTGTGTGAGGGCGGGGAGATGGAAACCAGTGAAAGGCAACCAGGAATCGGAGCCTGGGAGAAGGATGTCGATCCCACCAAGGAAAATTCCCACACCTAAACAATCAATGAAATAGGCCAGATAAATAAATCTAACGAAACAATAAATATGACTAGTAGGGATGAGCTTCGTGTTCGAGTCGAACCCATGTTCGACTCGAACATCGGCTATTCAGTCGCTCGCCGAATTGCGAACGATATGGGCCGTTCGCGCCAAATTTGTGTGGCGCGTCACGGCCAATAATTCACTGCGGCATCGCAGTGCATTGCTGGCTGATGATTGGGCAAGCATGCACTATGACCCACATGCTTAGCCAATCACAGCGCTGCCTGAAAGGAGAGCCGTAATTGGCCAAAGCCAAGGAGGCTTTGGCCAATTATGGCTCAGGGGATTTAGTACACGCCCCACACTATATAAGGCCGCCTGCACGGCGGCCCTGTGCAGTGTGTTTTCCGGTGTGCTGAGAGATAGAGAGAGAGAGAGACAGTGTCATTTCATTTGAGTTAGATAGGTTAGGCAGGACAGTCAGTCAGTTAGCTGCACTTACAGTGTATTGTGTATATATATGCATCCCAGGTGTTGCATATATATATATATATACACTGTATTCAGTTTAGCTAGATCTGTTCCTGTTATCTTCTTACTGACAGGCAGGCTTGTCTTGTTACAGTATATAAAGCTACCTGAAGAAAATTACTGGTGTTCTTTTGATCCTATTAGTACCACAGTCAGGCAGCTAGACTATTTACAGTTAGTGCAGTGCGTCCTGCTCACAGTGTTCAGCTAAAACTACAAGTTAGTGGGGTGCGTCCTGCTCACAGTGTTCAGCTAAACCTACAAGTTAGTGGGGTGCATCCACCTCACAGTGTTCAGCTAAAGCTTCCTGTAGAAGGTTGGTGGTGTTCTCATACAAAACTGTTTTGCTAGCTGGAGTATCAGTACATACATATATTATATATATTATATATATATATATATATATATATATATATATATATATATATATATCCCAGCTTAGTGCAGATACAGGCCATTAGTATGTCTGGAAGGAGAAGAAGGAGAGGCAGACAGTCACAAGCCAATAAGAGAGGGCAAGCAGGCTCTGTGTCTAGTGCTGGTCGTGAAGACGGTGCATCCTCATCAGCACGTGGCCGTGGGACACGCTTGGCCTTTTTTTTGGCAGCTGGCCGTGTTGAGCCGCAACATGCGGAAGACTTGGTCGAGTGGATGACCAAGCCGTCCTCCTTCTCCTCATCCTCTCTCACCCATGCCCAGGGTACTTTGTCTGGCAAAGCAGCGGCCTCTTCCCTTGGCTCAATGTCATCAGTGACTCCTTCCCTAGCCCCACCATGTCCTCCTGAGGAGTCCCTCGAACTGTTTGACCACAGTGTTGGGTACATGCTCCAGGAGTATGCCCAGCGTTTGGAAGGCTCTGATGATGATACTGAGCTCGATGAAGGCAGTAACATGAGTACGGACAGAGGGGGTGCCCAAGAAGGACAGCAATCTGGCAGTCATGCTCCCCCTGCTGCAGCATACTGCCAGGTTTGCTCCAGTGATGAGGAGGGAGGGGATGATGAGGTCACTGACTCAACGTGGGTGCCTGACAGGAGAGAGGAGGAGGAGGAGGAGGAGGCGGCACATCACCAACGAGGCAGGATGCCCTCCAGGGGCCAGCCTAAGGGCAGCACATTGACTGCATCACACCCCAAAGCTCCACATGTGCAGGGCGCTGCAGTCTCTGTGCGTTATTCAAAAAGTTCTTTAGTGTGGGCCTTTTTTGAGACGAGTGCATCAGATCGCACCACTGCTATTTGCAACATATGTCTCAAGCCTATCTCGCGTGGCCAAAACATCTCCCGCTTGGGTACCACATGCTTGACCAGACATATGTTGACCTGCCATGCAGTTCGTTGGCAAGCGTATCTAAAAGACCCACACCAAAGAACAAAGAGGACCTCTCCTTGCTCCTCATCAGCTGAGATTTCCAACCCCACTAGACCTTCAGTCCTCTCTGAGACCTGCACTGAGAGGAATGAAGGTGTAGAATTAGGTGTGTCACAGCCAAGTACTTGTGGGCAATCTGCTTTTGGTACACCGACGTCAGATTGTACCAGGCAAATTTCCCTGCCCCAGCTGCTGCAACGCCTAAAGAAGTTTGCTCCCAGCCATCCACATGCCCAGCGGTTGAATGCTAGCTTGGCAAAATTGCTAGCACTTCAACTGCTGCCTTTTCAGTTGGTAGACTCTGCCCCCTTCCGTGAGTTTGTGGAATGTGCGGTTCCTCAGTGGCAGGTACCCAAACGCCACTTTTTCTCACGAAAGGCGATTCCGGCTCGCTACCGGCATGTGGAAGGCAATGTCCATGCCTCGCTGGACAGGGCGGTCAGCGGTAAGGTGCATATTACCGCTGACTCATGGTCCAGCAGGCATGGACAGGGACGTTACCTAAGTTGGGCAGCTGGGAAGGATGCAGGACAAGGTGCAGTAGTGTTGGAGGTTGTTCCGCCACCACGCCTCCAAAATGCTAATGATTGTGACACACCTCTCTCCTCCACCCCCTCCTCTTCTTCTTCCTCCATGGCCTTTCCTGTGCTTTGTCCTCGGAACCAGCGGTGCTCCGTAGTCGTTCAAGGGGCTACGCAAGTACGCAGGCCAAAAGATGCCATGCGGTGCTTGAGCTGGTGTGCTTGGGGGACAGGAGCCACACTGGGGCAGAGGTTCTGTCAGCTCTGCAGGGGCAGGTTCAGAGGTGGTTGATGCCATGCCAACTTAAGGCAGGAATGGTGGTTTGCGACAATGGCACCAACCTCCTCTCTGCCCTCTGACAGGGACAAATGACCCATGTGCCCTGTTTGGCTCACGTCCTTAACTTGGTGGTGCAGCGGTTCTTGGGCAGGTACCTGGGCTTACAGGATGTCCTGAGGCAGGCCAGGAAAGTCTGTGTGCATTTCCGCTGGTCATATAATGCCAGTGCTCGGCTGACGGACCTCCAAAAGGAGTTTAACCTGCCCAAGAACCGCCTAATCTGTGACATGCCCACCAGGTGGAACTCAACGTTGGCCATGCTGCAGCAGCTCCACATGCAGCAGAGGGCCATCAATGAGTACCTGTGCGACTATGGCACCAGGACAGGGTCAGGGGAGCTTGTTTTTTTTTCCCCACGCCAGTGGGCCATGATCAGGGATGCATGCACTGTCCTGTCACCATTTGAGGAGGCCACGAGGATGGTGAGCAGTGACAGTGCATGCATCAGTGACACTGTCCCCCTTGTCCACCTGTTGGAGCACACGCTGCGTGGAATAATGGACAGGGCACTTGAGGCAGAACAGAGGCAGGAAGAGGAGGACTTCCTTAGCTCTCAAGGCCCCCTTTATCCAGACAGTGTTCCTGCGTGCCCGCCGATCACCCAGGAAGAGGACGAGGAGGAGGAGGAGGAGGAAGATTGTGTCAGTATGGAGGTGGAGCCTGGCACTCAGCATCAGCAGCAGTCTTTAAGGGATCAGTCCCAAGAAACACATGGACTTGTACGTGGCTGGGAGGAGGTGGCTGCAGACCATGTCGTCCTTAGTGACCCAGAGGACTCCGGACCGAATGCCTCAGCAAACCTACGCTGCATGGCCTCCCTGATCCTGCAAAGCCTGCGTAAGGATCCTCGTATTCGTGGTATCAAGGAGAAGGACCAATACTGGCTGGCAACCCTCCTTGATCCACATTACAAGGGTAAGGTTGCGGACCTTATCTTGCCATCGCAGAGGGAGCAGAGGATGAAACATCTTCGGTAGGCCTTGCAGAAAGGTCTGTGCAATGCGTTCCCAGAGACTGGGAGGTTACAAACTCCTGTTTCTGGACAACGTGTTGCTGAGGCTTCGGTCAGTCAAAGAAGGAGCGGTGGAGAAGGTGGCCATCTGACCGATGCGTTCAGACAATTTTTTGGTCCGCAGCCCCAAGGTATGATCGGTTCCAGCAACCATCGCCAGCGTCTGTTGTACATGGTGCAGGAATACCTAGGGGCAAGATCAGACTTGGACACCTTTCCCACCGAAAATCCTCTGGGTTACTGGGTCTTGAGGATGGATCACTGGCCAGAGCTTGCACAGTATGCAATTGAGCTACTGGCCTGTCCTGCATCCAGCATTCTTTCGGAACGCACATTCAGTGCTGCTGGAGGCGTGGTAACCGATCACAGGGTGCATCTGTCCACCGACTAGGTCGATCGACTGACCTTCATAAAAATGAATCAGTCTTGGATCACCACCAGCTACCAAGCACCTGATGCTGATGTAACCGAATATTTTTTTTTGAAATCCCAGATCCCTTCAAAGATTGCCTATGCTGATGCTGAGTGACTATCCCTAAGTAATTATCCTCTTCCTCCTCAATCATCATGCTGATAGCTTGTAAGAACATTTTTGGTTCTGGGCACCACCACCAGTGCCTAAGGCACAGTTTTTCAGCCCCTGTTTAACAGGGGCGTGTAATTACAATTTTTGATGCAATACTTTGCAGCAGGGCTCGTTCTCGTTCCTGCGTTCCAACTAGAGTGTCTGTGAGGGGTTGCAGTGTTGTGGCACCAGTGCCTAAGGCCCGATTTTTCTGCCCCTGTTTAACAGGGGCATGTAATTACAATTTTTGATGCAATACTTGCAGCAGGGCTCGTTCCTGCGTTCCAACTAGAGTGTCTGTGAGGGGTTGCAGTGTTGTGGCACCAGCCCCAGTGCCTAAGGCCCAATTTTTCTGCCCCTGTTTAACAGGGGAGTGTAATTACAATTTTTGATGCAATACTTTGCAGCAGGGCTCGTTCCTGCGTTCCAACTAGAGTGTCTGTGAGGGGTTGCAGTGTTGTGGCACCAGCACCACCACCACCACCAAAGGCCCAATTTTTCTGCCCCTGTTCAACAGGGGCATGTAATTACAATTCTTGATCTAATATTTCACAGCAGGGCCCATTTCTGCACCCACCAAGAGCGAGTGAGGACTTACAGTGTTGTGGCACCAGCACCACCACCACCAAAGGCCCAGTTTTTCTGCCCCTGTTCAACAGGGGCATGTAATTACAATTCTTGATCTAATATTTCACAGCAGGGCCCTGTGAGGGCTTACAGTGTTGTGACCACAACAACACCTAAGGCCCAAATTTCTGCTGAGTATATAGGGCAGGCCCCTACTTTCAAACATCTAACTTACAAACGACTCCTACTTGCAAACGGAAGGAGACAACAGGAAGTGAGATGAAATCTACCCCTAGGAAGGGAAATTCTCTCCTGTAAGAGTTAATATGGGAAAAACATTTCTCCTTTCCACTGATGCTTTCCAATCCTTGTTCCACAAAAAAACACAAATTCTCAAAAAGCATTTGTCATTGGGACAAAAAGTGAGGTGAAATCTTCTAAAGAGGAGGAAAGACAGCAAAACAAATGTCACAGGGGTGATAACCCTTCCCTATGTTTTCCAAAAAGCTTAAAAAAGATTTTTTGGCTGGAGCTAAACACGTTAAAAATGTACCCATTCAAAATGACAAACAGATTCTACTTAACAACAAACCTACAGTCCCTGTCTTGTTTGCACCGCCTGTATACTGCTGTTCAGAGTATATAGGGCCTGGTTGCCCCACACCTTTCCTTATTTTAATTTGGGTGCGGGGTTCCCCTTAATATCCATACAAGACCCAAAGGGCCTGGTAATGGACTGGGGGGTACCCATGCCGTTTGTCTCACTGATTTTCATCCATATTGCCAGGACCCGACATTACATTAAACCCGCAAGCAGTTTTAAATGAGATTTTTTCCTTTAAAAATTACATTTTGTGCAGGGACTGTTCTAAACATGGGAAACACGCGCCACTTTACAGGCATACTATAGACACCCCCCAGGTACGATATTTAAAGGAAAATTTCACTTTTTTTTTTACTTTAAGCATCATTAAAATCACTGCTCCCGAAAAAACGGCCGTTTTTAAAAGTTTTTTTGCATTGATACATGTCCCCTGGGGTAGGACCCGGGTCCCCAAACCCTTTTTAGGACAATACCATGCAAATTAGCCTTTAAAATGAGCACTTTTGATTTCAAAGGTTCGAGTCCCATAGTAGTCAATGAGGTTCTAACGTTCGTGCAAATTTTCGGTCTGTTTGCAGGTTCTGGTGCGAACCGAACCGGAGGGTGTTCGGCTCATCCCTAATCACAAATAGTGATGTGCTGGTGAAAGAAAAAATGAAAAATAATAATAAATTAAAAATAGGCTATGTGTAAACTCTAGTAGTGAATTTCACATGAGTATATCAGTCAAAGTGAATCTAGCCACAACATTAACTGAAAATAACAATTAAATGACCTGAAATCACCACATTAAGTGAAAGTGAATCACACCATACAGATCAAACCAATATGGAGGTGGCTGGGATAAATTCAACTATATTGTGTATCTGTCAGATTAATCTATTAGAGTATAAAATACATGACATATAAATGTAACATGATGAATATAATGTCCATGTATGAAATGTAGGCTCATTCAGATGCCACTATAATGCTGTAGGTGCTCACGTTCATGTCGTGTCACATGATGATCATGTGACCTCTGCAGAGGAACACTCGTGAGCATTGATTGGAGGATGACACGTCATTCCGTTCACGTTGCGTCAGGTGATGACCATGTGACCTCTGCAGAGGAACACTCATGAGCATTGATTGGAGGATGATAAAGAGGCCTGGCTCCTGACCAACTGTGCCTATACACGATTGGCCTCTTATCCCACATGTCCGCAGATTTTTTATGACGCCGACGAACCCGGAAGTCACGCTACACACCGGTTCGATCATGTGTTTTTCATAATTTTTATTCATTTCTATATAAAGAGCAGTAGGTGGCTGGTATATTCACACCCCAGCAGAAGTCTTAGAGGACGAAACGCGTTGGGTCCATTTGTATTACCGTAGCCACCACTTACTGTGCTGTCAAGTTCTAGTGAACCTAACTTTTACCGCCCCATGTTTTATCATTTGTTGGATATAACTTTTTACCATTTTTATACCAATAAATTCCCATTTTTTCAACGGATTCACACTATGTGGAAGTTTTTTTCTAGTTTCCTTGCCATACCATGAGGACTATCGATGATCGAGTGGAACCCAGTTGGTGATCGAAGTTGGTCCAACAGGATGTCTGGGTCCAACCTAGCTCCTCCGAGGATATAACAGCCAAGTTTACCTGTGGGACTGGAACCAGATTTACCTCACCGTTTGACTGTATAAGCCTTTTTGACTCACCGATGGCCTAATAGTCCACCTGTTCCGGTAAGGGCACTATATTTTTTATAGTGTTTATGTCTGGAGAAGATATCTTCCTGTATGCTGAGATGTCCCCAATAGTCCAGTAGAAATACCTACGCAGACAGGGAGCACCTACAGCGTCATGTTTTTTTTACTCTAATAGATGGGTCTGACAGATACACAATATAGTTGCATTTATCCCAGCCACCTCCATATTGGTTTGATCTGTATGGTGTGATTCACTTTCACTTAATGTGGTGATGTTAGGTCATTTATTTGTTAATTTAAGTTAATTTTGTGGCTAGATTCACTTTGACTGATATACTCAAGTGAAATTCACTAGTAGAGGTTACACATAGCCTATTTTTAATTTATTATTATTTTTCATTTTTTCTTTCACCAGCACATCACTATTTGTGATCTATTTATTGTGACTCTTTCGTGACTCACCACTAGAGGTTATACGCAGCCTAGTTTTATGATTCTTTCACCAGCATACTATTTTTTGTGATTCACCTATCTTCCTTTGGGGTTTACACCCTCTTCCCCCCACCCTTTGGTCTATTCTATGTGTTATTGTCACTTGACTCTGCAATCACTAGTATAGTTTTTCAGTACACTCTATCTATCATTTTTTGGGGGTTACACCCTCTTTCCCCCATCGTTGGGTTTATGTCATGTGTTATTGTCACTCACAGTGACTCTATAATCACCAGTACATCCTCATGGTACACCCTATGAGCGCCACACTTTGCTATCTCACATACATATACTGTTTTATACCTAGTGCTTGGAAGACTGCTGCCATATAATCCCATGCCACCCTGTCGAATGCCTTCTCTGCATACAGTGAAAAGAAGAAGCCTTTTTGCTTCGATGTGGTGATATAATGGTGCAGGTTGATGGCTTCCAAAGTATTGTCCCTGGCTTCTCTTCCAGGGACAAATCCAACTTGATCACGGGAGACAAAGTGGTAGTAGTCTGTTAGCTAAAATTTTGGAGAAAATTTTGATATCCACATTGAGGAGCGAAATTGGCCTATAGTTTGCAGCTTGTGTTGGGTCTCTATCTGCCTTTGGAATTACAGTAATGTGAGCTTCCAACATTCCTCGAGTGAGTGGGTTGGAGTTAGTGATGGAATTAAATGCTTTTAGGTATGGAGTACATAGAGTGTCTGCAAATGTTTTGTAGTACGTTGCCAATAGGCCATCCGGGCCGGAACTTTTTCCAGGGTTCAGTTTTTTAACTGCTTCTTTCCATTCAAATGGAGTGATCGGGGTTTCTAGTGTGTCAGTAGAATCAGCTGAGATGCCTTTGGGGCAGAATTTGTCTAAGAATTCTGTAATTTTATTGTGCCTTGCCTCAGGAGAGAGTACCGATGAGTTTGACTTGTTGATATGGTATAGGAACGAGTAAAATTTCTCGAATTCGTGAGCTATGTCGTCATTTTTCGTATAGACGTCACCTATAGGGGAATGCAACTTGTGTACTGTCGTTTTGGATTTTCTATCATGTAGTGCTTGGGCTAATAGGTGTCCGCTTTTGTTCCCGAATTCATAAAAAAGTTTTTGTGACAACATAAAGTTTTTCCTGATAGTTCGGCCTAGTTCTTCTTGTATGAGTTTACGTGTCTCAGTCAGTTCCTGGTACGTTTGGTTTGTTGTGCTAGCGTCTTTTTGTGGAGTGCTTCCAATGTCCTGAGTGTTTTGAACAGGTCTGACAGTCATTGTTGTCTACCTTTCCTAAGTTTGGCCGTCATGGAAATGACTCTGCCTCGTATGACACACTTAGTCAGGTCCATAAATATTGGGACATTGACACAATTCTAATCTTTTTGGCTCTATACACCACCACAATGGATTTAAAATGAATCAAACAAGATGTGCTTTAACTGCAGACTTTCAGCTTTAATTTGAGGGTATGTAAATCCAAATCAGGTGAACGGTGTAGAAAATACAACAGTTTGTATATGTGCCTCCCACTTTTTAAGGGACCAAAAGTAATGGGACAGATTAACAATCATCCATCAAAATTTCACTTTTTAATACTTGGTTGCAAATCCTTTGCAGTCAATTACAGCCTGAAGTCTGGAACGCATTGACATCACCAGACGCCGGGTTTCATCCCTGGTAAAGCTCTGCCAGGCCTCTACTGCAACTGTCTTCAGTTCCTGCTTGTTCTTGGGGCATTTTCCCTTCAGTTTTGTCTTCAGCAAGTGAAATGCATGCTCAATCGGATTCAGGTCAGGTGATTGACTTTGCCATTGCATAACATTCCACTTCTTTCCCTTAAACTCTTTGGTTGCTTTTGCAGTATGCTTCGGGTCATTGTCCATCTGCACTGTGAAGCGCCGTCCAATGAGTTCTGAAGCATTTTGCTGAATATGAGCAAATGTTATTGCCCGAAACACTTCTGAATTCATCCTGCTGCTTTTGTCAGCAATCACATCATCAATAAATACAAGAGAACCAGCTCCATTGGCAGCCATACATGCCCACGCCATGACACTACCACCATCATGTTTCACTGATGAGGTGGTATGCTTTGGACCATGAGCAGTTCCTTTCCTTCTCTTGTTAAATATGTTTATTGAGTTTTTCATAGATAACAGAGTAAATAAATAAGTAAATAAAAAAAGTAGTACATAAAATAAATAAATAAATAAGTAAGGAGATGAAGTAGACATATAAATATGAAGCATGAGCATTTCATATACAATTAGTATAAGATAAATAGTATCATCATGAAAATATAAACTCATCTTATTACTGTAAGAATGATACAATTTATAAGGATACATCAAAGTGATCATGACATAGAAATTTAATAAATAAATAAACAATTAGTCGATGTGACTTTTTCTGCTAATGAATATATGTCTTATAAGGAATAAGAATATATAAAAAAATAATATAGAAAACAAGAAGAAAAGAGAGGGGAGAATAGGAGGTGGTGGTCTGGCTCCTGAATTACACAAGTTATTATTATATTGTATGTTCTATATACAATCTAATGAGGTAATAACAAAGATTGGTCAAAGTCATTAGGGTAATAGTGTTTAACCCATGGTTGCCATATCTTTCGAAATTTATTGATCATGTTAGCAGCTATAGCTGTCATTTTATCAAAAACGAGTGCTCTATTGATTCTATGTTTTGTTTCAGCCAGAATTAGAGATTTAGACTTCCAAGCTTTGGCAATTGTTTGTTTGGCTGAAGTAGTAATTTGAATGAGTAATTGGAATTGAGTATGAGAGAGTGTATTGGGTTTGAGGTTTAAAAGTGCTGTAGCAGGATCAGGAAGAATAGAGGTTTCAAGAGCCTTAGAAGCCATAGAAAATATGTTTTTCCAGAATTCCTGGACTATCGGGCATTGCCACCAGATGTGAAAGTGAGTTCCAAGTGAATCGCAACCTCTGAAGCAATTAGGTGGGTATGTAGGAATGAATTTTGCTATTCTAGCTGGTACTAGGTACCACCGTGCAAGGACTTTATAGTTTGTTTCTATGGCATTACTATTAGGAGAAGAAGATTTAGTGGCTAACCATATGTTTGACCAATCTTTGTTATCCAAGGTCCGATTCATGTCAAGTGCCCATTTGGCAGTATATGAGGGTAAGTTTTCATCAGATTTACTTATAAGTTGTTGGTATAACATAGAAATCAGTCCTCTGATGTGTGGGTCACTTATACATATCCGTTCAAATTGAGTCATTTGATTAAGAGAAGAACCTGTAATAAGGAGTGGTTCATAAAAAATGTTAATTTGTAGATAACGAAAGATTTCACTTCTCGGAATATTAAAGGTTTCACACAAATCAGGAAAGGAATATATAGTATTTGCCGATGACAATCTGTATAAACGATTCAGGTTCATAGAGGACCATATGGAAAAAGATCTAGGAAATTTCCATGCAGGGTAGAAAGCTGGATTCCCAAGGAATGAAAATAAAGGATTATGCAAAGATTGGAGATTATGTAAGTTTTTGAACTTATCCCAAATGGCTAAGGTATGTTTAGTTATGGGATTGGAAATGTTTTTTCAGTCGATCTGGCGAAGCCATAACATATTGGCTACTGATATTGGGTCAGTATCTACTGCTTCGATAGCTACCCAAAGGGGTGTTTCGATAGTAGCATGGTATTTAGGTAGAAGAGCCATTTGGGCAGCATAATAATATGATAAGAAATTGGGTAGTCCTAAACCACCTTTTAATTTATTAAGGTAAAGTGTAGATTTGGGTATACGAGGCTTAGTGGAACCCCAGATAAATGATAGGACTCTTCGTTGAGTAAGTCTAGTAAAATAAGATGGTAAAGTTATAGGTAACACTCTATATAAATATAAAAATGTTGGCAATATTGACATCTTAATAGCATTGATTTTACCTAACCAGGAAAGTGAAAGAGAGGCCCATTGCTTCATACATCCTGATGTTCGTTTCAATAGAGGTAGGTAGTTAGCTGAAAACAGATCTTTGAGAGAAATTGTGAGTTGTACCCCTAAATAGGGTAGTTGTTTTGAGACCCAAGTAAAAGGTAAGACAGATTTTGTATGTTGAAGTTCACATTGCGATAAAGAAAAATTTAAGGCATTTGATTTAGAAGGGTTAATATGTGGTCCAGAAATATGAACAAATTTATGCAGTAATTTAAGAAGATTTGGGGTAGATATATGAGGATGGGACAGGAAAACAAGGATATCATCAGCAAAAAGGCTTATCTTATGATGGTAACCACCTAATTCAATCCCTTTGATATCTATATTTGTTCTAATTAGTTGTGCTAAGGGTTCTATTAATAGGGCAAAAAGTAATGGTGAAAGGGGACAACCTTGTCTGGTACCTATATTTATCTCAAACATAGTGGATTTATAACCAGAGTATTTAATATATGCTCTCGGTTTATTATATAGTGATGAGACCCAGGTAAGGAAATGGTTACCAAAACCCCATTTCTGTAGTATATAATCCATATATGGCCAAGTGACAGAGTCAAATGTCTTTTTTATATCCAATGAAACCAGACATGCTGGTATATGTCTTGTTTTGGCTGCATGTATGAGTAAAAGTGCTCATCTTATATTGTCACCTGCCTGACGTTTCGGAATAAAACCTGTTTGGTCTTTATGGATTAAGTGTCCAATAATATTATTCATTCTGGTAGCCAGGATTTTAGCTAATAATTTAATATCTAAATTAAGAAGTGATATGGGGCGATAATTAGACCAAGAAGATGAGTCAGATTGTGGTTTGGGAATCATAGTGATAATAGATGTGAGTGTCTCTGTTCTAAATGAATGTCCTTCAAGGATTGAGTTAAAGGCCCTAGTTAAGATTGGTGTAAAGATATGCGTAAACTGTCTGTAGTATACTGCCGGGAACCCATCAGGGCCCGGTCTCTTGTTAAGTTTTAGAAGTTTGATAGTATTCAAAACCTCTGTAGTCGTAATAGGGTTTTCAAGAAGATCTCGTTGTTTTTGGTCGAGATACGGGAGTTTAATACTAGAAAATAAAATATCAGCTTTTGACTTATCAAATGTTGGGGCTGGGGAATATAATTTAGTAAGATTGGTACGAAAAATCTCAAGAATTTTAATCGGATTGCTAGTGTACGCTTCTTTAGAGATTTTCAAACGGAAAGATTTCTTTTCATGTTGTATAGTTTTCAAGCTTCTAGCCAGGGGTGTATCCGGTTTATTAGCCTTCAGATAAAAAGTATGTTGTCGTTTGCGTAAAGATTTATCAGCGGAATCAGTCAAAAAAAGATCTAAATCTAGGCGGGCTTTTTCAAGATTAGAATTATTAATAGTCGTTGGGCAAGATTGAAAGGTCTGATGACAGTTATTAAAGTTAGATTCCAATTTTGAGAACATTATTTTGCGTTCTCTTTTGAATTTAGTTGCTAGTTGTATCATTCTACCTCTAATGACAGGTTTATGAGCCTCCCACAGTGTGAGGGCTGAGATATCATTTGTGTCGTTATCTTTAAAATAGTCAGATATTGATTTCTCAATTTCTTTGTTAAGAGATGGATGAGTCAGCATGAAATCTTTCATACACCAAGTTGTGTCATGAGATCTAGGGAGCGTAGAAGCTATATTAATGGAAACTGCACAATGGTCAGTCCATGGGAATGGTATAATTTTAGCTGAGATAATTTCTGGTAGCATGCTAGAAGGAATAAGAATATGATCAATCCGAGAAAAAGATTTATGTGGGTAGGAGTAGTAAGTAAATCGTCTATCAGTAGGATTAATTTCACACCAGGTGTCGACCAAGCTATGAGAGGTGAGTAAGCATTGAAAAGTTAGATTTGTTTTACCTGTTGTAGGCCCAGGGGGAGATTTGTCCAGAAATGGGAAGATTGTTGCATTAGAATCACCACATATAACAACTGTTCCAAATTTGTGAGACTTGAAAGAGGTGTGACAAGAATGCCGCTGGGCGTTTATTGGGAGCATAATAAGATACAATAGTTATAGGGTTGTCAGAAATATAACCTGTTAAAATTAAATATCGACCTTCCGGATCTATCACTTGCATTTTAAGATTAAACGGAGTGGTACGATGGAAACCAATTAGCATACCCCTTTGTTTAACTGCAGCAGAGGCGGTATAAAATTGTGGGTATGAGGGTGAGAGAAATCTAGGTTGAGCTTTTTCTGTAAAGTGTGTTTCCTGTAAGCATATAATATGGGCTTTTTTGGATGAAAAGGATCTTAGAGCTTTAGTGCGTTTATGTGGGATATTAAATCCCTGTACATTTAAAGATAATATATTTATCGGAGCCATAGATTAACCAAGGTAACTGATCTATCATAGCATAAAAAATATATACTTTGAGCCAGAACCAAACCAGTTTTGGTAATAAAACCTGTAGTGAGAGAAAATTATTGGTAGTAGGTTTCTTCTTTTCAGTCCATTGAATCATCGTTTTTTGGCGGTGAGTGTTCATATCGGCCGCGCTTGTGGAGATTTTGGTATGAAGATGAAAAAGAGTTGGAGTCTGAACTTTTCTTTTGCTGAGGAAAACGAGCTGTTGAACGTCTGCGAGGCTGATCTTTAGGTAAGGCTGTTTCTACCAAGCCTAATTCCAATAAGGCTGATTGTAAGTCCTCTGAAGAGCGACAGACATATCTAGTTTCCAGGTGTGTAAAACGAAGGCAAAAAGGAAAGCCCCAATGATAGGTAATATGGTTATTCTGAAGTACCTGTAATTGGGGTTTGAGGGCCCGTCTTTTTGCAACTGTAAGGGACAAAAAGAGACAAGAGACAAGTCTGTGAATAACTGATAAGAATGACCCTGGAAGCTGAGAGATTCTTTTCTTCTAGCAGCTGATAACAATTGTTCTTTAGTTTTGTAGTAATGCAATTTAGTTATTATGTCTCTTGGGGGGCCGTTGGTTTTGCGTGGTGCTAAAGCTCTGTGCACTCTGTCCATTTCTAGCCTATCAATAGTAATTTCAGGGAGTAATTCTTGAAAAAGTGTGGTAATGGTTGCCTGCAGGTCTAGGATGGATTCAGGTATACCTCTTATCCTTAGATTAGATTGTCTATCTCTGTTTTCTTGTTCCTCCAAACATGACTGTAATAGGGTATTTTCCTCTTTAAGGGCTGTCAGCTCAGAAGTACAATATTGTGTTTGAGAGTCAATATCATCTACCCTCAATTCCAGTTCAGCTGTTCTCTGACCAATTTCTTTAATTTCCTTTGTTAATTTGTCTGTGATATGGTCAGAAGTCTGTTTCAATGCTTTCTGTAACATCGCTTCAAATGTAGCAAACATATCTGTTTGTGATACATTTTGAACTGGATTAATAACAATGTCAAGTTTTGTTTTGTCAGCCTGTGTTTTTTGTCTGGGAGGCTGTGGTTTCCCAGCCTGTGAAGCGCTGTGCTGTGAGGAGATAGATGACGCCGCCATCTTAGCTGCCAGTCTGAGAGCCGCCTCAGTTTTGTAATTGGCTTTTATTTTGCTTTTTGGTGCTTTCAGGACCATAATATATGTTTAGAAAGGCGCTGGGGAGGTTTACCTACAATTTTGTTGTTTTTTGTAAGCCGCTGGGACCTGTAGTTCTCCGGTCCGAGTTCCTGTGGAGCGGAGCTCTAAGGAGGCATTACCGTTCGCTCAGGCATCCGCGCATGCGCCTCCGTTCCTTTCCTTCTCCATACTCTTCTCTTCCCATCACTCTGGTTCAAGTTGATCTTGGTCTCATCTGTCCATAGGATGTTGTTCCAGAACTGTGAAGGCTTTTTAGATGTTGTTTGGCAAACTCTAATCTGGCCTTCCTGTTTTTGAGGCTCACCAATGGTTTACATCTTGTGGTGATGTGGATATTTTCTTCACCAGGGAAAGAATTCTTCGGTCATCCACCACAGTTGTTTTCGGTGGTCTTACAGGTCTTTTGGTGTTGCTGATCTCACCGGTGCGTTCTTTCTTTTTAAGGATGTTCCAAACAGTTGATTTGGCCACACCTAATGTTTTTCCTATCTCTCTGATGGGTTTGTTTTGTTTTTCAGCCTAATGATGGCTTGCTTCACTGATAGTGACAGTTCTTTGGATCTCATATTGAGAGTTAACAGCAACAGTGTCATGTAAAAGGAGAGTCTGTAGACTGAGTTTAATTTGGCGTAAAGCTCTGTATGGTAGGCAGGAAGATCCCGTCGACGTGTCAAGAAGGGGATCAAGAGGGACGTTAAAAACTCCTCCCAAGATTAACATACCTTGTTTAAAATTGGCGAGAGTTTGTAAAGTTGAGCGAAAGAATGAAACTTCAGGAAGATGTATCTGCCATGATCATAAATGAGAGTGTCTGTTATCTGAATAGTGACATTTTCGGATATGAGGATTGAGACCCCTTTTGTTTTGGAATTTGGTGAGGTTGCATGATAGTACATTGGGAAGTCCCTGTTTGATAGTTTAGGAATAGAAGATGAACAGAAATGTGTCTCTTGCAGATATACAATGTCTGCTTTCATGCTTCGCATACTGTTTAACATTTTGGTGCGTTTCACGGGGATATTAAATCCCTTCATGTTCAATGAGATTATTTTAAGTGAGGCATTCCTCGTTGAGGAGTTAGGGACAGCCATAGTGCCTGAAGATTTGTTTAACCTGATGAGGGGTCGCCCACCAGAGGGAAGCAAGTGACGGCCACTCGGCTAAAAAAAAAAAAAAGGGGGGGAGGGAATAGAGGTACGTGTCTCTGGGGGGGGGGTGTAGGCATGGGATGTGTAACAACTGGATGCAGGTACGGACTCCTGGTCCTACCCGGGAGGTGTAATTTCAGAAGGGGTCAGGTGGAGCTCTTAGAGTCCACTGTGTGTGAGGGTGGTTGGCTACGGTTCCTAGAAGGATTCAATCTCGAGTTCCAACGAGGTCTGGTTGGCCTATAGAAGGGTTGCTTAGCCAAAGAAAGGAGGGTGTAGGGGGAGCATTCACCCATCGGAGGCATCGTGCATGAGTGTCTGTCGCTAAATTTCCCATGTGTTTGGGAACAGAGTGTTGTGTTGTTCAGGTAGTTAGTTTGGTTGGCTCCGAACTAAGCCAATGTATGTGGAGAAATTCCCATTATACATATCATTAAAACTAATAACAGTATATCAACAAATATAAGCTGCTGAACTTAATCAACTTGAGCAGATTAACATATCTACTGATCCATACAGTTCGGCTCAATATGGCTAGTGAGCCGTTGATCTTTTTGATTGCAGGGGATCGGCCTAAGGCAAGGTTTACTCAGAGGACGTAGTCTCCTTTTAGAAGTAGTAACCAGAGATAACAAAACAAATTATGAACCATTCTAACTGGAGAAAGGCTAACAAATTATGACACGGAGGGGAAGGCGTCAACAGTGACAATTACTCTTGTAACCATTTACTGCAAACGTTATGCAGACCAATCCGAGGGAGGCACCGTGGGTTGTAATGGGGGGCATACCCCCTTGTTTGAACCGAAAGTTTATTAATCGGTTAGGATCAGGCAGTGAGAGTGGTAAAGATGTATGGTTTTGGTTTGTAACCGCTCTCAGTGGCCTGGTGTGTAAGTGTAGTCTTTTATCACTTTTATTAAATTTTTTTGGTTTTGTTTTGTTTGGGGACGGGGTTGCGGCGGTGCCCTGTGTCTCCCTTAGAGGACTGAACTGTGGGCCCTATGTTAAGATATGCGCTGTGAAAACCAAGAGTTTGTTGTAAAGAGCAAGAGCTGTCCCTATTAGCCAGATCGGGTGTCTTGACCCCACCTAACAATAGGCGTCCGTCCCACACCACCCCCACTCAAGTATACCTATCTTCAAGCAATGGTCATCTTGACATTCCTTGGTGCTGTCAGCTCAACCAATCCAAGTTCTTAGAGGTGGTAGTAGGAGCTGGAAGAGAAGTAAGGGTTAGTTGAATAGAGTAGCTCAGTCCCTTCTGTTAAGTGAGAGCATTTCCCATGCATGGTTTAGAGACATAATAATATGTGGTTCAGGCATTCTATGGCAGGTTCGGAGTTTGTAACTACTCTGCCTCGTACATAGGTGGAAGGTGAGTTCCTTGGTTGTTGTTCTCATGGTGTATAGCTCCAACAAGTGCATGAGATCTGGGCTTTAACGTGGGTCAAGGGACCTGTGCCAATCTGAGAAGGTAGTGCCGAGTGCGCCAGGGTTTCCACTCAATAGATATGTCGCCCTTCCAGATATGGTTGGGAGTTTGGTGTCGATGGGTAATAGTCTGGTATTGTCACAGGGCGGGGAGCCATAAGGTTAGAGGATGAGGGGATACCTCTAGGTGCATGTAGGTTTGGTTGTCAGGTGTTCCAGGATGGTTGGGGGTGGTATAGTTTTCAGTCTGCTCAGGTACGGTTCCCAGGCAGTGTTGGGTCAGGATGTTAGCTATCGTGTTCACAGGAAATAGCCCGCAAGAGGGAAGTGGGGTTGTGTTCCGTGTCATTGTGGGGCATCTGTCAAGGTGAAGATGGGTTACCTCCTTATGAGCGACGTGCCAAGCGATGATCAGGTGAGGCTGTGGGGCTGCCATTCCTCAGTAGTCCTACAGCCTGATGAGGAGAGGATGGTGGATGGGCGCGACGTCGGCGACTGATACTGAAATTGCCTGCTTCAATGATGTCGTCCATGGAGGTTGCTCTGCGCATCGGCGGGAGGCGGAAGTCACTGTACCAGTCTGGCAGCTCAATTAGTGGGATGTTGAGGGTGGTACAAAAGTGTTCTAGGTCCTCAGGTACTCTGAGGTTTACTGTGTGCCCATTTGCAGTTGCTGACAAATAAAAGGGAAACTTCCAGCGGTAAACAATTGCTTTTGCTCTCAGTACATCCAGTAGAGGTTTCAGCTCTCTCCTCCTCTGTAGTGTTATGTTGGACAGGTCTTGAAAAATTTTTGCCTCTGCCCCTAGGTATGAAAAGCGTACTCGACCCCTGGCTTTCCTCAGGATCTCCTCTTTCAGGATGAAATCTGTGAGGCAACAGATCACATCCCTGGGGGATCCGTGTCTCTGCCCCTCGGTCGTAGGGCTCTGTGCATATGTTCCATAACTATCTGTGTGTCAGGGTGCCTTTCCAACAGATCATTGAACAGGGTAGTAATGGTTGGAGTCTATGAATTCGGGGAGACCTCTTACCTGTAGGTTGCGGCATCTCCCGCGGTTGTCCAGGTCCTCCATGTGTCAATTTATCTTGCATGTGACTCCGTGATTTGCTGCATCTGACAAAGTGAGGCATCATGGCAGGCTTGCGTCTCCTCAGTCTCCTCTACCCTTAAGGATATGGCCTGTATGTCAGAGTGCAGCTCCGAAATGGCGCCCGCGATTGTTGCTGAGAGAGAGTTTTTAATGTCCGCTGCCACCAAGCAGGGGTCGGCCATGCTCAGTGCGGATGTTTGGTGCATGTCTGGTGGGGAGGACTTCGGCTGCGGGTCCAGTGAGTGCTTCTACTCGAGGAGCGTGGTTCTCGGGATGAGGCCTGCGTTTCAAATGTGGCATATCTGGGCCGCGTCCGGATTATTTCTGGAATTTGACGGCTTATTTGCGTGTCTTAGCTCCTGGGAGACCTTGACTTGGTTGCCGAAGTGCTCCGGGGTGTGCTCTCATTAATTAGTCTGGGTGATGGTGTCTGTAGTCAGGTAGCTGAACCTCGGGGAACGGGAGCTCAGGGCTTAAGCGTGCATCCATCACCAAACAGAGCCAGGCCACGCCCCCAGTGCCATCTTATCAGTGGCCATCAGTGCCGCCTTATTTGTGCCCATCAGTACTGCCTTATCTGTCCCCATCAGTGCTACCTTTTTTGTGCCTATCAGTGCCGCCTTAACTGTGCCCATCAGTGCAGCCTATCAATGCCCACCAGTGCAGCCTATCAGTGCCCACCAGTGCTGCCTCATTAGTGCATATCAATGAAGGAGAAAAATTTCCTGTTTGCAAAATTTTATAACAAACTATTAAACATGATTTTTTTTCCCAATATTTTTCATTTTTTTTGTTTTGTTAGCAAAAAATAAAAATCCCAGCTGTGATTAAATACCACCAAAAGAAAGCTCTATTTGTGGGAAAAAAATGATAAAAATTTCAGTTAGGTACAGTGTTGTATGACCGTGCAATTGTCATTCAAAGTGCGTCAGCACTGAAAGCTGAAAATTTGGCTGGGAAGGAGGGGGGTTTAAGTGCCCAGTAAGCAAGTGGTTAAATAAAGTAAAATTGCTGGACAACTTGGGGGGTCTGTAACATTTTTGGAAATAATATCCTGTAACGTTGGCACTCTTCTGTAAGTGAATTTCGGCTGTTCAGATAAAATTGTACGTAATTGTATATCTGCTCTCAAGATAGGCCAGAATTTTGTAAATCATTTTTCAACCTGTTTGTACTGTACATTATAATTTAGTATGATGGGTAGATCATGTGAGGTCTTATCATTTCTTGGTTTATCTTCAATTAGATAATTTCTTTCCATTTTAGAGACTTCTTCAATTCTCTCATTAATGAAGGTTTCATCATATCCTCTTTTGCACAAATGAAATCTTTTCCCAATAAATTTGGCCTGTTCATTAAAATCTTCTTTACTACAATTTCTCTGAAGTCTAATGAGTTGCCCTTTTGGTATGTTTATAAGCCAAGGATCATGATGACAACTATCCACTGGGATATAGCTGTTACGATCAATAGGTTTAAAGTAGGGATTGGCCGAACAACCCCCCCCCCGGTTCGGTTTCCACCAGAACATATGAACAGGCAAAAAATGCAAACCCTATTAAAGTCTATGGGACACGAACATGAAAAATCAAAAGTGTTAATTTTAAAGGCTTATATGCAAGTTATTGTCATAAAAAGTGTTTGGGAACCCAGGTCCTGCCCCAGGGGACATGGATCAATGCAAAAAAAGTTTTTAAAACTACAGTGATTTTAAAAATGCTTAAAGTGAAACAATGAAAAATTAAATATTCCTTTAAATATTGTGCCTGGGGTCACCTTAGTCTGCCTGTAAAGTGGTGCATCTGTATGATGTGTAGAACAATGCTGCAGCAATAATGACATTTCTAAAGAAACAATGTCATTTAAAATTGCTTGCTGTCGTAATGTATTGTCGGCTCCCGGCAATATAGATAAAAATCATTGAAAGAAATAGGTGTGGGGTCCCGCCCAAAATCCATACCAGACCCTTATCCGAGCATGCAGCCTGGAGGACAGGAAAGGGGGGATGAGTGAGCGTCCCCCATCCTGAACTGTACCATGCCCTTAACATGGGGAGGGTGCTTTAGGGACAAGAGCCTCTTCCTGACAACCTTGGCCATTGGTTGTCGGGGTCTGCAGGCAGGGGGCTTATCAGAATCTGGAAGCCCCTTTAACAATGAGGCCCCCAGATGCCACCTCCCTATGTGGATAGGTATGGGGTACATTGTACCCCTACCCATTCACCAAAAAGTGTCAAAAAGTAAAAACCACAATACACAATTTTTGACAATTTTATAAAAAAGAAGAAAAAAGTGTCCCGCAATGTCCATCCATCATCAATTACGCCGCCCGATGGACCCGGCGACTGCTGTCTCTTGGCTGTGACAGCAGTTATATAGGCAAGGTCTGGGTCACCCGCTGATTTAACCAGATGACCCTGCCCCCCCTCTGATGTCACATGATGTCAGAAGGGGGTGGGGTCACTCGGTTCCGTCACCAGGTGGCCCCACCCTTGCCTATATAACAGCTGTCGCAGCCAAGAGACAGCAGTCGCCGGGAGGCAGAGCTTTTCCGTTTTTTGTTTTTTTTTCGGGTCCATCAGGCGGTGTGATTGAAGATCAGTGGACGTTGTGGGACACTTTTTTTCTTTTTTAATAAAGAAATTGTCAAAAACTGTCTTTTGTGGTTTTCACTTTTTGACACTCTTTTGAATGGGTAGGGGTACAATATACCCAATACCCATTCACATGGGGGGGTGGGATCTGGGGGCCCCCTTGTTAAAGGGGGGCTTCCAGGTTATGTTGAGGACAAGCGGCCTGATATGGTTCGGGAGAGGGGGTACTCACTTGGCCCCCCTGGCCTTTCTTGGCCTGCCAGGCTGCTTGCTTGGATAAAGGTCTGGTGTGGATTTTGGGGGGACCCCACGCCAATTTTTCCCCTTAAAATCTATGTCAGACCCAAAGGGTCTGGTCAGTGGCGTAACTAGAACCTTCAGGGCCCCGATTCAAGAAAACATGAAGGACCCCCCTGACCCCTGGACAGGGCCCTTTCCTTCGAGCCCGGTGGCGGAACAACAGGGCCCGGTTGCAAGTGGGTGGCTGCATATAAAGGAACCAATTTCTCCATTCCCCCCCCGCTTCGCCTCCTCTCCCTCCCGCAGGCATTCAGCGGCTGCAGGAGGAAAATGGAGAGATGGGTTCCTCTATGTCGGTGTTTCTCAATCTTTTTCCAGTCGGGGAACCCTTGAAGTATACCCCTAGGGGAATGGGGCTGCACTGCAACCACCCTGCAACTGTGTGCATTGTACGCAGTTGCAGCATAGTGATGATGCATTTAAGTAGTTAAAACATGCAGTCAGGAGTAAACATATTGCCTCTTTAAAGGCTGTAAAATGGCTCTGAAAAGCGATCTGAGCATGGATCGCTTTTCAGAGGAACAGCATTTATTTGCTGGTACTTTGGTACTTTGAACAAGCAAGAAAAAAAAACAGTTCTGATTGTACACATATAGGGGGTCAGGATTAAACGTGCATACATAAAATGTGCATACATCTAAACACATAATACACTCACATGTATACACCTATATAAACAGACACACACATAATACACACACAAATACTGTATATAAACACAAACACACATAATACACACACAAATACTGTATATATATATATATATACACACACACATACATATATAAATACACACATATAAACAAATGCAAACACACACATACATGCACACACATATAAACACACATACATACAGAAAGCCTTTTAAAAATCGGCAGTGCTTTACTTTACCATCCCACACCCACATAACTGTCCCTGAGCCACCCCCATCAAATCATTCTTTGCAGCTATTACCTTTTGTACCACCACCCCCTCCCTTTAGAATGTAAGCTCTACGAGCAGGGCCCTCCTGTACCTTTTGAATTGTACTGTAATTGTGTTGTCCCCTTTATACATTGTAAAGCGCTGAGTAAACTGTTGGCGCTATATAAATCTCGTATAATAATAATAATGATACCTCTTCCTGCCGCGTACTACACTGTAGGGGGAGACAAAGAACACAGCACACACTGCTTTCATTTTAGATCAGTGTGACGAGCTCCCTGCAGTGCCGATTACAGTTCAGCTAATGATCGGGGAACTCGGTCTCAGCTGCCCCACTCCGATCGAGATATACATGGGGCTCTCAAGGGGCCATGGCGACCTCAGCGACCCCTATACTTCCGCCACTGGGCCTGGTATGGATTTAGGTGGGTACCCCACTCTTTTTTTTTTGGGTGTGGAGTTCCCCTTAAAATCTATACCAGACCCAAAAGGCCTGGTATGGACTTTGGGGGGACCCCATGCTGTTTGTTTCTTAATTCTGTCATAGGGTTCCCCTTAACCATTGCAATACACTCTATTATATACTGTACACTGACTGCAATGTATTATATACTGTACAGTAGGGATGAGCTTTATGTTCGGGTCGAACATTGGCTGTTCGTCCATTCGCCAAATAGAGAACAATTTGGGGTGAATAAATTGTCGGTCCCAGCAATACACATAAAAGTCATTGAAAAAAACGGCATGGGATTTCCCCACAGTCCATTACCAGGCCCTTTGGGTCTGGTATGAATATTAAGGGGAACATGAACCAAAATTTTTTTTAAAAAATTGTGTGGGGGTCCCGCCAAATTCCATACCAGCCCCTTCAGGTCTGGTATGGACATTAAAGGGAATCCTGCGCCATTTTTTTTCTAAATGGCATAGGGGTCCCCTTCAAAAGACCCTTCAGGTCTGGTATTGATTTTAAGGAGAACCCTGCACCAAATTTTTTTTTTAAATGGCGTGGGGGTCCCCCCAAAAATCCATACCAGACCCTTATCCGAGCACGCAACCTGGACCCTTATCCGAGCACGCAACCTGGCAGGCCGCAGGAAAAGAGGGGGGATGAGAGAGCGCCCCCCTCCTGAACTGTACCAGGCCACATGCTCTCAACATGGAGAGGGTGCTTTTGGGTAGCCCCCCAAAGCACCGTGTCCCCATGATGATGGGGACAAGGGCCTCATCCCCACAACCCTTGCCCGGTGGTTGTGGGGGTATGCCGGCGGGGGGCTTATCGGAATCTGGAAGCCCCCTTTAACAAGGGGACTCCCATATCCTGCCCCCTTTATGAATTGGTAATGGGGTACAAGTATCCCTACCATTTCACAAAAAAAGTTAAAAAAGACAATAGCCGGTTTTTGACAATTCCTTTATTAATGTCTCCTTCTTTCCCCGCTTCTTCTTCCATCTTCTTCTGGTCTTCCTTCGGTGTTCTTCTTCCTCCATCTTGTTCTTCCCCCACTTCTTCCTCTATCTTCCTCTGCTTCTTCCTCCGGTCCTCTGCTTCTTCCTCCGGTCTTTTTGATCTTCCTCTGGCTTCTTCTTCCCCTCTTCAACCTCCGGACGATCCGCCTCAATGGGAAGCTCCTGCTGTGTGACGCTTCTATTCTTGTGACAGCTCTTATATAACTGAGGTTGGGGCCATCCAGTGACCACGCCCCCTCCGATGCACGGGGCCTTTCCTATGGATTACCCCATGGTGTCAAAGGGGGGCGGGGTCACCTGTTTACGTAAACGGGTGACCCTGCCCCCCTCCGACACCAGAGGGGGGCTCAAGCTCAAGTTCTCTCAATCTCTTCCACGTATCACACTACATACTATTTCCATGATTGTGGTACTGTGGATTCCTTGGTTTATTCCAATTCCTATTGTTATGCCAATTATTGTTTCCATTGTGATTCCTATAATTATTCCCATAGTTGTTTTCATTGTTGTTCCCATAGTTGTTACATTAATTATGCCAGTGTGGTCTTCTTGGGGACTTGAACCACGATTTTTGGTTGCCCTTGTTACCCCAACAAAGTCTGGGGGTTCTAGGTGCCTGCTGTTACCCCTTATTTCTTGTCTAGGAGGTGCCTCTGATCCCTATGTGGAGAGGTTAGCCTCACCTCTCTTTCTGGTGTAGCGTTGGCTGATGCATGGTTCCCTCCTCGCAATTGGAGTTGTCATTTAAACACCTGATCCTGTTTATGATCAATGGTGTCTCTAAGATATTTTTTATTTTTTCTTTGTTTGACTTCTAAGTCCTTTTGTTCCAGAACTCTGTTAAGTTGATTAGTAAATGTTGTAAATTGGATTGTATTGCTATGTGGTTCCAATTTTTCTTTACATTCCACTATTTGTTGTTTTACTTTACTCATTTTTCTTTGTTTTCTTTTTATCAGAAATTGTAAAATTTCAAGACCTTTTACTTTCAAGTTTTTTATTGTTTAAACAATAAAATCTTACAACAGAAGCAATGCATTGAATGATAAACAGTAGCTTACAAGTATTTTTTAGCAAATGGTTCCTCTATGAGACCCACAAGTTGAGAGATCATGTGCATCCTACTTCACTATGTGGATCCTACGTACACCTGTATGGTCTAAGCAATAGACTGATAATTGAATATATACATCCATATTCACTTCATATCCATAATATCCTTAATGCCGCTTACACACGGGTGGACTTTTCGACAGACTTCCGACTGACTTTTGACGGACTTTTGACGGACTTCTAATGGACTTTTGAACGAACGGACTTGCCTACACACGATCACAGCAAAGTCTGACGTGATGACGTACACCGGACTAAAATAAGGAAGTTGATAGCCGGTAGCCAATAGCTGCCCTAGTGCTGATTTTTGTCCGTCGGACTAGCATAAGATGAGCGGATTTTTCGACCGAACTTGAGTCCATCGGAAAGATTTGAAGCATGTTTTAAATTTAAAGTCCGTCAGATTTTCGACTGGAAAAGTCCCCTGAAGGTCTGACGAAGCCCACACACGATCGGATTGTCCGCCGGACTCGGTCCGTCGGACCAGCCCAGTCGAAAAGTCGACTCGTGTGTACGTGGCATAAGAAACATTGGGGTTTATTAACCACTTTAGGACCGGGCCTTTTTTTTAGATGTGGTGTTTACAAGTTAAAAACAGTTTTTTTTGCTAGAAAATTATTTAGAACCCCCAAACATTATACATTTTTTTCTAACATCCTAGACAATAAAATGGCAGTCGTTGCAATACTTTCTGTCACAGAAAATATTTTTCAAAAAATACACTTTTTTGAATTAAAAAATAAGACAATAGTAAAGTTAGCCCAATTTTTTTTATAAATTTGTGAAAGATAATGTTACACCGAGTAAATTGATACCCAACATATCACGCTTAAATTTGCACCCGCTCGTGGAATGGCGAAAAACTTTTACCCTTAAAAATCTCCATAGGCGACATTTAAAAAATTCTACCGGTTGCATGTTTTGCGTTACAGAGGAGGTCTAGGTCTAGAATTATTGCTCTCGCTCTACTGATCGTGGTAATACCTCACATGTGTGGTTTTAACACTGTTTTAATATACGGGCACTACGTTCGCTTCTGCGCGCAAGCTCGGCGGGACGGGGCGCATTTAAAAAAAAAAAATTCTTATTAATTTACCTTTTTTATTTTTTATTTTTACACTGTTTTTAAAAAAAATGTGTTACTTTTATTCCTATTACAAGGGATGTAAACATCCCTTGTAATAGAAAAAAAGCATGACAGGTCCTCTTAAATATGAGATGGGGGGGTCAAAAAGACCTCAGATCTCATATTTACACTAAAATGCAAAAAAAAATTGTAATTTAAAGAAAATTAAATAAATAAAATGGCCCTTTAGGAGCTATGGGCGGAAGCGATGTCAAAACAGTGTCATGGAGACGGGTGGGGGCCATCATCCCCTCACACATCTCCATGTCAGCCCAGGGTACAGACCCGATCGCCTCAGCCGCTGCCGACGGCTCCAGTAAGTGGCGGAGGGCACCAGATCGTAGCGGCGGGGGGGCCCTCTCCCACCGCCGATAAAAGTGATCTTGCGGCAAATCCACTGCAGAGACCACTTTTATTTTGTACCGGACCGCCGGCCGAACACAGGGATACCGGGGTTATGGCAGCTAGCTGCTGCCATAACAACAATATCTGTCCTCAAAATAGGGACGTACATCAGCGTGTGGTGGTCCCAAAGTAGTTAAGAGAGAATTATCTGAATATTAGTGAATTCCAAGCTCCCCCTTACCTCATATAGAAAAGGTCGAACGTTAAGAGATCAATTGGTCAGATCTGACTAATATACCCCTCCTAGGCCATTAGTAACTTTTTTGGGATCCCATAACACAGGGTCATACCCATGTTTATTGTGTATACAGTGTAACTCCATGATAAAAGACAAGAGTAAATCCCATCCACATAAAGGGTATGATAGTAAAATCAAAGGTTATTACACTTGCCAATCGTCATATATGCAATAAAATGTCCATGTGGGTTACTTTACATTGGAGAGACCATTCAGAAAGTTAAAGATAGGATAAGGCATAAATATTCAATCAGAGATAAATTGGTACAGTTGCCTTTAGCGAGACATTTAATTGAGAAATTATATGTACTTTCACCAAAAAAAGTCATGGTGCTGGAAGGGATCAATAAGAATAGGAGAGGTGTTAACCGAGAATCCATTTTAAAAAAGCAAGAAGTACATTGTATTCATTTTCTTGATACTATTGCCCCTAAGGGGTTGAATACAGATCTAGATTTATATCCATGGTGATACATTGTGTACATGTTTCTTTTTGACAGATTAACCACTTGCTTACTGGGCACCTAAACCCCCCTCCTGTCCAGACCAATTTTCAGCTTTAAGCGCTCTCACACTATGAATGACAATTGTGCGGTCATACAGCACTGTACCCAAATAAAATTTTTATCATTTTTCCCCACAAATAGAGCTTTATTTTGATGGTATTTGATCACCTCTGCAGTTTTTAGTTTTTGTTAAAAAAATTGAAAAAGACAGAATAAAAAAAAAATATATATATATATTTTTTTATATTTTGTGATAAAATTTTGCAAAACAGGTAATTTTTCTCCTTTGTTGATGTACACTGATGAGGCAGCACTGATGGACACCGATAGGTGGCAGTGATGGGCACTGATGGGTGGCGGTGATGGGCACTGATGAGTGGCAGTGATGGGCACTGATTGGGCACTGATTGATGGCAGCACTGCTAGGTGGCACTGATTGGCACCACTGGTGGGCATTGATAGGTGGCACTTGTGGGCAATGATAGGTGGCACTTGTGGGCATTGATAGGTGGCACTTGTGGGCACTGTGGGCACTGGCAGGTGGCAATGACAGATGGCACTTGTTGGCACAGATGAGGCATGTGTGCCTCCTTCCATTCGGGACCGATGTCCCTTTGACATAAGCTGGTGATCGGCTTTTTTTTCCTCCTCACGCTGTGAGTGTGAGGAGAAAACGAAACCGATCACCGAGGTTTTGTTTACATCATTTGATCAGCTGTCATTGGCTGAAAGCTTATCACATGGTAAGGGGCGGGACCGGCCCCTTACTCGGATCTGTGATCATGAGTCTCCGTGACTCGATGATCACAGTGCACACAGCGCGCGTCCTGAAGGGTGCGCGCAGTGCGCATGCACAGGGGAGGCCGTCCCATGACGGCCTCCCGGAAATTGAGGTCCACGCTGTAGCCGTCATTCGGCTATGGCCCGGACGTCAAGTGGTTAAACAAGTTGAAGGTTTCTGTTGAAATATGGGAGGGTTCTACGTTTTGCTAACCATTCCTCCACCTGTGATATAAGGATGTACAAGAAAAGGATTTTGTGTGCTTTCAATCGATTATTAATCACATAATTGATTCCAAATGTGTAAAATGATGGTATTTAAGCCATGTGTGTAGCTCTGACTTTAGATGTGTGTTTGATCTGAAGAAGGGCGTAAGTTTGTGAGCCCGAAACATAATGAACTTACACATCATGTAATGTTTGTACTTTCGTTCAATAAAGACATTTTAAGTGCAGCGATCCTCTGGACTTTTATTTATATATATATATATATATATATATATATATATATATATATATATATAATTTGAATATTTCCATAATGATTTATGCATATGAACTAATACAGAAAAATTTGAAGAAAAATAATAAAGTAAGAATAAAAATAAACAAAACCCGTACCACAAACTGAGGATTGCTTGGTTACATACATGCTTAAAATTAGTAAAATTAGTTTTCATCTGTATAACATGAAGTCCATGGTATCCACTGTGATAAGAAAGAACCTAAATTATTAGAATAGACAGCAAAGTGTTTTTCATAAGAGTATTGGACATTAACCTTTGTACTACTTCATTGATATTAGGTGTCATAGTAGATTTCCAATCTGCAGTTATAGTCAGACGTGCAGCTATAAGAATATGTATTATCACACTTCTAAATTGGGTTGGTAAACTATTAATAGAGAGGTTGAGTCGGGAAAGGTGAGGGGTGGGTCTAATGAAAAAGCCAGTTACTGAGGAAATTACTTTAAAAACTTAATTCCAGAAACTGTGCACACTCTCACAGTCCCATAGAATATGTGTTATACTGCCTCTTGTATCACATTGTCTCCAGCAGGTATTGGGTTCTAGAGGGAAGATTTGGGACAGTCTCACAAGGGTTAAATAGCTTCTGTGAATTATTTATAGCATTATTTCCCAGTGGTTGGCACAATGGGAATAGTGATAACCTGACTGGATAGCACATTGCCATTCTTTAGAAGTGAAGGTAGAGCCTAGCTCCCTTTCCCAATTCGTCATATTAGATGGTTTGGGGAAAGGTCTTTTATGTGGAATAAGGGCGTAGAACCAGTTTAAGACCTTTTTCATAAAAGAACTTGAGTTCTTTAATGAAATTGAAGTGGGAAATGAACAATTACTTTTGGCAACAGCCGATGTATCATCATTATAAAAGATCATTAACCACAATGAAGCTTTACATGCAACAAAATGGGCCCTGGATATCTTTAGTGAATTGGTGTCCAAACAAAAATCCTATATCCTTAAATGTTTAGAACAGGGGTCTCAAACTGACAGCCCTCCAGCTGTTGCAAAACTACAAGTCCCATCATGCCTCTGCCAGTGGGAGCCATGCTTGTAACTGCCTTGCAATGCCTCATGGGCCTTGTAGTTTTGCAACAGCTGGAGGGCCACCAGTTTGAGTCCACTGGTTTCGAATATGGTCTACATTGCAGCTATTTTTGGCAAAATTCTGCTTATAATAAACACATTAAGGACATTGCGATGGGCGTGAAGTTCGCTCCCAGCATTGCCAATCTTTTTATGGCAAAGTGGGAAGAGGAATTTGTTTTCAGGGATCCTCCACCTGAACTTGTATTATATAAAAGGTATATTGATGATCTGATAGTGATATGGACTGGGGATGTGGAAAGTTTAACCCATTTTTTTTCAACGACTGAACAAGGACAGAAATATCCAACTGTCATTTGAGTATCATGCTAAAACCATTCATTTTCCTGATTTGAGTTTAGAGTTAGAGAACCATAAAATATTAACTAAAACATTCTTTAAACCTGTTGATGGTAACAGCTATATCCCAGTGGATAGTTGTCATCATGTTCCTTGGCTTATAAACAAAGCAAGAGGGCAACTCATTAGACTTCGGAGAAATTGTAGTAAAGAAGAAAATGTCAATGAAAAGGCCAATTTTATTGGGAAAATATTTGATTTGTGCAAAGGAGGAGAATGGTCTCTAGAATGTAAAGAAATTATCTCATTGAAGATAAACCAAGAAATGATAAGACCTCACATGATCTACCCATCATACTAAATTATAATGTACAAAACAAATAGGTTGACATTTTTTTTAGAAAATACTGGCCTATCTTGAGAGCGGATATACAATTATGTACAATTTTACCTGAACAGCCAAAATTCACGTACAGGAGAACGCCAATGTTACGGGATATGATTTCCAAAAATGTCACAGACCCTCCAAGTTGTCCAGAAATTTTACTTTCTTTCAGGGAAACGTTTTTTTTTGTAAAAAGTGTTATGCCTGTAGGAACACCGACTATAATGGTAAAAAAGGTGAAAGAAAGATGTTCTAGGTGAAAGATTTTGTTCTAGTGTTACCAAAAAAGATTATACCATTAAAGACTTCACGTCAAGGGAAAACCAAAAGTTCCGTGTGGAAGAGAATACGTGAGCACATTCAGAATATTGATAAAGGCTTCAGCAAACACAGTGCCTCAAGACATTTTGCACAATAGCGAAAGACTCTACAGTATTAAAATGTTGGGCTATTGAAAAATGTAAGCCCCATGGGAAAGGGAGCAATAGGGTCAACCAATTAAGTAAAAGTGAGTCTAAATGTATCTATGAGTTAAATTAGTTCCGTCCCCAAGGAATGAATATCGACTTTGACCTCAATTGTTTCATTTCCAACTATTGTTTTTTTTATTTAATATTTACTTCAGGTATTTTTTATAGCTAGCTGGCACTGTTTTTTTTACCTCTATTAATGGTTAAATTGGGTGTTTACACTTAATTGTCCCACGAGATGTTATTAGTCCCTACACATTTTTTTTCTGGCATTTTTATATTTATTTCAGGTATTTTTAAAGCTAGATGGCACTGTTTTTGCCTCTATTAACCACTTCAATACCAGGCACTTAGACACCTTCCCGCCCAGCCCAATTTTCACCTTTCAGCGCTGTTGCAATTCGAATGACAATTGCGCGGTCATGCTACACTGTACCCAAACAATTTTTTTATCATTTTGTTCCCACAAATAGAGCTTTCTTTTGGTGGTATTTGATCACCTCTGCGGTTTTTATTTTTTGTGCAACAAATAAAAAAAGACCGAAAATTTCGAAAAAAAAACAAGTTTTTCTTTGTTTCTGTTAAATTTTTTTGTAAATAAGTACGCTTTCTCCTTCAATAATGGGCACTGATATAGCTGCACTGATGGGCACTGATACGGCGGCACTGATGGGCACCGATGAGGTGGCACCAATGAGGTGGCACTAATAAAGGTGGCACTAACGGGCACTGATGATGGGCACTGATAGGCGGCACTGATGGGCACTGATAGGTGGCACTGATGGGCACTGATAGGTGGCACTGGTATGCGGCACTGATGGGCACTCATAGGTGGCACCGATGGGCACACATAGGCGGCACTGATGGGCACTCGTAGGTGGCATTGATTGGCATATATGGGTGGCACTGATGGGTACTTATGTGTGGCACTGATGTGTGGCACTGATGGGCACTGATGGGCACAGATGGGCACTGACAGGTGGCACCGATGGGCAATGACAGGTGGCACAGATGGGCAATGACAGGTGGCACTGATATAGCATTGCTGGGCAGATCTGGGCATTGCTGGGCAGATCTTTGGCATAATAGTGCCAATCAGTGCCCATTTGTGGGAACTGATTGGCACAGATTGGGCACATGTGGATGGCCATGGGGTACATACCTGGCCATCCACGTTGCCCCTTCCCTGGTGGTCCTAGTGGCATCCCTGGTAGTCCAGTGGGGTGATCTGCGGGGGGGCTGCGCTGATAAACAATCAGCGCAGACCCCCCCTGCCAGGAGAGCCGCCGATCGGCTCTCCTCTACTTGCGTCTGTCAGACGCGAGTGAGGAAGAGCCGATCAACGGCTCTTCCTATTGACAGCGTGATTAGCCGTGATTGGACACGGCTGATCACGTGGTAAAGAGCCTCCGCCGGAGGGTTTTTACCAAGATCAGTGTCGCGGTGTGTCAGACTGACACACCGCTCCACCGATCGTCGCGATGCGCGCCCCCGGGGGCGCGCTGCGGCATGTTATCCTGCTGGACGTCATATGACGCCCAGTCAGGATAACACAACCACTTCCCGGACGTCAATCCGCTATAGGGCGGGCGGGAAGTGGTTAATGGTTAAATTGGGTGTTGTTATTTAATTTCCCCACTAGATGTCAGTAGTCCCTACAAAATTTATTTTCTGGCATTTTATATGTATTTCAGGTATTTTTAATGCTAGATGGCGCTGTTTTTACCTCTATCAATGGTTAGGCTAAATTGGGTGTAGTTAGACAATTTCCCCACTAGATTTCATTAGCTTTTACACAACAACATTTATTAATGTTTTTTTTAAATTACATTGCATTGTTTATTTTTTTGTCTTGTTTCCTTTTTTATGGCCTTTCGTTGTTTGTTGTTTTTTTATTTTAGTGACATTTTGTGATTATAAATGTCTTATAATGAATTGTTCACCCTAATATTTAGCACCTTTTTTAAACAAATCTGTGAGATGTAATGTTCATCTTTGACCACTGGGGGCTGTTTTTTGAAATTCCACCAGTGGCTGTGAGGACACGAGATTGCAGGGATACTATTTATAAGTTTCCATAGTAATCTATGGGCTTTATAAGCCCAACATCTGTCACCTGTCTCCCTATCCTTGAAAAAGTCACGTGACCAGTGTAACGCGTAGGAGTCAGTGACATCACAGCTGAGACAGGAAGTAGGGATTGTAATGATACTGCTTGCTTTTAACCTAGATATAAGGTATTAGGTTTTATTAATACTGTATAATATTAAAACCATTTCTTCTGTGAAATGACTACACTATGAAGTTCTTATTTGTCTTGTATGGCCTGTGAATGGAGAAGAGAAGGAGATCTAATCCAGTATAGCAGATATTTATCCCCGATTACTGAGCCATATACCACATCCCTGGGATCATGCTGTAAGGAGAAGAGAGGAGAGTGGAAGGTGAACTGCCATAAAGGATCTGTATACCAAAGTTCCATTAGACCTGTTGGGGTGTTTGTTTAACCACTTAAGCCCCAGACCATTTGACTGGCCAAAGACCAGAGCAATTTTTGTGATTCGGCACTGCGTCGTTTTAACTGACAATTGCACGGTTGTGAGACGTTGCACCCAAACAAAATTGACGTCCTTTTTTTCCCACAAATAGAGCTTTCTTTTGGTGGTATTTGATCGCCTCTGCAGTTTTTATTTTTTGTGCTATGAACAAAAAAAAGCTAAAATTTTGAAAAAAAAAATGCAATATTTTTTACTTTTTGCTATAATAAATATCCCCAAAAAATATATATATAAAAAAAAAAATTTGAAACGTATTCTTCTACATATTTTTTTTTTATATTGATTGGTTTGTGCAAAAGTTATAGTGTCTACAAAATAGGGGATAGTTTTATGGCTTTTTTATTTTTAATTTTTTTTTTACTAGTAATTATGGCGATCTGCAATTTTTATCAGGGCTGCGACATTATGGCGGACACGGACAATTTTGACACATTTTTGGGATCATTGGCATTTTTACAGCGATCAGTGCTATAAAATTACATTGATTACTGTAAAAATGTCACTGGCAGTGAAGGGGTTAACCACTAGGGGGCAGTGAAGGGGTTAAGTGTGTCCTAGTACGTGTTCTAACTGAAGGGGGATGGGACTGTGTAGGGGAGATGACAGATCCTCTGTTCATACTCTGTATGAACAGACGATCTGTCTGTACTCCCCTCAGAGAACCGGAAACTGTGTGCCCCGAGCGATCACGGGAGCCCGGCGGTGATCGCGACCGCCGGGCACTCACATCAGCTCCGTGGGCAAGCAGGGGACACGCACGCGCCCCCTAGTGGCCATCTATGGTACCGAAGTACCATGACAGCGATTCGCGCAGCCGAGTCATGTTGCCGTAGTACAACTGCAGCAACTGGTGGGCATGAGGTTAAGGTGAGCTGCTAGAGCACACCCCGGGTGGATGCCTGGATGGTGGGAGCAATTGTGTTCACAACTTTCAAGAACTGCTTTTTGAGCATTTGATCTTCACATCTCATCACTTTTTGATGCACAGGCCCTTTATTATTTGGGACTTATTCATCTGATTTTACATAAAAATAATAATAAAATATCTGCTTTTGTTCCAAGCACTTTATCATTGTTTCACACATTATCACATCTTACCACATAATACTGTATTTTTTATTAATTTTTTTAATTAGGGATAGTCATCCATGCATATTTGTCTATTTTTGCTGTATATCTTCTTGCATTAGCTCACCATTTTTGGAGTGTTGAGGTCACTTGCTAATAGTTGCTGCGTTTTCATGTATATTTTTAGGATGATATATTATCCTTTGGTATTTATTTTGTATAATAGTTTTGGTTGGCTGTGAGGTCCAAACAATCTTTACTGAGGGAGTTTACAGAATAAAATAAAATGTAAAAGTGAAGCAGAGTAACACTTCTCCAGGATGCCGGCATTCAGTCACCATAACACTATGACATCACTCAGCATGCCGAGCAGAGCAATATAATCACAGCCACTTGTCTATTATACAGAACCTCCATATTTATAGCTGTATTCCTAGGAGACCCTCATGATTGTTGCTCGGGGTTCTGAGCCTTGTGCCCCATGCATCCACCTGAACCTCCATCATAATTAATTCCTTGTCATCCAGTCCCCGTCGGCTCTTCTCAACCTTTAACTCTCTGCTTCGTCCACCACCCCCTCTACCCACTAACTCACTCACTGCCCAAGAGATTGCCAATCACTTCAAAGACAAGATCGATGCAATTCGTGAGGACATCTCCACTGTGCGTACATCGTCCCCACCCATCATACCTTGCCCAGCAGCACATTCAACCCTCTTGTCACGTACCTGGTAGGTTGTGAGCCTGGAGTGCAGGAAAAGACCTCCCTTACAGCTCCCACTCCCATTCCCCTGGAATGGAGACAGAGGGCCAGGAGTGAAGAGTGGTATGGGTGCCTGGCAGGATCAACAATTGCGGAAAGTCCAGTAGTGGTGGCACCCTCTGGAGTCTGTAGTCTGGGGTGTAGACTGAGGATAGAGACTGGAATGCAGGACTGGAACCAGGAACAACAGCAGGTAATAGCAGACTGGAAGCTGGACTGGAACCCGGAACAACAGCAGGTAATAGCAGACTGGAAGCTGAACTGGAACCAGGAACAACAGCAGGTAATAGCCTGGATGCTGGACTGGAACAACAGCAGAAGATAGCCTGGAACACTGGACTGGAACCAGGAACAACAGCAGGTAATAGCCTGGAACGCTGGACTGGAATACAGCAGAAGCTAGCCTGGAACGCTGGGCTGGAACCAGGAACAACAGCAGGTAATAGCCTGGAACACTGGACTGGAACACAGCAGAAGATAGCCTGGAACGCTGGGCTGGAACACAGCAGAAGGTAGCCTGGAACGCTGGACTGGAACCAGGAACAACAGCAGGTAATAGCAGACTGAAAGCTGAACTGGAACCAGGAACAACAGCAGGTAATAGCAGACTGGAAGCTGATGAACACAGCGGAGGGTCAACAAGCCGGTGGTCAGTAACGTTCGGACAGCAGAGGTACCAGGGGTAATGCAGAGGGATGGTCAGGCAAGCCAAGAGGGTCTGGTGCAGGCAGATAGCAGGATCGTCAAACAGGAATCCGGGTCAGATAACAGGAAACACAGATCAGATCAGGTAACACTCACAGAACGCTGTAGAGCAGACAGCAGAGATGGTGTGTGATAGACTGGTTTAAATAGCCCGCCTGATAGCGGGAGTGCGAGCGCGCGTGCCCGTGCGTGACCGCACCCGTGAACGCGCGCGCATGCGCAGTGGAACCCGTGGCCGTGTTCCCGGACGCCTGGATCGCCGGTTACTGGCAGGATCTTCATGACATTGCCCCCCCCCCAAGGGGCAGCCTCCGGATGCCCCTTTGAGAAAATTTCTCTGGATGGGATCTTTTAAAAGATTGTAACAGATCTTCAGCATGAATATTATCTTCTGGTTCCCAGGAATTCTCTTCTGGGCCAAACCCCCTCCACTTTATCAAAAATTGATTCTGGTTAGCTCTTTTCCTATAGTCCATAATAGCCTCCACCTCGAATTCCTCCTCCCCATCTACCAAGATTGGATCAGGAGGATCCGTACTTCGGCCCGGGAATGGGTTGGAGACAGAGGGTCTGAGCAAAGACACGTGAAAAACTGGATGTACTTTTAGTGAGTCCGGGAGTTCAAGTTCATATGCAACTTCATTAATTCTCCGTTTAACGGAAAACGGCCCAAGAAACTTGGGGCCCAATTTTTTGGACGGGCAAGCTAACCTGAGGTTTACTGTGGACAACCATACCTGATCCCCAGGTGCAAGTAATAGCTCACCTCGCCTCTTTTTGTCGAAGGTTGCTTTGTTATATTCCTGGGTCTTGGTCATGGTCTCCTGTAAAACTTGGTTGTTGGAAGAAAAGAAATCCAATTTCTCTTGAACTGCGGGTACTGTACATTCTGGAAGAGAGTTAGGCAAAAATGAAGGGTGGAAACCGTAATTTGCAAAAAACGGAGTCTGTTTGATAGCAGAGTGAATAGAGTTGTTATAGGCGAATTCGGCCAAAGGAAGAACAGAAATCCAATCATCCTGGGCAAAAGAAGAAAAACATCGCAAATATTGTTCAAGGGTCTGATTTGTTCTTTCTGTTTGCCCATTCGTCTGAGGATGATAAGCTGATGAAAATGAAAGTTCAATGTTTAAAGTTTTGCATAGAGACCTCCAGAATCGGGAGGTAAACTGTACCCCCCGATCTGAAACTATATTGACTGGTACCCCATGAAGCCTGATGACTTCTTTGATGAAAGCTTGTGCCGTCTCTGTGGCTGACGGGGTGCCTTTCATTGGGACAAAGTGAGCCATCTTCGACAACCGGTCCACTATGACAAAGATTGAAGTGAAGCCCTCAGCCGGGGGTAATTCTACAATAAAGTCTATAGAGAGCATTTTCCAGGGTCTATCTGGGACAGGCAAGGGCTTTAGGAGTCCCCATGCCTTTGTTCTGTGCCCTTTGTTTCTGATACAGGTGGTACAGGACTCTACAAACCTTTTACAATCCTCACGTAGCTGAGGCCACCAAAAGGTACGCTGTACCAAATCCGTGGTCTTAGCCGCGCCAAAGTGTCCAGCCAATGCATGATCATGGCAGAGTTCTAATACTGCAACTCGTAATGTCTCAGGTATAAAGATCCTATTCTCATGCCACAGTAACCCATCCTTAACTTGGAGTTCCGCTCTAATGGAAGATTCCAATCCTGCGGAAGCCTGCTTAATTTGGGAAAGCAGGTTTCCCTGAAGCAAAAGAAAGTTCCCCGGAGCCAGCATGGTGTCTGGAGGAGAAATCTCTTGGGGTTTATGAAACATCCTGGATAGGGCGTCAGGTTTGGTATTTTTGGAACCAGGGCGATAAGTGACATGGAAGGAGAACCTGGAGAAAAAGAGAGCCCACCTGGCCTGACGTGGCTTCAACCTCTTTGCAGATCTCAAATACTCCAGGTTCTTGTGATCCGTAAAGATTAGAACTGGGTGAGCGGCGCCCTCCAACAGATAGCGCCACTCCTCTAATGCTGACTTGATTGCCAACAACTCTCTGTCACCTACATCATAATTCCTCTCTGCTGTGGACAATTTACGAGAAAAGAAGGCCACAGGGTGCAGCAGGGCCTTAGTTCCCTGTCTTTGGGATAGCACTGCCCCTACGGCGATTTCAGATGCATCCACCTTTAATATGAATGGCAGAGAGGAATCTGGATGTTTGAGTACAGAGGCGGAGGTAAAAAGACCCTTGAGAGTCTCAAAAGCTTTTTTGGCTTCAACTGACCAATGGAAGCGTGTACCTTGTTTTGTTAGTTGGGTGATAGGTGTAATGATAGCTGAAAACCCCTTAATAAATTTACGGTAAAAGTTAGCGAACCCAACAAACCGCTGGATTCCTTTTTTGTCTGTCGGGACTGGCCAATCTAGAACTGCAGTGACCTTTTGAGGATCCATCTTGATACCCTTACTAGAAATGACTAACCCCAGAAATGGAATACTTTCCTGTTCAAATTCACATTTTTCAGCCTTTGCATATAGACCATGTTGTCGAAGCCGGCTCAACACACTTCTGACGTGCCTGCGATGGGATTCAAGGGAACAAGAGAAAATTAATATGTCGTCTAAATAGACGATAACAAACAGATCAAGAAAGTCACGTAACACATCATTGATAAAGTACTGAAATGTGGCAGGGGCATTGCACAGGCCGAACGGCATCACGAGGTATTCAAAATGTCCATAGCGGGTACGAAAAGCGGTCTTCCATTCGTCTCCGTCCCTAATACGAACTAAATTGTAGGCCCCGCGGAGATCAAGTTTGGTAAATATAGTGGCCGACCCTAACCTTTGGAACAACTCTGGCACCAGGGGAAGAGGGTACTGATTTTTCACAGTAATCTTGTTTAGTTCACGGTAATCCACACAAGGTCTGAGGGTCTTATCCTTTTTCTGCACAAAAAAGATGCCGGCACCTGCGGGGGACGTGGATGGACGAATGAAGCCTCTTTTAAGGTTCTCATCAATGTATTCTTTCAAGGCCCCTTGTTCCACCTCAGTTAGAGGAAAGATTCTTCCAAATGGAATTTCAGCACCGGGGAGTAATTCGATTGGACAGTTATAGGCCCGGTGAGGAGGTAACACCTTAGCCCTCTGTTTGCTAAATACGACTCCAGAAAGTCATGATATGCAGCAGGGATGGACAAATGTAGACCAGGGTCTGTATCCAGGCAGAGCAGAGCAGAGTCTTCCTGGGCATTCTGGATTCTGCAGAACTGCTGACAATAGGAAAAAGGGAAGGTAACCTCACCCGTGATCCAATTAATGTCCGGATTATGTGCCTGTAAACCAAGGCATACCGAGGATTATGGGAAACAGAGGTGAAGTGATAATATCCAGGCGTAGCTGTTCTTGATGTACGTTAGAAATGGAGACGGGTATTGGGATGGTCTCCTGGGTGACAGGTCCAGATTTGATAGCGGTTCCATCAGCTAAGTGGATGGAGAACCCGTGGGCTTTGGGTAACAGAGGTATCTGATGTTGGGTGGCAAAAAGAGAGTCCATGAAACAACTGCAGGCTCCGGAATCAATAATAGCGGTTATTTGCAGAGTCCTTCCTGGAAGCTGTAGCAGAAGAGAAAGAGCAAGGTGAGTGGTACTTCTAGCCAGAGGTGCAACATAGTCTGTGGACAAAGATAAACACTTACGGAGTTTGATGGGACAGTTCCTGACATAGTGCCCAGGTTCCCCGCAATACAGGCACAGATTATTTGTTCGACGACGTTGTCGTTCCTCCTGGGTGAGAGAAGGCCGTAGGACTCCTACTTGCATTGGCTCAGGTCGATTAAACATGGAGACAGGTGGTGCTGGTGCTGAATGATGGGGAACCTTAGGGGTAACCCAAGTTGGACGGGAAGACCCCATCGCTCTCTCAGACCTACGCTCTCGTAGACGTCGATCGATCTGAATGGCCAGATCGATTAAGGCATTTAGAGTCAGTGGTGTACCCACCCTGGCCAATTCATCCTTCAGTAAGTCAGATAGTCCCATCCGAAATTGATAGCGGAGAGCCGCATCGTTCCAATTAGTGTCCGCACTCCACTTCCTGAATTCAGCCACATAGTCCTCTGCCGCCCGGCGACCCTGTTGAAGGGTATGCAGGACAGTCTCCGCGGTTACGGACAGCTGGGGGTCATCATACAACTGACCCAGTGCGTCAAAGAAAGTAGAGAGGTTGTTTAAGGATATATCCTTTTGCTCCAAGAGGCGATGGGCCCAGGTTTGGGGGTCCCCAGAAAGCAGAGAAATTACATAGCCCACCTTGGTAGCCTCCAGGGAAAAGGTACGTGGCTGAAGAGCGAAGAATAATTCACAGGAGTTACGGAAGGCCCTGAACTTATGGCGATCTCCGGAGAAACGTTCGGGTGTAGGAACCTTTGGTTCTGGGGGAAGCATCACCACCGTTGAGGAAGGCCCAACTGAAGGAGCAGAAGCAGAGGAAGCCCCCATGGGGCTGGATAAAGTTAATACTCGTTCCTCCAACCTGGTATATCCTTGCTGCAGGTTTTTGACTGCTTCAGTCAATCCTGCCAGGTGTGCACAAAGTTCCTCCATAGGAGAGGTTCCCTGCTCAGGCTCTGACATGGCTGTCTGTTACTGTCACGTACCTGGTAGGTTGTGAGCCTGGAGTGCAGGAAAAGACCTCCCTTACAGCTCCCACTCCCGTTCCCCTGGAATGGAGACAGAGGGCCAGGAGTGAAGAGTGGTATGGGTGCCTGGCAGGATCAACAATTGCTGAAAGTCCAGTAGTGGTGGCACCCTCTGGAGTCTGTAGTCTGGGGTGAAGACTGAGGATAGAGACTGGAATGCAGGACTGGAACCAGGAACAACAGCAGATAATAGCAGACTGGAAGCTGGACTGGAACCCGGAACAACAGCAGGTAATAGCAGACTGGAAGCTGAACTGGAACCAGGAACAACAGCAGGTAATAGCCTGGACGCTGGACTGGAACAACAGCAGAAGATAGCCTGGAACACTGGACTGGAACCAGGAACAACAGCAGGTAATAGCCTGGAACGCTGGACTGGAATACAGCAGAAGCTAGCCTGGAACGCTGGGCTGGAACCAGGAACAACAGCAGGTAATAGCCTGGAACACTGGACTGGAACACAGCAGAAGATAGCCTGGAACGCTGGGCTGGAACACAGCAGAAGGTAGCCTGGAACGCTGGACTGGAACCAGGAACAACAGCAGGTAATAGCAGACTGAAAGCTGAACTGGAACCAGGAACAACAGCAGGTAATAGCAGACTGGAAGCTGATGAACACAGCGGAGAGTCAACAAGCCGGTGGTCAGTAACGTTCGGACAGCAGAGGTACCAGGGGTAATGCAGAGGGATGGTCAGGCAAGCCAAGAGGGTCTGGTGCAGGCAGATAGCAGGATCGTCAAACAGGAAGCCGGGTCAGATAACAGGAAACACAGATCAGATCAGGTAACACTCACAGAACGCTGTAGAGCAGACAGCAGAGATGGTGTGTGATAGACTGGTTTAAATAGCCCGCCTGATAGCGGGAGTGCGAGCGCGCGTGCCCGTGCGTGACCGCACCCGTGAACGCGCGCGCATGCGCAGTGGAACCCGTGGCCGTGTTCCCGGACGCCTGGATTGCCGGTTACTGGCAGGATCTTCATGACACCTCTCCTCTTTTGAATTGGCTACTACGGAAGAGGTTACAAAAATTCTCTCGGATGCCCACCTAACCAATTGTCCCTTGGATCCTGTTCCCTCACAACTACTACGGTCACCCTCTTCTTCTATCCTATGCTCCCTCACCCACATCTTCAACCTCTCCCTTTCTAGTGGCATTTTCCCCTCCCCTCTAAAACATGCACAGATCACTCCCATTCTTAAAAAGCCCTCACTGGACCCTACCGACCTGAACAACTTAAGACCCATCTCATTACTCCCATTCACCTCTAAACTTCTAGAACGCTTAGTCTACAACCGTCTTAGCTCCTACCTCAATGAAAATAACCTTCTTGACCCCTTACAGTCTGGCTTTCGCTCGCAGCACTCCACGGAAACTACCTTACTAAAACTCACTAACGATTTACTAACTGCTAAAACCAACAGCCAGTACTCCATACTCCTACTACTTGACCTCTCTGCGGCCTTTGATACCGTTGACCACCCGCTCCTTCTCAATAAACTACATTCCCTTGGCCTCCGAGATTCTGCTCTATCCTGGTTCTCTGCCTACCTATCACAGCGCTCCTTCAGTGTCACCTACAACTCTGTCTCCTCCTCTCCATTGCCCCTTTCTGTGGGGGTCCCCCAAGGCTCGGTTCTTGGACCCCTTCTCTTCTCTATCTACACCTCCTCCTTTGGTCACCTAATAACTGCCCACAGCTTCCAATACCACTTATACGCTGATGACACCCAAATCTATCTGTCTACTCCTCACCTCACTCCTTCAGTCTCCTCTCGCATTACTAACTTACTAACTGACATATCAGCATGGATGTCGCACCACTTCCTTAAACTAAATCTCTCTAAAAAACTGAGCTATTAATATTCCCCCCCGCCCCTGCCCCCCTCCATGACTTTTCCATCAAAATCAACAATGCAACCATCAGTCCCTCCCCTCACGCCAGGGTACTAGGTGTAATCCTAGACTCTGACTTGTCCTTTCAGCCTCAAATCCAATCGCTGTCAAAAGTTTGTAGAATTCACCTCCGTAACATCTCTAAAATTCGCCCTTTTTTAACAAATGAAACCACCAAACTCCTCATTCACTCCCTTGTTATCTCTCGCCTTGACTATTGCAACTCCCTTCTCATTGGCCTACCGCTCCATAGGCTATCCCCTCTCCAGTCTAACATGAATGCTGCTGCCAGACTTATCCACCTTACCAACCGCTCAGTGTCTGCCAACCCTCTCCTCCAATCCCTACACTGGCTCCCAATCACACAGCGAATTAAATTCAAAATTCTAACCACAACATACAAAGCCATTCACAACTCTGCCCCAAGCTACATCACTAATCTTGTCTCCAAATATCACCCAAATCGTCCTCTCCGCTCTTCTCAAGACCTCCTGCTTTCAAGCTCTCTCATCTCCTCCTCCCATGATCGTCTCCAGGATTTCTCCAGAGCCTCTCCCATCCTCTGGAACTCGCTACCTCCATCTATCCGGCTATCCCCTACTCTTGCTACCTTCAGGCAATCCCTGAAAACTCATCTCTTCAGGAAAGCCTATCACGTCTCCAACTAATCTCCTACCACTTCCATCAGCTCATTCCCCACAGTTACAACCTTTTGTACCACCTGCCCCACCCTATTAGATTGTAAGCTCTTCTGAGCAGGGCCCTCTTAATCCTATTGTATTGTATTGTATTATAACTGTATTGTCTCCCTTTTTATATTGTAAAGCGCTGCGTAAACTGTTGGCGCTATATAAATCCCAAATAATAATAATAATAATAAAGAGGAGTCAAGGCTCCAGATTCTAGGTCTGTGCCTGTAAACCTGCATAGAGAATTGGGGGCTTTTCTGGTCCCCCACCATGGTCACATGTCACTGCAATGTGCTGAGATGTTACCAGGCAGACAAAGACACTCCTCATCACCTGGAGGAGGAGAGACTCCACTCTACAGAGGGTTGGTGGGATGATGGTGTCTGGGAGGATCTGCTACACTAATAACTCTTAGTTATTATTTTAAACATTTCAGAGGTTTGTCAGGACTAATCACTTCCCTAATCTTATTTCCAGCCAAACTGAAGAAGACGACACATGACAACAGATTATCAGGTTAGTAGGACATCCACGTTTCATATGAAATCTCTTATGGATGAACATTTTGTTCTGTTGTAGTCTGGATCAGTGGTGGTACTACCAGGGTCACAAAGTTAAAAAATAGTAAATGTGCCCGCGCTAGTATAGTGTCACATATAAAATATATAATATATAAAAAATATTTTCACATATAAAACACATGTAATGTGATAAATAAAACCATACAGGTAAAATATAATGCAAATAACTATAAATGATAAACCACCAAGTGCATATAAAGGTGCAATCGTGGTAGTAACTAATAAAAGTGCAACGTGCTAAAATATAAATATCAAAACACTTTCCAGTGACAAATGAGTGTATATCCCAATTAATAAATACAAATCACAAAAAAACGTGAATAAATATTGTCCATAAAATGAATAAACATCATGCTTCTTCTGATGGGTGTATAAATCACAACACGTGAAAACTGTGCTCTCCCGTGACACCCCACATGTGCTTGCGCTCACCTTCAGTCCTGTGACACAGTAATTAAACGGTGTCAAAATAAGCATTGGGGCCACTCCTAGGCTCACTCAGGATACAATGATGCAAAGATACTCCTCCCAGGTGAAACTGCTAGGCTCACTCAGGTTACAATGGTGCAAAAACACTCCTCTCAGGTAAAACCAAGATCTTACTGCGACAAAGTACCCCATAATCAGTGGGTCCTACACTATCCATGGAGTGGGAGAACCTGCATCTCCATGGATAGTGTAGGACCCACTGATTATGGGGTACTTTGTCGCAGTAAGATCTTGGTTTTACCTGAGAGGAGTGTTTTTGCACCATTGTAACCTGAGCGAGCCTAGGAGTGGCCCCAATGCTTATTTTGACACCGTTTAATTACTGTGTCACAGGACTGAAGGTGAGCGCAAGCACATGTGGGGTGTCACGGGAGAGCACAGTTTTCACGTGTTGTGATTTATACACCCATCAGAAGAAGCATGATGTTTATTCATTTTATGGACACTATTTATTCACATTTTTTTTGATTTGTATTTATTAATTGGGATATACACTCATCTGTCACTAGAAAGTGTTTTGATATTTATATTTTAGCACGTTGCACTTTTATTAGTTACTACCACGATTGCACCTTTATATGCACTTGGTGGTTTATCATTTATAGTTATTTGCATTATATTTTACCTGTATGGTTTTATTTATCACATTACATGTGTTTTATATGTGAAAATATTTTTTATATATTATATATTTTATATGTGACACTATACTAGCGCGGGCACATTTACTATTTTTTATCTATCTACATGCAATGAAACGTGGTTCAGTGCTTGCAGCTTAAATAGTTTACTCCTTAGAGGCATTAGTCCATCTGTGGCTCGCAAGACACCTATATTTTGTTAGGGTCACAAAGTTGCACTTGAGACCAGGCCCTGGCATTCCACCACTGTAGGGGGGCCAAGATGGCAGGAAGGGGGCCCACTTCAGAACATGGGTTCAGTTCACACTGCTGTGAGCCCAAAGTTTTGCAACTTGCTTGCAATTTCCTTGTGACTTGATTGCGATTTTGTGATTTAACATTGTGGTCTATGGCACTCAAAGTGCACCAAAGTCACAGAAAGGTATTGCAGGATCCTTTTGCTTTGTTGCTTGAGTAGCTTTGATTAGGACAGCACCCATTGAAATGAATGTATTTTGACTTGTCATGCGATTTTGTGTTGCAAGCCACATGAGTCGCAGCAGTGTGAACCAGGGCTTATAATGGGCCCACAACAGGAACAAGTGGAAAAGGCTAGAGAAAGAGCCCCTGACTCAGCAGGAAGAGCCCCACTCTTGGAGGAAAGGGCCTGAGACTGATGGAAAGGGCCACAGCAGTCATATTGGCTCTCATGCTTTCTTGCACCGGAGCCCTGTAGGTTCTATTTATGCCTCTGGTCTTGATGGTGTGTCCATAGTTTGAATGCTGCCACAGTCCTTCTGTATTTCATGGGATATCTTCTTTTAGGGTCCCATTTATTGGGTTTATGGTTAGAATATAATATTTCCAACTCTGTCTTATAAATACTATGTCATGTATGTATGAGGAATAAAATATTCTCCTTTCTCTCATAAAGATATCAGTAAGGAACACAGAGAGTCTATGAAAGAGAAGTTCCAGAGGATTCTAGAATATAATTCCTGTATGGGGGAAGCTGTTCATCTAAAGGAAAGATTCACCAATTTATTGATGATAAACGGACCCCAGAATAAAGAGGGAAAAGAAGAAGAAATAAGGAGTTCAGGCAGTAGACATCTACAAATCATGGAGAAAAGATCCCCAACCACAATCCAGGCCCTCTTTGACCCTGATGAATATGGGTTCATCCCTAAGATTGTGGTGTTACAAGGAGCTGCTGGGATTGGAAAAACAATGACCTCCAAGAAGATCATGCTGGACTGGGCCTCTGGGGATCTCTACCAAGACAAGTTTGATTTTGTGTTTTATCTGAGCTGTAGAGAAATCAACACCATCCCAGGAAACATAAGTCTTGTGGGACTTTTATCCAGAACCTGCAGACTGAGTTCAGATGACCTGGTGTCTATTCTGAAGGATCCTGGAAGTCAGAGAAAACTTCTTACCATAGTCGATGGGTTTGATGAACTGAGGTGGACTCTGGAGGAGAAATCTGAGGGTTGTCCTGACATTTCTATGAAAACCCACAAAGAAATAATTCTGCAAAGCTTGCTCAGGAGACATGTTCTCCCACAATCTTCTCTGATCATCACCACAAGGTCACTGGCCATGGAGAAACTTAACATATTCATCGATGATTCTCGCAATGTGGAAATCCAGGGATTTACAAGGGACGATCGAGAGGAATATGTCTATAAATTCTTTAGAAATAAAGAAGATGCAGACAAGGTTCTCAGTATAATAAAAGACAATGACGTTGTGTACACCATGTGTGCCGTCCCCATCACATGCTGGATTGTCTGCACTGTAATGAAACAAGAAATAGGAAAAGATTTGGCTTTAATTCAGTGTAATACAATGACTTCAATTTACCTTCTCTACCTGGAGGTTTTACTAACACATCACAGCAAGAAGAAACAGTCTGTACGTAGGAAACAAACCTGTCTGAAGAAGCTGTGTGCTCTGGCCAATCAGGGAGTTCTGAACCAACAAATCTTATTTGAGAAGAAAGATCTAAAAAGACATGGACTTTCTCTGTCTGAGGTGGAGTCTGTATTTCTGAATGAGAACATCTTTCATTGGGACGTCCGCAACCAGACCTGCTACAGCTTCATCCACCTGAGTGTACAGGAGTTCCTTGCTGCTCTCTATTATGTGATGGATGATGTTTGGTTTGGATTTATGAAACGTACTTTCCTCCCAAAGATCTGTAAAGGGATATCAATCCATGAACTCAGTTCAGTTTACTCACATTTAGCATTATCTGTACAATTCCTGTTTGGTCTCTTAAATGAAAATCAGGTGAAGAAATTCTCAGAGATCACAGGAATCACCATCTCACTCCGAGCCAAACCTGCAATCATAGAATGGTTCATGAAGGACAATGATCAGACTTTCCGTACTCATACCATCTTCTGTCTGTATGAGACTCAGGATGAGGACTTCATTAGGAGAGTCATGTCTGATTGTACAGATTTGAAGCTGAGCTGCTCATATACTGATCACTTGTGGATGAACAGGAATTATTCCAAGCAGCTGAACTATTGCTTGAAGGCTTTGAAGAGAGAAAGTTTTCAGTCTTTACATTTTGTAGCTCTCACTGTGGGTCCAGAGTGCCAGAAACTTCTATCTCCATTCCTACACAGGAGTCAGCATGTCAGGTAAGTGAGTGTGAAGATATCCTAACTGAATTCAGAGAATGGGCAGGAACCTGCATACAGTATAACGGTGATTATCAGACATGTTCTCCATCTACCACACTTGTTAGAAGTCCTGGGAACTGACACTTTCCTCAGCCCTAAGCCCTGGTTCACACTACAGCAATTTTCCAGCGACATTCTGATGACATGTAAAGTCGCAGGTCAGGTGAAAACACAAAGATTTTATTGGATGTTGTCTTAATTGCTGCGATTTGAGTCACTGCAACAAAAGAAAATACTTCCTGCACTACTTTTGGGTGATTCTTGTGCTGCACGACTCCCATAGACTTCAATGTAAAATCACCAGAAAGTCGTACATTTGTCTGAATCTTTAAGACTTTGCTGCGACTTCTGAGGCTTCTTTACCCCTCACCTCTCCTCCCTGGTCATCCTTGCTGCCTAAAATCTTCCTCCCAACACATCCCAGTCACACCTGAGCGTAGCAGAAACGCACATTCCCACTTCCATTATTTGTGTATTTTTCATGTGTAAGCACACATTGTGTATAGGGAGCCCATTCACTGGAATGTTCTGCCCTACATGCAACAAACACCCCAAAGTAGATCAAGAATCTTCTCAGTCATGGAGCGTCATGCATCTTGGCAGCAAAACATGCGTCTGATAACTGTGATTGGGGTGTTATTAACAATTAGCCGACATTCATATCTGCGTGTTTCCGAATACGAGGCGACCCACACAGAAAATGTGCGCTTTTTCATACCTCTAAAAAATGCACAGCAATGCACGCCACACATGCACAGATGTAAATGAATGGTAACGCAAGAGCAATGCTCCTCGCTGTGCGTTTTTAAAACATACAACAAAGCGCATGTATTCTTGCCATCTGCCATGCATTAAAAAATGTACAGAAGCAAATGAATAATAACACAAGTGTGACGCACATTGTCGCACATTTATGAAACGCACAGCAAAGCATGGATTTTCTTGCAGTTGCTGTGCGGTTGGAAATGTACAGATGTGAATGAATGGTAACATATTTACAACTGATGGCAACCCGCAAGAAAACGCATGCTTTGCTGCGTGTTTTGTGTGGCAATGCGCATCACACTTGCGTTACCATTCATCTGCATCTTCATGTTTTTGAACGCACGCCAACCCGTAAGAAAACGCATGCTTTGCTGTGCATTTTGAAGATGTGTGACAACACACGTTGCACTTGCGATACCATTCGTTGGCATCTGAACGTTTCTGAACACATGACAACTTGCAGGAAAACGCATGCTTTGTCACACGTTTTGGAAACATGCATCGTGCTCGCCTTGCCATTTTTTGCAGTACAAGCGTGATGCGCGGTCGCAGCGCATTTCTGAAACGTGCGGCAAAGCACACAATTTCTGTGCGGTTGATGTGCATTCAGAATCATGCAGATGTAAATGCAGCCTGATTGTTATTGACGCCCCAATCACGGTTATCAGACGCATGTTTTGTCATGTGATAAAACACGCTATAAACACGGATCATCAAAGTCACATAGGAATGCTTCTCAGTAAAGTCACTTTGAAGTCACACCTGGTCGCCGGGAAGTTGTAGAGCAAAGTCAAGCTGGAAGTCGCTGCGACTTTCATGTTGTGCTGTGTGAACCAGAGCTAAATGGTGGTTCCCACATATCACCTTCTACCAATCACATCATTTACATCGTATTAACCCTTTCCCTGCCCCTCCAATTATACCATTTATCACACAGAACATTTGGAGGGAAAGCTTTGTGTTCAGAGATCTGGGGGAGGGAAATAATGTCAGGGGTGTGACATCATCATCTCAACATTGGAGGAGCCAATTGTCTGCAGAAGTGGGCGGAGATGGGAATGTCTGGACTGCATTTTATATCTGGAACCAAAGTGGTGTTCCAGGATTTTCCAGAAGCTGAATGGAGACCCCTGTGTAGGAAGGCCGGAGACCCCGTATACATATCAGGGGCCTCCTTTAAGTTTTGTCTGGAGTGTGACTTCAAAGACCACTCATAGCCACCAATGAGAAGTCCTCATCAGGTCCAGTATGAGACTGTAGAGCCAGAGGGAAGGCAGCCATGTGGAAGGGAAATGTTGGGTGTTACATTGTTATTCTTGGTGTCAGAGGTCATACATTCTTGGTGCTAATTATTATCTCATTATTGGCTTTTAGATTTCGGGAATGTACTATTTCCAGTAAAGATTGTCCGGGAGAGGACAAAGCAGAAGAAGAAGATTCCTCCTCTTCAGGATATAAAGGGAAGTGTGATTCTCTTTCCTTTCTGATGAACCCGGAGAGTAAAATTCAGTTATTACGGTAAGAGAAATGTGTGATCTGCAGTGATGGGGAAATGTGACGTCTTGTGATTGTTCCCGTCTCTCAGGGTTTCCTTCTATCTCTGGGTGTCCTCCATCCTCACCCATGTAGAATCTTCCATCACCTGTCCTCTTCTCATGTCTTCTCCTCTCTCTGAGGGAATCTTTCTCTTTGTAATCTCATCCATGGGATTTGGGGTTCCCCTTATAGTAGAACAGTGACCAGGCTATGTACATATGGAATGACCCTCCATATTCCTAACAAGCAGGAAATAGGATGGAATAGACCCCCTTAGGACTCGCTCACACGTCTGATGATTATGTAGAAGGAAGCAATGCTCAGTAACACTTCTATGACATTTATGATGTGTCTTCATTGTGTTTATGAAGCTCTGAAAACACTAGAAGAATGCTGGAGAAATGTCCGGGGGAGGGGTTGCTCTTCTAGTGGGAGGAGCCTAAAGGGGAAGTGATGTAGAGGAAATGATCTCCTCTGATATGTGGATTTCGGATATATTACAATAATTCTATACAATGAAAACCAGCCGCCATGTCATCATACTCACTATCGCTCTCCTGCCCCCTGGAGGACAGATTTCCCGGTCTGAGGATAATACCCGCTTGGTGACTTGTTACCAGATCTGTTTTATTTGTATGTGTCACAATAGTTGGGATACTCGGGTCATTAATAGTTTATTAATAATAACATGTAATATATCCTCACATAGAATCACAATATATCCATGTAAGAATGCACAGAGCGGCCGGCGACCCTCCTCTCCTTCATAACAGTATAGCAGCGGCTCTCCTAGTGTATCTGACAGGCGTGATGACGTCTCTCCCTTACACGTTTCGCCCTAGGCGGGGCTTCATCATGTATATTTGTGTTGTTTATTTAAAATGTGTAAATATTAACACTTTTAGGTTTAGGGAGTCTCACTTCTAGTGCTGCACAGCTATCTTTATATCTATCCTGTAAGGGAGGTGTCACTGCACATCACTAATCATAAGTGGCCGACCACAAAGTAGGTTTTTTGCATGTACATAGTCTGCTAAAGTCTGGGTGGTCTCACTCATCATGCTGCAATATTGAACACTTTGACAATATCTTACTTATATAGTTGTTTCTAACATTGTAATATTCCTGTATAATTGTGCTGAAACACGTGTGGATTGTTTAAACATTTGAAATAAAAATCCTATGTTTAGGTTTATGGAGTCTCACTTGTAGTGCTGCACAGTTCTCTTTCTATGTATTTGGTGTTGGATTTTGTGGATGAATCCTTCTGTGTTCAGCTGATTAGTATATATAATTATAAGAGGTTTTTGGCTGTGCAGTGACACATTTCCTGCCTGGCACTGTCAGTATTGCCAGCTGGTTGGTGATTTTGCCGGCACACAGAAGCTATTGGAGTTACCACACGGCTGTTCTGTACAACCAGAAGTGACCGGAGCTGCTCTGTCCTACTTCTCTATTATTTCCCAGTGCATTCTGGGATACCGGAGCCTCCGCTGTCTGTCCTCCAATGCCCAGCGATTATTGGACATCACCATGAAATGAATGGAGGCGACTGACAAGCGTGGATGTCTCATGACAGCGACATGCAGCTTCATTTATAACACGACACAATGCTACCGCTCCTGTGTGACCAGCACTGTGTGCCGCCATTGTAATATTCATGGCAGGCATGGAAGGCGCTTATCAGGCTTTAGAAATGCTGAATAAATGTCACATAATCACATGGTACTGACACACGTGTGACCGAGACCTCACTGACCTCTGTAGATACAGACACCACGGATCAATTCATCCTCAATTTTCATACAATATCATGTGAGGTTCCTCCGGTGGGTTTTAGCAATCTGCTCCCCCCTCCCCCTCCTCTGAGTCATTCAGTTATGAAGGGAAATTACAGCTTGAGCTACTGAGCTCTGTAAATAACATGGATTGTACAGAGATCTGGGAAGGACAGGCAGGTAAACATGTGGAAAAGAGATTTCAGCTCCACCTGCTGGCTGGAAATGAAAATGTGAATTATTCATATAGAATATTTCATATTTACAAATCTATGAATGGAATATTTTGTCCTGACCATAATAAAGACAGAAAACACGATCCATTCCTCTGAAGACAAAGACCTCAGACAGTTCTCACTTCTGTACAAAAGGCCGTCCCATAACCAATATAACTCATACTCCAGAAATATCATCTGTCATTGTCTCCCTTCTGCAGGACAGGAGTTATAAATCCTGGAAAGTCACCCCTCCCCCATCACTAGAAGAAATGATGAACATCCCTAACTCCCATCCCCTTTATGAGTCCTTGTCTACCATAAAAAGTCCCAAGTCTTCCTCTGCCAATGGCTCCACCCTGCTGTGTCTGAGCCAATGAGGAGGGAGAGAGCCAAGAGAGCCTCTGTTCTTGTGCACATTGCTGGATGGAGATCAGGCTCAGGTAAGTATTGGGGGATGGGGGGAGCTGCATGCAGAAGATGTTTTACCTTCATACAGAGAATACAGAAAATACATTAACCGGTTCCTGACCAGCCGACACAGTTGTACTGCAGCAGGTTGGCTCCCCTGCATGAATCACCATCATTATACATCGGCCACATGCTTAGGTAGGGGGGCACGCCCCCCCGCCGTCCCCACAATGATTGGATTGATTTCAGAACCGATCAGTCTACAGGCCCAGCTCAATGATTTCTGGCCTGGACCTGCTGATCGGTTCTGGTGAATGGCAGACTGTCCTCTGTCTGTGTAATGTAAACACAGGCAGAGGAAGTGATGTCATCTCCCCTCGTGGAGCCCTTTTAGTTTCCAGTGAATGAGGAGAAGACATCTACTGTGAGTACACCAACACTACACTGACACCAGGACATGTAGGTACACATTTAACCTCTTGATCACCCCCCAATTAACCCTTTCACTCCCTGTCACAGTGTCACTAGTATAGTGTACAGATCTCTTTTCTGATCACTGTATTAGTGTCACGGGTGACATCAGTTAGGTTTTAGTGTCAGTTAGGGTCAATCCCAGACAGCATCAGATTAGTGCCAGGCACACTAATACACACTATATACCTCCATTACTAGTATAGTATCTGAACGGATCAATATCTTTGATCTGATCAGAACTATATTAGCTTCCCCAATAGTATAGTGTTCCCAAAAACACAGTGTTAGCAGGATCAGCCCAGACACCTGCCAGCACCTGTGTTTAGCCCCTCCTCCCAGCCCAGCCCACCCAAGTGCAGTATCAATAGATCACTGTCACTTACAAAACACAGCACACAAAACTGCAGTGTTAGCAGAGTCACACCTGATCCCTGCTAGCACTAACAGTTCATTTTTTTGTAGTGATTGAAGCAGTCACTGACAACCAGGTGCTCTTTTACCTGTGAGTCTCACTAGCTGTACCTATAAATTTAGTGGCCAAAATGTGTAAACAGAGGTACAGCATTGAAGAGACCTCACTGTCAGATTCAGGCTCAGTATACAAACCAGTAGAGAGTACCCTGACAGATAGCTCTGATGACGGAGTAGTGGTCCCTGCTAAGGTCAGGCATACCCGACCCCGTTCTTCTGTTGCTGAGGTGCAACAACCTCTTGGTTCTCATATGGAGCAGAGAGCCAGTACTAGTGTCGCTCATCCTTCTGGTGGACTGGCAAGCACCAGCGGCCTAGTACATCCTGGTCATAGACAAACCAGCACTGCGGTAACACTTGGTGACACAAATGTGAAAATAAAAAGTGCTAATTTGAAAGGCTTATATGCAAGTTATTGTCAAAAAAAGTGTTTGGGGACCCGGGTCCTGCCCCAGGGGACATGGATCAATGCAAAAAAAAGTTTTTAAAACGGCCGTTTTTTCAGTAGCAGTGATTTGAATGATTTTTTCTCTCTTCTGAAATTCCAACAATCATTCTTGGTGACTTCAATATACCTATTAATCTTAACACTCCCGCTACTTCTAAGCTGCTGAGCTTAACCTCCTCTTTTGACAGGAGGAGCTGGGGAGAAAGAAGTATAGAACTGGAAGAGCCGCGCTTCTGAGGTCAGTGTGTTTTTATGCATTCAGAGGAGGGGGGCAATAGTAACTCAGAGGGGGGTTAACGAAAATACACCAGGAGGAGTGATGAGTGGGGGATAAACGGATATGTGCTGGGGGGCTGGGGGAGTCTGATTTGACACCACACCTTGTAAGTCCTGTCTCCTCCCAAAGTGCCCCCCCAGCACATATCCTCTTACCCCCCCTCAAAGAGATGCCATCTGTCTCAGGGGGGCAATTGCAGCATCTGGGACCCTGTAAGAGATGCGGGGCAAGTGTCCCTGGTGCCCAAGCTGAAACATTGGGGGGAGGGGGAATTTATGCCACGCTGGAGGGGTCCTTGCCACCCCTCCTGTCCAGCTCCTGCTTCCCTCCAGACCCCTGTGTACCCCCTGGCTCCCTCAACCCCCCCCCAACAACACTGCCGGCTTCCCCCCTTTCTAGCCAGCTGCTGCGGGGAATGTGTCAGGATGGAGAACGGGAAAGGGGCTGGTAAATGTGTCATTTACCAGCCCTTTCCCTGTCTTAATGATTAGAGTCAGTGATCCACACCGATCGCTGACTCTGTTCATTCAGAACTGAGGCATAATAAACTGTGTTTACTATGCTTCAAATAAAGGGAAAGTTATGTACAGAACTATTCCTGTCCATTCATTCTGTGCAGCTGATACTGCAGATATGGAGATTGAGGGCTGTGTCCTCAGTCTGCTTTCTCTGTCTCAAAGGGGGAACATCAGAGGTCTGCTTAGACCCCTGATATTACACCAAAGCCCCCAACGGGGCTCATAAAATATTGTAAAAAATAATAAACAATAAAATTGTAAAAGTGAATGAAATAAAATGGTCAAAACGAATAAACAAATAAAATAACGAAAATAAAACTACTGACACCTGTGATGGAACTACCGGGTCACAAAGGTCACACTTGCAATCAGGACCTGGTGTTTCGCCATCGTGGGGGGGGGCCACGACCGGGGGACAGGGGGCCCTTTATGATTTCTTGCACCGGGGCCCTGAAGGTTCTAGTTACACCTCTGTATAGTTACATAGTAGGTGAGGTTGAAAAAAGACACAAGTCCATCAAGTCCAACCTATGTGTTGTGATTATGTGTCAGTATTACATTACATATCCCTGTATATTGTGGTCGTTCAGGTGATTATCTAATAGTTTCTTGAAGCTAGCAATGCTCCCCGCTGAGACCACCGCCTGTGGAAGGGAATTCCACATCCTTGACGCTCCTTACAGTAAAGAACCCTCTACGTAGTTTAAGGTTAAACCTCTTTTCTTCTAATTGTAATGAGTGGCCACGAGTCTTATTAAACTCTCTTCTGCGAAAAAGTTTTATCCCTATTGTGGGGTCACCAGTACAGTATTTGTAAATTGAAATCATATCCCCTCTCAAGCGTCTCTTCTCCAGAGAGAATAAGTTCAGAGCTCGCAACCTTTCCTCATAACTAAGATCCTCCAGACCCTTTATTAGCTTTGTTGCCCTTCTTTGTACTCGCTCCATTTCCAGTACATCCTTCCTGAGGACTGGTGCCCAGAACTGGACAGCATACTCCAGGTTCGGCCGGACCAGAGTCTTGTAGAGCGGGAGAATTATCGTTTTATCTCTGCAGTTGATCCCCCTTTTAATGCCAATATTCTGTTTGCTTTATTAGCAGCAGCTTGGCATTGCATGTCATTGCTGAGCCTATCATCTACTAGGACCCCCAGGTCCTTTTCCATCCTAGATTCCCCCAGAGGTTCTCCCCCCAGTGTATAGATTGCATTCAGATTTTTGCCACCCAAATGCATTATTTTTAATTTTTCTACATTGAATCTCATTTGCCATGTAGTTGCCCCTCCCCCATTAATTTGTTCAGGTCTTTTTGCAAGGTTTCCACATCCTGCGGAGAAGTTATTGCCCTGCTTAGCTTAGTATCGTCTGCAAATACAGAGATTGAACTGTTTATCCCATCCTCCAGATCGTTTATGAACAAATTAAATAGGATTGGTCCCAGCACAGAACCCTGGGGGACCCCACTACCCACCCCTGACCATTCTGAGTATTCCCCATTTATCACCACCCTCTGAACACGCCCTTGTAGCCAGTTTTCAATCCATGTACTCACCCTATGGTCCATGCCAACGGACCTTATTTTGTACAGTAACCGTTTATGGGGAACTGTGTCAAATGCTTTTGCAAAATCCAGATACACCACATCTACGGGCCTTCCTTTATCTAGATGGCAGCTCACCTCCTCATAGAAGGTTAATAGATTGGTTTGGCAAGAACGATTCTTCATGAATCCATGCTGATTACTGCTAATGATACCATTCTTATTACTAAAATCTTGTATATAGTCCCTTATCATCCCCTCTAAGAGTTTACATACTATTGATGTTAGGCTAACTGGTCTGTAATTCCCAGGAATGTATTTTGAGCCCTTTTTAAATATTGGTGCTACATTGGCTTTTCTCCAATCAGCTGGTACCATTCCAGTCAGTAGACTGTCTGTAAAAATTAGGAACAATGGTCTGGCAATCACCTGACTGAGTTCCCTAAGTACCCTCGGATGCAAGCCATCTGGTCCCGGTGATTTATTAATGTTAAGTTTCTCAAGTCTAATTTTGCTTCTGTCCTCTGTTAACCATGGAGGTGCTTCCTGTGTTGTGCCATGAGGATAAACACTGCAGTTTTGGTTACTGAAGCCCCCCGATTCACTCGTGAAGACTGAGGAGAAGAATAAATTCAATACCTTCGCCATCTCCCCTCCTTTGTAACCAGATTTCCATCCTCATTCTTTATGGGGCCAATATGGTCTGTCCTCCCTTTTTTACTGTTTACATACTTAAAGAATTTCTTGGGATTTTTTTTGCTCTCCTCCGCTATGTGTCTTTCATGTTCTATCTTAGCCGTCCTAATTGCACCCTTACATTTCTTATTGCATTCTTTACAAAGTCTGAATGCTGAGGATGATCAACCTTGTATTTTTTGAAGGCCTTCTCCTTTGCTTTTATATGCATTTTTACATTGGAGTTAAGCCATCCAGGATTTTTGTTCGCTCTTTTAAATTTATTACCCAATGGGATACATTGGCTAATGCCCTTATTTAATATGCTCTTAAAGCAAACCCATCTCTCCTCCGTATTCTTTGTTCCTAATATTTTATCCCAATTTATGCCTTTTAGCAAGGTTTGTAGTTTAGGGATGTTGGCTCTTTTGAAATTCAGTGTCTTTGTGTTCCCTTCATGTTTCCTATTTGTGTGATTTATACTGAAACTAATTGACCTGTGATCGCTGTTCCCTAAATTGCCCCGTATTTCCACATCTGTGATCAGGTCTGTATTGTTGGTAATCAGTAGATCCAGTAATGTTTTATTTCTAGTTGGTGCGTCTACCATCTGACCCATAAAATTGTCCTGCAAGACATTAAGGAACTGGGGAGCCTTAAATGAATGCGCGGTTCCCTCCGCCCAGTCTATGTCTGGATAATTAAAATCCCCCATTATGATAACACTTCCCATCCTTGCTGCTAATTCAATTTGTGATAGGAGATCCGTCTCCACTTCCTCCTTCAGGTTAGGGGGCCTATAGCATACTCCCAGTATTATTTTCCCCTTAGCTTCATCCCTTTGGAGCTCTACCCATAAGGATTCCACCTCCTCTCTAGCTCCCTCATTGATGTCATCTCTCACATTCGCTTGTACATTATTCTTGATATATAGGCATACCCCTCCCCCTTTTTTACCCTCTCTATCCTTGCAGTATAGGGTATACCCTTGAATGTTTGCCAGCCAATCATGAGAGCTGTTGAACCAGGTCTCTGAAATTCCCACAAAATCCAAATCCTCCTTGTACAACAGAATCTCTAGTTCACCCATCTTGTCCGCCATGCTCCTGGCATTGGTGAACATGCCACATAGTTTAGACCGGTCGCATATTGTCCTCGTATTGGGTGTTTCAAGATTGCAACTAGGACTTGCTACTATACTCACCTTGTGTTTTTGTGCTTTGGTTAACCTACCACTAATGCCCCCAATACTACCCTCTGGAATATGTTCCGCGCTGGCTATCTCTGTCTCTGGACCCTCCCCCATCACCTAGTTTAAAAACCCCTCTAACTTTTTGGCCATCTTCATTCCCAGCAGGTCTGCACCCTCCTCATTTAGGTGCAGTCCGTCCCTTCTATAGTACCGGTTACCGACTGAGAAGTCAGCCCAGTCCTCCAGGAACCCAAACCCCTCCTTACTACACCAGCTCTTCAGCCACTTGTTTACTTCCCTAATCTCCCTCTGCCTTTCTGGTGTGGCTCGATGTACCGGTAGTATTCCTGAGAACACTACCTTGGAGGTCCTTTTCCTCAATTTAGCTCCTAAGCCCCTAAAATCGTTCTTTAGGACACTCCATCTGCCTCTGACTTTGTCATTGGTGCCAACGTGCACCATGACAGCCGAGTCTTCCCCAGCCCCTCCCAGTAATCTGTCCACAAGATCCGTTATGTGCCGAACCCGAGCGCTCGGTAGACAACATACTGTTCGGCGCTTCAGGTCTTGGTTACAGATTGCCCTCTCTGTCCTAAGAATTGAGTCCCCTACCACCAGAATCTCTTTCCTTTCCCTTTGCTGCCCCCCCACTCTCACTGGAGGAGTTCTTCCCCTGGCAGCTAGGAGAGTCCCTCATCTCCACCAGTGCTGGTCCCTGACTGGTTTCACCAATGACACTCAATGGAGCGTACTTATTGGGATGCTCCAGTCCTGGATCAGCCTCCCTGGCACCCCTTCCCCCTCTACCCTTCCTGACTGTCACCCATCTACTCTTTGCTAGTGCCTGCACCTCTTTTTCTCCACCCCCCTCTGTGCTGGCCCCTGCCGGCACCTGCCGTGTACGTTCCTGGCTCTCCTTTAGTATGGAGGGTCTTCTAAGTGCTGACAGTTGCTTCCCCAGATTCAGAACCTGGGCTTCCAGGGAAACAATGTGCTTACATTTTGCACAGCAGTATTCGCCCTCGATCGGATGATCAAGGAACGCATACATGCAGCAAGATGTACAAAGAGTCGCCTCTCCACACCCGCCGGGCATCGTACCTATTAAATTTGGTGAGGATTGGGGATTTTACCCTGTCCAAATTACCTAACAGCTAGCTTCCTGGCACTAATACTCAAGACAATACACAGGTACACTACAAGACAATACACAGGTACACAACAAGACAATACACAGGAACACCACAAGACAATACACAGGTACTCACAGACCTACGTGCACTCGCAATACTCAAGTATACAGTACACAATACACAAGTACTAACGATCCACACACACTACTCAGAAAACACTCAGGTACTCACACTACACAGGTACTATGACCCCTGTTATAAACTCTGGTTTTTAACTCACCACTTAGACCAGTTCCACTTACACAGAGTTCCACAGCCTCAGACTGAGCACGCTCAGAATGAGTCCTACGCACAGTTATATAGGCACCTGTGAGCAATTAACCACCCCCCTTAATTGATAGACTGAAGGAACCAGAAAAAAAAAAAAGCTATTTAAAAAGTGACAGAAAAAGGTGATTGAAAAAACTAAAAGGAAAAGCCCCAAAAATGCAACCCAGCAAACATACAGTGGTGATGGAAAGTATTCAGACCCCCCTTAAATTTTTCACTCTTTGTTATATTGCAGCCATTTGCTAAAATCATTTAAGTTCATTTTTTTCCTCATTAATGTACACACAGCCCCCCATATTGTACACACAGCACCCCATATTGTACACACAGCACCCCATATTGTACACACAACACCCCATATTGTACACACAGCACCCCATATTGTACACACAGCCCCCCATATTGTACACACAGCGCCCCATATTGTACACACAGCAACCCATATTGTACACACAGCACCTCATATTGTACACACAGCACCTCATATTGTACACACAGCACCCCATATTGTACACACAGCACCCCATATTGTACACACAGCACATCATATTGTACACACAGCACCCCATATTGTACACACAGCACCTCATATTGTACACAGCACCTCATATTGTACACACAGCACCCCATATTGTACACACAGCTCCCCATATTGTACACACAGCACCCCATATTGTACACACTACACCCCATATTGTACACACAACACCCCATATTGTACACACAGCCCCCCATATTGTACACACAGCACCCCATATTGTACACACAGCACCCCATATTGTACACACAGCACCTCATATTGTACACACAGCTCCCCATATTGTACACACAGCACCCCATATTGTACACACAGCACCCCATATTGTACACACAGCACCCCATATTGTACACACAGCTCCCCATATTGTACACACAGCACCTCATATTGTACACACAGCACCCCATATTGTACACACAGCACCCCATATTGTACACACAGCACCCCATATTGTACACACATCACCCCATATTGTACACACAGCACTCCATATTGTACACACAACACCCCATATTGTACACACAACACCCCATATTGTACACACAGCACCCCATATTGTACACACAGCACCCCATATTGTACACACAGCACCTCATATTGTACACACAGCACCACATATTGTACACACAGCACCCCATATTGTACACATAGCACATCATATTGTACACACAGCACCTCATATTGTACACAGCACCTCATATTGTACACACAGCACCCCATATTGTACACACAGCATTCCATATTGTACACACAGCACCTCATATTGTACACAGCACCTCATATTGTACACACAGCACCCCATATTGTACACACAGCACCTCATATTGTACACACAGCACCCCATATTGTACACACAGCACCTCATATTGTACACAGCACCTCATATTGTACACACAGCCCCCCATATTGTACACACAGCACCCCATATTGTACACACAACACCCCATATTGTACACACAGCACCTCATATTGTACACACAGCACCCCATATTGTACACACAGCACCCCATATTGTACACACAGCCCCCCATATTGTACACACAGCACCCCATATTGTACACACAGCACCCCATATTGTACACACAGCACCCCATATTGTACACACAACACCCCATATTGTACACACAGCACCCCATATTGACAGAAAAACACAGAATTGTTGACATTTTTGCAGATTTATTAAAAAAGAAAAACTGAAATATCACATGGCTTAAAGGTTCAAGTACTGTGTCTGACATTCATCGCAAACCAATACATCCTGTGGCAGAGGATCGTACGGGTTTTATCCCAAACAAGTCTGTGGCAGAGACTTTTGTTCGTACTGGCTGCTAGACAAGTGAGAGGCCTATCCAGGCGGGCAAAGATCGTGTCCCATAAGGGGATCGCATTCAACTACAGTGTTTAATCCTAAAGGACATTCTAAAGAAACCTAAAGAAAGGTATTTGAGCTTCCCTGCAGCTTTCCTCCTGCCTCTTTCCTGCTACTTCCTTGATTACTTGGTTCATTAAAGCATTGAAAGCGTACTCAAGTGTTGGTGCTTATATTGTCCAGAGGTAAACTCAACGGAACCCTAGACCCGATGCCGGTGAAACAGAGGTATCGAGAGTAAAGGTAACAAGCCTGCTTAAACCAGCAGCTCTACCGAGAGTTATTGCTACATATATATATTATACACACACATCAAATACACTGACTGAATATCTAGTCTACACTAAATGCAGACTGACTGTGTGTGTATATATATATATATTGTGTAGTGTGGTACCCCACCAGTGTTTGGATGCAGGATTCTCAACCAGGCAGGTTGAGGGGCTCCAGTTTATTTTCTTGTTTGGGAGGAAACTGGCTTTTCAGTTTCCTCATTGTTTACTAAAATCCGTTTTGGGATCTGGAGCCTGGGGATTTCTTAGAGATCAGGGTGGGATGAAATCCCCAGTCCTGGGTCCAGGTTTTGGGACTCACCGGCACACTGATTGTTCAGGTGTGTGTGGGCCTGATAGCAGAGTCAGGACCATGATTTTGGGCTCCACCCAGAGAGACAGGAGGTCTCCAGGAGTCAAGGCTTGCAAGGAATTTACCAGAGAGTGCCGGTGTGCACTGAAGTATCCAGAGAGTGCCGGTGTGCACTGAAGTATCCAGAGAGTGCAGGTGTGCACTGAAGAACCCAGAGAGTGCAGGTGTGCACTGAAGAACCCAGAGAGTGCCGGTGTGCACTGAAGAACCCAGAGAGTGCCGGTGTGCACTGAAGTATCCAGAGAGTGCAGGTGTGCACTGAAGAACCCAGAGAGTGCGGGTGTGCACTGAAGAACTCAGAGAGTGCGGGTGTGCACTGAAGAACTCAGAGAGTGCGGGTGTGCACTGAAGAACCCAGAGAGTGCAGGTGTGCACGGAAGTATCCAGAGAGTGCAGGTGTGCACTGAAGTACCCAGAGAGTGCAGGTGTGCACTGAAGTATCCAGAGAGTGCCGGTGTGCACTGAAGAACCCAGAGAGTGCAGGTGTGCACTGAAGTATCCAGAGAGTGCAGGTGTGCACTGAAGTATCCAGAGAGTGCCGGTGTGCACTGAAGAACCCAGAGAGTGCCGGTGTGCACTGAAGAACCCAGAGAGTGCCGGTGTGCACTGAAGAACCCAGAGAGTGCCGGTGTGCACTGAAGAACCCAGAGAGTGCCGGTGTGCACTGAAGAACCAAGAGAGTGCAGGTGTGCACTGAAGTATAAAGAGAGTGCCGGTGTGCACTGAAGAACCCAGAGAGTGCCGGTGTGCACTGAAGTACCCAGAGAGTGCAGGTGTGCACTGAAGTATCCAGAGAGTGCAGGTGTGCACTGAAGAACCCAGAGAGTGCCGGTGTGCACTGAAGTACCCAGAGAGTGCAGGTGTGCACTGAAGTATCCAGAGAGTGCAGGTGTGCACTGAAGTATCCAGAGAGTGCCGGTGTGCACTGAAGTATCCAGAGAGTGCCGGTGTGCACTGAAGAACCCAGAGAGTACAGGTGTGCACTGAAGTATCCAGAGAGTGCCGGTGTGCACTGAAGTATCCAGAGAGTGCAGGTGTGCACTGAAGAACCCAGAGAGTACAGGTGTGCACTGAAGTATCCAGAGAGTGCCGGTGTGCACTGAAGTATCCAGAGAGTGCCGGTGTGCACTGAAGAACCCAGAGGGTGCCGGTGTGCACTGAAGAACCCAGAGAGTGCCGGTGTGCACTGAAGAACCCAGAGAGTGCAGGTGTGCACTGAAGTATCCAGAGAGTGCCGGTGTGCACTGAAGAACCCAGAGAGTGCCGGTGTGCACTGAAGAACCCAGAGAGTGCCGGTGTGCACTGAAGTGGCCAGAGAGTGCCGGTGTGCACTGAAGTGGCCAGAGAGTGCAGGTGTGCACTGAAGTATCCAGAGAGTGCCGGTGTGCACTGAAGAACCCAGAGAGTGCCGGTGTGCACTGAAGAACCCAGAGAGTGCCGGTGTGCACTGAAGAACCCAGAGAGTGCAGGTGTGCACTGAAGTATCCAGAGAGTGCAGGTGTGCACTGAAGTATTCAGAGAGTGCCGGTGTGCACTGAAGAACCCAGAGAGTGCAGGTGTGCACTGAAGTACCCAGAGAGTGCCGGTGTGCACTGAAGTATCCAGAGAGTGCAGGTGTGCACTGAAGTATCCAGAGAGTGCCGGTGTGCACTGAAGTATCCAGAGAGTGCCGGTGTGCACTGAAGTATTCAGAGAGTGCCGGTGTGCACTGAAGAACCCAGAGAGTACAGGTGTGCACTGAAGTATCCAGAGAGTGCCGGTGTGCACTGAAGTATCCAGAGAGTGCAGGTGTGCACTGAAGTATTCAGAGAGTGCCGGTGTGCACTGAAGAACCCAGAGAGTGCAGGTGTGCACTGAAGTATCCAGAGAGTGCCGGTGTGCACTGAAGTATCCAGAGAGTGCCGGTGTGCACTGAAGAACCCAGAGAGTACAGGTGTGCACTGAAGAACCCAGAGAGTGCAGGTGTGCACTGAAGTATCCAGAGAGTGCCGGTGTGCACTGAAGTATCCAGAGAGTGCAGGTGTGCACTGAAGTATCCAGAGAGTGCAGGTGTGCACTGAAGTATCCAGAGAGTGCAGGTGTGCACTGAAGTATCCAGAGAGTGCCGGTGTGCACTGAAGTACCCAGAGAGTGCCGGTGTGCACTGAAGTATCCAGAGAGTGCCGGTGTGCACTGAAGAACCCAGAGAGTGCCGGTGTGCACTGAAGAACCCAGAGAGTGCAGGTGTGCACTGAAGAACCCAGAGAGTACAGGTGTGCACTGAAGAACCCAGAGAGTGCAGGTGTGCACTGAAGAACCCAGAGAGTACAGGTGTGCACTGAAGAACCCAGAGAGTGCCGGTGTGCACTGAAGAACCCAGAGAGTGCCGGTGTGCACTGAAGTATCCAGAGAGTGCCGGTGTGCACTGAAGTATCCAGAGAGTGCAGGTGTGCACTGAAGTATCCAGCGAGTGCAGGTGTGCACTGAAGTATCCAGCGAGTGCAGGTGTGCACTGAAGTACCCAGAGAGTGCAGGTGTGCACTGAAGTATCCAGCGAGTGCGGGTGTGCACTGAAGTATCCAGAGAGTGCGGGTGTGCACTGAAGTATCCAGAGAGTGCCGGTGTGCACTGAAGTACCCAGAGAGTGCGGGTGTGCACTGAAGTATCCAGTATCCGTGCATACAAAAATTACAAAAGTATCAAAAATGTGATGCATATATCAAAAAATGTCCAGTGTGTATAAAAAATCCTTGTGCAGAAATCTCTCTGGCAACAGTGAGGAAGTACCTGTTGTGCCTGCAGGGGGTGCTACAGAGTCAGAAATGGCTGCTGCAATTTCATCCCATGGCCACCAGGGAGAGTTGGCAAGTGAAAGTGCAACAAAGGATAGACCACATACTCAAGTGAACATGCCAACTCCTGGTACAGTGATGGGTAAGACTTAGACTGGTGCTGGTAAATGCATAGAAGGGACTGAGTATGTGACTGTGCACACTGGAGTGGAGGTGACCCCAAATGGGAGATCCACTGTCTGTGTGGAAAAGGACTTGCCTCGCTGCAGTGCCCTATCCAGTGGGGAGGCAAGTGGTAAACTTGAATGTGACAACGTTATGGGTAAAACTGCTAATATTGAGTTGGCTAAAGTTGATGGTCCAGTTGCTAATGAGCTAGTGCAGCTCACTAGAGGTAAACACATTGCTATGAATGCGGTTAAAGATGTGCTATCTCCCCTAGCAACGGTGACAAATGCCACAGAGGTGTCCCTAGAAACCCCCAGGGAGCTCTGCATTTTGAAGCCGGAGGTTGCTTGGGACAACTATGGTGCTGCTCTGAGGGATAAGAGGGTACCTGAACATGGTGATGACAGGATGTTAAATGTTAAAACTGAAATGTTTGAAAACACTCATGGTGGAAATGGGTTAATGCCGTCTGGCAATGACCGATATGAAAGCGTTCATGCATTTAATGAAGCGCCACCAGAGCAAGGTGGTGAAGGTGTGGTATTGCAGTCTGCTATGGTTAAAAATGTAGTGCCACAATCTTATGTGAACCAAAGTGATATGTGCAATGTGTCTGTTGCTGAACCTCTCTGTCCCTCTGGGTCTCCTTGTGCAGTAGGAGCCGTACTGCGTGGTACCTCTGGGAGCATGGAGATAACAGACTGGGACAGGTGGACGTAAAGCCTGTTGGCTTTGTTGGAAATGGCCTATGTTGGTAAAAGTGGAGCAGACATGATTTCTGCAGTGCCAAATGAAGGACCTGCAGAGCCACTTATATGCAAGGCTGCACTTGCTACTTGCTACTACTACATGAGTGAAATGAAATATGACAAATGCATTGAGATTTCTGACTGTGATTAAAATGCAGCGCATTGTCAATTTTTTTGATGGTTTGGTTACCATGGGTGATTGGCGCTGTTCACTGTAAAAATAATAGTAAAAAACTCTCACCACAAGGGAAAAAAATGTGCTACAAATCTGAGTAAATAAATGAAAAAACGGTAAAAAAGTATACTTCAATACGTATAATCCCATAAAATGGTATCTATCTATCTATCTATCTATCTATCTATCTATCTATCTATCTATCTATCTATCTATCTATCTATCTATCTATCTATCTATCTATCTATCTATCTATCTATCTATCTATCTATCTATCTATCTATCTATCTATCTATCTATCTATCTCTAAGGATACCAATAAACATACGAACTACTTGAAGTGAAGAATAAAAAATAAAAATATATACAGAAAATAGAAATGAAAAATAAATCAAATATACAAAGGTAACAAAAAATCCAAATAAATAATAAAGGATGTGTATAAATTAAAGAAGTGCCCTGAAAAACAATCAGTGATAAACAATCCAAATGGTGTTATACCTATTATGTGTTATGAAATCTAAATGGTGATCACGTAAAAAGTGGAACAAAAAAGTTTTTATGTGCATTTAAAATCTGAAATTGTGATCACATACTGAGTTGAGCAATGGTAAAAACATAAATAAAAATATTAGAAATACTGAAACACAGCAATGATGGTCCATGCATACAAAAATTACAAAAGTATCAAAAATGTGATGCATATATCAAAAAATGTCCAGTGTGTATAAAAAATCCTTGTGCAGAAATCTGATGTGTCTCCAAATGGTTCCGGATGTCTCTGTTGAGATTGGTGTGAACCATCCTATGTGTAGCCCCCACTAGTGTCCCCACTCACCGGAACGCCCAACCCCTGCAGGGGTAATAGGCATGTAGACGTAAATCCGATGGTCCAAGTGATCGATGTCCCCTTCACCGACTTCTCTCCACTTGTGTCACCAGTGTAATCTTAATGGCATCCACCGGGATAAAATTCCATATACAGGGAGAAGAGAAGAGCCTCACAGCATAAAACTAGAGATTACTTTATTTGGCTTTTCAAGCTTTAAACATTAAAAAAAGTTTGAACAAAAACTAGCAGCTCTCTGCTGGCTGGCTCCATGCCAGAAGCCGCAGACAATAAAGTGGTAGCGGCGTGCGTTCCACGGCCCGTCTACCAAAAACCAGAAGTAAACAGCATAAACAGAAGATAGAGCGACGTATGCGTACCAAGTGGCCACGCCTTACGCGTTTCATCATCAAGACGTCATCTGAGGCGCCTCATTTTTATTTCAGGAAGAGGCAAGTGAGAGTCACTGCTGTGAAGCGGCGCCGCTCCGCCCACACATCATCTCTCATGTCATTGCGCATTGGAGCCGAGACCCAATGCCTGAGCGCCCCAGTGTGTCTACGGAAGTGCCAAACAGCGGCCCGGATGTATGGGTAATAGGGAACCCCGATCTAAAACATATTAGAAAACAATGAAACCTGAAAACTATTTATGAAAATACAAAGGAAATAAACTAGTGAAACTCTACAGAGGCATCTAAACTCCCTATCGTACCATGAAAGCTACAAATGGGTCAAACTTGTGACTGTATGCAATAAGTGTATAGGGTGATCATGAGACCACCCCAAACAGAAAAATAAAAATAAATAAGGATGCTAAACCTATGGTTATACGGATATGTATAATACATATGATTTATAACATATGAATACAAAAAGTGCAAAAAATATATACAAAAAATATGTTCAAGGGAAATTGTCCAAGTAAAAAAGTGCCAGTTAAGATAACATAGTGGGGCCACATGTGAATAAATATACTGGTAAAACTGTGAATTCAGATCAGATATGAAGAGGGGGCAAGTCCACAATGCATCATGATTTATTAATAAATGCATTGAGATCCCACTCGACATTCAACCCATAAGGAAAATAACTCTTTAACTGAAATATCCAAAAGGTCTCGAGTTGGGATACCCCCTAATACGTGGGCCCCCCCTCCAGTGCGGAATGTATTTATCAATGATCTGGAATTTTGTACCGCTTGGATCCTTAGCATGGTGTTCTAGAAAGTGCCTAGGCACACTGTGATTGGTACGCCCAAATTTAATGGCAGTAATATGCTCATTCACCCGGGTACTGAACGCCCTTATGGTGCGACCCACGTACTGTTTATTACACGGGTAAGTAATAAGGTAAACAATAAAACGAGTGGCACACGTGCTGAAATGCTTCATAGGGTAAGTGATGGAAGTAACTGAAGACTGAAAGGTTTCAGTCCTCTTACGTCCACACAGATTGTGCCTGCAAACGTTGCATCATTTGCAAGGGTGGTAACCTTTAGTTTCTGGAAAAAAGGACACTTTAACAGGCGGTTCAATAACATTATGGGAAATATGGTCTCGCAGGGATGGGGCCCCTCTAAAGGTGACCCCTGCGTTATTCGGGAGCACTGGTCCCAGGACTGGGTCACTTTTTAAGACTCCCCAGTGACGATTCAGGATATGTTTAATTTGCCTGTGTTGGATGGAAAATTGGGTGAACATTGACCACTTAAATTTATCATCAGAGGCGGGCTTAGGGCATTCAGTGATAAGTGTATCTCGATCAATATTCGAAATTCTGGTAATCTCTTGGTCTATGGTTGACGATAGATACCCTTTGGCGATAAACCGTTCCTTCAAAAAGTGGGCCTGCCTCATAAAGTCACTGGTGGAGGAACAGTTTCTACGAATATGCAGAAGCTGGCTCCGTGTGACAGACTCCAACCATGGACTGTAGTGACAACTATCTGTGGAGATATATCCATTTCTGTCTGTTGGCTTAAAGTGGGTGTTGGTCACAATACGACAGTCAACGATGGCTATCTCCAGGTCCAGAAAATGTATAGAGACAGAACTTATCTCGTATGTGAGAATTATGCCTCTCTCCTTGTTATTGAGAGTGGCCATGAACTCATGGAGGGTTTCCTCGTCACCTTTCCATAGGAGGAGGATGTCGTCTATATATCGTACCCATAAACACAGTTCAGGTCGCTGTGATGGGTAGACGACATCCTCCTCCCATAAGGCCATGAAAAGGTTGGCGAGGCTGGGGGCAAATTTAGCCCCCATAGCCACGCCCTTTTTCTGCAGGAAAAACTGGTTGTTATACCAGAAGTAGTTGGTAAATGTGGCAAATTGTAGAAGTTCCATAACAAAAGTTTGTTGGATAGGTGAATCTTGCTATTCCTGACAAGATAATGTTGTACAGCCTCAAGTCCCAGTTTGTGTGGAATACTGGTATATAGTGACGTGACATCCGCCGTAACCAGGATGAGATCATCCTGGTATTCAACGGATGCTAAACGCCGGATAGTATCCCCTGTATCCTTCAGATAGGAGGGGACCTGACACACTAGCGGTTGTAAAAAAAAAAATCTATGTAACGGCCAATTTTAGAGGTGACCGAATCTATTCCGCTTATAATGGGTCTGCCCGGGGGCCTGGTAATGCTCTTGTGGATTTTCGGAAGATAGTACATTACTGGGACCCTCGGGCCAACTGGGACGAGGAATTATTTTTCTTTTTTGTTTAGGATACCCTGTTGGTATCCTCGTTCTACAATTTCTACCAGTCTTTTTTTGAAAACCTTTGTAGGGTCATTATTTAGTGCCATATATGTCTTATCATCACTGAGGATGCGGCACATCTCAAGATGGTAGTCTTCCTTGTCTAAGATTACCAGGCCTCCGCCTTTGTCGGCGGGGCGGATTACTATATCTTTGTGCCCGCACAAGGATTTTAAGCCCGACTTCATTTTGGGGTGATCATATGTACGCCTAATCGGTAATTGATCTAAGTCCTTCAACACCATGTCAAAAAAGACTTTGACAGCAGGAGCTGGGTTGTTTGGGGGGTTAAAGAGTGAAGGGTTCGCTAGCCCGGAGTGTGTTACTCTTCTCTCGTTCCCTTCGGTCTCCACCCCATTTCCAGTTTCTAAATTAGTGGGATTACTTAAAAAGTGCCTCTGGATATTGAGTTTGCTTTTGAATTTTAAAATATCAATAAAGGTCTCAAATTTGCTCAGTTTTTTAGGAGGGGCAAACTTGAGACCCTTGTTTAACACGTGTAATTCTGCATCAGTAAATTCTCTCTGGCTCAGGTTGAAAAGGCTGCTGGGATTTAGTGGTGCCTTCTTTTTCCGGGCCCGCTGCCCCCCCTCGGGTGCCTCGTTTGCATCTGCCCTTCTTTTGGGGCCTGGAGGTCCCTTGGGAAAATCCTCATTATAGGGAGAGTTGGGTCCTGCTTGGTTATAGGTGTAGAGTGATTTATCATATTGATTATGATCATTATCCCTGTAAGGGTATGGATTGTGGTATTGTTGTCTATAAGGTTCTTCTCGGAGAGGAGAGAATCTATTATAGGTACGAATAGGAGGGGGAGTATGGTAGTTTTGATATGGTTCAGAAAATTTCCTACCGTAATGATCACGCTGCGGAGATCTAGTGTACATAACTGGGTCAGGATGTTTATAACTGACCTTCCTGACAGACGCGGACCCTCTCACTTTCTGAGGAGCCCCTTTACCCTTACTCCCATACTGTTGGCCATTTTTGTAAGGATGATTAGGAATGGGAATCCCACCATTTCGGTTTCCAGTAGTGGAAGAACGCTCAGTTTGGTTTTGTCTGTTGGTGTCCTGCACCAGGGGAGCCGTAAGTGCTCTTCCACTAACTGGAGCTTGGGCAGAGGGGATATTCCATTCTAGTGTGCCCGAAACTTCCATGGGCATGTTCACATCTTTTTTCTGCCAGTTAAACACCAAGTTATTTCTATAATCAGTGGTGTCTCGTGTATACTTTTTTTGCTTTTTGGTACGTTGATCCCTCTCTTCTTTCTCAAGATGGCTTTTGAGGTTAGCCGAGAGGGAAACGTACTCAGGTGTAGCCTTGTGAGGCAGGAGTTGTTCCCTAAGTTCCTTAATCTCTCTATCTAAATGGGATAGCCTCCCCCTCATCCTGTCGACCAGAAAGCTGAGGAGGCTAATGCCTGCTTCATTGAAATAATGGAACCAAGGCTCCAAACTAACCTGCCTGCCTAATCTAGCTCAATCTATCTCTGTCCACAGTCACAGTCTATACACGGCTGCTATGTAAGCAGACTAATATAGTGTGGGGTGTGGACTTAGTCCCCCTGAGCCATGATTGGCCAAAGGCACCCTGTCTTTGGCCAATTATGGCTCTCTCTGCAGAGCGCGCTGTGATTGGCCAATCATCAGACACTAATGCACTGCAATCTCGCAGTGTATTATGGGGCATTCCGCAGCACTCGATTTTCCCGCGAATGCCCCATATTGTTCGCTGTTCGGCGAACGGGCGAACACCCAATGTTCGACTCTAACATCTTTACCCTTGACTTTTATTTGCTGTTTTTCACAGAAGATCTGTAGAAATCTATTGTAGACAAAAGCAATTTATCGCCGCAGATCCTCATTTGACCCTTTCCAGAGAATGTGACTGGAAACCTATTACGGTTCCCGAATTTAAGACCTTTCTAGGCCTATCCCTCCTCATGGGCATTACTAAAAATTGTGAGTTGCGGTCTTTTTGGTCCACTGACCCAATTCACCATATGCCCGTGGTCTCTGCTTCCATGACCAGGACTAGATACAAGCAAATCTTGTGGTTTATGCACTTCAACAACAATGAACTCTGTCATCTTCGGGGTGACCCTGAATACGATCGGCTCCACGAAATTCGGCCCCTCTAAAACTACTTCAACAAACAATTTGAAGCCTTGTTTATTCCCAATCAAGTTGTCTGCATTGATGAGTCCCTGATTACATTTTCTGTCCACCTTTCTTTCAAACAGTATCCCCCCAGCAAGCGTGCCAGATATGGGGTCAAGATGTATAAGCTCTGAGACAGGGCCACAGGCTATACATATAGTTTTTCTGGCTTACGAGGGAAAAGATAGTCACATGGAGCCAGAGAACTGCCCAGACTACATAGGGAGCAGCAGTAAGATTATTTGGGACTTGGTGTCACCCTTATTCAGAAATGTGTACCATTTATATGTAGACAATTATTACACAAGCGTGACACTTTTTAGTCACCTTTTTGATTCTGGAATTGGCGCAGTACAATCTAATTACCAGGGCTTCCCCCAACGACTTGTAGATTTCTGACTTAGACGGGGAGAGAGCCTGCTTGAAGTGTAATAAATTGCTTGCAGTGAAGTGGAGGGACACGGAATGTTTTTGTTCTGTCCTCCATTCACACAGATACGACGGTCCAAATTCCAACAGTGACTGGTGTTGTTGAGAAGCCCTTCTGTGTCCACGAATACAACCTTAACCAGTTGCCGACCGCCGCACACAGATGTACGTCGACAGAGCGGCACGGGCAGGCAAAAGGGCTTACCTGTACGTCCCTGCCTGCCCGCGGGTGGGGGGTCCGATCGGACCCCCCCCCCCGGTGCCTGCGGCGGTCGGCAAATCTTCCCCGGCGATCGGTGGTGAGGGGGAGGCCATCCATTCGTGGCCCCCCCTCGCGATCGCTCCCAGCCAATGGGATCATTTCCCTGCCTCTGTATTGTACACAGAGGCAGAGGAAATGATGTCATCTCTCCTCGGCTCGGTATTTTCCGTTCCGGGCCGAGGAGAGAAGACATGTGAGTGAGTGCACAAACACAACACAACACAGTAGAACATGCCAGGCATACAAAACACCCCGATCCCCCCCCCGATCACTCCCCGATCCCCCCCAATCACCCTCCCCCCTGTCACAAACTGACACCAAGCAGGTTTTTTTTTTTTTCCTGATTACTGCATAGTGTCAGTTTGTGACAGTTACAGTGTTAGGACAGTTACTGTTACCCCCCTTTAGGTCTAGGGTACCCCCCTAACCCCCCCTAATAAAGTTTTAACCCCTTGATCACCCCCTGTCACCAGTGTCACTAAGCGATCATTTTTCTGATCGCTGTATTAGTGTCGCTGGTGATGCTAGTTAGGGACGTAAATATTTAGGTTCGCCGTCAGTGTTTTATAGCGTCAGGGACCCCCATATACTACCGAATAAATGTTTTAACCCCTTGATTGCCCCCTAGTTAACCCTTTCACCACTGATCACTATATAACTGTTAAGGGTGACGCTGGTTTGTTTATTTTTTATAGTGTCAGGGCTCCCGCCGTTTATTACCGAATAAAGGTTTAGCCCCCTGATCGCCCGGCGGTGATATGCGTCGCCCCAGGCAGCGTCAGATTAGCGCCAGTACCGCTAACACCCACGCACGCAGCATGCGCCTCCCTTAGTGGTATAGTATCTGAACGGATCAATATCTGATCCTATCAGATCTATACTAGCGTCCCCAGCAGTTTACCCAGATACCCGCTAGCACCTGCGTTTTTCCCCTCCGCCCAGCCCACCCAAGTGCAGTATCGATCGATCACTGTCACTTACAAAACACTAAACGCATAACTGAAGCGTTCAAAGTCAGGCCTGATCCCTGCGATCGCTAACAGTTTTTTTGGTAGCGTTTTGGTGAACTGGCAAGCACCAGCCCCAGGCAGTGTCAGGTTAGCGCCAGTACCGCTAACACCCACGCACGCACCGTACACCTCCCTTAGTGGTATAGTATCTGATCGGATCAATATCTGATCCGATCAGATCTATACTAGCGTCCCCAGCAGTTTAGGGTTCCCAAAAACACAGTGTTAGCGGGATCAGCCCAGATACCTGCTAGCACCTGCGTTTTGCCCCTCCGCCCAGCCCAGCCCAGCCCACCCAAGTGCAGTATCGATCGATCACTGACACTTACAAAACACTAAACTAAAGAGTCAGGCCTGATCCTGCGATCGCTAACAGTTTTTTTGGTAGCGTTTTGGTGAACTGGCAAGCACCAGCGGCGTAGTACACCCCGGTCGTAGTCAAACCAGCACTGCAGTAACACTTGGTGACGTGGCGAGTCCCATAAGTGCAGTTCAAGCTGGTGAGGTGGCAAGCACAAGTAGTGTCCCGCAGCCACCAAAAAGACAAACACAGGCCCGTCGTGCCCATAGTGCCCTTCCTGCTGCATTCGCCAATCCTAATTGGGAACCCACCGCTTCTGCAGCACCCATACTTCCCCCATTCACATCCCCAACCAAATGCAGTCGGCTGCATGAGAGGCATTTTCTTTATGTCCTCCCGAGTACCCCTACCCAACGAACCCCCCCAAAAAAGATGTTGTGTCTGCAGCAAGCGCGGATATAGGCGTGACACCTGCTATTATTGTCCCTCCTGTCCTGACAATCCTGGTCTTTGCATTGGGGAATGTTTTGAACGCTACCATTCACTAGTTGAGTATTAGCGTAGGGTACAGCATTCCACAGACTAGGCACACTTTCACAGGGTCTCCCAAGATGCCATCGCATTTTGAGAGACCCGAACCTGGAACCGGTTACAGTTATAAAAGTTACAGTTGCAAAAAAATTGTAAAAAAAAAAAAAACACATACAAAAATATAAAATAAAAAAAAATAGTTGTCGTTTTATTGTTCTCTCTCTCTCTCTATTCTCTCTCTATTGTTCTGCTCTTTTTTACTGTATTCTATTCTGCAATGTTTTATTGTTATTATGTTTTATCATGTTTGTTTTTCAGGTATGCAATTTTTTTATACTTTACCGTTTACTGTGCTTTATTGTTAACCATTTTTTTGTCTTCAGGTACGCCATTCATGACTTTGAGTGGTTATACCAGAATGATGCCTGCAGGTTTAGGTATCATCTTGGTATCATTCTTTTCAGCCAGCGGTCGGCTTTCATGTAAAAGCAATCCTAGCGGCTAATTAGCCTCTAGACTGCTTTTACAAGCCGTGGGAGGGAATGCCCCCCCCCCAACGTCTTCCATGTTTTTCTCTGGCTCTCCTGTCTCAACAGGGAACCTGAAAATGCAGCCGGTGACTCAGCCAGCTGACCATAGAGCTGATCAGAGACCAGAGTGGCTCCAAACATCTCTATGGCCTAAGAAACCGGAAGCTACGAGCATTTTATGACTTAGATTTCGCCGGATGTAAACAGCGCCATTGGGAAATTGGGAAAGCATTTTATCACACCGATCTTGGTGTCATCAGATGCTTTGAGGGCAGAGGAGAAATCTAGGGTCTAATAGACCCCAATTTTTTCAAAAAAGAGTACCTGTCACTACCTATTGCTATGATAGGGGATATTTACATTCCCTGAGATAACAATAAAAATGATTAAAAAAAAAAATGAAAGGAACAGTTTAAAAATAAGATAAAAAAAAATAAGAATAATAAATAAAAAAAAAAAAAAAAAAAAAAAAGCACCCCTGTCCCCCCTGCTCTCGCGCTAAGGCGAACGCAAGCGTCGGTCTGGCGTCAAATGTAAACAGCAATTGCACCATGCATGTGAGGTATCACCGCGAACGTCAGATCGAGGGCAGTAATTTTAGCAGTAGACCTCCTCTGTAAATCTAAAGTGGTAACCTGTAAAGGCTTTTAAAGGCTTTTAAAAATGTATTTAGTTTGTCGCCACTGCACGTTTGTGCGCAATTTTAAAGCATGTCATGTTTGGTATCCATGTACTCGGCCTAAGATCATCTTTTTTATTTCATCAAACATTTGGGCAATATAGTGTGTTTTAGTGCATTAAAATTTAAAAAAGTGTGTTTTTTCCCCAAAAAATGCGTTTGAAAAATCGCTGCGCAAATACTGTGTGAAAAAAAACACCCACCATTTTAATCTGTAGGGCATTTGCTTTAAAAAAATATATAATGTTTGGGGGTTCAAAGTAATTTTCTTGCAAAAAAAAATTATTTTTTTATGTAATCAAAAAGTGTCAGAAAGGGCTTTGTCTTCAAGTGGTTAGAAGAGTGGGTGATGTGTGACATAAGCTTCTAAATGTTGTGCATAAAATGCCAGGACAGTTCAAAACCCCCCAAATGACCCCATTTTGGAAAGTAGACACCCCAAGCTATTTGCTGAGAGGCATGTCGAGTCCATGGAATATTTTATATTGTGACACCAGTTGCGGGAAAGAGACAATTTTTTATTTTTTTTATTTTTTTTTGCGCAAAGTTGTCACTAAATGATATATTGCTCAAACATGCCATGGGAATATGTGAAATTACACCCCAAAATACATTCTGTTGCTTCTCCTGAGTACGGGGATACCACATGTGTGAGACTTTTTGGGAGCCTAGCCGCGTACGGGACCCCGAAAACCAAGCACCGCCTTCAGGCTTTCTAAGGCCGTAAATTTTTGATTTCACTCTTCACTGCCTATCACAGTTTCGGAGGCCATGGAATGCCCAGGTGGCACAAAACCCCCCCCCCAAATGACCCCATTTTGGAAAGTAGACACCCCAAGCTATTTGCTGAGAGGTATAGTGAGTATTTTGCAGACCTCACTTTTTGTCACAAAGTTTTAAAAATGGAAAAAAGAAAAAAAAAAATTTTTTTTCTCGTCTTTCTTTATTTTCAAAAACAAATGAGAGCTGCAAAATACTCACCATGCCTCTCAGCAAATAGCTTGGGGTGTCTACTTTCCAAAATGGGGTCATTTGGGGGGGTTTTATGCCATCTGGGCATTTTATGACCTTCAAAACTGGGATAGGTAGTGAGGAGTAAAATCAAAAATGTACGCCCTTAGAAATCCAGAAGGCAGTGATTGGTTTTCGCGGCCCCGTACGCGGCTAGGCTCCCAAAAAGTCCCACACATGTGGTATCCCCATACTCAGGAGAAGCAGCTGAATGTATTTTGGGGTGCAATTCCACATATGCCCATGGCCTGTGTGAGCAATATATCATTTAGTGACAACTTTTTGTAATTTTTTTTTTTTTTTTTTTAGTCATTATTCAATCACTTGGGACAAAAAAAATAAATATTCAATGGGTTCAACATGCCTCTCAACAATTTCCTTGGGGTGTCTACTTTCCAAAATGGGGTCATTTGGGGGGGTTTGTACTGCCCTGCCATTTTAGCACCTCAAGAAATGACATAGGCAGTCATAAATTAAAGGCTGTGTAAATTCCAGAAAATGTACCCTAGTTTGTAGGCGCTATAACTTTTGCGCAAACCAATAAATATACACTTATTGATATTTTTTCACCAGACATGTGGCCGAATACATTTTGGCCTAAATGTATGACTAAAATTGAGTTTATTGGATTTTTTTTAGAACAAAAAGTAGAAAATATCATTTTTTTTCAAAATTTTCGGTCTTTTTCCGTGTATAGCGCAAAAAATAAAAACGGCAGAGGTGATCAAATACCATCGAAAGAAAGCTCTATTTGTGGGAAGAAAAGGACGCAAATTTCGTTTGGGTACAGCATTGCATGACCGCGCAATTAGCAGTTAAAGCGACGCAGTGCCAAATTGTAAAAAGTGCTCTGGTCAGGAAGGGGGTAAATCCTTCCGGGGCTGAAGTGGTTAACATGGGAGGGGTGGACTTCAAGGACCAGATGATGGCGCTGTACTAAATTGCCCATAAGTCCAGACGCTGGTACAATAAAGTGTCTGTATGCTTATTTCAATTGGCTCTGCTGAACGCTTATGTGCTATACAAAGTATCAGGATGAACTGGATCCTTCCTTAAATTCCAGGAAGAGATCATCAAAGCCCTTTTGTATCCAGACGGTGCTGTGCCCAACTTCCCAATCCAAATGCAGTGAGCCGGCTGCATGAGAGGCATTTTCCAGATGTCCTCCCTGGTACTCCTACCCAAAGAGCACCCCAAAGAAGATGTCGTGTCTGTATAAAACGTGGATTATAGGCGTGACACCCACTTTTATTGTCCCTCCTGTCCTACCTGGTCTCTGTATTGGTGAATGTTTCCTTCACTACCATACACTAGTGGAGTATTAGAATAGGGTACAGCATGGCACAGTCATAGGGCACACTTAAAAATTAATCTATCAATGGATCTGCGCTTCAGACTATTAAACCACTGCTGCCCCCCTATGTGAGTAGGGAACACCTCAGTGATACCCCAAAAAGGTTACAATCAAAATATAGGGAATGGCGCTGTGTTAAAACAGAAAGTATAAGTGTAAATTATTTCTAATTTCTAAAGTGACAAGTGCTCTAGTGCGTGATGCAATCCCTTCATAAATAAAAATAAAAAAAGTGTAAAACAACCAAAAATTAATATATATTATAAGGTGATAAATCCTTAGTTGAATTGTCAACTGTATATACAAGCAATTATAATCCCATCCAGTAAGCAAACCCAAACCTTATATTATCAACATTATAGAGCATGTGTTGGCAATACCTTATATAAATCCACTGATTAAGAAATGCAAAGTGACAAGTGCCAAATATAAAAAACCCGTGGTTATCAAACCACAGTGCAGTAATGTGCAAAAAATGTTAAAAATTATAAATAATCAATTATATAAAAAACTTCAACTGTGTATGAAAAAAATATAGTCCCATATACTATTTAGTGTAAAAAGTTCATAATAGTAATACAATGTGCAGTGCAACAAATTCCCATGGAAATCATATAACGTATTTCCCAGGAGATTCTTCTTTGATAGTGGAGAGCCGTGCAGTAGCTATTAGCAATCTCCCCCCGATGTGATTGCACTCACCGGAGCGCTCTGCCCCTGCAGGGGTATGAGCGTGTGATGTTAATCCTCAACTGTTAATCGCTCCGATTCCACAGGTACCGGTATCCTTCCACGTGGCCCAATCCAGATAAACCACTCGCAGGGAGGAGGGGGGACTCACTGTCCCTTGTTGTAATACAGATCCCAGCCGGACATCCACTTTAATGTGTTAAATAAAAAAATTAAAAAATTCCACATAGCGTAACTCTGTTTATAATTAATTAATTTATTTGTGTAAAACAGTCCAAACACTAAGACTGAATCCACACTGACAAATAAAAATACTTAAAATTGGTGTTCCTAAAGAGGAGAGGGAGCTCGCAGGCTCACTAATTCTCCACGCGATCCAGGGACACAGCGCTACTGAGAACCGCCGCTTGCCTTCCACCGGTCGGGTTTCCGGAACCACGATACACGGAAGTGACGTTGTGTGTGCCAAGATAGTCCCGCCTTGCGCGTTTCGTCATACGGACGTCAGCGGAGGCGCTGCCATCTTGGCACTCCCAACGTCTTATATCTAGGGTGTAGTCATCGCTACGGCCAATCACCTCCCGGATGCTGTAAACACACATCCAGCGGTATAAATTAGCACCTTAGTTGCTAGGAAGAATTGGGCCTAGACCAAGTAGGTAAACGAGAAGGAAATTCCCCTAATACTGGACTTTAAAGGCACGTATGGAAAAACATAAGAAGAATTGTAAAATATATAAACAATAATTTATTCATTTCAAAAACATCATAAAAGCATCAATAGCAGTATAACATACAGTGAAAGGAATGTGATTCATGCGTTTGTACATATATGGGATATTGATACCAATGTACTTGCACCCGACGCGTTTCAGAGTTGTTTAGCCTCCTTCTTCAGGGGTGGATGTAAGTTTAGCAAGAGTTTCTAAATTGAAAGTAATGTGTTTAACAAAGAAATAATGAGTATATGTACATATCAGACCATAAGGACATAAGTACATGCTGAATTTTTTATTTCATTACACTTACATTGGCATTATGTAGGCTAGCTTCGCATTCCAAAACAGTTTAAAAACAAAGGCGCTGACACTGTCTGCCCATCCAGCGTATTCCCAATTGTGATAGGTAGGGGTTGATTAACATATCCAAGATGTTGATACGTCATAGATAGCAGATGAAGATATTTAGGTATGGATGTATATAGATAGTTTAATTCCTCAGAAATTAGAGGAAAGGCCCCCAAATGTGGGGTGTAGAGAAAATATGGACCTGAAATTCCACTGAGGCCGAATGCGGGTCCTGTAGAATGTGAGAATATAAAAGTATGTGATGGCCAGTCATGGATTGAAAATTCAAATAAAGTAGGATGTAAGAAAAATCTTATAGTAGTAGGGGTACAACATACCTGATAGAACTACTGTAGAGGATTCAAGGGAGTATGAGACGGGTGGCTGATATAAGCTGAATTAATCTTGGGTAGCTAAAAAGTATTGACACGGGGGGGAGGAAAATATGAAAGTATCATTAGATAAATGTGTGCTTTATCCAACTGAATGTTACTAATAGTTTAAAGTGTAATGTATAGATATATTTCAAAGGTTTGTGCAATCCAGATATATCTGGATTGTCTTTGGTTAAATGATAATAGTTAAATAGTATTTACATCAGTGAGGGAAGGAGAGAAAAAACAAAGGAAGCAAAAGGAAAAAGTCCCAGTTGCAGCCATAAAATGATGTCTTCTGGCTAAACAATACAGCTATAGACAGTAATATGGCATCAAGGTTTGAATAAAGCATACATGGTTTGTTTAAGTGTTACTTACTTTGTATGTAAGATCACTGGACATCAGCTCAGACCGACAGCGTCCTGCACACAGCAGCAGACGCTCGGTGTGAGCGGTACTCGGTATAAGAAGCCCTCCTCGCCAATCAGCTGTTGGTATAATAGCCAACAGCTGATTATCTGTGGCAGAGGAGGGGCGGACACGCTAAGGATGGCCTCCCGGGTGGACTGAGCGCCGCCAGATTCCCCCCGCGCATGCGCGAGCATTCACGATGAGGCGTGGCCACGCCCACTCCACCCGCCGACACGTCTGGCTTCCCCGGCGGACTGCGCATGCCCGCCGGGGTCGCAAGATGGAGGACAGTGTAAACAACACTGTAACCTCACACAATGCCGCCATGAGCTTGGACCGCTCAGGCGGCTTTGTGTGCCGGGCGAATTTCAGACCATTGGTCCCACAGAGACCCCTTTTTACCTTCAAACGAACCATTTCATTGAGAGACAAAGTCACTCCAAGTGAATTCAAGGGGGAAGTAGACAAATCCCACTGCAAGTACAAGGGAACTTTTAAATGTGGAAACTGCAACTACTGTAAATATATGCTCACAGACAAAAACCCGACACTTCCGAACGGTCAGACTTTCCATCCTAAACACTTCGCTAATTGCAAAACGCACGGGGTGATCTATATGCTCCTATGTGAGTGTACATGTTTCTATATAGGAAAAATGAAAATAGAATTCTGGAAGAGAGCATATAGACACATATTGAGCATGGAAACCTGCGATCCTGATCTCCCACTAGGGAGACATACTACAATAGTGCATAATGGCAAATTTCCAAAGATTAAATTCCTTATTTTAGACCGGGTACACCCGGGGTCTAGGGGAGGTGACTGGAATAAGATACTGTTACAGCTGGAATCCCACTGGATATACAATTTAAGAGCTACCCAACCCCCAGGCTTCAACAAAGCCATCTGGTTCAAGCCTTTTCTTGAAGGCTTTTCGTCAGGTGGCAGGGAGCAATGATTAAAATGACCACCTTTATAATACCTGGGCTATTTGCCTTCTGAATATACAAACATCCTTTTGATATCACTGCTCCCTCCCTTGTATGTCATCTAAACCTGTCTGCCCCCCGCCCCCTGCCCCCCCCCTTTATGACATACAACTATGCCATACATAATGTACATTTCAATTGCAGACTGTACACATACTTGCCTAGTGTAATCATTTGCCTTCTATATAGTCTAGGCCCGAGAAATACTATCTTTGTATGTATGCAACTCCAATATCTGTCAACCCAGCGTATATAAAGTAGTGTAACCCCCATATATATCCATTTTGGTTATTGTGTATAATCTGTTTTTATTGTGGATATAAAATCCCAGCCTGTAAAATACTGTCAGTCAGCGGCGTTTCCCAAAACTGTGATATATTTACAATACTTTTCACTTTGTGTACGGCCTTTTGTGCCCTTATTCACAATTTCAATCCGTGATCTGAAATTCGCCCGGCACACAAAGCCGCCTGAGCGGTCCAAGCTCATGGCGGCGTTGTGTGAGGTTACAGTGTTGTTTACACTGTCCTCCATCTTGCGACCCCAGCGGGCATGCGCAGTCCGCCGGGGAAGCCAGACGTGTCGGCGGGTGGAGTGGGCGTGGCCACGCCTCATCGTGAATGCTCGCGCATGCGCGGGGGGAATCTGGCGGCGCTCAGTCCACCCGGGAGGCCATCCTTAGCGTGTCCGCCCCTCCTCTGCCACAGACAATCAGCTGTTGGCTATTATACCAACAGCTGATTGGCGAGGAGGGCTTCTTATACCGAGTACCGCTCACACCGAGCGTCTGCTGCTGTGTGCAGGAAGCTGTCGGTCTGAGCTGATGTCCAGTGATCTTACATACAAAGTAAGTAACACTTAAACAAACCATGTATGCTTTATTCAAACCTTGATGCCATATTACTGTCTATAGCTGTATTGTTTAGCCAGAAGACATCATTTTATGGCTGCAACTGGGACTTTTTCCCTTTGCTTCCTTTGTTTTTTCTCCCCTTCCCCCACTGATGTAAATACTATTTAACTATTATCATTTAACCAAGGACAATCCAGATATATCTGGATTGCACAAACCTTTGAAATATATCTATACATTACACTTTAAACTATTAGTAACATTCAGTTGGATAAAGCACACATTTATCTAATGATACTTTCATATTTTCCTCCCCCCGTGTCAATACTTTTTAGATACCCAAGATTAATTCAGCTTATATCAGCCACCCGTCTCATACTCCCTTGAATCCTCTACAGTAGTTCTATCAGGTATGTTGTACCCCTACTACTATAAGATTTTTCTTACATCCTACTTTATTTGAATTTTCAATCCATGACTGGCCATCACATACTTTTATATCCTCACATTCTACAGGACCCGCATTCGGCCTCAGTGGAATTTCAGGTCCATATTTTCTCTACACCCCACATTTGGGGGCCTTTCCTCTAATTTCTGAGGAATTAAACTATCTATATACATCCATACCTAAATATCTTCATCTGCTATCTATGACGTATCAACATCTTGGATATGTTAATCAACCCCTACCTATCACAATTGGGAATACGCTGGATGGGCAGACAGTGTCAGCGCCTTTGTTTTTAAACTGTTTTGGAATGCGAAGCTAGCCTACATAATGCCAATGTAAGTGTAATGAAATAAAAAATTCAGCATGTACTTATGTCCTTATGGTCTGATATGTACATATACTCATTATTTCTTTGTTAAACACATTACTTTCAATTTAGAAACTCTTGCTAAACTTACATCCACCCCTGAAGAAGGAGGCTAAACAACTCTGAAACGCGTCGGGTGCAAGTACATTGGTATCAATATCCCATATATGTACAAACGCATGAATCGCATTCCTTTCACTGTATGTTATACTGCTATTGATGCTTTTATGATGTTTTTGAAATGAATCAATTATTGTTTATATATTTTACAATTTTTCTTATGTTTTTCCATACGTGCCTTTAAAGTCCAGTATTAGGGGAATTTCCTTCTCGTTTACCTACTTGGTCTAGGCCCAATTCTCCCTAGCAACTAAGGTGCTAATTTATACCGCTGGATGTGTGTTTACAGCATCCGGGAGGTGATTGGCCGCAGCGATGACTACACCCTAGATATAAGACGTTGGGAGTGCCAAGATGGCAGCGCCTCCGATGATGTCCGTATGACGAAACGCGTAAGGCGGGACTATCTTGGCACGCACAACGTCACTTCCGTGTATCATGGTTCCGGAAACCCGACCGGTGGAAGGCAAGCAGCGGTTCTCAGTAGCGCTGCGTCCCTGGATCGCGTGGAGAGTTAGTGAGCCTGTAAGCTCCCTCTCCTCTTTTAGAACACCAATTTTAAGTATTTTTATTTGTCAGTGTGGATTCAGTCTTATGTCCCATACACACGGTCGGATTTTCCGACGGAAAATGTGTGATAGGACCTTGTTGTCGGAAATTCCGACCGTGTGTTGGACAGCAGGAGATAAAATTTTCCGACAACAAAATCCGTTGTCGGAAATTCCGATCGTGTGTACACAAATCCGACGGACAAAGTGCCACGCATGCTCAGAATAAATAAAGAGATGAAAGCTATTGGCCACTGCCCCGTTTATAGTCCCGACGTACGTGTTTTACGTCACCGCGTTCAGAATGATGGGATTTTCCGACAACTTTGTGTGACCGTGTGTATGCAAGACAAGTTTGAGCCAACATCCGTCGGAAAAAATCCTAGGATTTTGTTGTCGGAATGTCCGAACAAAGTCCGACCGTGTGTACGGGGCATTAGTGTTTGGACTGTTTTACACAAATAAATAAATTAATTATAAACAAAGTTACGCTATGTGGAATTTTTTATTTTTCATTTAACACATTAAAGTGGATGTCCGGCTGGGATCTGTATTACAACAAGGGACAGTGAGTCCCCCCTCCTCCCTGCGAGTGGTTTATCTGGATTGGGCCACGTGGAAGGATACCGGCACCTGTGGAATCGGAGCGATTAACAGTTGAGGATTAACATCACACACTCATACCCCTGCAGGGGCAGAGCGCTCCGGTGAGTGCAATCACATCGGGGGGAGATTGCTAATAGCTACTGCACGGCTCTCCACTATCAAAGAAGAATCTCCTGGGAAATACGTTATATGATTTCCATGGGAATTTGTTGCACTGCACATTGTATTACTATTATGAACTTTTTACACTAAATAGTATATGGGACTATATTTTTTTCATACACAGTTGAAGTTTTTTATATAATTGATTATTTATAATTTTTAACATTTTTTGCACATTACTGCACTGTGGTTTGATAACCACGGGTTTTTTATATTTGGCACTTGTCACTTTGCATTTCTTAATCAGTGGATTTATATAAGGTATTGCCAACACATGCTCTATAATGTTGATAATATAAGGTTTGGGTTTGCTTACTGGATGGGATTATAATTGCTTGTATATACAGTTGACAATTCAACTAAGGATTTATCACCTTATAATATATATAAATTTATGGCTGTTTTACACTTTTTTTATTTTTATTTATGAAGGGATTGCATCACGCACTAGAGCACTTGTCACTTTAGAAATTAGAAATAATTTACACTTATACTTTCTGTTTTAACACAGCGCCATTCCCTATATTTTGATTTTAATAGGGCACACTTACACAGGGTCTCCAAAGATGTTAGATGCCCATCACATTTTGAGAGACCCTAACCTGGAACGTTTATAGTTACAATGAATATGTAAAAAAAAGAAAAAAAAACATAAAAAGAAAAAAAAGATGCAGGTCAATGATCCGGTGAGCTGGGTGATGCAGGATCAGCAGCAGGATGGAGCAGGGTGAGACAAGCCGGGTGAAACACAGGTAATCAGGTAGAGCAAGGCAGCAGGCTGGAGCAAGGTCAAATGGACAGGCAGTAGTTGGCAACAGGATATCATGCAGGAGAGGCTTTAGCAGAGTCAGGACAGGCCGAGGTCAGGATTGGAGATAGCAGGTAAGTCAACAGAGCCGGGTCAGTACAGGTAATCAGATAGCAGGTACAGGTTTCAGAACACGGGTAAGCTGGAGATCAAACAGCACTGCACAAGTGCAGCTGCTGTTCTTTTAAAGGCCCATTGGCACCAAGCAGAAGTTAGCGTGTGCACACACACACACTGCTGCCATGTGCGCATGCACGCATCTCCATCTTGCTGTAGTAAGTCCCTAGCACTGCTGTTGTACTATACTGTTACTGTGTTTTATTGTTAACCATTGTTTGCTTTGCAGGTACGCCATTCATTTGCAGCACAGGTTTATTTATTCTGACAGCAACCGTGTTTGCTCTCACGATATGTAAATCAATGACTCCAGCACTGTAGGAGGTGATTTCACCACCACACTTATAAAAAAAGCATATATGCCGAAGCATGGGGGCAGGGGTGGACATTAGGGGCATATATTTTTGTTTAATTTTCTTGGCAGTGATTTCTTCATCCACATCCATCGATGTGAATGGAGGTATCTGTTAGGTTCTTTTTTCCATTCAGCCCGTGGGCTGAGCAAAAAAAAAGAACAGTGCATGTATGCCCATCATTAGAAGTGGGTGGATGAAGAGCAGTATTTTAATGGTGGGCATACCACCGATTTTTTCATGGCTGCATGAAAAAAAAGAACATTACAATATATGCCCAACAAGGACCATACTGGTATGTTGCTGGACTTTGAGTGGTTATACTGAAATGATGCCTGCAGGTTTAGGCATCATCTTGGTATCTTTCATTTCAGCCAGCGGTCGGCTTTCATGTAAAAGCAATCCTAGTGGCTAATTAGTCGCTAGACTGCTTTTACAAGCAGTGAGAGGGAATGTCTCCCTCTGCTGTCTTCCATGGTTTTCTCAGGCTCTCCTGTCCCACCGTGGAACCCGAGGATTCAGCCGGTGGTTCCACCAGCTGACCATAGAGCTGATCGGAGACCAGAACGGCTCCAATCATCTCTATGGCCTAAAAAAACGGAAGCTACGAGCATTTCATGACTTCAGTTTTGCCGGATATAAACAGCGCCATTGGGAAATTGGCAAAGCATCTTATCACACCGATCTTGGTGTGGTCAGATGCTTTTAAGGGCTGGGGAGAGATCTAAAATCTAATAGACCCAAAAATTTTCAAAAAAAAAGTACCTGTCACTACATATTGCTATCATAGGGGATATTTACATTCCCTGTGATAACAATAAAAATGATTAAAAAATAAATGAAAGGGACAGTGTAAAAATAAAATAAAAAGCAAAATAAATGATTTAAATAAATAAATAAAACCACCCCTGCCCCCCCCCCCCCCTGCACACGCATAAAGGTGAATGCAAGTGTCAGTCTCATGACATATGTGAACAGCAATTGCACCATGCATGTGATGTATCACCGCAAACGTCAGATCGAGGGCAGTAATTCTAGCAGTAGATGTCCTCTGTAAATTTAAAGTGATAACCTGTAAAGGCATTTAAAGGTTTTTTAACATGTATATAGTTTGTTGCCGCTGTGCGGGTGTGCGTAATTGTAAAGCATGTCGTGTTTGGTATCTATGTACTCGGAATAAGATCATATTTTATATTTCACAAAACATTTGGGCAATATAGTGTGTTTTTGTGCATTACAATAAAAAAAAATGTTTGAAAAATCACTGTGCAAATACTTTGTGAAAAAAATATAACACCCACCATTTTAATCTGTAGGGCCTCTTTAAAAAATATATGATATATATGTCTGCAGACTTTGCCAGACCGGATGGCGTTCCTTATGGACCCCCTGTACATAGCTTAAGGAACGATACACAACATTCCAACATAGTGTCATCATTTACACAGGACCCTGACCAATGTCCTATTCTGACCCCTACTGTGAGATCTCCATAGAAGCTGTAAAGTTATCATTTCCAGCTGCACATCCCCTGGCCTGAGGGACCACTAACACGTTCCTTTCCTGCGTTACATTTCAAATCTATAGGTTGAATTAGACCTCTACATACGCCATCCACTGACAATGTTAATTTCAGTCTTGCCTGAATACTCTGTGTGTTTTATTGCGGTGCCATTCACCAGATCTCAAATTTAAAATCTCCTATACAAATACCCCTGATGAAAGGACTTTGAACCTGAAACACGTTGGGTACCGGATTTGGTTACCAGAAAGTGTTCTTGGTTACTGGAGAGAAACTACTCTATATACGTACTTTTGTATTCTACTGCACTCCACTGTTTTTGCCAATTTAAAGTCCCAATTGGGGGTATTCTAACTTTCTCTATACAGGAATGTGGCAAACGCTCTAGTTTTTCTGGTATGGCAAAAACATTTATCATATGATGTTTGGGGGTTCAAAGTCATTTTTTAGCAAAAAAAATGTTTTCATGTAAAAAAAAAGTGTCAGAAAGGACTTGGTGGTTCAAGTGGTTAGAAGAGTGGGTGATGTGTGACATAAGCTTCTAATGTTGGGCATAAAATGCCAGGACAGTTCAACCCCCCAAATGACCTCATTTTGGAAAGTAGACACCCCAAGATATTTGCTGAGAGGCATGGTGAGTATTTTGCAGATCTCATTTGTTTTGGAAAATTAAGAAAGGAAAGGAATTTTTTTTTTCTTTTTTAAATTTTCAAAACTTTCTGACAAAAAGTGAGATCTGCAAAATACTCACCATACCTCTCAGCAAATAGCTTGGGGTGTCTACTTTCCAAAATGGGGTCATTTAGGGGGTTTGTACTGCCCTGTCATTTTAGCACCTCAAGAAATTAGATTAAAGTAAAATCTGTGTAAATTCCAGTAAATGTATCATAGTTTGTAGACACTATAACTTTTGCACAAACAAATAAATATACACTTATTACATTATTTTTTACACAAGACATGTGACTGAATACATTTTGGCCTAAATATATGACTAAAATTGAGTTTATTGGATTTTTCTTATAACAAAAAATAGAAATATTTTTTTTTTCAAAATTTTCTGTCTTTTTTCATTTATATTGCAAAAAATAAAAATCCCAGAGGTGATAAAATGCCACCAAAATAAAGCTCTATTTGTGGAAAAAAAAGGACACAAATTTGGTTTGTGTACAGCATTGCATGACCGCGCAATTACCAGATAAAGCAGCGCAGTGCCAAATTGTAAAAAGGTCTCTGGTCATTAAGGGGGTAAATCCTTCCTGGGCTGAAGTGGTTAAGGTAAAAAACCTTCATCCTTTCCATCCTCTGTAATAATTCCTGTAACATCCTAGTATATGATCTATATCTATGGAGATGATATCTGATTGCTGGAGACACTAAAGAATGGGGGATGGAAGAATAAAGTGCTTTAATGTGAAGTGTCCCCCATGTGAATGTAGAATCCCATTGTAAATGTGGAATATCCACCAATATAGTACTTGTATCTCTAATATATCCCAGAAGTCTCAGCACTAAAGGCTGGAAATGTATATCCACCCCTCCCCCCTACATTCTCTATAAGGGATCCTATTCCTGCCACAATCCGGGGATCTTCAATGGGAACTCCTGATTGGTGGACTTTAGGAAGGTGATGGAATATTGGGGTCACTGGGGTATCCACCATCAGAAATTCTGCTATTATATTTCATAAACCCCCCAGATTCTTTCCTTTATCTATCAATTTCAGAAGCCCCTGTATAAGACACTGTGTGAGGTCCTGCTTAATAACTGGGTACATAAGGGGGTGACTGAGCTGTCACAGCGCCCCCTCTTTATACTGTGTAGACATAAGTACTACAACAGCTTCACCTTTATCAGCTTCCCTAATAACAAGATCTTTCCTCTGTATAACATTCTGTATATCCTGATATTCCGCTCTAGTGATGTTATGTTACTTTTCACTAAATGGGAATAATTCCTCATATTCATCTTATAATATAATATCATGTGTCTGGATTTGTCTCTGCAGGTTGTTTGGATGTGATGTGACTTCCTCCGTCTGTGATGATCTCCGATCCATTCTTATCAATAATCGATCCCTCACCACACTGGATTTATTAGATAAAAATCTGGAAGACTCTGGAATAAAACTTCTATGTGAGACGCTCAGACATCCTGGCTGTACTCTGCAGAGTCTGAGGTGAGAATTATCCTATAAATGATATAATATTCTGCAGGATTCTGGTATAAATCTTCTATGTGAGGGATCCAGACGTGTCACCTAGATGAAAGTTATACAAAGACAGACTTCTGATTGGCCGGTTACACTGGGAGTTCCCATCATAGTCCTTTAGGTCACTCGCTGTTATTGGCTTTCATCCCCTCCCCCCTCCACTGACTATCAGAGATCAGACTTTGGCTGGGGTCACACTGGAGGTCACAGCGGCTCACAGCAGGGGGTCCGGTGCATCTCCATTCACCGTTTCAGGTTCGATTTCAGACAGAATTTTGGGCTGAATTCGGTCCTGAAACAGACCAGAAGATGCTCAGGACTCTGTATTCTCTTCATTCAGTGACCAATCATAGACAGATGGTCCTCAATTAGAATCTAGAAAGGCAGAGCGAGTCTCTAGACCAGAAGTGACCCCTAGATGACAATAAAATCCCCCCATCCTTGTAGATATAAAATTGTCACCTCACTGAGCCTCAAAGAGAAGTCCTAGTCATTTCATCTACAAGCCCAGCAGAGGACGAGGCCGATACAGTGAGAAGACCCCGAACTGTCTGCCAGACATTGATTTATGTCAGAGATCAGAGGAATCTATTTTATCTCTCATACAAAATAAAATATTAGTTGTAGAGAGATGGAAATAATTCCTCCTGATTGTAGACATGTTGGGGTACATGTACATATAACATTGTATGTGTAGTGAGGATAGAATCCAGGAGAAACCCCCAGAATGGTTCTATGGAGTCTGATCACACCAGACAAGCACTGATTGGTCTTATTGGGATCAGACTGACATGCCGGTGTTAGAAATCCAATCCTCATCCATCAGAACCATTCATGGTCCATTTAGCTCTGGTTCCTTCAGAACACAGGACCAGTTTGTGGGCTGGGCAGGGAACACCCCCCAGGGTTGATTGGATGATGGCTAAACTCCACCCACATCCATAAATTGAGGATCCTGAGATATGGACAGGGGGATTCCCATGGTGCCGGTCTAACCGGTGAATAGCGGATGTTCCTGACATGTTCCTGTCACAGGATAATCCTCAGAAAAAGTTTATTTCTCTTTTATTCTCACAGCTAGACTGTGTCTGTCCTTTTGTCTTTGTTGTATTTTCTGTCATTCTTTATCTTTGTACATATTTTATACACTAAATAACAAACTAGTGTAGCTCTGCTCTATATTACACAGACAGACAACCTACCTGTAGACAGAGGTAAGTGTTACCACAACCCCAGTGTTACTATACGGCTGTGTAACTATGTAACAAACCGGGAGCGTGGCCTGGAGCGGCATGGGATAGGACGCAAGGCAGCGGAGCTCCGCCGACAGTCTATCCTTAAGAACAAATCCTGAGATTTTACCCGAATAACAAGACCCCAAACTGACCCTGACTGCATCACACTACTGCTGGGATCATGTCACCGCCGAAGAAGCCGGCCGCAACGACATCCAAGCTGGATCAATACCGCCGACAGGAGAAGGAGAAAGAATCCTCTGGGCAAGATGGTGGCGCCACGAGGGGAGAGGAGACCGCTGTGAATGCAGACACAGCAAAGGTACTGGAAGCCATAACCATCTGCCAGGAAGCAGTGGCTGCATGTCAGTCTACACTCACAGCACGAATTGAAGAAGTGAAGGTAGATATTTCCCTGGTGAGACAGGATTTTCAGAAATTGAGAGACAGAGTCACTGAGGCTGAGACCCGCCTGGGTATAGTGGAGGACTCCCTCCCCCCCTCCAACACTCCGCAGAAGCTATACAGTTACAAGTCAACCAAATCCTGCAAAAGCAGGATGATTTTGAGAACAGAATCAGACGCTGCAACCTCAGATTCATAGGTCTCCCTGAGGGAGCAGAGGGGGGTGATTCTACCACGTTCCTTGAATCACTGCTTTGTGACACTTATGGCAGAGAGGCCTTCTCCCCCACCTTTGTTGTGGAGAGGGCGCACCGCATGTCGGGCAGACCACCACCAACTGGAGCGCCCCCGCGAACATTTATAGCCAAATTTCTCAATTTCAAAGACAGGGATGCCATACTCCGCCTCAGTAGAGAAAAAGGCAATATCCCTTTCGGTAACAAAATCCCAGATTTTTCGGCGGAAGTACAGCGTAAGCGCAAAACATTCATGGAAGCCAAACGAAGACTTCGCATCAAACATGTAAAATATGCAATGCTTTTCCCAGCTCGGTTACGCGTAGAGGGAGATGACCGCGTTTACTTTTTTGATGATCCAGAAGCAGTCATTTCATGGTTGGAGCAGAGGGAGGATCACAGATAAGTAACTATGTCCCTTACCCTGTGCCTCAAAGTTAATACGCTGTTCTGATGCATCAGCTATACACCCCTGAACACTTCTATACAAGAGGAAGGGGGCTATGTCTTGCATATAAACATTGTTTTCTGCTTTTGTTACTCTTGGAATGGAGGATGTTGTACTATGCCAGCGACCATGACTGGAACAGTGTGCATGCCTGCCTGATCACAGCAACCCTACTGTACACCTCTATGCACATCTATATAAAAAGGAAGGAGCAACCGCCTGCATAAAGACATTGCTCATTGATGCTGTTGCTCCAGTGGTACAAAGGGAAGCTACTTACCAGTACACAAGCCTAGAACAAGGTGTACAGTCACTACATTACAGAAAGGTGCCCTGCTCCTTTGAATATTTCCTACTGAGAGAGAGGCAGTGGGTTGCATTCAGACATAGCTTTCTGAGACTGCTGCCTCTGAGATGTGAGATGTTGCACTATACCAGTAACTATGCCTGGAACAACTTATTTGACTTCTCTAGTGTAATGCCTCCTACATGGTTGAGAGTGACACTTTTGCATAAGCATTGTAGTTTGGTATCATTATACGAGGTTTACGGGGGAGAGGGGAGGGGGGAAACAGCCCTCCAACTTTCATACTAATTTTGGGGTACATATACATTCATTATTTGTTCTCTGAAAATGTTTGCTCAACATTTCCCTCGATGGAGGGAAGCACTATGCCTGTGAGCTCACAGTAGCAGTGAGCATAGTCCTACTCAATGCTACATTATGCAGCGTAAAGCTGCCCCACTAATCACAGTTTCCAGCCTGGGAGGACATGCATGGATTATTGCTGTAATAGCTGCGTTTGCGGATACCAATATGGGGTTCGCTGTATGGCTATCAAACGCCCTTTTCTGTATTTGTTTAGTTAGTGCAGTTCTCCTCTCAGGCTGGACAATGTTTATGCCATGTTGGCAGTTTAGGGAAATAGCCCGCACCAGTTGGGGACAGTGCAGGGCGGGGAGGGGGGATCTATGGTTAATAAAGTTACAAGGCAAAGTCTTTTATTATGTACAAACCGGTCTTTTTGGGAACCATGGGGAAATAATGACAATATTGTTGACAGTTACATATTGGAGATTGCTTCTACCATCGACTAACTCTAAGGGTGATCCGAATCCTGGAGCTGATTCCTATAAGTACTTCACCCCATGGCCTCATTGAAACTAGTAATATGGAATGTGCGAGGGGTTAGGGACCCAATAAAAAGATCAGCTGTTTTTGCCCAACTTAAAAAGCAAAGAGCTGATGTGGTGGTACTGGTGGAGACACACGCAGAAGGTTCGGTACAGAAGACACTTAAGCGTCCATGGATGGGTTGGGCGTACCACTCAGTGCATACCACTCACTCTAGAGGAGTATCGATACTAGTCACTAAAACCACACACTTTGAGCTCCAGGGTTCGGAGACAGACCCAGAAGGTAGATATATTTTTCTGAAAGCTAAAATACATGGTGACCCCATACTATTACTGGCGTATTATGTACCACCCCCATTTCAGTTCTCCACCCTGACTAAGGGATTTGATTTTATGGCTATGTATCCTAATACACCAGCTATATGGCTCGGTGATTTTAATACTGTGCTAGACCCAACATTAGACAGACTAGCTGGATCACTCTCTACAACTGCACCCCAACACCCAACAAGATTTGCAAGGCTCCTTGTCGACTTGAATCTAGTCGACACATGGAGATATAAACACCCCACATTAAGGGCCTACTCATGCTTCTCCACCTCACACAACTCTATGTCCCGCATAGATCTTATTCTTATATCCAAAATACTACTCCCTAGATTGTTGGAAGTGGGATTTCACCCTAGATCACTCTCTGATCACTGCCCGTATTGGGCCACACTCTCCTTGCCACACACAAGACCTCCAAATTCATGGAGACTGAACCCCTTCTGGCTGACTCTGTTTCCAGAAGACGATGATCTCGCTATTGAATGGGACCAATTTTTTGCGATTAATGGCGAATCCGCATCACCGCAAATAGTTTGGGAAACATTAAAAAAACATGCACGCATGATACTTATCATGCGTATCAATAAGCTGAAACGCGCTTCTGCAATAACTACTGACATCGCAATTAAACACTTACAAGCGGCAGAGAAGGCCTTTTTAATTGATCCTACCACAGACAAAGCCAATAATCTCAAAATATGTTCCAGATCATTAGATCAGATACACTATGAAAAATCCAAACGCAAACTTTTCTTCCATAAACAAAAATCATTTGAATATGGAGAAAGGGCCAGGAAGCTACTTGCATATATAGTGCACTGTGAGGAGAGACCCCCGGTGGTGATCTCCCTTCGTTCACAAGATGGAGTTTTGGTGACAGAGCCTACAGAAGTAGCATCCTTATTTAAAGAATTTTTTGCTGCTCTATACACTACCACAGCTCCAGATGATGTCACCTTAATGGAATCTTTATTAGCTGAAATATCAATCCCTAAACTAACAGAAGAGCAAATGAAAGAACTAGAAGCCCCTTTAACAGGAGATGAAATATCTAGGGCGATCGCTGCATTCCCCAGGTCTAAGGCCCCGGGCTCAGATGGCTTGCCTGTGGAATTCTATTCCACATACTCAGACCAATTGATCCCTAGACTACTCACATTATACAATTTCATTTTTGAAAATTCAGACCTCCCAGCCTCTATGAGAGAAGCTACTATAATACTAATTCCCAAATCAGGAAAAGATCCACATCTTCCGGAGTCTTATCGTCCCATTTCCCTGCTTCAGGTGGATATTAAGATTCTTGCCAAAATTCTTGCCATTCGCCTTAATACAGTTATCTTGTCGCTGGTTCATGGGGATCAGGCTGGGTTCAGGCCAGGGAGAAACACGTCTTTCAACCTCCAGAGGCTGTTTATCAATCTCCAAACGAAACATGATAACGTTGGGTCCAGAATAGTCATTGCCTTGGACACAGCCAAGGCATTCGACTCAGTCGAATGGAGGTTTTTGTGGACCTGCCTGGGTAGGTTTGGGCTAAGTCCCAGATTTATAAAATGGATCCAGCTCTTGTACCAGGATCCGGTGGCGAGAGTTTTGGCGAATGGATGGCCCTCTGAGCAATTCCCTCTATCCAGGGGTACGAGACAAGGATGCCCGCTGTCGCCATTGCTATATGCACTGGCGGCAGAACCCCTTGCAATAGCTATACGGGAACATCCAGGAATAGTGGGCCTACAGAGGGGGGAGATAGTGGAAAAAATAAGCACATATGCTGATGATACCCTGCTGTATCTTGATGACTCTGAAGATTCCCTACCACTAGCACTGGCCCTTATAGAGCGTTTCGGCGCATTCTCTGGACTCAGGATTAATTGGGACAAATCCCAAATACTTCCTCTAGATAGCTTTCCGCCACCTAAAGATAGGGCTCTACTTCCCCTACAGAGAGTAGATACCATAAAGTACCTGGGAATACAAACCACCCGAATCCCATCAGACTACATCCCACTTAATATTGCGCCACTGCAGGAAATGCTTAGACAAAAGACACAGGCATGGGCCCGCCTCCCACTGGGAGTGATAGGACGAATAAATTTAATAAAAATGGTCCTTTTACCAAAGGTTCTATATATACTTTGGCATTCACCGATGTATTTGGTACTTAAGCATTTCAAAATACTTGAGACTCTCATCAAACCATTTGTCTGGGGCAACAACAGGCACAAACTCCCTTGGCATAAATTAAAACATCCAACGGATCTTGCCGGAATGGCATTACCTGATTTTAATACATACTATGTAGCGGCCCAACTTTCACAGATTTTCCATATAGATAAAGTAGACAGGGATAGATTTTGACACTCTCTTTGTCCAAAATGGACTAGGCAAACTCTAGACTCCCTGGTAGCAATAACGGGTGAAGGAAGAGACAAGGGCCAAAAGAAGGACCGAAAATCACTTTTATACCAATACAGGAGGGTGTGGGAGATGGCCTCTGATAGAATGAATGTTATGTCTCCCCATAGCTGCACTCATCTTTGGCATAACACGTCCCTACCAGAGTTTAACCTTCTACATGACAATAGAGTATGGAGTTCGAGGGGAATAGTTTATCTGGCTCAAATCACTCATAATGGAAAACTGAAGTCTTTCAATAGTTTAAAAACAGAATTTGCACTGCCAGAACAAATGTTTTACAGATATATACAATTGAGACATGCATTTCATGCGCAGTTTCCCCTAGATGATCTAAACTTGAATGATAACCCCCTACTGGCAGCCGTAAAATGTCCTGACCCAAAGAAATTGATTTCACAATTCTACAGCATGCTAACACTCCCCCAGGCAACTTCATCTGCATACGCACTCAAGACCAGGTGGGAGGGGGAGTTGGGCCCCCTAGAGGACTCTGAGTGGAGTGATGCACTCGATACATGCAAACTAGTGTCTCCTAAATTATCGGACCGCTTAACACAAATTTTCACAACACATAGAGCGTATCTCACACCTCTTATAGGGCGTACACACGGTCGGACTTTGTTCGGACATTCCGACAACAAAATCCTAGGATTTTTTCCGACGGATGTTGGCTCAAACTTGCATACACACGGTCACACAAAGTTGTCGGAAAATCCGATCGTTCTGAACGCGGTGACGTAAAACACGTACGTCGGGACTATAAACGGGGCAGTGGCCAATAGCTTTCATCCCTTTATTTATTCTGAGCATGCGTGGCACTTTGTCCGTCGGATTTGTGTACACACGATCGGAATTTCCGACAACGGATTTTGTTGTCGGAAAATTTTATCTCCTGCTCTCCAACTTTGTGTGTCGGAAAATACGATGGAAAATGTCCGATGGAGCCTACACACGGTCAGAATTTCCGACAACACGCTCCAATCGGACATTTTCCATCGGAAAATCCGACCGTGTGTACGGGGCATTTAGAGTTTCTAAATACAAAAGTAACCAATCTACTGACTGCAAAATGTGTAGTCAGGCAGTGGGTACTTATTTTCACCTATTGTGGCAATGCCCTAAGATTCAAGCCTTCTGGATGCAGGTGGTGCAGTTCCTACACGATAAAATGGGCTCCCCCATCACACTGCAGCCAAAGCCATGCCTCCTGGGAATTTTTCCAGACCCAGATTTTGATAAATTCACAAAAATATTTTTGCATGAAACGCTTTTCTCTGCTTGCAAAATCATAGCCAGATCCTGGATGAGACCCACTCCGCCGGAATTTGTTGCAATGGCTAATAGAAATTAATACAGTTCTGCCATACAAGAAACTAATGTACTCTAATAGAGGGTGTCCATCCAAGTACGATAAGATCTGGGATAGGTGGCTAAAAACCCCTGAAACATGTGTATAATCAAAAATCCGAACATGATAGATTAAACTGACCCCCTCTCCCCGTTGACTCAACTAAATATGGTGGATCACAGATCTCTACTGTTTATTTCCATCCCCTAAAACTTGACCGCACATTGGATATAATGAGTGTCAATAAGGCCGATTTTTACCTTACCTTGAATTTTATATAGAGTTGAATGGCTGTATACAACACAAACAATATTGTACTAGGCCAATATTCATATAAGTAAAGAAAGCAAATGTACGCCTATAATTGATAATCTTGTTTATTAACCTAGATGACTGTCAAGATGATCGATTGTATGTAATCCTCTCTTTTTGTTCAATAAAAAGATTTTGCCGCAAAAAAAAAAACTATGTAACAAACCACCTAACCACCTGATCCTGATACTTCCAAATAATAATTACACAACAACAATTATAATACAAAGCAAATACTACATACAATATATGTCTGCTACTACCACAACCTCAGTGCTGGAACAATGTGCTGCAGAATAATGAATTGGTATTAATACACTTTATACAGAAAACTAAGAACTTTATACAGTAATTGTAGAAATGGAGTCGGTGAGAATTTCCTCTCAGTAGTGCCACATCCAAAAACTTGTTAGATACAAAATAAATACCCCTAAGGGGGACTTTTATGGCATTTGTATATATAAAGTGGAGCTCCGGGAGAAATGTTACTTTGTAGATAAAACTCCCCCTATAATCCTCATGATGAATATATTCTAGTAAAGGTACGCTGTAATCCAAGGTCCGCTTTGTATTTTTGCAGCATTGTTCTCTTACTTTTGTAAGTCCCAGCAGGCCGCCGCCATCTTATGTGTGGGCATCTGAAGCCAGACTGTATCTCTTCCTGTATTTCATGGTTACCCAGCATGCACCTCCAGATCTCGCACATGCTTAGAGCAGCACGAGCCGTGTAATAGGTTGTAGATTGGGTTACCATAGCAACAGCAGTGTCAGAGGAAGTCTCCACCCCTTAGCTATGAAAACCTCCCCTCCCCCTCCAGGAAGCAGGAAGTTTATCTACATTTGCAAAGATTATAAATCTAGAAATACAAAAATCTTCTGCAAAAGGTAATTACTTTATAAAAGATGATAATTGTAAATGATGTCCCTTGTTTCTGTGCAGATATATATATATATTGTTATGGAATTATTTCTCTAAAACAAAAGTTAATAGTGAAGCTGCAGGAAGAGATTCACAGGACTCAATCACTGTGTGTAAAATATCCGTTCCGTGCAAAAATGTATTATTACATGTTATTTTATATATAGATAAGAAAGGGGAGGTGTGAGATGTTATTAAAAGCTAAGAAATAGAAATATATTATTAAAAGCTGGAGAATAGAACAATTGTAAAAGTAAAACCTTGAGGGGGGAGGGGGGAGTAGAGACAGAGAGAGCTTCTAGTAGAAGATGTGTCTGTGTGGGAGGTGAAGATCACAGAACACATTTCAACATTCAGAACAAAATGGAGTCTCTTGTGCTTAAATCACCAATTCAGAGAATGTCCATATCATATATATATATAACATCTGTACAGAAATCATTTATCATTTACAATTAGCATTGTTTAAAAAGTAATTACCTTTTGCAGAAGCTGCCCCACCAAATTGCCCCATCAAAACTGCCTCATCATATTACCGCTATTAAAACTGCCCCATCAAAATTGCCCCATCATACTGCCACCATCATATTACCCCCATCAAAATTGCCCCATCCTATTACCCCCATCAAAACTGCCCCATCCTATTGCCCTCATCAAACTGCCCCATAAAATTGCCCCAACAAAACTGTCCCATCCTATTGCCCTCATCAAACTGCCTGTCTAAACTGCCCCATAAAATTGCCCCATCAAAACTGCCCCATCCTATTGCCCTCATCAACCTGCCCCATAAATTTGCACCATCAAAACTGCCCCCATCAAAATTGCCCCCATCAAAACTGCCCCATCCTACTGCCCCCATTAAAACTGCCCCCATCAAAACTGCCCCATCAAAACTACCCCATCAAAATGGCCCCATCAAAACTGCCCCATAAAATTGCCCCATCAAAACTGCCCCCATCAAAATGGCCCCATCCTATTGCCCTCATCAAACTGCCCCATAAAATTGCCCCAACAAAACTGTCCCTTCCTATTGCCCTCATCAAACTGCCCCATCAAAACTGCCCCATAAAATTGCCCCATCAAAACTGCCCCATCCATTTACCCTCATCAACCTGCCCCATAAAATTGCCCCATCAAAATTGCCCCATCCTATTGCCCCATCAAAACTGCCCCATTATATTGCCCCCATCAAAACTGCCCCCATCAAAACTGCCCCCATCAAAACTTCCCCCATCATATTGCCACCATCAAAATGGCCCCATCAAAACTGCCCCATAAAATTGCCCCATCAAAACTGCCCCATCTTATTGCCCTCATTAAACTGCCCCATCAAAACTGCCCCCATCAAAACTGCCCCCATCAAAATTGCCCCATCAAAACTGCCCCCATCAAAATTGCCCCATCAAAACTGCCCCTATCACAATTGCCCCATCAAAACTGCCCCATCCTATTGCCCCATCATACTGCCCCCATCAAAATTACCCCATCATATTGCCCCCATCAAAATTGCCCCATCATACTGCTACTATCAAAATTGCCCCATCATATTGCTCCCATCAAAACTGCCCCATCCTATAGCCCCATTCTACTGCCACCCTCAAAAGTGCCCTATCCTATTGCCCCATCAAACTGCCCCAATCAAAACTGCCCCTATGCATCCTATTGCCCCATCAAAACTTCCCTATCAAAATGGCCCCATTATACTCCCACCATTAAAATGGCCCCATCAAAATTGCCCCATTATACTACCCCAATCAAATTGCCCCATCAAAATTGCCCCATCAAAATTGTCCCATCAAAACTGCTCCCATCCTATTGCTCCATCATATTGCCCCCAAAAAAATGCCCCATCCTATTGCCGTCATCAAACTTGCCCCCATCAAAATTGCTCCATTAACTGCCACCATGAAAACTGTCCCATCAAATTGCCCCATCAAAACTGAACATGAAAGCTGCACCCATCTTGTTGCCCCAAAATTGCCCCATCCCATTGCCTCATCAAAATTGCCCATCAAAACTGCCCCCTCCTATTCCTGTATTATAAATGATTAGTAATGGTGTGTCCCCTCTGCCCCCCCCCCGGGCTTTGTATGTAATGAGAGATGAGATGTTCCAGCCCCTCCCCCACCGCCTATCACTGTGTATAAGAAGATTTGGTCACCATGGCAACAAAAGCCTGGTTACCCTTTTTATAAATGGCCGCCGCCTCGCATGACGTCATTTCCGGTTTACAAATAATGGGATGGTATGGCCCGGCTATGCCGATTGGTGACACAAATCTCCCAGGAGGCATTGCAGAGCGGAAATGATGAGCTCCACCCCTGGGGAGGGGGAAGGGAAGATTTCAATCTGAGATATAAAATATATATAAATGTCAGTGGATGTGTCTACTTCTGCCCCTCCCTGGAAGAACATTTAATTCTCTAAGACCCCGCCCACTGATTATTTATTGGATGTGTCTACTTCTGCCCCTCCCTGGAAGAACATTTCATTCTCTAAGACCCCGCCCACTGATTATTCATTGGATGTGTCTACTTCTGCCCCTCCCTGGAAAAACATTTAATTCTCTAAGACCCCGCCCACTGATTATTCATTGGATGTGTCTACTTCTGCCCCTCCCTGGAAAAACATTTAATTCTCTAAGACCCCGCCCACTGATTATTCATTGGATGTGTCTACTTCTGCCCCTCCCTGGAAGAACATTTCACCTTTTTTCTGCTTCTCCCTCCAGTGTTTGGGCATGTAAAGTGACATTATGGTGCTGTGATGATCTTTGCTCCGTTATCTCCACAAACCGAACTCTGACCAATCTGTCTATAACATTGGATGATGATGAGAAGATGTCGGAGTCAGAAGTGAGACGATGTTGTGATGTCCTCCGGAATGCCGGCTTCTCTGTGGATAGACGGTAAGATCTGTTGTATTGGAGGTAACACACATACTAAGTCTTAGAATGTGAATAGTAAAATGTAGACAACATTGGATAGTGATGAGATGATGGAGGTGGGACATTGTTGGGAGGTCTTCTGACACCCGGGCTGCTCTGTAATGAAAATGGAAGGACGGGTGACAAACATTCTATACAATTTCTGTAGAACCCATTGGAGGTCTCTGTAGTTCTACAGATAATGAGAGAGATGATTGAGATTTCCTGGGCCAGTCACAGATTTCCCAGATGATGGAGAATTTATTCCTCATCCCAAGTTTTATCATTACAGATGGGGGATGGGGAAAATCAGATCCACCAATAATAATCTTAGTCAGGTCCTACAATCTTCCACAAGGTTTTACCTTTACAGAAAAATAACCCCCCATCCCCCGAGGTCCATCCAATGTGTCAGTATAACTGAGCCAATCAGATGTGTGTTCTCATCCTGTACACATGACAGCCCAGCACACCAGTCATACAGTCTGCTATCCCAATGGTTGGATGGACATGAGTGTGTGGCCCCTGCCATGGTGAGGGCCCCTCACTTTTCCATCATTTCTTACAGAGCACAGTATGAGCCCCTCCCCCCCCCTCCATCATCACAGCAACATTTCCTCCTCTAACACTCTCATTTTATTCTTTTATGAAGGGCTGGAGGCTGGGATGTACGTATAGACAGAAGAAGATAAGAAGATGGTGTGTGAGAGCTCCTCCCCCTCTCAGGTAATACACGGATCCGGATATGAAGAGAATGTCCGGAATGGAATGATATCAGAGTAAAGTCATATGAACTCTCAGCTTTTATTTTCTCTTTCTGATCCTTAAATATAGAATTCCAGTAATAGTAATCTTTGTGTTCTTTTCCTCTTCTAAATGGTGTCATTTCTGCTCAGTATTGCCCACTTCCCGTGTTGTTGTGTGACCGGTGCCCCCTTCACAGCACTGATCTGATAGGGGCACCCGCGCATGTGCGCTCCCATCTATTGTACTAAAGCCTGCGGTGACACACTGGCTGCACCGCACATCACATCACCACTACTGCTCCGCCTCCATTGTCATCTGATTGGAGCCACGCCTCTGCCCCGCCTCCTCTCTATGAGTGACAGCGGCCCACGGTAGATTCTGTTCACCCATCCCACTGCAGAGCATTACATGTCACCTATCCCACTAGCATTGCGTGTCACCCAACCCACTGCAGAGTATTACATGTCACCCATCCCACTGCAGAGCATTACATGTCAACCATCCCACTGCAGAGCATTACATTTCACTAATCCCACTGCAGAGCATTACGTGTCACCCAACCCACTGCAGAGCATTACATGTCAACCATCCCACTGCAGAGCATTACATGTCACCAATCCCACTGCAGAGCATTACGTGTCACCCATCCCACTGCAGAGCATTACATGTCAACCATCCCAATGCAGAGCATTACATTTCACCAATCCCACTGCAGAGCATTACATGTCACCCAACCCACTGCAGAGCATTACATTTCACCAATCCCACTGCAGAGCATTACGTGCCACCCAACCCACTGCAGAGAATCACATGTCACCCATCCCACTGCAGAGCATTACGTGTCAACCATCCCACTGCAGAGCATTACATTTCACCAATCCCACTGCAGAGCATTACGTGTCACCCAACCCACTGCAGAGCATTACATTTCACCAATCCCACTGCAGAGCATTACGTGTCACCCAACCCACTGCAGAGCATTACATTTCACCAATCCCACTGCAGAGCATTACGTGTCACCCATCCCGCTGCAGAGCATTATGTGTCACCCATCCCACTGCAGAGCATTATGTGTCACCCATCCCACTGCAGAGCATTACGTGTCACCCATCCCACTGCAGAGCATTACATATCACCCATCCCACTGCAGAGCATTACATGTCACCCATCCCACTGCAGAGCATTACATGTCATCCATCCCACTGCAGAGCATTACATGTCACCCATCCCACTGCAGAGCATTACATGTCACCCATCCCACTGCAGAGCATTACATGTCACCCATCCCACTGCAGAGCATTACATGTCACCCAACCCACTGCAGAGCATTACCTGTCACCCAACCCACTGCAGAGCATTACATGTCACCCATCCCACTGCAGAGCATTATGTGTCACCTATCCCATTGCAGAGCATTACATGTTACCCAACCCACTGCAGAGCATTACGTGTCACACAACCCACTTAAGAGCATTACATGTCACCCATCCCACTGCAGAGTATTACATGTCACCAATCCCACTGCAGAGCATTACATATCACCCATCTCACTGCAAAGCATTACATGTCACCCATCCCACTGCAGAGTATTACGTGTCACCCATCCCACTGCAGAGCATTACATGTCAACCATCCCACTGCAGAGCATTACGTGTAGTCACTAGTGATGGGCCAAACACCCTCTTGTTCTTTTCATGTCAGAACTTTCAAACATCACAAAAAATTGGACCCAAATGACAAACCTCATTGTAGTTTATGGGACCTGAACTGCAAAAGTCTCCATTTAGAAGGCTTTCGATGCAAGTAAATGGCCATAAAGAAGGTATGGGGGCCGGGTACTGCCCTGGGGGACATCAATGACATTTTTTTTTTAAACAATCTTTTAGGAGAAGTGATTTTAATGATGCTTAAAGTGAAACAATAAAAATAAAAAAAATCCTTTAACCACTTCAGCCCTGGAAGGATTTACCCCCTTCCTGACCAGAGCATTTTTTGCGATTCGGCACTGCTTTATTTTAACTGACAATTGCGCGTCGTGTGACGCTGTACCTAAACAAAATTGACGTCCTTTTCTTCCCACAAATAAAGCTTTCTTTTGGTGGTATTTGATCGCCTCTATGGTTTTTATTTTTTGCACTATAAACAGAAAAAGAGCAACCGTTTTGAAAAAAGCAATATTTTTTACTTTTTGCTATAATAAATATCCCCAAAAAATGTATATAAAAAAAACAAATTTCTTCCTCAGTTTAGACCGATATGTATTCTTCTACATATTTTTGGTAATAAAAATCGCAATAGGCATATATTGATTGGTTTGCGCAAAAGTTATGGCGTCTATAAAATAGGGGATAGCTTTATGGCATTTTTTTTATTACTTTTTTTTTTTACTAGTAATGACGGCAATCTGTGATTTTTATCGGGACTGTGACATTATGGCGGGCAGATCGGACACTTTTGACACTATTTTGGGACGATTGACAATTATACAGCGATCAGAAATACAAATAGCCACTGATTACTGTATAAATGTCACTGGCAGGGAAGGGGTTAAACACTAGGGGGTGATCAAGGGGTTAAGTGTGTTCCCTGAATGTGTTCTAACTGTAGGGGGGATGGGCTCACTACAACATGACAGAGATCACTGCTCCCGATCCCTGTCATATTGCTAGGCAGAACAGGGAAATGCCTTGTTTCCCCGTTCTGCCTCTGCTCGCCAAAATCCGCAATTTCTGCCGGGGAATATCGAGTTTGTGGGATCCGCAGGCACATTCCCAAGGTGGGCATGTGCCCGCTAGGCGGCAAATTCATTGAGATGTATGTGCACGACCCTTTGCCTGCCCGTGTCATTCTGCCGACGTAAATGTGCGTGCGACGGTCGGCATGTGATTAAATATAGTGCCGGGGGGGCCTCCTTAGTCTGCCTCTAAAGTGGCCCATCTGTACCCTGTATAGAACCTGCTGCAGCAAAACGGATATTTATAAAAGAAAGCTTGCAGGTAAAACTATTTAAATGTCATTTTTTTTCTTTATAAATAACAGCTTGGGGGGCCGGTCTGTATGATGAGGTCACAATGTAGTGCACTGGGAACAAGATTAGAGATTTGTTGGATAAATTCTGGTGTCTCTTTGGCAGACTTTGGTGCTCTTGCCAATAGGCTGAGTGGTGGGAGGTTAAATGCCTTGTCAAGAATGTGGTACCCAAATGGTTGGTGTTTTTGCCACGCTTGATGTGCCTGAGAAAAAGTTTCAAATTGCAACAGTGCGATCGGCTGCACATGTTCTAAAAAAGGTCCAGACAGCTGAGCTGTGGGAAGTGGGCCGGGAGATAACAGCTCCACAATGTGATGGAATAGGGGGCTGCTCTCTACTCTTCCATGATGGCTGCCTCCTTGGGGTTGTGCCCCACCCTCACTTTCCTCCTCTGCTCTATCTGGCACCCAAGTCACGTCAGTGACCTCATCATCATCATCTCCCCCATCCTCATTACCACCGGAGACAACTTGGCAAATACACATCACATTCACATATATATGTATTGATGAAACATTTCATGGAATGTATACAATGTAATATCTCACTGTAATTGTACAATTATCTCTTGTAGACGGCCAGAGATTTGTCTGGTGATTGTGTCCCGGTGTTGGGTCTGCTGGACCTCTTCCATGTATAGAGGATGTCCTCACCGATACCTCGGATTTCTCTGCAACCCTCCAAAGGAAAGTCTTCTACTCTTCATGGATATAATGGTCGCCTCCCATTGTGAATTCCCTCTTCTCCCCTCTGTAGGATTCCGCACTTCCCAATATTATCAATACTCACTAGGATGATGATGAGGATCCGACTCATTATTAGGACTCGTTCATGGTGGAGAAAAGACATTTTCTAAAGTTTCTCATCAATAAAAGCCGACTGGAACAATCACTAATACAGAGAAAGAGACCGCATCTTCCTCTTACTGCTGTCATACTACTCTCCATTTTCCATACTCCTCTCCATCCTCCATAGTACTCTCCATCCTCCATACTCCTCTCCATCCTCCATACTCCTCTCCACCCTCTCTCTCCTCTCTATCTTCTCTCTCCTCTCCATCCTCTCTCTCCTCTCTATCCTCTCTCTCCTCTCTATCCTCTCTCTCCTCTCCATCCTGCATACTCCTCTCCACCCTCTCTCTCCTCTCCTTGGATATAATAAAGTGATGCGGCTCTTTCTAACATATACGGCATTCCCGGCTCCCAGTGTCTCTCTCCTCTTGCTGCATCTCTCTGCAATTGCTTTCTCCATGTTGCTGATATTATCTAGTATAAGAACAGAACCCGATCCATCAGCAATCCCAAGGAGAGACGGACATCTCATAGCCGGCTCTCTGCTGCCTTATATCAGAGTTTTTGTTCCACAACCAGAACTTTATCCCCCTGAATGACAAGCTTAGCCAAGTGATCCCATTTCTAGAAGTTCATCTTTACTTCTGACAACTCCCCCATCTCTGCTCTACATGACTCTCTGCCAACACGGCTACTAAGATTTCATTGTGCCGAGTCCGTTCAGCCGCTTTGCCTTTCACTGACAACTTGCTGCAATTTTTATCAACATGATTTGTTATATCATCTAAATGTAATCAGAACAACCCATGGATAAATTCATTTCATGTCATGGATCATTACCCAAAGGGACGTGATTATCCCGATTGATTATTGGGCTACCAATATTATTACCTAATTATTGGAAGGTGTTATTCTCTATAGATATACCCCATTGAGGTTTTTTACTCATTAATAAAGTTTTGTATATTTTATTAACCTTATTCTGTGATTCTGTGATTATTACCAACTTCTTCCCAGCTTGTTCTCCACAGCCGATACCCTTTCTCCTCTCCTCCCTTCCCCCTCTCTCCTCTTCCTTCCTCCTCGCCCTTCCCCCACTCACCTCTCCTCCCTTCCCCCTCTCTCCTCTCCCTTCCCCCTCAGCTCTCCCTTCCCCCTCTCTCACCTCTCCCTTCCCCCTCTCACCTCTCCCTCCCCCTCTCTTTCCTCTCCCTCCCTTTCCCCCTCTTCCTTCCCACCTCTCTCACCTCTCCCTACCCCCTCTCACCTCTCCCTTCTCCCCTCTCTTATCTCTCCCTTCCCCCTCTCTCACCATTCATTCCTTTCCTTGCCCTCTCTCTATATTTACCACATAATATGTTCCTACCATATAATGTATATACAGTATCTGACAAAAGTGAGTACAACCCTAAGTGAAAATCTCAAAATTGGGTCCAAAGTGTCAATATTTTGTGTGGCCACCATTATTTTCCAGCACTGCCTTAAACCTCTTGTGCATGGAGTTCACCAGAGTTTCACAGGTTGTCACTGGAGTCCTCTTCCCCTCCTCCATGACGACATCACAGAGCTGGTGGATGTTAGAGACTTGCGCTCCTCCACCTTTTGTTTGAGGATGCCCCACAGATGATCAATAGGGTTTAGGTCTGGAGACATGCTTGGCCAGTCCATCATCTTTAACCTCAGCTTCTTTAGCAAGGCAGTGGTGGTGTTGGAGGTGTGTTTGAGGTCATTATCATGTTGGAATACTGCCCTGCGGTCCAGTCTCTGAAGGGAGGGGATCATGCTCCTCTTCAGTATGTCACAGTACATGTTGGCATTCATGGTTCCCTCAATGATCTGTAGCTCCCCAGTTCCGGCAGCACTCATGCAGCCCCAGACCATGACACTCCCACCACCATGCTTGACTGTAGACAAGACACACTTGTCTTTGTACTCCTCACCTGGTTGCCCCCACACATGCTTGTCACCATCTGAACCAAATAAGTTTATCTTGGTCTCATCAGACCACAGGACATGGTTCCAGTAATCCATGTCCTTAGTCTGCTTGTCTTCAGCAAACCATTTGCAGGCTTTCTTGTGCATCATCTTTAGAAGAAGCTTCCTTCTGGGATGACAGCCATGCAGACCAATTTGATGCAGTGTGCGGCGTATGGTCTGAGCACTGACAGGCTGACCCCCCACCCATACAACCTCTGCAGTAGGGATGAGCTTCGAGTTCGAGTCGAACTCATGTTCGACTCGAACATTGGCTGTTCGCAAGTTCGCCGAACAGCGAACAATTTGGGGTGTTCGCGGCAAATTCGAATGCCGCGGAACACCCTTTAAAAGTCTATGGGAGAAATCAAAAGTGCTAATTTTAAAGGCTAATATGCAAGTTATTGTCATAAAAAGTGTTTGGGGACCTGGGTCCTGCCCCAGGGGACATGGATCAATGCAAAAAAAAGTTTTAAAAACGGCCGTTTTTTCAGGAGCAGTGATTTTAATAATGCTTAAAGTCAATCAATAAAAGTGTAATATCCCTTTAAATTTCGTACCTGGGGGGTGTCTATAGTATGCCTGTAAAGGGGCGCATGTTTCCTGTGTTTAGAACAGTCTGACAGCAAAATGACATTTTGAAGGAAAAAAACTCATTTAAAACTACCCGCGGCTATTGCATTGCCGACAATACACATAGAAGTTCATTGATAAAAACGGCATGGGAATTCCCCAAAGGGAAACCCCGAACCAAAATTTAAAAAAAAAAATGACGTGGGAGTCCCCCCAAATTCCATACCAGGCCCTTCAGGTCTGATATGGATATTAAGGGGAACCCCGACCAAAATTTAAAAAAAAAATGACGTGGGGTTCCCCCTAAATTCCATACCAGACCCTTCAGGTCTGGTATGGATTTTAAGGGGAACCCCGCGCCAAAAAAAAAAAAAAAAAAAACGGCGTGAGGTCCCCCCAAAAATCCATACCAGACCCTTATCCGAGCACGCAACCTGGCAGGCCGCAGGAAAAGAGGGGGGACGAGAGTGCGGCCCCCCCCTCCTGAACTGTACCAGGCCACATGCCCTCAACATTGGGAGGGTGCTTTGGGGTAGCCCCCCAAAACACCTTGTCCCCATGTTGATGAGGACAAGGGCCTCATCCCCACAACCCTGGCCGGTGGTTGTGGGGGTCTGCGGGCGGGGGGCTTATCGGAATCTGGAAGCCCCCTTTAACAAGGGGACCCCCAGATCCCGCCCCCCCTGTGTGAAATGGTAAGGGGGTTCTTACCCCTACCATTTCACTAAAAAACTGTCAAAAATGTTAAAAATGACAAGAGACAGTTTTTGACAATTCCTTTATTTAAATGCTTCTTCTTTCTTCTATCTTCCTTCATCTTCTGGTTCTTCTGGCTCTTCTGGTTCTTCCTCCGGCGTTCTCGTCCAGCATCTCCTCCGCGGCGTCTTCTATCTTCTTCTCCTCGGGCCGCTCCGCAACCATGGCATGGGGGGGAGGCTCCCGCTCTTCTCTTCATCTTCTTCTCTTCTTCTTTTCTTCTCTTCTTCTCTTCTTCATTTTCTTCTCCGGGCCGCTCCGCAACCCATGCTGGCATGGAGGGAGGCTCCCGCTGTGTGACGGCGCTCCTCGTCTGACAGTTCTTAAATAACGGGGGGCGGGGCCACCCGGTGACCCCGCCCCCCTCTGACGCACGGGACATGATGGGACTGCCCTGTGGCATTCCCCGTGACGTCACAGGGAAGTCCCGTCAAGTCACCGTGCGTCAGAGGGGGCGGGGTCACAGGGTGGCCCCGCCCCCCGTTATTTAAGAACTGTCAGACGAGGAGCGCCGTCACACAGCGGGAGCCTCCCTCCATGCCAGCATGGGTTGCGGAGCGGCCCGGAGAAGAAAATGAAGAAGAGAAGAAGAGAAGAAAAGAAGAAGAGAAGAGCGGGAGCCTCCCCCCCATGCCATGGGTGCGGAGCGGCCCGAGGAGAAGAAGATAGAAGACGCTGCGGAGGAGATGCTGGACGAGAACGCCGGAGGAAGAACTAGAAGAGCCAGAAGAACCAGAAGAACCAGAAGATGAAGGAAGATAGAAGAAAGAAGAAGCATTTAAATAAAGGAATTGTCAAAAACTGTCTCTTGTCATTTTTAAAATTTTTGACACTTTTTTGGTGAAATGGTAGGGGTACATAATACCCCCTTACCATTTCACACAGGGGGGGCCGGGATCTGGGGGTCACCTTGTTAAAGGGGGCTTCCAGATTCCGATAAACCCCCTGCCCGCAGACCCCCACAACCACCGGCCAGGGTTGTGGGGATGAGGCCCTTGTCCTCATCAACATGGGGACAAGGTGTTTTGGGGGGCTACCCCAAAGCACCCTCCCAATGTTGAGGGCATGTGGCCTGGTACGGTTCAGGAGGGAGGGGGGCCGCACTCTCGTCCCCCCCTCTTTTCCTGCGGCCTGCCAGGTTGCGTGCTCGGATAAGGGTCTAGTATGGATTTTTGGGGGGACCCCACGCCGTTTTTTTTTTTTTTTGGCGCGGGGTTCCCCTTAAAATCCATACCAGACCTGAAGGGTCTGGTATGGAATTTAGGGGGAACCCCACGTCATTTTTTTTTTTTGGCCGGGGTTCCCCTTAATATCCATACCAGACCTGAAGGGCCTGGTATGGAATTTAGGAGGACTCCCACGTCATTTTTTTTTTTAAATTTTGGTTCGGGGTTCCCCTTTGGGGAATTCCCATGCCGTTTTTATCAATGAACTTCTATGTGTATTGTCGGTAATGCAATAGCCGCGGGTAGTTTTAAATGAGTTTTTTCCTTCAAAATGTCATTTTGCTGTCAGACTGTTCTAAACACAGGAAACATGCGCCCCTTTACAGGCATACTATAGACACCCCCCAGGTACGAAATTTAAAGGGATATTACACTTTTATTGTTTGACTTTAAGCATTATTAAAATCACTGCTCCTGAAAAAACGTCCGTTTTTAAAACTTTTTTTTGCATTGATCCATGTCCCCTGGGGCAGGACCCAAGTCCCCAAACACTTTTTATGACAATAACTTGTATATTAGCCTTTAAAATTAGCACTTTTGATTATTCATGTTCGTGTCCCATAGACTTTAACGATGTTCGCGTGTTCGAACGAACTTTTTTCCTGTTCGCATGTTCTGGTGCGAACCGAACAGGGGGGTGTTCGGCTCATCCCTACTCTGCAGCAATGCTGGCAGCACTCATACGTCTATTTCCCAAAGACAACCTCTGGATATGATGCTGAGCACGTGACCTCAACTTCTTTGGTGGACCATGGCGAGGCCTGTTCTGAGTGGAACCTGTCCTGTTATACCGCTGTATGGTCTTGGCCACCGTGCTGCAGCTCAGTTTCAGGGTCTTGGCAATCTTCTTATAGCCTAGGCCATCTTTATGTATGTCATGGAATGTCCCTCACTCTGCTTGAGTGCTTCCGTCAGTATACCACTTCCTCCCAGTCTGGACAAAGATATCAAATATTTCAACCGCTCCCAAGCATAAAACAAGACGACACTTGTTTCACTGCTAAGATGGACTCAACTTTATTTGAGATCTCTCACAAATATATACAGCAGGATGACTAAAACCTAACTTAATTAACATGAGCTGATTATCTAATCCTTTATACAGCCTAGGTGACTGAGACATGAACTTTTGCCCAGACTTGTGGTCACCGAGCTTCACACAGTACATTATACATTATCATTAATAAAACCACAGGACATTTTCTCACAATAGCAGGAGCTAATTACAATTAACAATACAAACAGTGTTCTCCCCCCTCCTCAGCCTAGTTATCAACAAACTATAGTAGGAGTAGACTGTTCGTCTCCTTGCCAGTCCTGGAGGCCAATGTGATTAGCTCACTTAATTAACATGTTGAGTTCAGAATCAAACAAACCAATAATAGTCTCTACATACATCCTGGGAGATATTGTGGACAAATATTACTGTCCCATTTTAAGTTGTCCAAGATATATTTTCTCACTCACCCTGTGCCAGGATAGCACAGGGTGACTTAGACATAAGAGGTGTATGGGGAGCTGAAACAAGGGCATCCCCTACTTTCCAAGGGATTCTCAGTTCTACGGGCCCTCCCGTCACATCAAACAGGGTCAGCAGGGATTGGTCCGATAGCTTGAATAGGAGGACTGATATGCGTAATGACACAGAGAAGCCCCAGGGGGTAATTAAAGTACATAAACAAATGGTCAAACACAGAACAATGCTTTCCTTCCAGACCATGGAGCCGTCTGGAGGGGGTTAGCCTTAAAACAGGGCAGCAGATCCCCCCACTGTGTAATAGAATTAAGGGAAATACTTCAGTATTCCAAGCTTCATGACAATGTAGAGAAACAATTCTTTTTTTTTCAGATCCTCAGAGATTTCTTTGCCATGAGGTGTCATATTGAACTTCCAGTAACCAGTATGAGAGAGTGAGAGCGATAACATCAAATTTAACACCTGAGACCTTGTAATACTAACGAGTCACATGACCCCGGGGAGGGAAAATGGCTAATTGGGGCCAATTTGGACATTTTCACTTAGGGGTGTACTGACTTTTGTTGCCAGCGGTTTAGACATTAATGGCTGTGTGTTGAGTTATTTTGAGGGGACAGCAAATCTACACTGTTATACAAGCTGTACACTCACTACTTTACATTGTAGCAAAGTGTCATTTCTTCAGTGTTGTCACATGAAAAAATAGAAGAAAAGATTTACACAAATGTGACTATATATATATATATATATACACACACACACAACATAAAATTTGTACCATGAGGAAGATGGAAGCCTAATCCCTGAGCTCTTGCCACCACAGGGAAAAGCTGACTGGAATCTGAGGTAAAATTGCCCCTAAATCCCTCTAAATCATGGGGACTGCATCACGGTACTCTTCTGCTTCCCGCTCCCGCTCCCCCCGCGAACAATTAGGGGACGAGGGTTATAATATTCCTGAAATGCTTCATACCGGCAGAGGGAACACGGGGCCTTCCCGCCACAGACACTCACACTCTCAGGCTTCTGAGGCAGCCCTGACAGAACCACCACACACAGGATCTCCAAACCCTCACAGGGATAGAAATGTCATTGAACTCTCACCACAGCCGCACTTAAACATGCAAGACCTGCGCACCATCGCAGAGGATATCAAAGACACCTTATCTGCCGCCATTTCAGAGCTCAGGCTCGATATCCGTGCGCTCAGTGACAGAGTCCTCACAGTTGAAAGAGTGAGTGAACGCCATGATGTGACTATCCGCAAAGCTGCGAATCGCATTGACTCCCACACATTACAAATTAGAGATATGCAACGCCATCTGGAAAACCTCGACAACAGAGGTCGGCGCCATATTCTCAGAGTCAGAGGACTACCAGAGGCCATCGAGGGAGAACAAATAGCCCCCACTGTGACTGGAATCTTCAATGGTCTGCTTAATAGACCACCTCATACACCCATTGATATGGAAAGGATCCACCGGGCCTTACGTCCCAAGGGAAGGGAGACGGATCCCCCGAGGGACATCATTTGCTGTATAATAGACTTCAAACTGAAGGAAGAAATTATCAGACAAGCAAGAAGCAGACCTCAAATTCTCCATGATGGGAGAGCAATTCAAATCTATCAGGACCTCTCAGGAATCACCTTACAGCTCTGACGTGATCTGAAGCCTCTGCTGGACGCCCTTCGCACGAAAGGTATTCAATATAAATGGAAATTCCCGTTTTGCCTTTCTGCCTCCACCCAGGGCCGCACGGCTCTCCTGAGAGTACCAGAGGATCTGCCACACTTCTGTGGAACCCTGGGCATACCCCTGGTAGATGTCCCTAACTGGTATGCAGAGTTTCGTCACTCAGTGACAAGCAAAGAATCACCTCAGGAAGAACCCATGGAGGCGCAGGATACCAGGTACTGTAGGAGAAGGTCCCCATCCGCCCCCAGGCACCTTACCGGTACCCACATTCACTACCAGGAGGGCAGCCCCACAAACTCACCGAGGTTCAGGAGAGCTCGCCGAAACCGCTAGCCGGCCTCAGATACACGCTACCATGCAATCTCAGTTTGCCCTGTTCAGCTTTAATCAGTTCTTTCACACTGTTAACCTTTAATTCAATGTTTATGTGACTGACTTTCTTCAAGAGATATTCTGCACAATGGATATTTTGCATCTTGTACTGGGTTCAGATTGTGTCCCTGTCATGGACATTGCAAGTGTAGCTAGAAAGCAGCAGCACTTGCCTATGGAATGAACACCGCCCATATGTCTAGTGGAGTGTTCTAAAACTACATGACCCACAACACCCTGCGGTTTGTACCCGCCCCTGACCTGGCAGCAGTCCTGTACAGTGTCACTTCCGCCCACAATCTCCCTGACAGCAAGGAAAAGCCTCAAGAATATCCGACGTACACTGCGACTGTTACCTGGACAACGCCTCAGATCATCACACTCAATGCTGACTTCCAAAGCTGTGTCTCACATGGACTCTTCTACTCCATCGCTGGCGGCAACCACTCGTGTACTGACTGAGGAGTCTACAGGGGCTACCCCCTCCATCTACATGTCCTGTACGGACACTCAACTGATGTGACACCTACCTGAAAACTTATATACAGTAAACTACATCCATCTACATGTCCTGTACAGACACTCAACTGATGTGACACCTACCTGAAAACTTATATACAGTAAACTACATCAATCTACATGTCCTGTACAGACACTCAACTGATGTGACACCTACCTGCAGACTTATGCAGAGTGCACTACCGCCATCTACTGGCCTGTAACTGTAACTTTACCCAATCACACTTGCTGGCATGTTAGGTTGCACGGTGAGGTATGAGGTATATTCCACACTCTCTCTATGGGAAATCTTCTAGTCTACAAGTTTAGTATTCCTCAGACTTTCTAGTTGGAGATCTGTCACTGATTGCATGGTCAGCTTGCTGACTGATTTACTTGTTTATTTACATGTTACTCCGGTTACAGTGTTCTATCCCTCTTTTGAGATTTTAGTGCTGTTTTTAGGCCCTATAAATGTCCTCTGTTTAATTACCTCACCTGTTCTGAGGCCGACACTTGACCCATAAAAGGGCACCCACCTTTACAAATCCCGCATTTAGCCGTGATAGTATTTAATGGCGTTTTGGGTGCCTTCTGGTATGGGGGCTGGGTGGTAGTATCAGAACTCCCAATATTTCTATATGATGGTTCTTGTATGCTATTTGTGTAATGATGCATTTACTCACCCAAATCCCACCACTCAGCACTCACGTTTCTTTGAGAGTATCCCCTCGCCCTATTATTATATATCCCCCAGAAAATACGTTCTCCAAAACCTCCTCCTTTTATCACCTGAAGACCCTGTGGTGGCAGACTATACCGTTCTTTCCTTTACCTATAGTCCTCCTTCACTGCTTAGTGATTGCCAACCCCCACACAGTTGTGAGTCACGGTGCTGTTACACCCCTCAGGGTGCACACATCGTACCAGCACTGTACCTTACCGATACTGTACAGTTTAGAGGTACGGGAGTAAATCACCCCCAAACCTCATCGGTTTCACCCCAGTTACCCCAACATTACACTTAAGCCTGCCATACACTGAACAGACCCACACTCTGATCGCCTAGGTCATCCCTCTCCCTTCACTCATACTTATGGCGGATGACACAGACCCCCGGGCCTCACCGCCTGACCTACATAAGTACCTACAAACACTCAAACTCTGCTCAATCAATATACAAGGCCTTAACATCCCAGAGAAAAGGTCTAAACTGTTCTATTTCCTACAACGATCGAAAATACATGTAGCACTTATACAGGAAACGCACTTCAGGACAGATAGCATCCCTAAACTGTATAATCACCAATTCCCACTGGTGTACCACGCTTCCAACACCAAGGCTAAATCCAAAGGAGTCTCAATCTTAATTTCTAAACAATGCCCCCTGCAGGTGACAGAAGTCCAAAGAGACTCCCAAGGGACATTCCTATTCATTAAAGGCACTCTGCACCACAGGCCTGTCACAATAGCGAACATCTATGCCCCTAACTCGCAACAAGTGGCCTTTTTTAGAGACACCTTCCAACAACTTCTCAGCTTCCAATCGGGTACTCTTATAGTAGGAGGTGACTTCAATGTCGCTCTGAATCCCTCCCTTGACACATCCAACGGTTCTTCTTCCCTAACCTACAGAGCCTTACGAGCTATTAAATTGCAGCTCAGCAACCTGTTACTTCACGATGCCTGGCGCACATTACACCCCAACACTAAGGACTTCACCTTCTTTTCTGCACCTCATAACAAATACTCCAGAATAGACCACTTTTTTTTATCCCAAAATGATCTCACACACCTCTCAAAAGCCACGATTGAACCCATGGTTCTTTCTGATCACAACCCCATATTTATAACTCTAACCCTCCCGACGACCCATGTTAGGTCCAACATATGGCGACTTGATAATTCTCTACTGACCGACCTGGACCATATTCAACAAATTACCATGAGCCTCACCCAATACTTTGCAGAAAATACAACAGAAGACACCTCTCCTATCTCCGTTTGGGCAGCACACAAATGCGTCATAAGGGGGAAATTTATCTCCCTTGCGGCCCAACGAAACAAAATCAGAAAAGCACGAATTAATGAGCTGACCGACCGCATACTAACACTTGAGCAAGCACACAAAGCGTCGCTAGCAGCTTCCACATTAACAGAACTAACTCAGACCAGAGAAGAACTTCTAGAGGAACTTAACCATACACTAAAACGTAACTACGCCATGACCCAAAAATTATTCTATGAATTCGGCAACAAGTCGGGTAAACTTTTAGCCAGAGCGCTTCAAGTTAAGAAAGCGGCCCATACCATTCACAAAATTACAACACCGACTGGCGACGCCCTTGTTACTACAGATGATATCTCTGACCATTTTGTTCAGTACTTCTCCAAACTATACAACCTCCCCACCACGCTCCCCCCTGCAGCCACCTCGGACCGAATGGCAGCCATTACCGACTTCCTTGCACAATACTGTCCCTCCCCCCTCTCTTCAGATGAATCCTCGGACCTTGATCTCCCACTCTCAGGAGAAGAAATTTTAACTGCATTAAAACAAATGAAACAGGGCAAAAGCCCTGGCCCAGATGGCCTGTCAGTTAGCTATTATAAGTCCTTCCCAGATACCCTCATTCCCCACCTCACCAAAGCCTTCAATAATCTCTCACCAACCTCTAATACGATGAGGGACATCCTTGAAGCACACGTCACTCTCATTCCCAAACAAGGCAAAGACCCCTCATTGGTCTCTAACTACCGCCCGATTTCACTTCTGAACGTAGACCTAAAGCTCTACGCCAAAGTGTTGGCAAACCGCATTCTCCCTCTGCTACCCAAATTAATCTCCCTTGATCGAGTAGGTTTTGTCCCTGGCAGGGAGGCCGGGGACAATACTATCAAGGCTCTAAATATCCATCACTGGCTCTCCAAAACATCCACAAAAGGTTTTTTCCTGTTTTTGGATGCAGAGAAGGCGTTCGACAGGGTGGCCTGGGACTATATGGAAGCGACTTTAAGAGTAATGGGTTTCCCATCGCATCTACTCCAAATGATCCTGGCGCTATACTCTGCACCTACAGCTAAACTTAGGATCAATGGCCGCCTGTCGAACGCCTTCTCTGTCTCAAACGGAACCCGTCAGGGATGCCCCCTATCCCCGCTCATATTCATCCTTACTATGGAACCAATGCTTCGCAGATTAAGAGACAACCCGGACGTCAAAGGCATTAACATTGGTGATAACCACTATAAATTAGCAGCCTATGCGGATGACGTTTTACTCTTCCTCACGGACCCTATAGTCACTATCCCCAATCTTCTTAAAGATTTCTCATTATTCAAGACCTTGTCAAACCTTCAAATTAACTTTACAAAATCGAAAGCACTGAACATCTCCCTACCAGCCTCACTGGTCACCCAATGCAAACAGAACTTCCCCTTTACATGGGAATCACAGGACATTACATACCTGGGCATCAAAATACCTACTAAACTACAGGATCTCTACATGAGAAACTTCCAACCCGCACTTCAAAACATACAAGCTGATTTAAATAAATGGCATTTCGGGTCCTTCTCCTGGTTGGGTAGGACAGCCATATTAAAAATGAATGTACTGCCCAGACTTCTTTACCTTTTTCAGGCAATCCCCATAAAGCTACCCACCTCCTTTTTTACATCATACAAGCGTATGTGCAGGACTTTTATCTGGGCGTCCAAGACCCCCCGACTAAGCTGGGATAGGCTAGTACTCCCCAAGCTATTAGGGGGCCTTGGCCTCCCCGACATTCAAAAATACCACTGGGCATGTCATTTAACTAGGATTGTAGATTGGCATCTGCATCGTTCCAATAAAGCCTGGATTACACTTGAAGACTCTTTCACTAAAACCCCGCTGTCACATCTACCCTGGATCAATCACAACTCCATTCCTAGAGATTTGGTGACACATCCCTTTATTGGAGCCACATTGTCCCACCTTAAATTATCCGGCAAAGCACTCGATTACACACCGCACCCAGGCCCTATGACCCCTTTGGTCCGTAATCCTGACTTCCTGCCAGGCCTTGCCTTAAGAGATCTGCACAGGGAATCATGCACAGCCCCCATCAGGGCACACCACTTCTTCCAAAATGGTGAACTCCTCCCCCACCAAGCCATGGCAGCCAAACTCACGGAATACAACATCCCCTTTTACAAGTACCTACAATTAAGACACTTTTTTGCTGACGCCAAATCCATCTCACTGTGGTACCGAGAGCGTACACCCTTTGAATTGCTATGTGATAGTTCAGAACCCCAACGTCATGTGATCTCTACTGTTTACACATTCTTATTTTCAAATTGCAAAATTAAAGATGATAAGCTTGTCCGTCGTTGGGAATCAGAACTGTCTATAGACTTAACCTCCACTGAATGGGAACGTATACACAACCATATTCATAAGGGCTCCATTAATGTATCCACCCAGGAAAACAGATACAAAATATTCACCAACTGGTATAGGACACCTGATAAGATCCACAAAATGCACCCCTCGGTCCCCCCGACATGCTGGCGTTGCAATGCGGCGCTTGGGACCCTCATTCATATCTGGTGGGAATGTCCTCTTATCATAACGTACTGGACGGAAATTCACCGCCTTATCACCCAAATTACCTCTTACACCCCAGACTTCACTCCGGCCCAATACATGCTCCATCACACCTCCATGCCCCTCTCCTCCTACAAAAAATCCCTTACCCTACACCTTATCAATGCAGCCAACCTCTGTGTCCCGGTTCACTGGAGGAGTTCCACACCACCCACAGTGGCTGAATGGTTCAAAAGAGTCGATAGAACGGCCGAGATGGAAAAACTCATTTACCAAGCAAAAGACAATCCCACAAAATTTAATACAACATGGGCTTGCTGGCTACACTTTAGAGTTTCCTCGACGCAGATCATTCCGCCCGGTGACCCAACCTCTCCGCCATGATCAATACTGATCTGTCACAGAAACGTCATAGTGTCTGGCTGATCGTGCCCTCCCTCCGTCCATACCCTTCCTCTTACCCAATTAATCCTTACCGATCATACTTAGGTGATCTTCACACCCTCTCAACCTGATACCAACATAACTCCTTCACTGTTCCGGCAGGAGCACACACCCTAACGGTTTCTGGTCTCCTTACTCCCCCCCCCCACTCCTAAACAACATATTATTATTACGGAGCTGCCTCTCAATCATATGGGTACCGAATAGGTTTAAAACCACACACATTACTACACATGGCCCCCACCCATTCACAGTTAGAACCCTTTAGGGGTGAATGGGTTTAAGGGTGGCTTTGATCGGTACATAACATTACCCCGATTGGACCCCTACCCCCACACCAACCCCTTCTCCCTCACACGGAGATGCTTAATGATCCTTAGTTTATACACTTGTTAATTAGGGTATTCCCGCTTTACCATAGGAATACTTTACTGGGTCAGAACTTCACCTCCATCACTAATACAGAAGTGACCTAGTAAGAGGCTCAGTTGGCCGTATTTTGAACTCGTTCTTACATTTCTGCTTTATTTATCAATTCTATGACTTATTGATTGTATGACTTATTGATTGTATTAACAGCTTCTGTTTCAATGTATACCCGATAACTGTGACTTTATGTATGTCTGAAAAATTTTAATAAACATTTAGTGAAAAAAAAAAATAAATAAAAAAAAATAAAATTTGTACCATAAAATGTGTGCATGTTTCCTCTACATTAGCTCCAAGATGTACAGAATGCAGGTGGAGCATTGAGGACACCTAGTGGTGGGTGAAGAAATTACAGCCCAGTTTAATCACACCTTGCTATGGGTAGCAAGAAGGTAGGTGCAGGCAGGAAAAGCAGGAATTTCCTGAGGTCTCTGGTGAAGCACCTTTCCCTTCTATGGAAATATAAGTCTGTCAGAGCTGCAGCCAATGCTATAGATAAGAATAGAGAAGAGATGTCTGTGATGTGTGCAGTTGGAATAAGAGACTGCCAGATATCATACACAAGGTGGAGGGGATGGTATTGGGTGAGGTGAGGTCTCCTCATGCAGGGAGAATGGTATCGGGTGAGGTGGGGTCTCCTTAGGTGAAGGAAATGGTATTGAGTGAGGTGGCGTCTTCTCGGGTGGGAGGGATGGTATCAGGCGAGGTGAGGTCTCCTCGGGCGAGGAGGAGGGTAACAGGTGAGGTGGGTTCTCCTCGGGTGGGGAGGACGGTATCAGGCGAGGAGGACAGTAATGGGTGAGGTGGGGTCTTCTCGGGTGGAGGGGATGGTATCAACAAGGTCTCCTCAGGTGAGGATGGTAATGGGTGAGGTGGGGTCTCCTTGTGCTGGGAGGACGGTATTGGGTGAGGTGGGGTCTCCTCAGGTGGAGGGAATGGTATTTGGTGAGGTCTCCTCAGGTGAAGGGGATGATATTGGGTGAGGTGGGGTCTTCTCGGGTGGAGGGAGTGGTATTGGGCGAGGAGAGGTCTCCTCGGGCGAGGACGAAGGGGTCTACTCAGGTGGAGGGGATGGTATTTGGTGAGGTGGGGTCTCCTCAGGTGAAGGGGATGATATTGGGTGAGGTCGGGTCTTTTCAGGTGGAGGGGACGGTATCCGGCAAGGAGAGGTCCCCTCGGGCAAGGAGGATGGTAACGGGTGAGGTGGGGTCTCCTCGGGCAGGGAGGATGGTATCGGGTGAGGTGAGGTGGAGTCTCCACAGGCGAAGGGGATGGCATTAGATGTGGTGGTGGTCTCCTCAGGTCGAGGAAACAATATTAAGTGAGGTGGGGTCCTCAGGTGGAGGGGATGGTATTTGGTGAGGTGGGGCCTCCTCAGGTTGAGGGGGTGGTTTTTGGGGAGGTGGGGTCTCCTCAGGTGAAGGGGATGATATTGGGTTTGGTGGAGTCTTCTCAGGTGAAGGGGACGGTATCAGGCGAGGAAAGGTCTCCTCGGGCGAGGGCGGTAACGGGTGAGGTGGGGTCTCATCAGGTGGAGGGGATGGTATTTGGTGAGGTGGGGTCTCCTCAGGTGAAGGGGATGATATTGGGGGAGGTGGAGGGGACGGTATCAGGCAAGGGAAGGCCTCCTTGGGCGAGGAGGACAGTAACAGGTGAGGTGGGGTCTCCTTGTGCAAGGAGGACGGTATTGGGTGAGGTGGGGTCTCAGGTGGAGGGGATGGTATTAGGGGAGGTGGGGTCTCCTCAGGTGAAGGGGATGATATTGGGTGAGGTGGGGTCTTCTCGGGTGGAGGGGATGGTATCGGGTGAGCAGAGGTCGCTTCGGGCAATGAGGACGGTAACAGGTGAGGTGGGCTCTCCTCGGGCAGGGAGGATAGTATTGGGTGAGGTGAGGTGAGGTGGGGTCTCCTCAGGCGAAGGGGATGGCATTAGATGAGGTGGTGGTCTCCTCAGGTCGAGGGAACAGCATTAGATGAGGTGGAGGTCTCCTCAGGTTGAGGAAACGATATTTCGTGAGGTGGAGGCTTCTCAGATGGCGGGGATGGTATTGGGTGAGGTGCAGTGAGGTGGGGTCTCCTCGGGTGGAGGCAAAAGTATATGCTGCCCCCCCAAATGAGCTCAGGTGTTCCCAGTGTTAATCCTCCATCATACAAAGACATTGTAGACAGTTTTGCTCCTCCAATCTTGTGGTTGGTGAAGACCTTTTTCTATTCCCCCATGACGGTCCACCTGAGATTTCCACCTATACACAATGTCAGAACATGGCCAAACTTTATCCCAAAATTCATCTTTTATTATTATAAAAATATTCAGAGAAAAGGCAACTCCTGGACACTCCCAAAAAACGAAGGCATACTGGGAGTAGGAGGGGCTATACTGGGCCCACAGTTTTTGTTTGCCAGTGTCCCATTCTTCCTGTAGGCGGCAGTATAACCTGAGTCTCTGAATTCCTGGGCCCCTCAAAGAAGAAGAAATAAATACAGATTTTGTTTTCCTTGACAGAGATTTCAAGGGTAACACGGAAGGATCATCAAAACAGCTGGGGCCCCCGAAGAGATACAGCACACCAGCCAGGGGCCCACCTAGAGCCAATAATTCTACCTGCTGCTAATGGGACACTGAAAGAGGACCTGTCACAAAGGGGCATCTATGGTGTTAGCTGAATAAATATTACTTAGATGGGTTCCTATCAGATCACTGGGATCTAGACATTGGTGAACAGGAGAGGTGCAGATCCAGACTCTCTTATTGCACTCCATCCATGGACAGGTCCTCTTATCTTCTCTATTCCTCAGCAATGCCACTGACTGTCCTTTTTATTTTCTTTATGTAAATGTATCTGCATAGGAAATACAGCCATGGAAATATGGAACAGCAAAGCACATTAATAATGTGAAAGTCACACCCAACAGCAGTAATGCAAATCTGAAGTCTGATCCCATTGGAGGGCCCAGAGTGGAAGGCCAGACTCCATCTTTGTTCATCCACAAATCACTGTGAGATGTGATGACACCGTGTGAGGCTCCTTGTGTACTGATTGGCTGGATATGAATTGGGCCCCCAATATAGCGGCACCACACCCAGCTGACATGTTCAGGGACATGACTCCTCCCTATTACCCCATCTGCAGAGTCCTGATATACACGTATGTTCTCCTGTGTGATGTCCACATCTGTCACATGACCTCTATGTCCACCATCAACCTCTCGGATTTCATGTAGTTCCACCAATTGGAAACCGGGGGGTCAGTTCTCTTCTGCCCGCCACGTGTCATGTCCGGTGTCCCTGAGTTTTGTCTGTCCGAATTTCAGTGCCGCCTACAGAACCCTGTCCAGGTTCTCACAGCTTCCATTTCCATTGGCGGATCCCTCTGAACCACCAGCCTTACCACCCATCGCTGAGCAGACAGCCACTGCCCAATCCAGGGCAGACAGAACAGGGGAGGGGCCCTGAGGGGGAGGAGAGAAGAGATCACATGAGCAGAATTCCTGAATAAACATGGATCAGACATGAAATAAAAGCCCCCCTTACCTTGGGCACCTGACATGCACACAGCACCTTCCCAGAGCTCTGCCTGTTGAACAACATCACCGCCGAGCCCGGGCAACGCTCACACAGCAGGAAGACCATCTTTATCAAGACCTGCAGGGGGCACCACCATTACTAATGGGAGAAGACAATACGGGAGGTTCTCCAACCTCTAATGACTTCACTCCCACACCTTTCACTGACACTCTATTGTCCTTCCATGCTCTTCCACCTCACTGTCTATCATCAGGTGGCTCTCCTGAGACTGGATGGGAGCAACAATCAGCCTGATAATAGGGAGCGTGCTTGAGGAGCACAGAGGAAGAGTTCCAGGGAGACAAAGGGAGGGGGAGTTCCAGTGAGGAGGAGGAGGGAGAGTTCCAGGGAGGCAGAGGGGGAGTTCCAGGGAGGCGGAGGGAGGGGGAGTACCAGGGAGTCGGAGGGAGGGAGAGTTCCAGGAAGGGGGAGTTCCAGGAAGGTGGAGGGAAGGGACGTTCCAGGGAGGGCACAACAATCAGCCTGATGATAGGGAGCATGCCTGAGGAGCACAGAGGAAGAGTTCCAGGGAGACAAAGGGAGGAGTTCCAGTGAGGAGGAGGGAGAGTTCCAGGAAGGCAGAGGGGGAGTTCCAGGGAGGCGGAGGGAGGGGGAGTTCCAGGAAGGGAGCAACAATCAGCCTGATGATAGGGAGCGTGCCTGAGGAGCACAGAGAAAGAGTTCCAGGGAGACAAAGGGAGGGGGAGTTCTAGTGAGGAGGAGGGAGAGTTCCAGGGAGGCGGAGGCAGAGGGAGTTCCAGGGAGGCGGAGGGAGGGGGAGTTCCAGGGAGGCAGAGAGAGGAGGAGTTCCAGGGAGGTGGAGGTAGGGGACGTTCCAGGGAGGGGGAGTTCCAGGGAGGCAGAGGGAGGGGGAGTTCCAGGAAGGCAGAGGGAGGGGGAGTTCCAGGAAGGCAGAGGGAGGGGGAGTTCCAGGGAGGGGGAGTTCCAGGAAGGCAGAGGGAGGGGACGTTCCAGGAAGGCTGAGGGAGGGGGAGTTCCAGGGAGTCGGAGGGAGGGAGAGTTCCAGGGAGGGGGAGATTCAGGAAGGTGGAGGGAGGAGGAGTTCCAGGGAGGAAGGACAAGATTCTCTATATCAGGAGAGGAAATGGCGATATCACACCGGAAGAGACTCCTCCTCCACACAGTCGACGATGACGGGACGCTGGCCATGCCTCTCCAGCAGACTCGGGACTCTCTCTGCCGCCTGGGGGAGGGGGAAAAGGAGCATTAGAATCTGATTGGTGGCAGGAGATCTCCCAGAATTGAATTCCGCTCTATTCCAGGAGATCCTATATCTGGGATGATTCCATCCAATGAAGAGCTGTGAAGTCATCCGGCCACACAGTATAAAAATATATTATCCCCTGTCCCTATCCCCATATGTAAGATAGCCCCGCCCCTCCTTTACCTTTCTCCCTATTGCCTTCCTCACAGCTGTGTTGGCTGATCGTTGCAAAGCCTTGAGAGATGCCTGTAGTTCCTTCCTCTGCCACTGGGGCATGGAGGCGCTGTCCACACTCTGCAGCGTAAAGGAACAATGACACGGTTATGGCGGCTTTGTTGGAGCTTCCAGTGATAGATTTTTGGGGAGATGTGTGATCAAGGGAGACAATGTGAAATTCTTTATTTTTATTTTAGTGTCCATCATTTTTTTTCCCATCGGTACCCCTTCTTTTTAGTCTGTAAGTCATGTGACCACATTTCTCCCCCCTGCTGTGGGATATAGCATCACCCGTTTCCTAACGCCCCTCCGGTATGAATTCTGACACCCCGATCTTCACTCACATCTGTCACAAGTCCAACCTCCTTGGACAACCTCTGAGCATCGTTCAGGGAAGGGGTTATCATCTTCATCCGCTCAACAATGGAATCCACTTCACTGTGTAGAACCTGTCCCGTCTCCCATGCCTGGAGAGAATATCAGAGGATGAAGGTGACCTAGGAGGTCTTATATTTTATTGTACAGGATCAAAATAACAGTAAATTTCACTGATTTTTAATTCTTAATGATCATCAATAATTAAAATAATTATAATTAAGTTGTATCATGCAGAGGATTGGATGGATGTGTGCTGGGCGTGGCCTCAGATATCTCACCTTTCTGGCTTCTTCTCTGGTAACGGCGATAAGGCAGACAATCCCTCTCAGCAGAGGTTTCTCAGAGATGATCACCAAATCCTCAATAGCTCCCATCTTCTGAAGGTGTCTGCATATAAACAGAACATTTCAGGAGGAATCAGGGAATCAGGGGGATCCAGAAGAATCTCAGTATGCATCCAGAGGTAGGGGGGTCCAAGAATTTTTTAGAGGAATCGGGAGGTTCGGGTGTCTCAGGTGGAATCAGAAAAAATCCAGGAAATTTCATAAGGAGTTGTGGGGTGGTTCATGAGAACTGGAGGAATCAGAGGAATTGGGGGGTGTGTGCAATGAGAATTAGGGTAATCCAGGAAACCTCAGGAGGAATTGGGGGGGTTGGGGGTGGCTGTAGGGTAGGGGATCCAGGATAATCTCAGGAGGAATCAGGGGAAGACCCAGGAATTAGGAAGGGAATACAGATGAATCTCAGAAGGTATTGGGGGGACCCAGGAAACCTGAGGAGGAACCTGTCTAGGGGGGTGAACAGAGGAATCCCGGGGGGTGATTATATAAATTAGGTGAATCCAGGAAACCTCAGGAGGAATTGGAGGGGTTGGGGGTGGCTGTAGGGTAGGGGATACTGAAGAATCTCAGGAAGAGTTAGGGGAGTCATAAGCATTTGGGGAACCCAGGAAACCTGAGGTGGATCATGTCTGGGGGTCATACAGAGGAATCCGGGGAGGGCATCAAGAGAATTAAGGCAAACTAGGAGAAATTAGTGGGAGTTGGAGAGTGGCTCTGGGGTAGGGGAAACTGAAGAATCTCTGGAGGAATCAGGAGGGGGGACCCAGGGAACCTGAGGAAAAATATTTCTGGGGGACACAGGAGAATCTCAAGAGGAATTGCGTGGGGGGGTCATGAGCATTTAGGGAACCCAGGAAACCTCTGGAGAAATCGGGAGGGAAGGGCTAGGGGATACAGAAAAATCTCAAAAGGATCAGGAAGGGGATCCCAGAGAATCTCAGGAGGAAGTGGTGGTAAACCTAGGAAAAGGTGAGAGGGGTTGGGTCTTGGAGAACCTTAAGAGGAATCAATGGGTGAATAGAACACAGGAGAAAATTAAGTATTAGAGGAAATGGGTAGGGGAGACTGGTGGCAGGACATCTAAGGAGGAATCTTGGGGTAGGGGGAAATCCAGGATAATCTCAAAGAATTCAAGGGGATCCATGAAAATCTCAGGAAAAATCAGGATAGAGGGAGGGAATCCTCAGGAGGAATCACGAAGGGGGGTGGATCCAGGAAACCCTTGGAAAAATCAGTAAGAATTGGAAAACATGGCGGTGGGGTTGAGGATTCCAGGAGAATCTTAGAAGGAACTAAAGGGAATCCATGAGAATTTCAGGAGAGAGACATGGGGGAGAATGGTGGCTGGAAGGGGAGGTGGAAGAATCCAGGACAATCTCGAAAAAACGAGGGGCAATTAATGAAAATATCAGGAAGAATCAGGATAGAGAAAGGGAATCCAGAAAAGTTTGAAAATAATTGGCAGGAGGGGTGGATCCAGGAGACCTCAGGAGGAATCAGGAAGTGGTGGGGAATATTGGGAAATCCAAGAGAATCTCAGGAGAAATTGGAAAGTGAGGGGTGGGGAATTTTAAATTAAAGAATTAAAGGGGGATCCAGGAGAATCTCAGGAGGAATCCGGGGGTAGAGAGTCCAGAAGGGGTTCAGGCAGGGATAATGAGGAGGAACCAGGAGAGGGAAGGCGATAGAGGAGAATTTCAGGAAGGAGACACCAAACGAGACACACATTCAGTTGGGAAAAACTTTGTCACGGAACGTCCCACACTCTGCTTGAGTGCTTCCGTCAGTATACCACTTCCTTGTAGTCTGGATACAGATATCAGATATTCCAACCGCTCCCAAGCATAAAACAAGGCGACACTTGCTTTGATGCTAACATGGACTATATCTTTATTAGAACCAGAATATAGTCTTATATACAGGAGAAGATGAGGTTCCCCCTCCTGCTCATATTACTCTAACAATACAAATGTAACCTAATGAACCTAATTAACATGAGCTAGTTTACTAAATCATTTACCCAGACCAGATGACTCAGAGACATGACCTGTAGGAAACAGACTTGTGGGCACCAAGCTTCACACAGTAACAGAGTTAATTATCATAAGTACAACCACAGGACATTTTCTCACAATAGCAGAAGCTCCAATAGGAGTCGGCCAGTCTCCTACATTGTATAGAGGACAATGTGATCAGCTCACTCAATTAACATGTTGAGTTCAGAATCAATCAAACCAAGAATAGTCTCTACATACATCCTGGGAGATATTGTTGGCAAATATTACTGTCCCATTTTAAGTAGTCCAAGATATATTTTCTCACTCACCCTGTGCCAGGATAGCACAGGGTGACTTAGACATAAGAGGTGTATGGGGAGCTGGAACAAGGGCATCCCCTACTTTCCAAGGGATTCTGAGTTCCACAGGCCCTCCCGTCACATCTCTCCCCTTCGGCAGAAGACTAACACAGGAGGAGACCCCAGACGGGTTGACTTTGAAGTTAGTCAGTAGTTCCAGTCCTCTAATGCCTGTACCCACACAGTACCCCAAATAAATTGTTCCAAACAAAGCATTACTCACCCAGCCAACCTCTGCCTCTCTCAGAGAACATATCTGCCGCTGGGGAGAGGCCTGGACTGGCCCTTCTCCCTGGAGTCCTTTCTGCCGCTGGAGAGAAGACAGGGTGTCTGGGCTCACTCCGTCATGCTGTTGGGGATCTTGGCCGAGTGCCCAGCATCCCTGGGGTATACAGGTGGAGACTGAAGTCCCATCCACCTTCACAGGAAATCCATCTTCTGTTAGTTGAGGGCAGAGTGCAGCAGTACTCAGCCCTGTTGCCAGCCCTTCTGCTGGAAACCCCACACCATCTGCTCCAGCTAACTGTTGGGGAGGGAGGCCGACTGCTGCGCCTCCCTGGAACTCTGTAGTTGTTGCCGGTGCTGGGCAGAGGTTGGTAGCACTCTGCCCGGTTGCCAGTGCTTCAACTGGGGAAGTTCCCTTTAACTCCACAGATACTGCTGTTGGTGCTGGGCAGAGCACAGTGAAGTTTGGCCCTAATAACAGCTCTTCTTCTGCTGGAGGCTCATCAGATTGTTCTTCCTCAGCAGAAAAGTCTATTAAATTCCCTGTCTTTATAACTGGTGTCTGGGGATAGAGGTTCACCATCTCCTGTCCGTGGAACTCAGAAGATGCTATCGGTGCTGGGCAGAGCACAGTGAAGTTTGGCCCTAATACCAGCTCTTCTCCTGGGGGCTCACCCGATTGTTCTTCCTCAGCAGAAAAGTCTATCAAATACCTTGTCTCTGCAACTGGTGTCTGGGGATATAGGTTCACCATCTCCTGTCCATGGAACCCAGAAGATGCTATCAGTGCTGGGCAGAGGTTAGCAGAGCTCTGCCCTATTGTCAGCGCTTCAGCTTTGGGGATGGCAATCTCCAGATTTTCCACTGCTGATTCTCTGGCATACTGCTGGACAGGCATCCATCCAAGATCATCCCATGCAGAAACAGGATTATCAAGGTCAGTCAGCACTTGCTGCATCCGCCATAAGACCTCCGCCTCCATAGCTGCGGAGGCAGGTTGGCAAAGCACCCTATTACTTTGCCACCTTGCCGAATCTTGAGCCAGGATTTCAGGGTTGGCAACTGGTATTTCCTGATAGTCCCAGGCAAAGGGAACCCAGCCCTGGCACTGAGCAATGTCTAGCAGCCGTCTGTAGGTGATCTCCAGCTCCCATTCCTGAATGGCCAGAAACTCCAAATCTTCATGTGCCCAGTGCACTTCCGGAATGTTCAGTAGCCCTTCTCTGAAATCCATGATTTCACCAACCTCCACTCCAAATCACTCCCAAAGTTAGAGTCCCCTGTCAGCTTCACATACAACAGTCCCAAGCCATCGTAGCTTAAGCCTTCCATTGGGCTGTCATCCGCTATCCAGGGACATGCTTGGGATACATGCCACCGGAGGGCTCTGTAGCTCTCATCCAGCTTTATCTCTGCCCAGACCAGCCTGCTTAATTCAGCTGTCTGCTTCTTGTGCATTTTTTCTCTCAAAAAACGCACCCGCAGTCCGTACTGCGACCAGTACCTTTCCTCGATGGAAGGGAGAACTTTTCCCTGGAGTCGCTGCTCACGGGCTAGCGCTTCTTTCCAGAATTTGCAGCGAATATAATTACACCATCCCAGCAGGACCTGCTCTGATACTGGTCCTCTATGCTGTATCTGCATCTCTCGCAACCTCCTTCTGAATTCCTCTTCCATGGCAGCTGGTATCTGTACCTCTCCTCTCCTGCTATCTGGACCTTGGATCCAGATGGAAGTTTGGATATCCCAGACTGCAGGAAGCGTCCCGCTGCTTGCCACCAATGTCACGGAACGTCCCACACTCCGCTTGAGTGCTTCCATCAGTATACCACTTCCTTGTAGTCTGGATACAGATATCAGATATTCCAACCGCTCCCAAGCATAAAACAAGGCTACACTTGCTTAGATGCTAAGATGGACTATATCTTTATTAGAACCAGAATACAGTCTTATATACAGGAGTAGGGATGAGCTTCGAGTTCGAGTCGAACTCATGTTCGACTCGAACATTGGCTGTTCGCAAGTTCGCCGAACAGCGAACAATTTGGGGTGTTCGCGGCAAATTCGAATGCCGCAGAACACCCTTTAAAAGTCTATGGGAGAAATCAAAAGTGCTAATTTTAAAGGCTTATATGCAAGTTATTGTCATAAAAAGTGTTTGGGGACCCAAGTCCTGCCCCAGGGGACATGGATCAATGCAAAAAAAAGGTTTTAAAAACGGCCATTTTTTCAGGAGCAGTGATTTTAATAATGCTTAAAGTCAAACAATAAAAGTGTAATATCCCTTTAAATTTCGTACCTGGGGGTGTCTATAGTATGCCTGTAAAGGGGTGCACGTTTCCCGTGTTTAGAACAGTCTGACAGCAAAATGACATTTCGAAGGAAAAAACCCATTTAAAACTACTCGCGGCTATTGCATTGCCGACAATACACATAGAAGTTCATTGATAAAAACGGCATGGGAATTCCCCACAGGGAAACCCCGAACCAAAATTAAAAAAAAAAAAATGACGTGGGAGTCCCCCTAAATTCCATACCAGGCCCTTCAGGTCTGGTATGGATATTAAGGGGAACCCCGGCTAAAATTTTTTTAAAAAATGACGTGGGTTTCCCCTTAAATTCCATACCAGACCTTCAGGTCTGGTATGGATTTTAAGGTGAACCCCGCGCCAAAAAAAAAAAATGGCGTGGGGTCCCCCCAAAGATCCATACCAGACCCTTATCCGAGCACGCAACCTGGCAGGCCCCAGGAAAAGAGGGGGGGACGAGAGTGCAGCCCCCCCCTCCTGAACCGTACCAGGCCACATGCCCTCAACATTGGGAGGGTGCTTTGGAGTAGCCCCCCAAAACACCTTGTCCTCATGTTGATGAGGATAAGGGCCTCATCCCCACAACCCTGGCCGGTGGTTGTGGGGGTCTGCGGGCGGGGGGCTTATCAGAATCTGGAAGCCCCCTTTAACAAGGGGACCCCCAGATCCCGGCCCCCCCTGTGTGAAATGGTAAGGGGGTACTTACCCCTACCATTTCACTAAAAAACTGTCAAAAATGTTAAAAATGACAAGAGACAGTTTTTGACAATTCCTTTATTTAAATGCTTCTTCTTTCTTCTATCTTCCTTCATCTTCTTCTGGTTCTTCTGGCTCTTCTGGTTCTTCCTCCGGCATTCTCCTCCAGCATCTCCTCCGCGGCGTCGTCTATCTTCTTCTCCTCGGGCTGCTCCGCACCCATGGCATGGGGGGAGGCTCCCACTCTTCTCTTCATCTTCTTCTTCATCCTCTTCTCTTCTTCCTTCTTCTCTTCTTCATTTTCTTCTCCAGGCCGCTCCGCACCCATGCTGGCATGGAGGGAGGCTCCCGCTGTGTGACGGCGTCTCCTTGTCTGACAGTTCTTAAATAATGGGGAGCGGGGCCACCCAGTGACCCCACCCCCTCTGACGCGCGGGACATGACGGGACTTACCTGTGGCATTCCCCGTGACGTCACAGGGAAGTCCCGTCAAGTCACCGTGCGTCAGAGGGGGGCGGGGTCACCAGGTGGCCCCACCCCCCGTTATTTAAGAACCGTCAGACGAGGAGACGCCGTCACACAGCGGGAGCCTCCCTCCATGCCAGCATGGGTGCGGAGCGGCCCGGAGAAGAAAATGAAGAAGAGAAGAAGAGAAGAAGGAAGAAGAGAAGAGGATGAAGAAGATGAAGAGGAGAGCGGGAGCCTCCCCCCATGCCATGGGTGTGGAGCGGCCCGAGGAGAAGAAGATAGAAGATGCCGCGGAGGAGATGCTGGACGAGAATGCCGGAGGAAGAACCAGAAGAGCCAGAAGAACCAGAAGAAGATGAAGGAAGATAGAAGTAAGAAGAAGCATTTAAATAAAGGAATTGTCAAAAACTGTCTCTTGTCATTTTTAACATTTTTGACACTTTTTTAGTGAAATGGTAGGGGTAAGTACCCCCTTACCATTTCACACAGGGGGGGGATCTGGGGGTCCCCTTGTTAAAGGGGGCTTCCAGATTCTGATAAGCCCCCCGCCCGCAGACCCTCACAACCACCGGCCAGGGTTGTGGGGATGAGGCCCTTGTCCTCATCAACATGGGGACAAGGTGTTTTGGGGGGCTACCCCAAAGCACCCTCCCAATGTTGAGGGCATGTGGCCTGGTACGGTTCAGGAGGGGGGGCGCACTCTCATCCCCCCCTCTTTTCCTGCGGCCTGCCAGGTTGCGTGCTCAGATAAGGGTCTAGTATGGATTTTTGGGGGGACCCCACGCCATTTTTTTTTTTTTTTTTTTTGGCGGGGGGTTCCCCTTAAAATCCATACCAGACCTGAAGGGCCTGGTATGGAATTTAGGGGGACTCCCACGTCATTTTTTTTTAAAATTTTGGTTCGGGGTTTCCCTGTGGGGAATTCCCATGCCGTTTTTATCAATGAACTTCTATGTGTATTGTCGGCAATGCAATAGCCGCGGGTAGTTTTAAATGGGTTTTTTTTCCTTCGAAATGTCATTTTGCTGTCAGACTGTTCTAAACACAGGAAACATGCGCCCCTTTACAGACATACTATAGACACCCCCCAGGTACGAAATTTAAAGGGATATTACACTTTTATTGTTTGACTTTAAGCAGTATTAAAATCACTGCTCCTGAAAAAACGTCCGTTTTTAGAAACTTTTTTTTGCATTGATCCATGTCCCCTGGGGCAGGACCCAGGTCCTCAAACACTTTTTATGACAATACCATGCATATAAGCCTTTAAAATTAGCACTTTTGATTATTCATGTTCGTGTCCCATAGACTTTAACGGTGTTCGGGTGTTCAAACAAACTTTTTTCCTGTTCGCATGTTCTGGTGTGAACCGAACAGGGGGGTGTTCGGCTCATCCCTAATGTACAAACATTTGTCCGTTTGTCCCCTTGTTTGATGGGAGCGGAAGATCATATGTAGAAGCCGTGTTTTTACTTCTATTGACAGTTTCCCCTTGGCAATGGTTGCTAAGAAAGCGATGGGTACCGGCACCTGCCATGCCCCTAGCAACTGCTGGCTTCACCAGCACCATTGACTTATGTAGCCAGGAATTCCCAGCCATGTAACTAAAGGGGCAGGGATAGAATTGACATCACTGCCGAAATTGGTCCAACGGCCATATTTGGGCAATGTTATTGATTGAGTATGGCCATGGTTATATTTGGACAATGATGTCACCCTTCTCCCTTGTTTTCTTTTTTTTTACTGCTTCTACAGTAAATAGTATAGCTTTTTGCGGTTAATGGTTACTAAGGAAGTGGCAGGCGCTGACACCCGCTGCAATTACCAGCTACCGCTAACATCACTGCCATTGACTTATATGACTGAAAATCCTCGGCCACAAAAGCAAAGGGGTGGGGATAGCAGTGACATCACTGTCCACATTGGGTCGCTGGGCATATTTAAGCAATGATGTCACCACTACCCCCTGCCCCTTTCCTTATACACAGTGCATTGAAAAAGTATTTATACCTCTTGAATTTTTTCACATTTTGTCATGTTACAACCAAAAATGTAAATGTATTGTATTGGGATTTGATACATTATAGAACCACCTTTTGCTGCAATTACAGCTGCAAGTCTTTTTGGGGATGTCTCTACCAGCTTTGCACATCTAAAGAGGGACATTTTTGCCCATTCTTCTTTGCAAAATATCTCAAGCTCTGTCAGATTGGATGGAGAGCGTCTGTGAACAGCAATTTTCAAGTCTTGCCACAGATTCTCATTTGGATTTAGGTCTGAACTGTGACTGGTGTTTTGGATATTCCACCATACTCTTGCACTAATAAGTGCCCTTCCACCATAATGGTATAATGCAGCCCTAAATAACCCACGTCTCCCCCAGACAAAACCATAGCTTACGTTCTCAGCTCCATCAGCATCACTGCCGCTGAGCAGTTGACTGGTTCTTTTATTCAAAGACAACAAAAGAAATTACAAAGAAGAGGTCCTGGCTCCAACAGCCAATCGCCTCCTACAGATTGTGACCTCACAGGATATGACCAAATAAGGATGTAACAACACAGGATGTAAATGTCAACACAGGATAAATGAATTTATACAATAACCAATGAACGATGACTACAATTCCTGCTGATGGGAGACTATCTGCAGGTGTACGTCATGACACCTCCCATACATTGATCAGGTATACAGGGGTGATAGGAGCACACATCCGCTAAACCGATAATGTGTTTGCAGAGCGGACACATCCCCCCAGATGAACGTTTTGTGCATTGCACAGGGGCCCTTCACTGGCGGACATATCCTCACTCCGCAAACTCCTCTCTCCAAACAACAGGAAGATTTCCACTACCTAACGGATCTCAACCAGCATCAGTCTGCCCCTGTCAGCTCTTTAGAGTGGGCTGCGGGAGAACTAACACTGGGAGACTCTATGACAATACATATTAAATACATCTTCATAACATTTCCACAACACTGGGCCATTCTAACACATGAATATGCTTTGATGTAAACCATTCCATTGTAGCTCTGGCTGGATGTTTAGGGTTGTTGTCCTGCTGGAGGGTGAACCTCCACCCCAGTCTCAAGTATTTTGCAGACTCTAACAGGTTTTTTTCTAAGATTGTCCTGTATTTGTCTCCATCCATCTTCCCATCAACTCTGACCAGCTTCCCTGTCCCTGCTGAAGAAAAGCATCCTCACAATGTGATTCTGCCACCACCATGTTTCACGGTGGGGATGGTGTGTTCGGGGTGATGGGCAGTGTTAGTTTCCCCCCACACATAGCGTTTTGCTTTTAGGCCAAAAAGTTAAATTTTGGTCTCATCTGACCAGATCACCTTCTTCCACATGTTTGCTGTGTCCTCCACATGGCTTCTCACAAACTACAAACAGGACTTCTTATGACTTTCTTTCTCCAATGTCTTTCTTCTTGTCACTCTTCCATAAAGGGCAGATTTGTGGAGAACACGACTAATAGTTGTCCTGTGGACAGATTCTCCCACCTGAGCTGTGGATCTCTGCAGCTCCTCCAGAGTTACCATGGACCTCTTGGCTCTTTTCTGATGAATGCTCTCCTTGCCCAGCCGGTCGGTTTAGGTGGACGGCCATGTTTTGGTAGGTTTGCAGTTGTGCCATACTCTTTCCATTTTCCGATGATGGATTGAACAGAGCTCCGTGAGATGTTCAAAGCTTGGGAGATTTTTTTATAACCTAACCCTGCTTTATACTTCTCCACAACTTTATCCCTGACCTGTCTGGTGTGTTCCTTGGCCTTCATGATGCTGTTTTTTCACTAAGGTTCTCTAACAAACCTCTGCAGGCTTCACAGAACAGTTGCATTTATACTGAGATCAAATGACACACAGGGAAGGGACGGACTGCACCTAAATGAGGAGGGTGCAGATCTGCTGGGAATGAAGATGGCCAAAAAGTTAGAGGGGTTTTTAAACTAGGCGATGGGGGGGAGGGTCCAGAGACAGTGATAGCCAGTGCGGAAGATATGCCAGAGGGTAGTATTGGGGGCATTAGTGGTAGGTTAACCAAAGCACAAAAACACAAGGTGAGTATAGTAGCAAGTCCTAGTTGCAATCTTGAAACACCCAATACGAGGACAATATGCGACCGGTTTAAACTATGTGGCATGTTCACCAATGCCAGGAGCCTGGCGGACAAGATGGGTGAACTAGAGATACTGTTGTACAAGGAGGATTTGGATTTTGTGGGAATTTCAGAAACCTGGTTCAACAGATCTCATGATTGGCTGGCAAACATTCAAGGGTATACCCTATACCGCAAGGATAGAGAGGGTAAAAAAGGGGGAGGGGTATGCCTATATATCAAGAATAATGTAGAAGTGAATGTGAGAGATGACATCACTGAGGGAGCTAGGGAGGAGGTGGAATCTTTATGGGTAGAGCTCCAAAGGGATGAAGCTAAGGGGAAAATAATACTGGGAGTATGCTATAGGCCCCCTAACCTGAGGGAGGAAGTGGAGACGGATCTCCTATCACAAATTGGATTAGCAGCAAGGATGGGAAGGGTTATCATAATGGTTTCAGTATAAATCACACAAATAGGAAACATGAAGGGAACACAAAGACACTGAATTTCAAAAGAGCCAACTTCCCTAAACTACAAACCTTGCTAAAAGGCATAAATTGGGATAAAATATTAGGAACAAAGAATACGGAGGAGAGATGGGTTTGCTTTAAGAGCATATTAAATAAGGGCATTAGCCAATGTATCCCATTGGGTAATAAATTTAAAAGAGCGAACAAACATCCTGGATGGCTTATCTCCAATGTAAAAATGCATATAAAAGCAAAGGAGAAGGCCTTCAAAAAATACAAGGTTGAGGGATCATCCACAGCATTCAGAATTTATAAAGAATGCAACAAGAAATGTAAGGGTGCAATTAGGATGGCTAAGATAGAACATGAAAGACACATAGCGGAGGAGAGCAAAAAAAATCCCAAGAAATTCTTTAAGTATGTAAACAGTAAAAAAGGGAGGACAGACCATATTGGCCCCATAAAGAATGAGGAAGGACATCTGGTTACAAAGGATGGGGAGATGGCAAAGGTATTGAATTTATTCTTCTCCTCAGTCTTCACGAGTGAATCGGGGGGCTTTAGTAACCAAAACTGCAGTGTTTATCCTCATGACACAACACAGGAAGCACCTCCATGGTTAACAGAGGACGGAATTAAAATTAGACTTGAGAAACTTAACATTAATAAATCACCAGGACCAGATGGCTTGCATCCGAGGGTACTTAGGGAACTCAGTCAGGTGATTGCCAGACCGTTGTTCCTAATTTTTACAGACAATCTATTGACTGGAATGGTACCAGCTGATTGGAGAAAAGCCAATGTAGCACCAATATTTAAAAAGGGCCCAAAAAACATCCCTGGGAATTACAGACCAGTTAGCTTAACATCAATAGTATGTAAACTCTTGGAGGGGATGATAAGGGACTATATACAAGATTTTAGTAATAAGAACGATATCATTAGCAGTAATCAGAATGGATTCATGAAGAATCGTTCTTGCCAAACCAATCTATTAACCTTCTATGAGGAGGTGAGTTGCCATCTAGATAAAGGAAGGCCCGTAGACGTGGTGTATCTGGATTTTGCAAAAGCATTTGACACAGTTCCCCATAAACGTTTACTGTACAAAATAAGGTGCGTTGGCATGGACTATAGGGTGAGTACCTGGATTGAAAACTGGCTACAAGGGCGTATTCAGAGGGTGGTGATAAATGGGGAGTACTCAGAATGGTCAGGGGTGGGTAGTGGGGTTCCCCAGGGTTCTGTGCTGGGACCAATCCTATTTAATTTGTTCATAAACGATCTGGAGGATGGGATAAACAGTTCAATCTCTGTATTTGCAGACGATACTAAGCTAAGCAGGGCAATAACTTCTCCGCAGGATGTGGAAATCTTGCAAAAAGACCTGAACAAATTAATGGGGTGGGCGACTACATGGCAAATGAGGTTCAATGTAGAAAAATGTAAAATAATGCATTTGGGTGGCAAAAATATGAATGCAATCTATAGACTGGGGGGAGAACCTCTGGGGGGATCTAGGATGGAAAAGGACCTGGGGGTCCTAGTAGATGATAGGCTCAGCAGTGGCATGCAATGCCAAGCTGCTGCTAATAAAGCAAACAGAATATTGGCATTAAAAAGGGGATCAACTCCGGAGATAAAACGATAATTCTCCCGCTCTACAAGACTCTGGTCCGGCCGCACCTGGAGTATGCTGTCCAGTTCTGGGCACCAGTCCTCAGGAAGGATGTACTGGAAATGGAGCGAGTACAAAGAAGGGCAACAAAGCTAATAAAGGGTCTGGAGGATCTTAGTTATGAGGAAAGGTTGTGAGCACTGAACTTATTCTCTCTGGAGAAGAGACGCTTGAGAGGGGATATGATTTCAATTTACAAATACTGTACTGGTGACCCCACAATAGGGATAAAACTTTTTCACAGAAGAGAGTTTAATAAGACTCGTAGCCACTCATTACAATTAGAAGAAAAGAGGTTTAACCTTAAACTACGTAGAGGGTTCTTTACTGTAAGAGCGGCAAGGATGTGGAATTCCCTTCCACAGGCGGTGGTCTCAGCGGGGAGCATTGTTAGCTTCAAGAAACTATTAGATAATCACCTGAATGACCGCAATATACAGGGATATGTAATGTAATACTGACACATAATTACACACATAGGTTGGACTTGATGGACTTGTGTCTTTTTTCAACCTCACCTACTATGTTACTATATATGTAACTATAGGTGGGCTCTATTTACTAATTAGGTGACTTGTGAAGGCAATTGGCTCCACTAGATTTTAGTTAGGGGTGTCAGAGTAAAAGGGGCTTAATACAAATGCCCCCCCACACTTTTCACATATTTATTTGTAAAACATTTTGAAAAACATTTATCATTTTCCCAATTTGGGGGGTATGAATACTTTTTCAAGGCACTGTAGCTGATGACTGCTTGGGGGGCTGTCATTCAGCAAGGAGTAGCACCGAGATCAGTCGTGTGCACTGGGCCTGTTGGATTTTTTCCTTCAGCAAGTTGGTGGGCGGCAGGCATCATGATTGACGTTGGATTTACAATGTGAACTTTTAATTTTTTAATAAATAATGGGCTTGTGTGTCTTTATTCACATTTCTGTGCATAAAAAGGGTACTGTAGAGGGAATTATTTTGAGGGGCCCCTTATTTTTGTAGTGGGTTCCAGATTTCGATAAGTCCCCTGCCCGCAGACCCCCCAAAACCACCGAGCCAGGGTTGCGGGAAGGAGGCCCCTGTCCTCCTCAACATAGGGAAAGGTGTTTTGCCAAGAGCCCCCCCATGTTGAAGGCATGTGGCCTGGCATGGTTTAGGAGGAGGGGTAGTGCATGTTCATCCCCCCTATTCTGGCTAGCCAGACTCATACCCAGGGTATGAGTCTGGTTAAGGGTCTGGTATGTTTAGGGTCTGGTATGTTTTTAGGGGGAACCCAATACATTTTTTATTTCTTGGGGTATACAATTAAAATCTATACCAGATTTAAAGGGTCTGTTATCTATTTTGGTGGGGACTCTACACAAATGCTTTTGTAATTTTTGCTGTAGGATGTGCTACAAAGAAAACAATAAAAAAAAATATATATTTTAAATTGCCATCATTTCCATTGCCAGCTTCCTTGTCTCCTATGTCTGCTGTGTATTTTGTCCCCCATTTGATTCGGCTTCCATTGATTTCAATAAGATTCGGGTTTGGCACCTGAACTTCCAAAGGCAGAACCCGGCTCAAACCGAACCCTGAGCAATTCCACTCTTCCCAAGTATTTAGCGCAGTTGGTGAATGAATATACAGTAAATGTTTATCATGGTTTTCCTTTCTTCACAGCCGCCAGTTTAATTACTAAAGTAAATGGGATGGAGGTGTCTGTGAACCGAATATTATCTGATGATATAACAGGTAATCATACGCTCCAAGATGAGACATGACATATGTATTTGGGGGGCAGTAGGTCATTATTATGAAAATCTCCAACCATTGACCCAACTTTGGACTCTACAAGGAGTGGAAATTACATGGGACTGGTAATTGAGTAGTTTTCTGGAATATTTGTGCGTTTGGGTACTTTTGGGCTTTGCTTGGATTTCTCAGTACAGAGGGCTAAGCTTTTCTGATTGGAGACAGCAGAATGTTGGAGAATATAGTTAGATGGTCCAGAAGTTTGATTCATTTGTGGAAGGGAAGGCAGAAGCAGTTGTCCCAGTGATAAAGCCCAGCTTCGTGGGAGAAGTGCATCAAAGGTGGAGGTCCTAAGTCGAGACTTTTATGAAGGACATAGCCATTTGCTTTTCTTTTTTAAGGCCTTTATCTTGCCCAATTTTATTAAAAGAATGCTCCACAAAAACACAAAGTTTCAGAGTTTCCCTTGCAGAGGTGTAAGCCTTGCACTTTCATAAAAAAAAAAAAAACAAGACATTCAACTTCCTAGCTAAAACCTTCAGCACTGCCTCTCGCCAAGGTGGATCCCTCCTGACTTCTGGGCAATGACCTCCTGTCTGCTGAGGTGGAGCCCTCTGGACTCCTGGGCAATACCCCCTGTCTGCCGGGGTGGAGCCCTCTGGACTCCTGGGCAATGACCTCCTGTCTGCCAGGGTGGAGCCCTCTAGACTCCTGGGCAATGACCTCCTGTCTTCCGGGATTGAGCACTCTAAACTCCTGGGCAATGACCCCCTGTCTGCCGGAGTGGAGCCATCCAGACTCCTGGGCAATGAACCCCTGTCTGCCGGGGTTGAGCCCTCCGGACTCCTGGGCAATGACCTCCTGTCTGCTGGGGTGGAGTCCTCTGGACTCCTGGGCAACTACCTCCTGTCTGCCAGGGTGGAGCCCTCCAGACTCCCAGGCAAAGACCTACTGTCTACCAGGGTGGAGCCCTCTGAAATCCTGGGCAACGACTTCCTGTTTGCCCAGAACCCTAGTCAGGTCTCTCCTAAAGCCAACACACACCTGACCAATTAGTGTCCTGGTGGTTCTTAAAGCATGGACCCAGAATTGGAGATTTCATCCCACCCAGACCTTTAAGAAAGGCTCCAGGGTCCAGGTCCCAAACCAACTTTTATCTACTGATGAGGAAACTGGAACGTCAGTTTCCTCTGAATGATAAAAAATTCCCTGGAGCCCCTCAACCTGCCTAGATGAGAATCCTGGGTCATTAATTATTTTCACACCGTGGCCAGGGCACAGAACTCCCACACTATTTATATCAAGATTAGAGCTTGGGGGAAGGTTTACATTTTTAATTACAGGAGTTAAGGGTAAGATTAAGGAATTTTTAGGCATAAAAATTAGTTTTTTTTCAGGTGTAAACTTTCAGTTGTAGTGGAATTGGTGCACCCAAAACTACCAGGGAAATGTTATTCTGCAGAAAATGAAAGTCTCTATGTACAGTATGTGTACCATTCTATAGAGAGGTCTGAGGAGCATGTACATAGCAGACTGAAATGACATTCTTTATATTACAGGTTTTATTTCCAATGACATCCAGAGGATTCTGGAAGCAGTGGCGAGGCTGACAGAGGAGATCCGGAAAGGGAATAGTAAGTTTATTTAATTTCAGGAATCAGAAAATTTACTCACCAAACTTTCATTTCCCAGAACATTCTGAGCTCTGATTGGTTCTTGTTCTATAATTAGTCATAACCACTGGGGGCCCCTGATATGGGTGCAGAGTATGTACAGCCTTCGGATGTGTCTTTTGGAGTTTGGTAACATTTCCAGGCACAGGGCCAGTCTGTAGTGACTCTATTAAGTCATGGGTAATAGGTTACTCTTTGGGAGTTTATTTCAATCCTCTAGTCACTGACATATTTCTCTTTAGACTGGCTTATTATTCATTTTCTGTGATAGTTTGTGAGGGGTAATTGCTGGAAGTGTTGGGTGTACAGAGAGCTAAATTGGTTGTTGAGGATGTTGGGTGAATAGGGTGTTGATGGTATGACGGTAATTTTAGATGCAAGGGTCCTTAATGGCTTTTGTAAATGTTTGGTGGAAGGAATATGGATCGGTTGTTTGAAGTGTTGAATAAATGGGGTGCTGATGGGTTTTTGGAAGTGTTGGGTATGCAGAGTGCTGATTGGTTGCTGAGGGTTTTTGATAAATAGGGTATTGATGGTATTATAAAAAATGTTGGGTCGGAGGCTACCAAAGTGTTTTTAAGAATGTTTGGTGGAAGAGATATGGATAGGTTGTTTGAAGTGTTGAAAAGATGAGGTGCTGATGGCTTATTGGAAGCGTTGGTGTTGGGTGATGATGGGTTGTCGAGAGTGTTGGGTGAAAAGGGTGTTGATGGTATGATGTGAATGTTGGCTGAAAGGATACAAAAATATTTTTGGGAATGTTTGGTGGAAGTGGGTGTGAATGGGTTGTCTGAAGAGTTTGAATAGATGGGGTGCTTATGGGTTGCTGGAAGTGTTTGGCGCATGGGGTGATGATGAGTTGTTCAGCATGTTTAGTGGATCTGGTTCTGAAGGGGTTTTGGGATTGTTGGGTTACTGGTGTATTAAAAGGAGTGCTGTGTGGATGGAGTACTGATGGGTTGCCAGAAGAGTTGGATGGATGAGGTATTGATGAGTTGTTGGGAGTGTTGTATGGATGGGGAGCTATTGATGAGTTGTTGGGAGTGTTGGTTGTACAGGGTACTGATGGGTTGCCAGTAATGTTGGATAGACAAAGTGCTGACTGGTTTATAGGACTGGCAGATAGATGGGGTGCCAATGAATTGGTTGATGTGTTGGGTGGATGGAGTACTGAGGGGTTGTTGGGATTATTGGATGGACAGGGGGGCTTAGCAGCTGCTGGGAGTAGTGGATGGATGAGGTGTTGATGATTTGTTGAGTTTGTGGGGTGAATGAGTGTGATGGGAGTCACTTTGGGCAGGGAGCTTGTGGAACCCAGCTTACCTTAGAGAGCTCTGGAAACTTCTTGTCCAGCTTCCCTGACCCCTCCTATGTGTATGTCACCCTGTGTCTATTAGGGGCACAGGATGATGAGAACCCCAGTCGGGTCTGCCTAACCCGACTCACCGTACAACCACATCGGACTCAGAATTTCCTTTTACCCCTGTTATCCAGGGTCTTATATGTGTGGTTTGTGCTGAAAGAATGAAGAGGCTCTTTCACTTGGGACATTAATATTTCTGAACAATATCCCTCAAGAAAATATGAAGATAAATAATTTCACCTTTCAGACTGCTAGATTGTTTAAGGTGTGGCTGTATCCCATTGTTCTATTGTTTTTGTCTGCCTTGGGAGCAACCTATTATGGGATGTATATGTGTATGTGAATTAGCTGAAAAAGGGAAGGGGGTTTCTCCAGCCGCCCCTCCCAAAGATGGTCTACTGTTGAAATGTTTGAATACCTGTCTCATGTTACTGGAAGAGGTAGTTTACCCCACCCTGTGTCATTATGCAAAGGGGGGATTGTCCCTGAGTGTATATCTCTCTGTACCTGTGTTTGAATAAACAGTCTGATGTTTTCCACCCTACGCTGATGCTTCGACAAGTGACTGGGAAGGCTAAAGGACCTTGGATCGGGCTGGTACAGGACAAAGGAAGCTTGTATGCAGACTCCTCTTGAGTACAAGGGTCCGTGACATTTGGGGGCAGCAGTGGGATTAAGCTTACAAGCTGTCCAAACCACCACCAGGAACCAAGGTCCAGATAGCAGGAGAGGAGAGTTACAGATACCAGCTGCCATGGAAGAGGAATTCAGAAGGTAGTTGCGAAAGATGTGGATACAGCACATGGGACCAGTGTTAATGCAGGTTCTGCTGGGAAGGTATGATTCTGTGCGCCTACAACTCTGGAAAAAAATTGTTAGCTTACGAGCAGTGCCACCAGGGAAATATTCTCCCCTCCATCCATGTGAGGTACTGGTCGCAGTGTGAAGTGCGAGTGCTGTTATTGGGGAGACAACCGTACAACGCAAAGACAGCTGAGCTAAGCAGGCTTATCTGGGCAGAGATTTGGTTGGATGAGAGCTACAGAGCCCTCCACTGGTATGTAGCCCAAGTGTGCCCGTGGACAGAGGATGACAGCCCGATGGAAGGCTTTGACTATGGTGGCCTGGGACTGTTGTACTGGAGGCTGATCATAGACCCTGTCTTTGGGAGTGATCTGGAGTGGCGTTTGGAGGAAATCATGGAGTACAGAGACCAAAGGCTGAATGTCTTGGAAGTGCACTGGGTGCAGGAAGATTTGGAGTTTCTAGCCATTCAGGAATGGAAGCTGGAGATCGCCTACAGACAGCTGCTAGACTCTGCTCAGCAGCAGGTCTGGGCGCCCTTTGCCTGGGACTATCCATAAGTGCCGTCCGACTGTCTGACTCCTGACATAATGGCTAAAGTGTCGGTAATGGGACAGAGTAACAGTGTGCTTTGCTCACCTTCACCTATGGAAGTGGAGCTCTTATGGCAGATGCAGCAAGTTTTAACTCATCTGGACAAACCTGTTTTTGCACCGGACGAGCTTGGATGGAGGAATACGTTTGTCCAGCAGCCAGATAAGTGTACGGAAGATGGATCAGCCGGCTCATCTTCTTATTTGCAGTTCAAGGATCAGGGAGGAGAGGAAGCCATCCTCATTACCCAGAATCACAGAAAGGATTTAATCAACTATTCATTGATGGATGTAACATTCACTGAAATTCAAACTGAAGTGCTAACAGGACATAGCTCTGCTAGCCTCTGCCCAGTGCCAGTAACATCTTCTTAGTTTTACGGACAGGAGATGGTGAACTTTTATCCCCAGACACCAGTTCCAGAGACTGGGGATTTAATAGACTTTTCTGCTGAGGAGGAATAAACTGACAAGCCTTCAGCAGAAGAGCTGGCTTCAGAGCATGGCGCTATTGACCCCTGCCCACAACAACCAACTCCGCAGGAGCTCCAGGGAGAGGATGCAATCGGCACCTCACAACTGCAACTTGAGCGGGTGTAAGTGGATGGGAATGTGGTCTCCACTGACAGCAACCCAGCAGAAGAGCTGGCATCAGGGCATAACATCACTGAGCTCTGCCCAGCACCAGTAACATCTTCTTCTTTCTATGGACAGGAGATGGTGAACCTCTAGCCCCAGACACCAGTTCTAGAGACTGAGGATTAATAGACTTTTCTGCCGAGGAGGAACAACCTAGTGAGCCTTCAGCAAAAGAGCTGGCTTCAGAGCATGGCGCTATTGACCTCTGCCCACAACAATCAACTCTGCAGGACCTCCAGGGAGAGAATGCAAGTGGCACCTCACAACTGCAGCTTGAGCTGATATTGTGGATGGGAATGTGGACTCCACTGACAGCAACCCAGCAGAAGAGCTTGCAACAGTGCAAAGTGCCACTGGCCTCTTCCCTCAACTAACAGAAGATGGAATTCCTGTGGTCGTGGATGGTACTCCCTTTTCCACTGACCCAACCCCAGAAAAAGGTTCGGCATTGGGACAAGAGGATGTCAGCCTTGCTCTGCAAGCCCTGGGGGATTTTCATATAGTAAAAGTGGATGGGACTTCAGTTTCCACCTGTATACCCAACGGATGCTGGGCAGATGGCCCAGATCCCCAACAGCATGACAAAGTGAGCCCACCCACCCTGTCTTCTCTCTAACGGCTGACAGGACTCCAGGGGAAAGGACCAGAGGGAAGAAGAAAGGACCAGAGGGGAGAGTTCTGGAAACTCCTTTTCCAGCTCCCCTGCCCCACCTATGTGTAAGTCACCCTGTGTTATAAGGGGCACAGTTTCACAGAGAACCCCAGTCAAGTCTGCCCAACCGACCTAACTCACCGTACAACCACACTGGACTCAGCATTTACATTTACCCCTATTGTCCTGGGTTCTATATGTGTGGTATGTGTTGAAAGAATGAAGAGGCTCTTTCACTTGGGACAGTAATATTTCTGAACAATATCCCCCAAAATATGAAGATAAATAATTTCACCTTTCAGACTGCTAGATTGTTTGAGGTGTGGCTGTATCCCATTGTTATATTGTTTCTATCTGCCTTGGGAGCAACCTATTATGGGATGTATATGTGTATATGTATGTGGATTAGCTGGGAGAGAGGTGGGGGGTTTCTCCAGCAGCCCCTCCCAAAGATGGTCTACTCTTGAAATGTTTGAATACCTGTGTGTCATGCTACTGGAGGAGGTAAAGTTTACCCCTCCCTGTGTCATTATGCAAAGAAGGGGGATTGCCCCCTGAGTATTACCTCTCTACATGTGTTTGAATAAAGAGTCTGAAGTTTTCCACCCTACACTGCTGTCCCAACAAGTGACTGGGTGGGCTAAGGGACCTTGGATCGTGTTGGTACCAGGCAAAGGTAGCGTAGACGGCGGACAGACTCACTTCGAGTACGGAGGTCCATGACAACAAGTTTTGGGAGCAGTTGGTGTAAGTTGGTAAAGCTGTCTCCAAATGGCACACAAGGCTTATCTGGTTTCTGAGTCTCTGCAAACAATTATTCATTCTAGGTGGAAGTATGTGTGGCTTTCAGTGTAATTATCAAATTACTACACCGTTGTCTTTTCTTTTTCTTCAGGCTCTGTTGATCCATTGTGTGAGGTTGGCTGGAGACACTATGGCCTCAGCTGCTACTATTTTTCCCAGCGTGGGCGGTCATGGGAGAGTGCGAAAAAAGACTGCGAGACGAAGAAGGCTCATTTGGTGGTCATTAATGGCGAGGAAGAAAATGTGAGTATTTCATAAGCCCCATATGGCCTGCCTGTATCTCCTCCCAAAAATGACCCTTGGGTGTGCCATATCTCCAAGGAAGGATTTGATTTAGATTTACTGTAGATATTCTCTGTGTACACACATCTATAGAATGTTGTAACTGGCTCGGCAAAAACTTTGGCAGAACACACGAACACCATTAAAGTCTACGGGACACGAACATGAAAAATCAAAAGTGCTAATTTTAAAGGCTTATATGCAATTTATTGTCATAAAAAGTGTTTGGGGACCCGGGTCCTGCCCCAGGGGACATGTATCAATGCAAAAAAAAGTTTTAATAAGGGCTGTTTTTTCAGGAGCAGTGATTTTAATAATGCTTAAAGTTAAACAATAAAAGTGTAATATTCCTTTAAATATCATGCCTGGGGGGTGTCTATAGTATACCTGTAAAGTGGTAAATTTTTCCCATGTTTAGAACAACACCACAGCAAAATGACAATTTTAAAGGAAAAATTGTCATTTAAAACTGATCGTGGGGGTAATGAATTGCTGGTTCTCGACAATATAGATAAAACTCATTGAAAAAAAGAGCATAGGATCCCCCCCAGTCCATTACCAGGCCCTTTGGGTCTGGTATGAATATTAAGGGGAACCCCGAGCCAAAATTTAAAAAAAAATTGCGTGGGGGTCCCCCTAAAATCCATACCAGGCCCTTCAGATCTGAAATGGAAATTAAGGGGAACCCTGCGCCAAATAAAAAAAAATGGTGTAGGGGTCCCCCCAAAATCCATAGCAGACCCTTATCCGAGCACGCAACCTCGCAGGCCGCAGGAAAAGTGGGGGGATGGGAGAGCACCCCCCTCCTTAACCGTACCAGACCACATGCCTTCAACATGGGTAGGGTGCTTTGGGGTGGCCCCCCAAAGTACCTTGTCCCCATGTGTGATGGGGACAAGGACCTCATCCCCACGACCCTTGCCAGGTGGTTGTGTGTGGGTCTACAGGCAGGGTAACTTATCAGAATCTGGAAGCCCCCTTTAACAAGGGGACACCCAGATCTTGGCCTCCCCCTGTGTGAATTAGTAACGGGGTACAAATGTATAAATGTATAAATAAAATATAATTTCATAAAAAAAGCATCAAATGGTAAAAAAGACAAGAGACAGCTTGAGACAAGTCCTTTATTAAAAAATAAAAATGTCACACGGTGTAAGTTCACTCTGCCCAACAGACCGGAAAAAAAAAAAGCAGCAACCAATCCGCCTCCACGGGAGGCTCCTGCCGTCTGACGTCTCTTTGCTGTGACAGCTCTTATATAACTAAGGGCGGGGCCACCCGGTGACGTAACCGGGTGACCCGGCCCCCCTCTGGTGCCACGGGGCTTCCCTGTGGCGTCATAGGGGGTCGGGGTCACCCGGTTACGTCACCAGGTGGCCCCGCCCTCAGTTATATAAGGGCTGTCACAGCGAAGATGCATCACTCAGCGGGAGCCTCCCATGGAGGCGGATCCGATGCAGCTTTTTATTTTTTTATTTTTTCGGTCCGTCGGGCGGCGTGAACTTACACCGTGTGACATTTTTATTTTTATTTTTTTTAACCACTTCAGCCCCGGAAGAATTTACCCTCTTCCTGACCAGAGCACTTTTTGTGATTCGACACTGCGTCGCTTTAACTGACAATTGCGCGGTCGTGCGACGTGGCTCCCAAACAAAATTAAAGTCCTTTTTTTCCCACAAATAGAGCTTTCTTTTGGTGGTATTTGATCACCTCTGATTAAACAAAAAAAGAGAGACAATTTTGAAAAAAAACGCATTATTTTTTACTTTTTGCTATAATAAATATCTCCCAAAAATATATAAAAAACTATTTTTTTCCTCAGTTTAGGCCAATCATATTCTTCTTCATATTTTTGGTTAAAAAAAATTGTAATAAGCGATTATTGATCAGGTGGCGCAAAAGTTATAGCGTTTACAAAATAGGGGATAGTTTTATGGCATTTTTTTCTTTTTTTTTTCATGGCGGCGATCAACGATTTTTATCGTGACTGCGACATTATGGCGGACACATCGGACATTTTTGACACATTTTTGGGACCATTGTCATTTATACAGCAATCAGTGCTTTACAAATGCAGTGATTCCTGTGTTAATGACACTGGCAGTGAAAGGGTTAACCACTAGGTGGCAGTGTAGGGGTTAAGTGTGTCCTGGGGAATGTTTCTAACTGTGAGGGACATGGCTGTGTGTGACACATCCCTGATCTCTGCTCCGATGACAGGGAGCAGAGATCGGTGACACTTGTCACTAGGCAGAACGGGTAGATGCTTGTTTACATCAGCATCTCCCCATTCTTCCTCCCCGTGAGGCGATCACAGGTATTCCCGGGGCGATCGAGTCCACAGGGCCCGCGACCTGACTCACAGAGCTTGCCGCGGGCATGCCCACTGGCCGCCTCTTAAAGGGGAACGTACAGGTACGTGATTCTGCCTGTACGAGCCCTTCTGCCGCAGTATACCTGCATGAGCCGGTCGGCAAGCGGTTAATAAAGGACTTGTCCCAAGCTGTGTTTGATCTTTTTTACCATTTTGACACTTTTTTAAAAAAAAAACCACAGTGTACCCCGTTACCAATTCACACAGGGGTGTGGCCTGGATCCTGGGGCCCCCCCGCCCGCAGACCGGGCAAGGGTTGTGGGGATGAGGCCCTTGTCCCCATCAACATGGGGACAAGGTGCTTTGGGGGCCTACCCCAAAGCACCCTCCCCATGTCGAGGGCATGTGGCCTGGTACGGTTCAGGAGGGGGGTGTTCTCCCCCCCTCTTTTTAAGTTGCATGCTCCGATAAGGGTTTGGTATAGAATTTGGGGGGACCCACTTTCCGACCGCCTAACGCAGATATACTGCGGAAGAATGGCATGGGCAGGCAAAATCACGTATGTGACACGTGATTTGCCTCCCGCGGGCAGAGGGCGCATCACTCCCCCCCGGTGCCCGAGGCGGTTGGCTTTGTTCCAGGAGTGATTCATGCTGAGGGGGGCCATTGATTCATGGCCACCCCCTCGTGATCGCTCCCGGTGAATGAGAAACTTCCTCTTCTGCTGTAATGTAAACAGCGGCAGAGGAAGTGATATCATCGCTCCTCGTGAAGACTTTTCGTTTCGGCTTCCGAGGAGAGAAGACATCCAAGTAAGTGCACCAACACTACACATTACAGTAGAACAGGCAGGCACACTTTTCACCCCTTGATCATCCCTCTGCAGCCCCTGTCACAGTGACACCAATAGCAGTTTTTTTTTTTTTTTCTTACTGATTATTGCATTGGTGTCATTTGTGACAGTTATAAGTGGTAGGGTAGTTAGTGTTAGGCCCCTTTAGGTCTAGGGTACCCCACTAACCCCCCTAATAAAGGTTTAACCCCTTGATCACCCCCTGTCACCAGTGTCACTAAGCGATCATTTTTCTGATCGATGTATTAGTGTCACAGGTGACGCTAGTTAGGGAGGTAAGTATTTAGGTTCACCGTCAGCATTTTATAGTGTCAGGGACCCCCATATACTACCTAATAAAGGTTTTAACCCCCTGATTGCCCCCTAGTTAACCTGTGTTTTGCCCCTCCGCCCCAGCACAGATTACCCAAGTGCAGTATCGATCGATCATTGGCACTTACAAAACACTAAGCACACATAACTGCAGCGTTCACAGAGTCAGGCCTGATCCCTGCGATCGCTAACAGTTTTTGTTGGTAGCGCTTGATACAGTCGCTGACAGTCAGGAGCTTTTTTGCCGGTGAGTCTCACTAGTGTACCCCTAAATTTAGAGCCCAAAATGGCAAATCGATGGTACACTAGTGAAGAGGCCTACACGTTTCTGAGCATGACAGATAGTGAAGAGGAAGTCACTCATCTGTCAGATTCAGGCTCAGAATACGATCCTGTAGAGGACAGCGGCTCCATGACAGATAGCTCTGACGATGGAGTTGTGGTCCCTGCCAAGGTCAGGCGTACCAGACCCCGAACTTCTTCTTCTGTCGTTGAGGTGCAAGAACCGCAGGGCTCTCGTATGGAGCAGAGAAGTACTAGCGCCGCTATTCCTTCTGGTGAACTGGCAAGCACCAGCAGTCTAGTACACCCTGGTGGTACATCCAGCACTGCAGTAACACTTGGTGACGTGGCGAGTCCCATAAGTGCAGTTTAAGCTGGTGAGTAGGGATGAGCCGAACACCCCCCTGGTTTGGTTCGCACCAGAACCTGCGAACGGACCGAAAATTCGCACGAACGTTAGAACCCCATTGAGGTCTCTGGGACTCGAACGTTCGAAATCAAAAGTGCTCATTTTAAAGGCTAATTTGCATGGTATTGTCCTAAAAAAAGGGTTTGGGGACCCTGGTCCTACCCCAGGGGACATGTATCAATGCAAAAAAAACTTTTAAAAACGGCCGTTTTTTCGGGAGCAGTGATTTTAATGATGCTTAAAGTAAAAAAAAAAGGTGAAATATTCCTTTAAATATCGTACCTGGGGGGTGTCTATAGTATGCCTGTAAAGTGGCGCGTGTTTCCCGTGTTTAGAACAGTCCCTGCACCAAATGTCATTTTTAAAGGAAAAAATCTCATTTAAAACTGCTTGCGGGTTTAATGTAATGTCCGGTCCTGGCAATATGGATGAAAATCAGTGAGACAAACGGCATGGGTACCCCCCAGTCCATTACCAGGCCCTTTGAGTCTTGTATGGATATTAAGGGGAACCCCGCACCCAAATTAAAATAAGGAAAGGTGTGGGGCCACCAGGCCCTATATACTCTGAACAGCAGTATACAGGCGGTGCAAACAAGACAGGGACTGTAGGTTTGTTGTTAAGTAGAATCTCTTTGTAATTTTGAACGGGTACATTTTTAACATGTTTAGCTCCAGCCAAAAAATCTTTTTTAAGCTTTTTGGAAAACATAGGGAAGGGTTATCACCCCTGTGACATTTGTTTTGCTGTCTTTCCTCCTCTTCAGAAGATTTCACCTCACTTTTTGTCCCAATGAAAAATGTTTTTTGAAAATTTGGGGTGTTTTGTGGAACAAGGATTGGAAAGCATCAGTGGAAAGGAGAAATGTTTTTCCCATATTAACTCTTACAGGAGAGAATTTCCCTTCCTAGGGGTAGATTTCATCTCACTTCCTGTTGTCTCCTTCCGTTTGCAAGTAGGAGTCGTTTGTAAGTTAGTTGTTTGAAAGTAGGGTCCTGCCCTATATACTCATCAGAAATTTGGGCCTTAGGTGTTGCTGTGGCCACAACACTGTAAGCCCTCACAGGGCCCTGCTGTGAAATATTAGATCAAGAATTGTAATTACATGCCCCTGTTGAACAGGAGCTGAAAAATTAGGCCTTAGGCACTGGTGCTGGTGCCACAACACTGCAACCCCTCACAGACACTCTAGTTGGAACGCAGGAATGAGCCCTGCTGCAAAGTATTGCATCAAAAATTGTAATTACACGCCCCTGTTAAACAGGGGCAGAAAAAATGGGCCTTAGGCACTGGTGCTGGTGCCACAACACTGCAACCCCTCACAGACACTCTAGTTGGAACGCAGGAACGAGCCCTGCTGCAAAGTATTGCATCAAAAATTGTAATTACACGCCCCTGTTAGACAGGGGCAGAAAAATTGGGCCTTAGGCACTGGTGCTGGTGCCACAACACTGCAACCCCTCACAGACACTCTAGTTGGAACACAGGAACGAGCCCTGCTGCAAAGTATTGCATCAAAAATTGTAATTACACGCCCCTGTTAAACAGGGGCAGAAAAAATGGGCCTTAGACACTGGTGCTGGTGCCACAACACTGCAACCCCTCACAGACACTCTAGTTGGAATGCAGGAACGAGCCCTGCTGCAAAGTATTACATCAAAAATTGTAATTACACGCCCCTTTTAAACAGGGGCAGAAAAAATGGGCCTTAGGCACTGGTGCTGGTGCCACAACACTGCAACCCCTCACAGACACTCTAGTTGGAATGAAGGAACGAGCCCTGCTGCAAAGTATTACATCAAAAATTGTAATTACACGCCCCTGTTAAACAGGGGCTGAAAAATTGTGCCTTAGGCACTGGTGGTGGCGCCCAGAACCAAAAATGTTCTTACAAGCTATCAGCGTGATGATTGAGGAGGAAGAGGATAATTACTCAGGGATAGTCACTCAGCATCAGCATAGGCAGTCTTTGAAGGGATCTGAGATTTCAAAAAAAATTATTCGGTTACATCTGCATCAGGTGCTTGGTAGCTGGTGGTGATCCAAGACTGATTCATTTTTATGAAGGTCAGCCGATTGACCGAGTCGGTGGACAGACGCACCCTGTGATCGGTTACAAAGCCTCCAGCAGCACTGAATGTGCGTTCCGAAAGAATGCTGGATGCAGGACAGGCCAGTAGCTCAATTGCATACTGTGCAAGCTCTGGCCAGTGATCCATCCTCAAGACCCAGTAACCCAGAGGATTTTCGGTGGGAAAGGTGTCCAAGTCTGATCTTGCCCCTAGGTATTCCTGCAGCATGTAAAACAGACGCTGGCGATGGTTGCTGGAACCGATCATACCTTGGGGCTGCGGACCAAAAAATTGTCTGAACGCATCGGTCAGACGGCCACCTTCTCCACCGCTCCTTCTTTGACTGACCGAAGCCTCAGCAACACGTTGTCCAGAAACAGGAGTTTGTAACCTCCCAGTCTCTGGGAACGCGTTGCACAGACCTTTCTGCAAGGCCTCCCAAAGATGTTTCATCCTCTGCTCCCTCTGCGATGGCAAGATAAGGTCCGCAACCTTACCCTTGTAACGTGGATCAAGGAGGGTTGCCAGCCAGTATTGGTCCTTCTCCTTGATACCACGAATATGAGGATCCTTACGCAGGCTTTGCAGGATCAGGGAGACCATGCAGCATAGGTTTGCTGAGGCATTCGGTCCGGAGTCCTCTGGGTCACTAAGGACGACATGGTCCGCAGCCACCTCCTCCCAGCCACGTACAAGTCCATGTGTTTCTTGGGACTGATCCCTTAAAGACTGCTGCTGATGCTGAGTGCCAGGCTCCACCTCCATACTGACACAATCTTCCTCCTCCTCCTCCTCCTCCTCCTCGTCCTCTTCCTGTGTGATCGGCGGGCACGCAGGAACACTGTCTGGATAAAGGGGGCCTTGAGAGCTAAGGAAGTCCTCCTCTTCCTGCCTCTGTTCTGACTCAAGTGCCCTGTCCATTATTCCACGCAGCGTGTGCTCCAACAGGTGTACAAGGGGGACAGTGTCACTGATGCATGCACTGTCACTGCTCACCATCCTCGTGGCCTCCTCAAATGGTGACAGGACAGTGCATGCATCCCTGATCATGGCCCACTGGCGTGGGGGAAAAAAACCAAGCTCCCCTGACCCTGTCCTGGTGCCATAGTCGCACAGGTACTCATTGATGGCCCTCTGCTGCGTGTGCAGCCGCTGCATCATGGCCAACGTTGAGTTCCACCTGGTGGGCATGTCACAGATTAGGCGGTTCTTGGGCAGGTTAAACTCCTTTTGGAGGTCCGTCAGCCGAGCACTGGCATTATATGACCGGCAGAAATGCACACAGACTTTCCTGGCCTGCCTCAGGACATCCTGTAAGCCCGGGTACCTGCCCAAGAACCGCTGCACCACCAAGTTAAGGACGTGAGCCAAACAGGGCACATGGGTCATTTGTCCCTGTCGGAGGGCAGAGAGGAGGTTGGTGCCATTGTCGCAACCACCTCTGAACCTGCCCCTGCAGAGCTGACAGAACCTCTGCCCCAGTGTGGCTCCTGTCCCCCAAGCACACCAGCTCAAGCACCGCATGGCATCTTTTGGCCTGTGTACTTGCGTAGCCCCTTGAACGACTACGGAGCACCGCTGGTTCCGAGGAAGAGGCCATGGAGGAAGAAGAAGAGGAGGGGGTGGAGGAGAGAGGTGTGTCACAATCATTAGCATTTTGGAGGTGTGGTGGCGGAACAACCTCCAACACTACTGGACCTTGTCCTGCATCCTTCCCAGCTGCCAGCAGAGTCACCCAATGCGCCGTGAAACTTAGGTAACGTCCCTGTCCATGCCTGCTGGACCATGAGTCAGCGGTAATATGCACCTTACCGCTGACCGCCCTGTCCAGCGAGGCATGGACATTGCCTTCCACATGCTGGTAGAGAGCCGGAATCGCCTTCAGTGAGAAAAAGTGGCGTTTGGGTACCTGCCACTGAGGAACCGCACATTCCACAAACTCACGGAAGGGGGCAGAGTCTACCAACTGAAAAGGCAGCAGTTGAAGTGCTAGCAATTTTGCCAAGCTAGCATTCAACCGCTGGGCATGTGGATGGCTGGGAGCAAACTTCTTTCGGCGGTGCAGCAGCTGGGGCAGGGAAATTGGCCTGGTATAATCTGACGTTGGTGTACCAAAAGCAGATTGCCCACAAGTACTTGGCTGTGACACACCTAATTCTACACCTTCATTCCTCTCAGTGCAGGTCTCAGAGAGGACTGAAGGTCTAGTGGGGTTGGAAATCTCAGCTGATGAGGAGCAAGGAGAGGTCCTCTTTGTTCTTTGGTGTGGGTCTTTTAGATATGCTTGCCAACGAACTGCATGGCAGGTCAACATATGTCTGGTCAAGCATGTGGTACCCAAGCGGGAGATGTTTTGACCACGCGAGATACGCTTGAGACATATGTTGCAAATAGCAGCGGTGCGATCTGATGCACTCGTCTCAAAAAAGGCCCACACCAAAGAACTTTTTGAATAACGCGCAGAGACTGCAGCGCCCTGCACATGTGGAGCTTTGGGGTGTGATGCAGTCAATGTGCTGCCCTTAGGCTGGCCCCTGGAGGGCATCCTGAATCGTTGGTGATGTGCCGCCTCCTCCTCCTCCTCCTCTCACCTATCAGGCACCCACGTTGAGTCAGTGACCTCATCATCCCCTCCCTCCTCATCACTGGAGCAAACCTGGCAGTATGCTGCAGCAGGGGGAGAATGACTGCCAGATTGCTGTCCTTCTTGGGCACCCCCTCTCTCCGTGCTCATGTTACTGCCTTCATCGAGCTCAGTATCATCATCAGAGCCTTCCAAACGCTGGGCATCCTCCTGGAGCATGTACTTAACACTGTGGTCAAACAGTTCAAGGGACTCCTCAGGAGGACATGGTGGGGCTAGGGAAGGAGTCACTGATGACATTGAGCCTGAGGGAAGAAGCCGCTGCTTTGCCAGACAAAGTACCCTGGGCATGGGTAAGAGAGGATGAGGAGGATGAGGACGGCTTGGTCATCCACTCGACCAAGTCTTCCGCATGTTGCGGCTCAACATGGCCAGCTGCCGAAAAAAAGGCCAAGCGTGTCCCATGGCCACGTGCTGATGAGGATGCACCGTCTCCACGACCAGCACTAGACACAGAGCCTGCTTGCCCTCTCTTATTGGCTTGTGACTGTCTGCCTCTCCTTCTTGGCCTTCCAGACATACTAATGGCCTGTAGCTGCACTAAGCTGGGATATATATATATATATATATATATATATATATGTACTGATACTGCAGCTAGCAAAATCAACTGCTTGCCTGTAGTATGAGAACACCACCAACCTTCTACAGGTAGCTTTAGCTGAACACTGTGAGCAGGACGCACCCCACTAACTTGTAGGTTTAGCTGAACACTGTGAGCAGGACGCACTGCACTAACTGTAAATAGTCTAGCTGCCTGACTGTGGTACTAATAGGATCAAAAGAACACCAGCAATTTTCTTCAGGTAGCTGTATATACTGTAACAAGACAAGCCTGCCTGTCAGTAAGAAGATAACAGAAACGGATCTAGCTGAACACTGTGAGCAGGACGCACCCCACTAACTTGTAGGTTTAGCAGAACACTGTGAGCAGGACGCACTGCACTAACTGTAAATAGTCTAGCTGCCTGACTGTGGTACTAATAGGATCAAAAGAACACCAGTAATTTTCTTCAGGTAGCTTTATATACTGTAACAAGACAAGCCTGCCTGTCAGTAGGAAGATAACAGGAACGGATCTAGCTGAACACTGTGAGCAGGACGCACTGCACTAAATGTAAATAGTCTAGAAGATAGCAGGAACGGATCTAGCTAAACTGAATACAGTGTATATATATATATATATGCAACACCTGGGATGCATATATTTACACAATACACTTTAAGTGCAGCTAACTGACTGACTGTCCTGCCTAATCTAGCTAACTCAAATGAAATGACACTGTCTCTCTCTCTCTCTCTCTAAGCACACCGGAACACACTGCACAGGGCCGCCGTGCAGGCGGCCTTATATAGTGTGGGGCGTGTACTAAATCCCCTGAGCCATAATTGGCCAAAGCCGAACAGCCGATGTTCGAGTCGAACATGGGTTCGACTCGAACACGAAGCTCATCCCTACTGGTGAGGTGGCAAGCACAAGTAGTGTCCCGCTGCCACCAAGAAGAAGACGAACACAGGCCCGTCGTGCCCATAGTGCCCTTCCTGCTGCATTTGCCAATCCTAACTGGGAACCCACCACTTCTGCAGCACCCGTACTTCCCCCATTCACTGGCCAACCCGGCATTCAGGTGGAAACAGTTGATTTTACGTCACTTGATTTTTATTCGCTGTTTTCCACAGAAGATCTCTATAGATCTATTGTGGACCAAAGCAATTTGTACGCTGGTCAACACATCGCTACTATTCCCCAGTCCTCCCTTGCCAGAGATTGGAGACCAATTACGGTCTCCGAATTTAGGATCTTTCTGGGCCTTTCCCTCAACATGGGCTTGAATAAAAAGAGTGAGTTGTGGTAATATTGGTCCACTGACCCAATTTACCATGCGCCCGTGTTCTCTGCCTCCATGACCAGGACACGATGCGAGCAGATTTTGCGGTTCATGCACTTCAACGACAATGAACTCTGTCGTTCTCGTGGAGACCCTGAATACGATCGGCTCTACAAAATTCGGCCCCTCGTAAACCACTTCAACCAACGTTTTACAGACTTGTTTACTCCCCATCAAGTTGTCTGCGTTGATGAGTCCCTGATTACATTTTCTGGCCGATTGTCATTCAAACAGTACCTTCCCAACAAGCGTGCCAGATACGGGGTCAAGATGTATAAGCTCTGTGACAGGACCACAGGCTATACATGTAGTTTTATGGTTTAACAGGGCAAAGATAGTTACGTAGAGCCGACAAACTGCCCTGAATACATAGGAAGCGCTGGCAAGATAGTGTGGGACTTGGTGTCACCCTTATGTGCTCGTTCATCCCACAGGCTGCATAAAAAAAGATTACAATATATGCCCAACAAGGACAAGCAACGTACTGGTATGTTCCTGGATTTTGAGTGGTTATACCAGAATTATGCCTGCAGGTTTAGGTATCATCTCGGTATCATTCTTTTCAGCCAGCGGTCGGTTTTCATGTAAAAGCAATCCTAGCAGCTAATTAGCCTCTAGACTGCTTTTACAAGCAGTGGGAGGGAATGCCCCCCCCACCTTCTTCCATGTTTTTCTCTGGCTCTCCTGTCCCAACAGGGAACCTGAGAATGCAGCCGGTGATTCAGCCAGCTGACCATAGAGCTGATCAGAGACCAGAATGGCTCCAAACATCTCTATGGCCTAAGAAATTTGAAGCTACGAGCATTTCATGACTTAGATTTTGCCGGATGTAAACAGTGCCATTCGGAAATTGGGAAAGCATTTTATCACACCGATCTTGGTGTGGTCAGATGCTTTGAGGGCAGAGGAGAGATCTAGGGTCTAATAAACCCCAATTTTTTCAAAAAAGAGTACCTGTCACTACCTATTGCTATCATAGGGGATATTTACATTAACTGACATAACAATAAAAATAATAAAAAAATGAAACGAACAGTTTAAAAATAAGATAAAAAAAGCAACAAAAAAAAAAAAAATAAAAAAAAAAAAAAAGCACCCCTGTCCCCCCTGCTCTCACGCAAAGGCGAACGCAAGCGTCGGTCTGGCATCAAATGTAAACAGCAATTACACCATGCATGTGAGGTATCACCGCGAAGGTCAGATCGAGGGCAGTAATTTTAGCAGTAGACCTCCTCTGTAAATCTAAAGTGGTAACCTGTAAAGGCTTTTAAAGGCTTTTAAAAATGTATGTAGTTTGTTGCCACTGCACGTTTGTGCGCAATTTTAAAGCATGTCATGTTTGGTATCCATGTACTCGGCCTAAGATCATCTTTTTTATTTCATCAAACATTTGGGCAATATAGTGTGTTTTAATGCATTAAAATGTAAAAAAGTGTGTTTTTTCCCCCAAAAATGCGTTTGAAAAATCACTGCTCAAATACTGAGTGAAAAAAAAAAAATGAAACACCCACCATTTTAATCTGTAGGGCATTTGCCTTAAAAAAATATATAATGTTTGGGGGTTCAAAGTAATTTTCTTGCAAAAAAATATTTTTTCATGAAAACAAGAAGTGTCAGAAAGTGTCTTCAAGTGGTTAGAAGAGTGGGTGATGTGTGACATAAGCTTCTAAATGTTGTGCATAAAATGCCAGGACAGTTCAAAACCCCCAAATGACCCCATTTTGGAAAGTAGACACCCCAAGCTATTTGTTGAGAGGCATGTCGAGTCCATGGAATATTTTATATTACATAGTTACATAGTTACATAGTAGGTGAGGTTGAAAAAAGACACAAGTCCATCAAGTCCAACCTATGTGTGTGATTATGTGTCAGTATTACATTGTATATCCCTGTATGTTGCGGTCATTCAGGTGATTATCTAATAGTTTCTTGAAGCTATCAATGCTCCCCGCTGAGACCACCGCCTGTGGAAGGGAATTCCACATCCTTGCCGCTCTTACAGTAAAGAACCCTCTACGTAGTTTAAGGTTAAACCTCTTTTCTTCTAATTGTAATGAGTGGCCACGAGTCTTATTAAACTCTCTTCTGCGAAAAAGTTTTCTCCCTATTGTGGGGTCACCAGTACAGTATTTGTAAATTGAAATCATATCCCCTCTCAAGCGTCTCTTCTCCAGAGAGAATAAGTTCAGTGCTCGCAACCTTTCCTCATAACTAAGATCCTCCAGACCCTTTATTAGCTTTGTTGCCCTTCTTTGTACTCGCTCCATTTCCAGTACATCCTTCCTGAGGACTGGTGCCCAGAACTGGACAGCATACTCCAGGTGCGGGCGGACCAGAGTCTTGTAGAGCAGGAGAATTATCGTTTTATCTCTGGAGTTGATCCCCCTTTTAATGCATGCCAATATTCTGTTTGCTTTATTAGCAGCAGCTTGGCATTGCATGCCATTGCTGAGCCTATCATCTACTAGGACCCCCAGGTCCTTTTCCATCCTAGATTCCCCCAGAGGTTCTCCCCCCAGTGTATAGATTGCATTCAGATTTTTGCCACCCAAATGCATTATTTTACATTTTTCTACATTGAACCTCATTTGCCATGTAGTCGCCCACCCCATTAATTTGTTCAGGTCTTTTTGCAAGATTTCCACATCCTGCGGAGAAGTTATTGCCCTGCTTAGCTTAGTATCGTCTGCAAATACAGAGATTGAACTGTTTATCCCATCCTCCAGGTTGTTTATGAACAAATTAAATAGGATTGGTCCCAGCACAGAACCCTGGGGAACCCCACTACCCACCCCTGACCATTCTGAGTACTCCCCATTTATCACCACCCTCTGAACACGCCCTTGTAGCCAGTTTTCAATCTATGTACTCACCCTATGGTCCATGCCAACGCACCTTATTTTGTACAGTAAACGTTTATGGGGAACTGTGTCAAATGCTTTTGCAAAATCCAGATACACCACGTCTACGGGCCTTCCTTTATCTAGATGGCAACTCACCTCCTCATAGAAGGTTAATAGATTGGTTTGGCAAGAACGATTCTTCATGAATCCATGCTGATTACTGCTAATGATATTATTACTAAAATCTTGTATATAGTCCCTTATCATCCCCTCTAAGAGTTTACATACTATTAATGTTAGGCTAACTGGTCTGTAATTCCCAGGGATGTTTTTTGGGCCCTTTTTAAATATTGGTGCTACATTGGCTTTTCTCCAATCAGCTGGTACCATTCCAGTCAATAGACTGTCTGTAAAAATTAGGAACAACGGTCTGGCAATCACCTGACTGAGTTCCCTAAGTACCCTCGGATGCAAGCCATCTGGTCCCGGTGATTTATTAATGTTAAGTTTCTCAAGTCTAATTTTAATTCAGTCCTCTGTTAACCATGTAGGTGCTTCCTGTGTTGTGTCATGAGGATAAACACTGCAGTTTTGGTTACTGAAGCCCCCCGATTCACTCGTGAAGACTGAGGAGAAGAATAAATTCAATACCTTTGCCATCTCCCCATCCTTTGTAACCAGATGTCCTTCCTCATTCTTTATGGGGCCAATATGGTCTGTCCTCCCTTTTTTACTGTTTACATACTTAAAGAATTTCTTGGGATTTTTTTTGCTCTCCTCCGCTATGTGTCTTTCATGTTCTATCTTAGCCATCCTAATTGCACCCTTACAGTTCTTGTTGCATTCTTTATAAAGTCTGAATGCTGAGGATGATCCCTCAACCTTGTATTTTTTGAAGGCCTTCTCCTTTGCTTTTATATGCATTTTTACATTGGAGTTAAGCCATCCAGGATGTTTGTTCGCTCTTTTAAATTTATTACCAAATGGGATACATTGGCTAATGCCCTTATTTAATATGCTCTTAAAGCAAACCCATCTCTCCTCCGTATTCTTTGTTCCTAATATTTTATCCCAATTTATGCCTTTTAGCAAGGTTTGTAGTTTAGGGAAGTTGGCTCTTTTGAAATTCAGTGTCTTTGTGTTCCCTTCATGTTTCCTATTTGTGTGATTTATACTGAAACTAATTGAAACTAAATATTGTGACACAAGTTGCGGGAAAAAGACAATTTTTTTTTTTTTTGCACAAAGTTGTCACTAAATGATATATTGCTCAAACATGCCATGGGAATATGTGAAATTACACCCCAAAATACATTCTGTTGCTTCTCCTGAGTACGGGGATACCACATGTGTGAGACTTTTTGGGAGCCAAGCCGTGCACGGGACCCCGAAAACCAATCACCACCTTCAGGCTCTCTAAGGGCGTAAATTTTTGATTTCACTCTTTGCTGCCTATCACAGTTTCGGAGGCCATGGAATGCCCAGATGGCAAAAAAAAAAACCCAAATGACCCCATTTTGGAAAGTAGACACCCCAAGCTATTTGCTGAGCGGTATAGTGAGTATTTTGCAGACCTCACTTTTTGTCACAAAGTTTTGAAAATTGAAAAAAGAAAAAAAAAATGTTCTTGTCTTTCTTCATTTTCAAAAACAAATGAGAGCTGCAAAATACTCGTCATGCCTCTCAGCAAATAGCTTGGGGTGTCTACTTTCCAAAATGGGGTCATTTGGGGGGTTTTGTGCCATCTTGGCATTTTATGGCCTTCGAAACTGTGATAGATAGTGAGGAGTGAAATCAAAAATTTACGCCCTTAGAAATCCTGAAGGCGGTGATTGGTTTTCGAGGTCCCGTACCCGGCTAGGCTCCCAAAAAGTCTCACACATGTGATATCCCCATACTCAGGAGAAGCAACAGAATGTATTTTGGGGTGTAATTCCACATATGCCCATGGCATGTTTGAGCAATATATCATGTAACCCTTCTCCACAAACCTTTCGATCAAAATGTTTGTTTGTGTAAAAAAATCCTCTATTAGGTCGCAATTTCACCTAATTCGAATAAATTGACCCTTGGGGATGACCTTCTTTCACTGGGGGTGGTGGCAGCTTCTCATTGGTATATATCCATTTTGATCGGTTTCCTTAAAGTGCGTTCTAGCGCTTAGTTTGTTGCCATTTTTAAAAATTTCGATCGAAAGGTTTGTGGATAAGGGTTAAAACAGGCAAAAACTAGTAGAACAAGTTGGAAACACGGATAGGGAAACCATTTTACAAAATAGAAATAGGGAACGTAATTACAAAGATGGAGTACCGTTCATAACAGGATTTAATAAACAATATAAAGGAACTGGAGGGTATCATTAAGAAAAACTGGCCCATAATTAGTAACGACCCACAACTAAGTAAGATTTTATCACCGAAACCCACATTAATCTATAGAAGAGCAAAAAGAATAAGGGACCAGATTGTGAAGAATGTGCCCACCCCCCCCCCCAAAGAGAATTTCCACTTTCCTGGACCAGAAAGGTTTTTACAGATGCGGCAGGTGTAAGCCCTGCAGACTCACCAATAAGGCAGAAAGAAAAATAATAGGGTTTCAATCTAACTCAACTAAACAAAAATACAAGGTGGATACGTTGATCACGTGCTGCAGCACCCACGTGACATATGTGTTGGAATGTAGCTGTGGGCTGCAGTACGTGGGCAGAACCACTAGGGCACTTTCGGTGAGAATTGGTGAACATGTCAGGTATATCAAAAAAGGGTATAAATACCATAGTGTCAAAACAATTTAGGGAGATACATGGGAGAGACCCCAGACACCTAAAGTTTTTTGCGATAGACAAAATAGAACCCAACTGGAGAATTTTAAATATGCGCAGGGAAGTATCCAAGAATGAAACTTATTGGATATGTAAATTAAATACAATGCAACCTATGGGGTTGAATGTGGAGCTGGATGTGAACTACTATATAGAGGATTTTTAGACACACATTTTTCATACTTATTTTTTAAATTTTGTATTTATTTTATTTTTATTTTTATTTATTGATTTATTTATTGATTTATTTTTTTACCTGGTCCATATTTAATTTTGAATTTTGTATGAAGAGAAGGCATTGAGAAAGGAAAGAAAAAGGAGAGGGAAATGTAAATGCTTATATATGGTATTTACCATGTATTTTTCCCTGTATTTATATAATTTTTAAAAGAAATAAATAATTTGTATTATGAAGCTCCCCCTATATATGTGTGTATACATGTGTGTGGTGTATCGGTTTACACATATGCATATATGTGTATACATATTTTTTAGATAACATTTTTTTAAGTATTTTAGATAAGTGTATTTTTTGATACTTTTTGTTGCTTGTGTGGGTTTAATGAAAATTCAGGGTTTTTAATGGAGTTTTTAATGAATTTTCTAAAGGATTTATATGTAACATAGTAGTCATTGTAAGATTGTTAAAGCTTTTTCAGCCGTTTGTATGGGTGACCTCGGCAAGGAGAAGAGACTGATTGTAAATGTAGGGTATAATGCTCAGATAACAACCCAAATATGATATCTAAAGCGGACAAGTAAGATTATGTAATGAATAATATAGGATTTGGGTGTGGGCAAAAAAGGAATAGTTAAAATGGCGGCGAGAAACTTCCAGGATGGAAAAACATGCGATTGGCCCACAGTAATGGGATCAGTACATAAAGGCAGTGACACCCAATCACCATGCAGCTTCCTGATGACGCAATTATCATTGCGAAACGCGTAGAGGCTGCTGGGAATTCACACGCAACACCACAACGTCATCTCCCGTCAGGCGAAAGTGAGGCCTGAGCCACAAACCGGAAGACGAGTGGGGACGAGGCTTGCTCCGTACGTCGGCGAACGAGATAGACGGCGACCCTTACCATCCATTCAAACTGCTGGATAAGCTTGGTGCCACCTTATGGGCACCGGCAACATGTGAGTTGCAAAGCCTTTGCTTTTACTTGATCTTTAATAAATGTTTTTTAGCATATTACACTATGAATGCTATTTGTTTTCTATGAGGACGGATTGACATGCTAAACGGCATTGGTGACAGCTTAACCACTTCAGCCCCGGAAGGATTTACCCCCTTCCTGACCAGAGCACTTTTTACAATTCGGCACTGCGTCGCTTTAACTGCTAATTGTGCGGTCATGCAATGCTCTACCCAAACGAAATTTGCGTCCTTTTCTTCCCACAAATAGAGCTTTCTTTTGATGATATTTGATCACCTCTGCCGTTTTTATTTTTTGCGCTATAAACGGAAAAAGACTGAAAATTTTGAAAAAAAATGATATTTTCTACTTTTTGTTATAAAAAAAATCCAATAAACTAAATTTTAGTCATACATTTAGGCCAAAATGTATTCGGCCACATGTCTTTGGTAAAAAAAAATGTCAATAAGCGTATATTTATTGGTTTGCGCAAAAGTTATAGCGTCTACAAACTAGGGTACATTTTCTGGAATTTACACAGCTTTTAGTTTCTGACTGCCTATGTCATTTCTTGAGGTGCTAAAATGGCAGGGCAGTACAAAACCCCCCCAAATGACCCCATTTTGGAAAGTAGACACCCCAAGGAAATTGCTGAGAGGCATGTTGAGCCCATTGAATATTTTTTTTTTTGTCCCAAGTGATTGAATAATGACAAAAAAAAGAAAAAAAAAAAAAATTACAAAAAGTTGTCACTAAATGATATATTGCTCACACAGGCCATGGGCATATGTGGAATTGCACCCCAAAATACATTCAGCTGCTTCTCCTGAGTACGGGGATACCACATGTGTGGCACTTTTTGGGAGCCTAGCCGCGTACGGGGCCCCGAAAACCCAGCACCACCTTCAGGATTTCTAAGGGCATACATTTTTGATTTTACTCCTCACTACCTATCACAGTTTTGAAGGCCATAAAATGCCAAGATGGCACAAAACCCCCCCAAATGACCCCATTTTGGAAAGTAGACACCCCAAGCTATTTGCTGAGAGGCATGGTGAGTATTTTGCAGCTGTCATTTGTTTTTGAAAATGAAGAAAGACCAGAAAAAAAATTTTTTTTTTTCTTTTTTCAATTTTCAAAACTTTGTGACAAAAAGTGAGGTCTGCAAAATACTCACTATACCTCTCAGCAAATAGCTTGGGGTGTCTACTTTCCAAAATGGGGTCATTTGGGGGGGGTTTGTGCCACCTGGGCATTCCATGGCCTCCGAAACTGTGATAGGTAGTGAGGAGTGAAATCAAAAATTTACGGCCTTAGAAAGCCTGAAGGCGGTGCTTGGTTTTCGGGGTCCCGTGCGTGGCTAGGCTCCCAAAAAGTCCCACACATGTGGTATCCCCGTACTCAGGAGAAGCAACAGAATTTATTTTGGGGTGTAATTTCACATATTCCCATGGCATGTTTGAGCAATATATCATTTAGTGACAACTTTGTGCAAAAAAAAAAAAAAAAAATTGTCTCTTTCCCGCAACTTGTGTCACAATATATAATATTCCATGGACTCGACATGCCTCTCAGCAAATAGCTTGGGGTGTCTACTTTCCAAAATGGGGTCATTTGGGGGTTTTGAACTGTCCTGGCATTTTATGCACAACATTTAGAAGCTTATGTCACACATCACCCACTCTTCTAACCAGTTGAAGACAAAGCCCTTTCTGACACTTTTTGATTACATGAAAAAATTATTTTTTTTTGCAAGAAAATTACTTTGAACCCCCAAACATTATATATTATTTTAAAGCAATTGCCCTACAGATTAAAATGGTGGGTGTTTCATTTTTTTTTTTTCACACAGTATTTGCGCAGCGATTTTCAAACGCATTTTTTGGGGAAAAAACACACTTTTTTAAATTTTAATGCACTAAAACACACTATATTGCCCAAATGTTTGATGAAATAAAAAAGATGATCTTAGGCCGAGTACATGGATACCAAACATGACATGCTTTAAAATTGCGCACAAACGTGCAGTGGCAACAAAATTACTACATTTTTAAAAGCCTTTAAAAGCCTTTACAGGTTACCACTTTAGATTTAAAGAGGAGGTCTACTGCTAAAATTACTGCCCTCGATCTGACCTTCGCGGTGATACCTCACATGCATGGTGCAATTGCTGTTTACGTTTGACGCCAGACCGCCGCTTGCGTTCGCCTTAGCGCGAGAGCAGGGGGCGACAGGGGTGCTTTTTTTTATTTATTTTTTTTCTTTATTTTTTTTTGCTTTTTTATCTTATTTTTAAACTGTTCCTTACATTTTTTATTTTTTTTAATCATTTTTATTGTTATCTCAGGGAATGTAAATATCCCCTATGATAGCAATAGGTAGTGACAGGTACTCTTTTTTGAAAAAATTGGGGTCTATTAGACCCTAGATCTCTCCTCTGCCCTCAAAGCATCTGACCACACCAAGATCGGTGTGATAAAATGCTTCCCCAATTTCCCAATGGCGCTATTTACATCCGGCGAAATCTAAGTCATAAAATGCTCGTAGCTTCCGGTTTCTTAGGCCATAGAGATGTTTGGAGCCACTCTGGTCTCTGATCAGCTCTATGGTCAGCTGGCTGAATCACCGGCTGCATTCTCAGGTTCCCTGTTGAGACAGGAGAGCCAGAGAAAAACACGGAAGACGGTGGGGGGGGGGGGGCATTCCCTCCCACTGCTTGTAAAAGCAGTCTAGAGGCTAATTAGCTGCTAGGATTGCTTTTACATGAAAGCCGACCGCTGGCTAAAAAGAATGATACCAAGATGATACCTAAACCTGCAGGCATCATTCTGGTATAACCACTCAAAGTCGTGAATGGCGTACCTGAAGACAAAAAAATGGTTAACAATAAAGCACAGTAAACGGTAAAGTATAAATAATTGCATACCTGAAAAGCAAACATGATAAAACATAATAACAATAAAACATTGCAGAATAGAATACAGTAAAAAAGAGCAGAACAATAGAGAGAATAGAGAGAGAGAGAACAATAAAACGACAACTATTTTTTTTTATTTTTGTTTGTGTTTTTTTTTTTTTTACACTTTTTTTTTGTAACTGTAACTTTTATAACTGTAACCGGTTCCAGGTTCGAGTCTCTCAAAATGCGATGGCATCTTGGGAGACCCTGTGAAAGTGTGCCTAGTATGTGCAATGCTGTACCCTACGCTAATACTCAACTAGTGTATGGTAGCGTTCAAAACATTCACCAAGTGTTACTGCAGTGCTGGTTTGACTACGACCGGGGTGTACTACGCCGCTGGTGCTTGCCAGTTCACCAAAACGCTACAAAGAAAAGTGTCAGTGATCGATCGATACTGCACTTGGGTGGGCTGGACTGGGCTGGGCGGAGGGGCAAAACGCAGGTGCTAGCAGGTATCTGGGCTGATCCCGCTAACACTGCGTTTTTGGGAACCCTAAACTGCTGGGGACGCTAGTATAGATCTGATCGGATCAGATATTGATGCGTTCAGATACTATACCACTAAGGGAGGTGTACGGTGCGTGTACGGTGCGTGCGTGGGTGTTCGCGGTACTGGCGCTAATCTGACGCTGTCTGGGGCGACGCATATCACCGCCGGGCGATCAGGGGGCTAAACCTTTATTCGGTAATAAACGGCGGGTGCCCTGACACTATAAAAAAATAAACTAACTAACCAGCGTCACCCGTAACGGTTATACGGTGATCAGTGGTGAAAGGGTTAACTAGGGGGCCATCGAGGGGTTAAAACATTTATTAGATAGTATATGGGGGTCCCTGTCGCTATAAAACGCTGACGGCGAACCTAAATATTTACGTCCCTAACTAGCGTCACCAGCGACACTAATACAGCGATCAGAAAAATGATCGCTTAGCGACACTGGCGACAGGGGGTGATCAAGGGGTTAAAACTTTATTAGGGGGGTAAGGGGGGTACCCTAGACCTACAGGGGGCTAAACCTTTATTCGGTAATAAACGGCGGGTGCCCTGACACTATAAAAAATAAACGAACTAACCAGCGTCACCCGTAACGGTTATACGGTGATCAGTGGTGAAAGGGTTAACTAGGGGGCAATCAAGGGGTTAAAACATTTATTAGATAGTATATGGGGGTCCCTGTCGCTATAAAACACTGACGGCGAACCTAAATATTTACGTCCCTAACTACCGTCACCAGCGACACTAATACAGCGATCAGAAAAATGATCGCTTAGCGACACTGGTGAGGAGGGGTGATCAAGGGGTTAAAACTTTATTAGGGGGGGTTAGGGGGGTACCCTAGACCTACAGGGGGTAATACTAACTGTCCCACCACTGCTAACTGTCACAAACTGACACTATGCAGTAATCAGGAAAAAAAAAAAACCTGCTTGGTGTCAGTTTGTGACAGGGGGGGGGCGATCGGGGGGGATCGGGGGTGTAATATATGCCTGGCATGTTCTACTGTGTGTGTGTGTGTGTTTGGTGCACTTACATGTCATCTCTCCTCGGCGCCGGAACGGAAACTGCCAGACCGAGGAGAGATGACATCACATCCTCTGCCTCTGTGTACTATACAGAGGCAGGGGATGTTTGTCATTGGCTGGGAGCGATCGCGAGGGGGGGGCCACGATCGGATGGCCTCCCCCTCGTCTGTCATCGCTCCCAACCAAATGCCGACCGCAGCTGGCACAGGGGGGGGGTCCGATCGGACCCCCCACCCGCGGGAAGGCAATCACGTACTAGGTACGTGATTTTGCCTGCCCGTGCCGCTCTGCTCACGTATATAGGCGTGAGGCGGTCGGCAAGTGGTTAAAGCAGATTGGTTATCCCTTAATGAACCGAGGGCTTGTATGTATTTTTTTCTGGTGAGTGGCCAATTTATATGCGGTGGTGGTGTTGGCACTGAAAGTCACTCTAAGCACTAAGGAGAAACTACAACAGCACATCGGCAGTGGAGAGCCCCCTCAGGGACCCTCGTTTTTATCAGCACAAGTGAATTTAAAGTGGACTCTATATATTTCAATTTATATATGTTTTTTAGAATGGTAGATTTGAGTGGTGATATTAAGAGTTAATGAAAATCACTGATGTATATGTAGATTATTGATTTAGATGGTAGCGCAGTCAACACCAGATATACACATATTTTACACATTTTTTCACAAGTTGGAGGAATAGTTTTTTGACTGCAGCAACCAGGGTTTTTTTTTTTTACATTTTTAATTTATAATTTATGTTAATTCTTTGATTATTGAATTTCACATTAAAGCACATACAAATAGTGCGCCGGTGGCACACATATTACACTTCTCCTTCTTTAGGCTGAGCAGGCAGAGCAGAGCCTGAGGAAGGAGCATGCATGCTCCGAACGCACGTTTTATATGCGTTTTATATGCGTTCTATGCTGTTTTATATCGCTTGTTTGTGAGTGTTCCCATTACAATGTTAATGCATTAAATGTCTTAACTACTACACTTAGAAGGCGCTGCTTTGTTCCTGTTTTTATGTTCCAGAGTTTCTTCTGTCTGTAAGCTGGCAGCCTTCTTGAGATAAGCATTCCTAACAGTCTTACATGGACATTAGGTCATGGACTTGAATACTTGTCCTATGTACTGATCCCATTCCCATATTTTTTTTTGTATAGCCTCACCCAGAGTGCGCCAATTTAACCCATTGTTTGTATGTCCATCAATGCAGCCTGTGTCTGCCAATGAAGCCTGTGCCCATCAATGCAGCCTGTGTCCAATGTAGCCTGTGCCCACCATGCAGCCTGTGTCCAAAGCAGCCTGTGCCCACAATGCAGCCTGTGTCCAAAGCAGTCTGTGCCCACCATAAAGCCTGTGTGCAATGCAGCCTGTGCCCATTATGCAGCCTATGTCCAATGCAGCCTGTGCCCATTATGCAGCCTGTGCCCATTATGCAGCCTGTGTCCTATGCAGCCCGTGTCCTATGCAGCCCGTGTCCAATGCAGCCTGTGTCCCATGCAGCCTGTGCCCCATGAAGCCTCTGTCCCATGCAGCCTGTGACCACTATGCAGCCTGTGACCACCATGAAGCCTGTGTCCCATGCAGCCTGTGTCCAATGCAGCCTGTGCCCCATGAAACCTGTGTCCCATGCAGCCTGTGTCCAATGCAGCCTGTGCCACCATGCAGCCTGTGTCCAATGCAGACTGTATCCCATGCAGCCTGTGTCCAATACAGCCTATGCCCACCATGCAGCCTATGCCCACCATGCAGCCTGTGTCCAATGCAGCCTGTGCCCACCATGCAGCCTGTACCCACCATGCAGCCTACCTGTGGAAGAGAGGGGAGCCGCCGGCCTGATGATCACAACAGGGAACATCACAGCTTTCATTTCAATAGCTGTGTGTTCCCCGGCCGTTCACCCTCTCATAAGCCCCTCCCCTTGTCTGGGGAACTTTGACACGTCACCCGTCCTAGGATTGGACAGGTGATCTGTCTATCAGAGGGGCTGTATGTGACAGCGCACGGCAGGGGAACACACAGCTATTGAAATGAAAGCTGTGATGTTCCCTGCACTGATCATCCCACCGGCGGCTCTCCTCTCTTCCCCTCTGTGATCGGCAGTGCTTGCCACCCCCCCACTCCCAGGCAGCCCTTCTCACCAGCCCTCAAAATCCACTTGCAAAATGCGAGCCCGCAAGTGGAATTTTTGAGGGCTGTACTAGACTGTGTATATTTATACTGTGTGTGTGTGTATGTATGTATATATGTATATATGTATATATTGAATGAGGATGACTTGTGGCAAGTGCCGAATGTAGACATACCCACAGACAGAGAGATGGAGCAATGGGATAGGAAAGATAGAAAGGCAAAAGCTTGTATTATAAGCTTACAAGTGGAAGATGATCAGCTTATCCACATAAGAACAGAGAAAACGGCCAAAGGTATGTGGACTTCATTACAGAAACTGCATGAGCGTTCAAGCCTCAACAGCAAACTGTTTTTGTTAAGAAAACTATATAAGATGAGACTAGAAAAAGGCCAGCAAATGTGTGACCACGTGAATGCTATACTAGAGATCATAGAGCAGCTACACGCCATCGGAGAGAACATCAGAGATAACCATATTGTTGCCATGCTCCTCTGCAGCCTTCCAGAGACATATACTGCTCTTATTAACGCTTTAGAAACCAGACCCAAGCAGGAGCTGACGCTGGAATATGTCAAAGGCAAATAAATCGATGAATGTTAAGTTACGGTTACCAGCAACATCAAATCTAAAACTGGTTGGACATGTGGATGCTGATTCGGCCGGGGATTGCACAGACCACAAATCCACAACTGGATTCATCTTCCAGTATGGAGAAGGGACCATAGGTTGGTCTAGTCGAAAGCAAGCAACTATCACTCTATCTTCAACTGAAGAAGAGTACATTGCAGCAGAACACGCTCGTCAAGAAGTGATATGGATTTGTCAACTTCTTGTGGACATTGGGATAGACATGTCAAAACCAATTCCCATTTTTGAAGACAACCAGGGATGTACAAAGCTTACACAATCAGAAAGGGTCAATCCCCAGGACCAAACACAGAGACTAAGTATCACCTACTGGGACAATCAGTAGGTGATGTTGAAGGAATGTCAGAGTTATTTCCAGAAGAAGCTGAATATAATTTGACAAAGCATTGTCACGGAATCCCTTTCCACACTCCGCTTGAGTGCTTCCGTCATATACCGCTTCCTCCAGTCTGAATATAGATATTAGAGCCACATATTACAACCATGAACTAGGCAGGACTTGTTTGGCTGCAAAGCTGAAACATGAACTGTTAATTGAACAAAGACACACACAGATATACACTCAGGGGACTATCCCTCCTCCTTTGCATAATGGCACAAGGCGGGGCAACAAGAGGCACACAGGTGTATTCATACTTCTCATCAGTAGACTGTCCTAGATTCCCCCCTCCCTTGTCACAGCTAATCCACATATCCGCATATACATCCCATAATACTTTTCTCCCATAGCAGACAGACACAATAGAACAATGGAATACAGACACACCTCAAACGAAAAGTAAAGCGTCTACAACAGTATATGACACAATATAAAAAAAATATATATATACACACAATATTCCAGTGTGGTTGTACAGTGAGTCTGACTAGTGCAGATCAGACTGGGGTTCTTGGTCACCCTGTGCCCCTAAAAGACACAGGGTGGCTCTATACATAGGAGGGGCCGGGGTAGCTGAGCAAGGGGATTCCAGAGTTCTCCAAGGTAAGCTGGATTCCACAAGCCCCCCACCAAAAGTGACTCCTGTCACAAGCACATGCTGTTGAGAAGGGGTGTTGAAAAAGAACAACAGCATGTAATGTAAAGTTGCTTATAGAAACTGACAATACTGTATTTACTGCATGCATTATACCTTTCTATCCAGCAGGTGGCACTGCAGCATTATGTGTATTCTCTGTGGTAATGTAATAACAGGATGTTCTGTCTATGTTCAGTGTATGTACTTGTATCCTTCTTGCTCCTGTTCATGATAAAGATTTCCTCCATGAAAGTAAAGTTATCCTCTGCATACAACAAGCTTTCTTTGCTTAAATGCAATACTCTGCATAATACAGGAGAGGCCCAGGCTTGTTGTTTTTCCCATCTGAGCTCAAAGCAGATTGAGCCAGCAGCACCTTGCAGAACAGCACCACCTGGTGGGGAAGCTCCTCTGGTACAGAGACTGATGTGATTGGCTCAGTGATCTCTGTACAGCACTGCGGTATATGTCATAGTTATATACATGTATAATAATAATAGTGTGTGACTGTGGGAGAGGAGATATTAGAGTGTAAGCTCCTCTGTATAGAGACTGATGTGACTGTGGGAGAGGAGACATTAGAGTGTAAGCTCCTCTGGTACAGAGACTGATGTGACTGTGGGGGGAGGGGACATTAGAGTGTAAGCTCCTCTGTACAGAGACTGATGTGACTGTGGGGGGAGGGGACATTAGAGTGTAAGCTCCTCTGTATAGAGACTGATGTGACTGTGGGAGAGGAGACATTAGAGTGTAAGCTCCTCTGTACAGAGACTGATGTGACTGGCTCAGTGTTCTCTGTACAGCACTGCGGTATATGTCAAAGCTATATACATGTATAATAATAATAGTGTGTGACTGTGGGAGAGGGGGCATTAGAGTGTAAGCTCCTCTGTACAGAGACTGATGTGATTGGCTCAGTGATCTCTGTACAGCACTGCGGTATATGTCAGAGCTATATACATGTATAATAATAATAGTGTGTGACTGTGGGGGAGGAGACATTAAAGTGTAAGCTCCTCTGTACAGAGACTGGCCCAACATTCTCTGTACAGCACTATAGAACATGTCAGAGCTATACTATAAGAGTAGACATAAACACTGTATCATTATGTATATTTTATCTTTTCACAGACTTTTCTATATGACCTTACACAATCTCGGACCACGTGGATCGGTCTCACAAATGTGGATGGATCCTGGAAATGGCTGGACGGGACTTCTTATGATGTTACTCCAAAGTAAGACACTGACCCACCCCCAGCAGTTATTAAATTCCCTGGGACTTTGCTCTGTAAATAGAATGTTCTTACTATTTATCGGATGTGTTTTTCTTTTTGGGATTATTCTTGGTGGATCTCTTTAGGTTAGTAAGCTCTTTAAGACTTCTTTTCTGTATAGGTCCTGCCATCAGTTCTGGTCAGTAAAGAGCTTGGCCCAATCACTGTTTCCCTTGGTTCCTGCAGGTTCTGGCAAAGTGATCAGCCTGATAATTGGTACGGTCATGGTCTTGGAGGAGGAGAAGATTGCGCTCAGCTGAAAAACTCAAATGGTTGGAATGATGATCATTGTTCCAGGATCTTTTCATACATCTGTGAGAAGAAAATGCCTTGATCTGCTCATAGGAAAACATCTGACATATTCATCTACTAATCAGTTCTTTTCCTCTGCTACATAACAGTGATGATTCTACTAATAAAATACTAAAATGCACCTGCAGGACATGCTGGAGCTTGTAGTTCCCGAAGAGCAATAGTATCTCCAGGTGTCCAATCACAGTACAGTAATAAGTAGAGGGAGTTTTGTCATGTGTTTTATTGCAGCAACAGTTCAGCTGCACCTTCTGGATATCAGAGAATATTCTGAGCAGAGCTGAACTCCTTGGGGGTGGAGATTTTTGCTAGCCACCCTTACCTCTTTTATTGGAAATGTGTTGTTTTTTTTTTATTAATAATATACAGGATTTATATAGTGGCAACAATTTGCAAAGCAATTTATGTGTGGATGATGAGTATTAATAAATTTATGTAGACATTTATTTGTCTGGTAATGTCTGAGAAGGGCTGTACATTCTGTAAATATTAATGTTCTGGTGAGCACCTATCAGAGCCTGTAATGGAACATCCCACACTCCGCTCTGCTTTCATCATATACCGCTTCCTCCCAGTTTGAATATATATATATATATATATATATATATATATATATATATACTATATATATATATATATATATATATATATATATATATATATAGATAGATAGATATCAGATATTCCAACCACTGACAACCACAAAACAAGGCAATACTCGTTTTATTGCTCACCGTTAACTTTTTTTTTAAACACAGGTAATACTCGGGACAACCCTCCCTTTGCTATCTACATACTTATCCCATAATATCCAAGGCAGACAGACACAATAGAACATTGGAAAACAGCCACACCCCAAATGACCCAGCAAAGAGTACACAACAAAATGAGACAATATACAATATATAAATATATATATATATATAGATATATATATAGATAGATAGATAGATAGATAGATAGATAGATAGATAGATAGATAGATAGATAGATAGATAGATAGATAGATAGATAGATAGATAGATAGATAAACAGTGGGGACGGAAAGTATTTAGACCCCCTTAAATTTTTCACTCTTTGTTATATTGCAGCCATTTGCTAAAATCATTAAAGTTCATTTTTTTCCTCATTAATGTACACACAGCACCCCATATTGACAGAAAAACACAGAATTATTGACATTTTTGCAGATTTATTAAAAAAGAAAACCTGAAATATTACATGATCCTAAGTATTCAGACCCTTTGCTGTGATACTCATATATTTAACTCAGGTGCTGTCTATTTCTTATGATCATCCTTGAGATGGTTCTACACCTTCATTTGAGTCTAGCTGTGTTTGATTATACTGATTGGACTTGATTAGGAAAGCCATACACCTGTCTATATAAGGCCTTACAGCTCACAGTGCATGTCAGAGCAAATGCGTATAATGAGGTCAAAGGAGCTGCCTGAAGAGCTCAGAGACAGAATTGTGGCAAGGCACAGATCTGGCCAAGGTTACAAAAAAATTCTGCTGCACTTAAAGTTCCTAAGAGTACAGTGGCTTTCATAATCCCTAAATTGAAGATGTTTGGGAATTACCAGAACCCTTCCTAGAGCTGGCCGTCTGCCCAAACTGAGCTATCGGGGGAGAAGTGCCTTGGTGAGAGAGGTAAAGAATAACCCAAAGATCACTGTGGCTGAGCTCCAGAGATGCAGTCGGGAGATGGGAGAAAGTTGTAGAAAGTCAACCATCACTGCAGCCCTCCACCAGTCGTGGCTTTATGGCAGAGTGGCCCAACGGAAGCCTCTCCTCAGTGCAAGACACATGAAAGCCCGCATGGAGTTTGCTAAAAAACACCTGAAGGACTCCAAGATGGTGAGAAATAAGATCCTCTTGTCTGATTAGACAAAGATAGAACTTATTGGCCTTAATTCTAAGCAGTATGTGTGGAAAAAAACAGGCACTGCTCTTTCCCAAGTACAGAGATATCCTGGACAAATACCTTCTCCAGAGTGCTCAGGATCTCAGACTGGGCTGAAGGTTTACCTTCCAACAAGACAATGACCCTAAGCACACAGCTAAAATAAAGAAGGAGTGGCTTCACAACAACTCTGTGACTGTTCTTGAATGGCCCAGCCAGAGCTCTGACTTAAACCCAATTGAGCATCTCTGGAGAGACCTGAAAATGGCCGTCCACCAACGTTTACCATCCAACCTGACAGAACTGGAGAGGATCTGCAAGGAGGAATGGCAGAGGATCCCCAAATCCAGGTGTAAAAAACTTGTTGCATCTTTCCCAAAAAGACTCATGGCTGTATTAGATCAAAAGGGGCTTCTACTAAATACTGAGCAAAGGGTACCTAGGACCATGTGATATTTCAGTTTTTCTTTTTTAATAAATCTGCAAAAATGTCAACAATTCTGTGTTTTTCTGTGAATATGGGGTGTTGTGTGTACAATATGGGGGGCTGTGTGTACAATATGGGGTGCTGTGTGTACAATATGGGGTGCTGTGTGTACATTATTGAGGAAAAAAATGAACTTAAATGATTTTAGCAAATGGCTGCAATATAACAAAGAGTGAAAAATTTAAGGGGGTCTGAATACTTTCCGTCCCCACTGTATATATATTAGTACAGATTAGTACAGATCAGATTGGATATCTCGGTCACCCTGTGCCCCTATTAGAGACACAGGGTGACTTAGACATAGGAGGTGCATGGGGAGCTGAAACAAGGTTTTCCCAACCTTCCCAAGGGATTCTGGGTTCCACGGGCCCCTCCTGTCCAAAATGACTTCGTCACAAGTGGGGAGGAGGGAAAAGAGAGAGTGGGAAGGAGGAGGAGGAGAGAGAAGGAAGGGGAGGAGAGAGCAGGGAGGAAGGGGAGGAGATAGCTGGGAGGAGGGAAAAGAGAGAACTGAGAGGAGTGAAAGGAGAGAGCATTGAGGAAGGGTAGACGAGAGCGGAGAGGAAGGGAAGGAGAGAGCGATAGCAGGGAGCAGAGAGGGGGAGGAAGGGGAGGTGAGAGCGGGGATGAAGGGGAGGAGAGAGTGGGGAGGAGAGAGCTGAGAAGAGTGAAAGGAGAGAGCATTGAGGAAGGGTAGGAGAGAGTGGAGAGGAATTGAAGGAGAGAGCAGGGAGGACGGGGAGGAGAGAGCGGGGAGGAAGGGGAGGAGAGAGCTGGGAGAAAGAAAAGGAGAGAGCTAAGAGGAGTGAAAGGAGAGAGCATTGAGGAAGGGTAGGAGAGAGTGGGGAGGAGAGAGCAGGGGGGAAGGGGAGGAGAGAGAAAGGAGCAGAGAGTGGGGAGGAGAGAGCAGATTAGAGGCAGCAGAGAAGGCTTGAAGGAGGAGGAGGAGAATACAGCTCAGGGGAGGCAGGAGAAGAGAGAGAGAACTAGAAGGAGGGGAAGGTGAGATCTGAGAAGAGGAGAAGGAGAGAGCTCCCCAAGGGATTCTGGGTTCCACGGGCCCCCCTTGTCCAAAATGACTTCGTCACAAGAGGGCAGGAGGGAAAAGAGAGAGTGGGAAGGAAGAGGAGGAGAGAGAAGGAAGGGGAGGAGAGAGCAGGGAGGAAGGGGAGGAGATAGCTGGGAGGAGGGAAAAGAGAGAACTGAGAGGAGTGAAAGGAGAGAGCATTGAGGAAGGGTAGAAGAGAGCGGAGAGGAAGGGAAGAAGAGAGCGGGGAGGAGAGAGCGATAGCAGGGAGCAGAGAAGTGGGAGGAAGGGTATGTGTGAGTGGGGAGGAAGGGGAGGAGAGAGCGATAGCAGGGAGCAGAGAGGGGGAGGAAGGGGAGGAGAGAGCGATAGCAGGGAGCAGAGAGGGGGAGGAAGGGTAGTTGAGATCGGGGATGAAGGGGAGGAGAGAGCGGGAAGGAGAGAGCTGAGAAGAGTGAAAGGAGAGAGCATTGAGGAAGGGTAGGAGAGAGTGGAGAGGAATTGAAGGAGAGAGCAGGGAGGAAGGGGAGGAGAGAGTGGGGAGGAAGGGGAGGAGAGAGCTGGGAGAAAGAAAAGGAGAGAGCTGAGAGGAGTGAAAGGAGAGAGCATTGAGGAAGGGTAGGAGAGAGTGGGGAGGAGAGAGCAAGGAGGAAGGGGAGGAGAGAGCAGGGAGGAGAGAGCAGGGAGGAGAGAGAAAGGAGCAGAGAGTGGGGAGGAGAGAGCAGATTAGAGGCAGCAGAGAAGGCTTGAAGGAGGAGGAGAATACAGCTCAGGGGAGGCAGGAGAAGAGAGAGAGAACTAGAAGGAGGGGAAGGTGAGATCTGAGAAGAGGAGAAGGAGAGAGCTGGGAGAAGAGTAAATTAAAAAGCTGGTAGGAGGGAAAAGAGAGAGTTGAGGGAGAGTTTGAGTGAAAGAGGGAGGAAAGAGGAGAGAAGAGACACAACTGGGAAGAGGGGAAGAGAAAGCTGGGAGGATGAGGGGGGTGGGGGAAGAGATTGAAGGGGAGAAGGAAAGATCTGGGATGAGCACGCTGTGAGGAGAGGAAAAAAACAAGGAGCAGATGGGGAGAAGAGAGCTGGAAGGAAAAGGAGGAGAGAGCTGAGAGGAAGGGAGAAGGAGAGAATAGACAGAAATGAGATGGGGGAGGGTAAGGTAACTGGGGGGCGGGGTGGAAAGACTTGGTAGGAAGGAAAGAAGAGAGCTAAGAGAAGGGGGCAGAGAAAGCTGGGAGGAGGGGGAACAAACAGCTGTGGGGGATGAGAGAGCTTGTAAGAGGCAGAGGAGTGGAAGAAGAAAGCTGGGAAGCTGGGAGGAGAAAGGAATAAGAAGGAGAGAAGGGTACGGGGGGGAGAATAGTGCTGAGTACGGATGAGTCGAACACCCCCCCGGTTCGGTTCGCACCAGAATATGTGAACAGGCAAAACATTTATCAGAAGGCATGGGGGTCACCCAGTTACATCAACGGATGGCCCCATCCTTGGCTATATAACAGCTGTCACCGCAAAAAGACTGCAGTCAGTGGGACGCCTCCCATGGAGGAGGAGTTTTTCTTGGGACCGTGGGCGCCGTGATTGAAGATGGATGGACATACCCATTCACATGGGGGGGCTGGGATCTGGGGGCCCCTTTGTTAAAGGGGGCTTCCAGATTCTGATAAGCCCCCCCCGACCGCAAACCCCCACAACCACCGGGAAAGGGTTGTGGGGATGAGGCCCTTGTCCCCATCAATATGGGGACAAGGTGCTTTGAGGGGGACCCCAAAAAACCCTCCCCATGTTGAGGGCATGTGGCCTGGTAAGGTTCAGGAGGGGGGGGCGATCACTCCCACCCATCCTGATCTGTCAGGTTGCATGCTCGGATAAGGGTCTGGTATAGATTTTAGGGGGGACCCCCACGCCATTTATTTGTTACATTTTGGAGCGGGGTTCCCCTTAATGAACAAAGCATACATCCAATTGAACAAAGGAATGGCTTCACCAGAAGATTAACGTTTTGCAATGGCCCAGCCAGAGCCCAGACCTGAATCTGATTGAAAATCTGTGGGGTGATCTGAGAAGGGCTGTGCACAGGAGATATCCTCGCAATCTCACAAATTTAGAGTGTTTTTACAAAGAAGAGTGAGCAAATATTGCAAGTAAAGATGTGCCATGCTGATGGACTCATACCCAAAAAGATTGAGTGCTGTAAAAAAATCAAAAGGTGCTTCAACAAAGTATTAGTTTAAGGGTGTGAACACTTATGCAACCGTATTTTCATTTTTTAAATATTACCTCCCTCCACCTAAAAGATTTCAGTTTGTTTTTCAATTGGGTTGTACAGGTTATAGGTCACATTAAAGGTGGAAAAAGTTCTGAAATGATTTTAATGTGACCTATAACCTGTACAACTCAATTGAAAAACAAACAGAAATCTTTTAGGTGGAGGGAAGTAAAATGTAAAAAACGAAAATACGGTTGCATACACGGTTGTGCACAGCCCTTCTCAGATATATATATATATCTATATATATATATCTATATACATAGATATATATATACACACAGACATACTGTATCCTCATAGATATATACATATGTTGTTGGCCTCGGCCCAACAGCACATATGGATACTTCCTCTTTTCAAGCTCATAGATAACATTATGACTGTAAGCTCCTTATGAAATGAATGAACTTTTTACCTTCTTTGTACATCATGTCAGTGAGAGCAACACATATCCGTGACCAATGGTGGGAGATAAGAGAAGAGGTGCACAGGAGAAGATACCAGAAGGCCTAAGGCCTGAAGATCTTGTACCGTGAACAGCTTTGTTAAAGTGACCAGGTGAACACCACAACAACCTAATTAGAGTGCGTTAAGATCCATGTTCAATGACGGCATGTAAGCTACATGATAATAGTAAATAATATTATTGCAGGAATGAGGGTGTGCCTCTGGGGGGGGGCAAAAAGCACAGCCTATACCTGGGAAGTGTATTTTTAGCAGCTGGCTTGGGTCAGGAGTAGGTAGGTGGGGACTGGAGATGGCAGCTCTGGTAGTGGAGTGGTTGGAAGGTTCCATGGATGCACTCAATAGGATGTATGGGCTCCTATTGCACACATAGTGTGTATGGGCTCCTATTACACACCCGAGACCATTGGAAGATCTCAAGGCCTTGAGAAACTTAGTACTTGTGTTGCTCCTGAGCAAGGCAACAAGAGGTTCTGAGCTGCTGGGATGGGACTGGGCTTTGCCACTTCTTCTTTGTGTTTCCATCCTACTAATAGGTGTAATCTTTACTGTAGGCCCTTGGCTGGGGCCATGGTGGCCATGGCTACGTTTGTTGTTTCATAGGATTATTACTTGAACTGTGTTTACATCCTTGAAAAAGTAGACTTTTGTTCCAAGAAAAGCATTGGATAAAATTGATTAAATGAGGGATGATCTGTGATGGGCACTACAAAATAAATGCTGCTGTAATGTCCTTTTATGGACCCAACAAAAAATATCAAAAATAAAAAAGAAATTAAAAAAATAGATGCTTTTACCTATGTGTTGAGTATGCGCTGTACAGAACATCAAGGATGGGTGCTTGATAGTAAATATGTGTCATCATTGTTTGAGTTGTGGTCCCCTCAAGGGGGATGAAAAGAGAGGCAGCTTTGACTGCTTAGGATTTGCCTATAAGCAGTTATGGATCAGAACAGGTCCCCTTTAAGGGTTGCTCCTCCTAAGTGGAGAATTCTGGGAACCCATTTATTAGTAGATGGGGGTGGGAGACCAGAGTAGGGAGGGTTGCAAGAGAGATAGAAAAGCAGTCAAGGCTGCAATATTCCTGTTCTCCCCCTTTGAGGGGGAGAGCGGGGCTCCCTGGGATTCTCCTGTTGGACTTCTGGGAGGAGGTAAAACCCCACTGTAACCAAACTGAGCACAAAGAGGACTTGGTCCCTTCTGAGGTTTTCCCCTATGCAGAGAATGATATCAATTGGGGACATAGGTGGGAAGAGAATGCAGGCTAATCAATTCTGCCCAAAGCTTGAGACATGAGCAGCTTTTAGACTGGAGTAGTTGAATACTTCCTCTATCCATGTCTGGAGAACTTGAAAGATGGGCTAGAACTTGAACTGTTAAGATAATATTGAATTTATTCAGTGAAGGAAGTTATTCCTAAGACTTGGCCTCTGTGTGAATGTCTGGGCTGGAGAAGTCACCCATAGCCAAAGCCTGGGGAATGCGAGAGCAAGTATTATCGGTGTTAACCTGGTTGTCCAGCCTTTGAAGGAATTACAGGCCAGCATGTGGATACCCCTGGAATTGAGGCACAACCAGGAGGGTGAAATGGTCCAGTCTCCAGCCACCATCCTCACAAAGGGAAGTGTAGAATGGCTGCAGAGTCATGTCAGCCCTGGAGTCCAGTGTGGTAAGTGGGGTTGGCCCGGATACCCACCATGGCCACTCATAAGGCACGCCAGGCCCCAATTACAAGCCCACCATTGGGAGAGCTCTATAAAGGGCAGGAAGTAGGCCAGCAAGTCAATGAGGTGTTGTGTGGAGGTAGACAGTGTGTGCCGGAGGCTGCTTGTTTGCTGAGACATTGCTGAGCTGTCCAGTCCTTTTGTTGGACAAGGCTATGCTGGCAGTGAGCCGAGGCTTTGTTTTGTATCAGAGTTTATTGACTGTTTCTGTTTGAGTTATGCTGAAGATAAGCTGCTTTTTTGACTTTTGGAGAAAATAAAGAGTAAAATATATGTCTGGCTTCTAATTAGTGATCTGGACCACCAAATCTCACAGTGAATACCCCATATATCTCTCCATGTTTTATCATATATCTTATAATATCTATCCAGGGACACAGGTAGACAGAAGTGAAACCTTCCTCGGACTTCCCTTAAGCCGGGTACACACGAGCGGAATGTCCGACAGAAGAAGTCAGACAGAAGCTTTTCATCGTCTATAGATTTCCCTTGCTGTTATACCAATCCAGTCCACCTGTCCCCCTGGGGACCGCAGCAATACAGCATTGGGGAATATGAATCCTAAAGTGGACTCAGTGCTATTGTACAATGCAACTGATAATACAATGTAGAGATTTGTACAGATAGTGCCACTAAGTCCTGTACAAGTGAAGTATAAAAAGCAATATAAAATAAAATAAAACGTTCAGGTGAAATGAAGTAGAGATGTATCATATGCAATATCCAGCTCGTGTGCAGCAGAGAGGATGCATGTCCCAGGGGCTAAATCCCGAGCCAAAGCGTGTGGTAAACAGTGGTGCAAAAGCTGAATTCAATAGTAGACCTTGAAAGTGATGAACCTCCACCGTATCACCTCGTGACCTATTCCTTGGTATAAAGGCTTACCAGAAGTCAGGATAAAAAGAGCCTGTCATCTCCTCCAGTCTGGCGCTGCGCCCCGGAACTGCTACTGGTCGTATTCGGTTCAAATCCCAGAAATTCAATTAGGACTTGGGACAAAATAGATGTTTAAACCAAAGCAAATAAATCCATCTCTGTCATCAGCCTTTTGTGCCTGAGAGGAAAGATGGGGTGCCTTTTGAGGTCTTTGTTACCCCATCACAGTTGTCACCTTTTTCTGAAGAATTGGCAGGATGGGATGGTGATTATTTAATGTCAATGGGTTTTGCATTTCTTATTTATATGTATTACATCCATCTTTCTGTTGTGTTCAGCTTAGAGGCCAGTCGCTGGCCTGCTGGAGAAGGATTATATTGTTTCTTTATACTGTTGTTGTGATGTATGGTGTGACCTCTGGAAAGTTCTAAGGAATTTTTGTAGAACTTCTCCTATTTCCTCCAAACTGATGAAATTGAGAGCTGACTGGGACTAGTGAAGTCAGGGGGTGACAGGAGGTTTGGGAGAAGAAAGTAATTTAAAACAAGGAACTTTTATATTGAGAGCTCCAAATCACAGAGAGACACTGAGGACACAGAGACTACAAGGTGAGATGGAAAGAGAGGAATAATATGTCTGTTATCTATGAATCTGTCTGTCTATGATGGAGTCTTCTACAGGACACAACACTCAGCAAGAGTCCCATAGGAAACCATTCAACTTACCGAGGTATGAATCACCATACATAACACCACAGATACCGAGAATTACACCCAACATACATGACAAGAGAAGTGATTCTGTGCAGAGTCCATACATACAGAATAAAAACAGATACTGAGAATTACACCTAACATAGAGTAATGTCATTCTTTTGTTCCTAGAATGGGATTCAATGCAATTTTTCATTTCAGAAATCATCATGAACAGGTGGACCCCCAACCCTCTTCTGGCTTGCTGTACTTTATGTCAGCACTTTGCACTCTCCTCCACTTCATCATCATCATCATCCTCATTGTCACCATCACACGTGAGTTCACTCTTCCTATCCCTCCACACACACACACACTCCTCACTTTCCATCCACACTTATAACAAGTAACTCCCCACCACCATCCATACTACATGCTCTGAGAGTAACTCACAAGTAACTCTGCCACCACCATGCTCGCTACACTCTCTGGCAGCTCTTTCACCTTACGCATCTCATTCTCTGGAAGATATCCCATCACTGTCCACACTACATTCTTAGGAAGATCTCCACCCACTGTCCACACTACATTCTCTGGAAGTCCTCCCTCCGTGTCCACACTACATTCTATGGGAGATCCCCCCACCATCCACTCTACATTCTCTGGAAGATCTCCCCCACTATCCACACTACATTCTCTGGGAGATCTGGGAGATCTAGCTATGATTAAGCACCATGGTCTGGTATGAAACGCGTTAGCTGCTTGTCCCTGTCCCTTTTGTATATGAGATTACTGTATTGGATTTTATCACTACAATAAAGATGCCTTCAGCGGTGTGCGGCCGTTCAGGTTTACTTTTCTTCTTCCACTGTCCACGCTACATTCTCTGGGAGATCCCCCCCATTGTCCACACTACATTCTCTGGAAGATCTCCCCCACCATCCACACTACATTCTCTGGAATATCTTCCTACTCCATCCACACTAAGTGCTCTGGTAGATCTCCACCCACTGTTCACACTGCATTCACTGGAAGCTCTCCCCCCAATGTCCACACTACATTCTCTGGAAGATCTCCCACCACTATCCACACTACATTCTCTGGAAGATCTCCCACCACTATCCACACTACATTCACTGGAAGCTCTCCCCCCAATGTCCACACTACATTCTCTGGAAGATCTCCCACCACTATCCACACTACATTCACTGGAAGCTCTCCCCCCATGTCCACACTACATTCTCTGGAAGATCTCCCACCACTATCCACACTACATTCTCTGGAAGATCTCCCACCACCATCCACACTACATTCACTGGGAAATCTGCCCCCACTGTCCACACTACATTCTCTGGAAGATCTACCCCCACTGGTCACACTACATTCTCTGGAAGATCTCCCACCACCATCAACACTACATTCCCTGGAAGATCTACCGCTACTGGTCACACTACATTCTCTGGAAGATCTCCACTCACTGTCCACACTACAATCTCTGGACGATCTCCCCAAGTTGTTCACACTACATTCTCCACACTACATTCTCTGGAAGATCTCCCCTCACTGTCCACACTACATTCTCTGGAAGATCCCCCCATTATCCATACTACATTCACTGGAAGCTCTCCCATGAGTGATAGATGGGGGATCCAGGGTGAAAGCAATTTCAGGGTCCTCCTCACTATCACTCATACACTGGAATGAATTCTGGTTGTTTGTCTCCGGCTGATCAGAGGGTGCATCAGACAGAGCAGAACATGGAGGTGAAGCTGAGGAACCTGTCTAGGAGTGGACTGCAGAGTGGAGAATCTGTCCCAGGTTGGTAAGATGGACCTCTGAGTGGAAACTCTACATGACAGGGGTTTGGTCTCCCCACCATATGGATGTTTTCCTCCTTTAGATTCCAGGATGATGGAGAAATGGATTAACATCAAAACCTACATAAAGGACATGAGAGGTGAGCTGGGGCAGCATTGAAGAGTGGAGGGTACAAATTACGAAAGGTGAACAAACTTTCAAAAAGCATAATTCATAATGGGATTCACTGAGAGACTGTAGAATGTGATCTATCCAGGTGATCAGCATAAAAGGGATGTGTGTATAGTACGTGTATACTGTAATGGTTTTCCTCTCTTCATAGCTTCCAAGGTAATTACTAAAATAAAAGGATGGCGGCATCTGTGAATCTAATTTTATCTGATGATGTAACAGGTAATTATACGCACCAAAATGAGACATGAAATATGTATTTTGGGGCAAGAAATCATTATTATGAAAATCATCAAAGCATTGACCCAAGCTTGGACCCTAAAAAAGGAAGGAATTATATGAGAATGGGAGTAGTTTTCCTGAATATGGGTGTGTTTGGACACTTTTGGGCTGTGCTTGGAATTCTCAGTACAGAGTTAAACTTTTTAGACTGAAGATAGCAAAATTTGATATTTGGCCAAACCTTGGCTCATTCACGCCATAAAAAATCAGAAAAGGGGTTTTCCTTGACCTCCTAAATGGTGGCTCCTTCCCTGACATTACTGTATTTTGTCCTTTCTGGACTTCTGGCTCCATTTTGTAGACCATCCTGTTGTGAATATTCATTCAGAATAAGTTGTGCCTTTTTAAGGACAGGTTTCCCGCACAATAATTATCCTTGAGTAATTTTTAACGAAGATATTTTTAAGATACAAAATCAATCAATATGACACAGTCTATGCTTGTGAAACTTATTCACGGAGACGTGTGGTCATACGAAATAGAAATTTATTGGTAAATGAACACAAATAATCACATGAAATTAAGATACCGATTGCGTTACATGAACGTCTTGAAAATCAATAAAAACACTTGCAAAAATGGGCGTACCGTCCCTTTGCCATAATACCACCATGATAACTTCTCGGTAGAATCAATAACCTTGTAAACTTGACAATTAACCACTTGCCGACCGCCTACCGCATATATACTGCGGCAGAATGGCACGGGCAGGCAGAATCACGTACCCGTACGTGATCTGCCTCCCGCGGGCGGGGGGTCCGATCGGACCCCCCCCCGGTGCCATCGGCGGTCGGCATTTGACTGGGAGCGTCGGGAGGCGAGGGGGAGACCATCCGATCGTGGCCCCCCCCTCGCGATCGCTCCCAGCCAATGGGAATCCTCCTCTGCCTGTGTGTCGTTTCACACAGGCAGAGGATGTGATGTCATCTCTCCTCGGTCTGGCAGTTTCCGTTCCAGCGCCGAGGAGAGATGACAAGTGAGTGCACAACACACACACACACAGTAGAACATGCCAGGCATACCTTACACCCCCGATCCCCCCCCGATCGCCCCCCGATCCCCCCCCAATCACCCCCCCCCCCCCTGTCACAAACTGACATTAGCAGTATTTTTTTTTTTTTTTTTTCTGATTACTGCATAGTGTCAGTTTGTGACAGTTAGTGTTAGGGCAGTGAGTATTACCCCCCTTTAGGTCTAGGATACCCCCCTAACCCCCCCTAATAAAGTTTTAACCCCTTGATCACCCCCGTCACCAGTGTCACTAAGCGATCATTTTTCTGATCACTGTATTAGTGTCGCTGGTGACGCTAGTTAGGAACGTAAATATTTAGGTTCGCCGTCAGTGTTTTATAGCGTCAGGGACCCCCATATACTATCTAATAAATGTTTTAACCCCTTGATTGCCCCCTAGTTAACCCTTTCACCACTGATCACCGTATAACTGTTACGGTTGACGCTGGTTAGTTCGTTTATTTTTTATAGTGTCAGGGCACCCGCCGTTTATTACCGAATAAAGGTTTAGCCCCCTGATCGCCCGGCGGTGATATGCGTCGCCCCAGGCAGCGTCAGATTAGCGCCAGTACCGCTAACACCCACGCACGCAGCATATGCCTCCCTTAGTGGTATAGTATCTGTATGGATCAATATCTGATCCAATCAGATCTATACTAGCGTCCCCAGCAGTTTAGGGTTCCCGAAAACGCAGTGTTAGCGGGATCAGCCCAGATACGCGCTAGCACCTGCGTTTTGCCCCTCCGCCCAGCCCAGCCCAGCCCACCCAAGTGCAGTATCGATCGATCACTGTCACTTACAAAACACTAAACGCATAACTGCAGCGTTCGCAGAGTCAGGCCTGATCCCTGCGATCGCTAACAGTTTTCTTGGTAGCGTTTTGGTGAACTGGCAAGCACCAGCCCCAGGCAGCGTCAGATTAGCGCCAGTACCGCTAACACCCACGCACGCACCGTACACCTCCCTTAGTGGTATAGTATCTGATCGGATCAATATCTGATCCGATTAGATCTATACTAGTGTCCCCAGCAGTTTAGGGTTCCCAAAAATGCAGTGTTAGCGGGATCAGCCCAGATACCTGCTAGCACCTGCGTTTTGCCCCTCCGCCCGGCCCGGCCCAGCCCACCCAAGTGCAGTATCGATCGATCACTGACACTTACAAAACACTAAACGCATAACTGCAGCGTTCGCAGAGTCAGGCCGGATCCCTGCAATCGCTAACAGTTTTTTTTGTAGCGTTTTGGTGAACTGGCAAGCACCAGCGGCCTAGTACACCTCGGTCGTAGTCAAACCAGCACTGCAGTAACACTTGGTGACGTGGCGAGTCCCATAAGTGCAGTTCAAACTGGTGAGGTGACAAGCACAAGTAGTGTCCCGCTGCCACCAAAAAGACAAACACAGGCCCGTCGTGCCCATAATGCCCTTCCTGCTGCATTCGCCAATCCTAATTGGGAACCCACCGCTTCTGCAGCGCCCGTACTTCCCCCATTCACATCCCCAACCAAATGCAGTCGGCTGCATGAGAGGCATTTTCTTTATGTCCTCCCGAGTACCCCTACCCAACGAACCCCCCAAATAATGTTGTGTCTGCAGCAAGCGCGGATATAGGTGTGACACCCACTATTATTGTCCCTCCTGTCCTGACAATCCTGGTCTTTGCATTGGTGAATGTTTTGAACGCTACCATGCACTAGTTGAGTATTAGCGTAGGGTACAGCATTGCACAGACTAGGCACACTTTCACAGGGTCTCCCAAGATGCCATCACATTCTGAGAGGCCCGAACCTGGAACCGGTTACAGTTATAAAAGTTAGTTACAAAAAAAAGTGTAAAAAAAAAAAAAAAAAAAAAAACACAAACAAAAATATAAAATAAAAATAGTTGTCGTTTTATTGTTCTCTCTCTCTCTATTCTCTCTCTATTGTTCTGCTCTTTTTTACTGTATTCTATTCTGCAATGTTTTATTGTTATTATGTTTTATCATGTTTGCTTTTCAGGTATGCAATTTTTTATACCTTACCGTTTACTGTTCTTTATTGTTAACCATTTTTTTGTCTTCAGGTACGCCATTCACGACTTTGAGTGGTTATACCAGAATGATGCCTGCAGGTTTAGGTATCATCTTGGTATCATTCTTTTCAGCCAGCGGTTGGCTTTCATGTAAAAGCAATCCTAGTGGCTAATTAGCCTCTAGACTGCTTTTACAAGCAGTGGGAGGGAATGCCCCCCCCCCACCGTCTTCCGTGTTTTTCTCTGGCTCTCCTGTCTCAACAGGGAACCTGAAAATGCAGCCGGTGATTCAGCCAGCTGACCATAGAGCTGATCAGAGACCAGAGTGGCTCCAAACATCTCTATGACCTAAGAAACCGGAAGCTACGAGCATTTCATGACGTAGATTTCGCCGGATGTAAACAGCGCCATTGGGAAATTGGGAAAGCATTTTATCACACCGATCTTGGTGTGATCAGATGCTTTGAGGGCAGAGGAGAAATCTAGGGTCTAATAGACCCCAATTTTTGCAAAAAAGAGTACCTGTCACTACCTATTGCTATCATAGGGGATATTTACATTCCCTGAGATAACAATAAAAATGATTTAAAAAAAAAAAATGAAAGGAACAGTTTAAAAATAAGATAAAAAAATAATAATAATAAAGAAAAAAAAAAAAAAAAAAAAGCACCCCTGTCCCCCCTGCTCTCGCGCTAAGGTGAACGCAAGCGTTGGTCTGGCGTCAAATGTAAACAGCAATTGCACCATGCATGTGAGGTATCGCCGCGAAGGTCAGATCGAGGGCAGTAAGTTTAGCAGTAGACCTCCTCTGTAAATCTAAAGTGGTAACCTGTAAAGGCTTTTAAAGGCTTTTAAAAATGTATTTAGTTTGTCGCCACTGCACATTTGTGCGCAATTTTAAAGCATGTCATGTTTGGTATCCATGTACTCGGCCTAAGATCATCTTTTTTATTTCATCAAACATTTGGGCAATATAGTGTGTTTTAGTGCATTAAAATGTAAAAAAGTGTGTTTTTTCCCCAAAAAATGCGTTTGAAAAATCGCTGCGCAAATACTGTGTGAAAAAAAAAAATGAAACACCCACCATTTTAATCTGTAGGGCATTTGCTTTAAAAAAAATATATAATGTTTGGGGGTTCAAAGTAATAGTAATTTTCTTGCAAAAAAAAATTATTTTTTTATGTAAACAATAAGTGTCAGAAAGGGCTTTGTCTTCAAGTGGTTAGAAGAGTGGGTGATGTGTGACATAAGCTTCTAGATGTTGTGCATAAAATGCCAGGACAGTTCAAACCCCCCCCAAATGACCCCATTTTGGAAAGTAGACACCCCAAGCTATTTGCTGAGAGTCATGTTGAGTCCATGGAATAATTTATATTGTGACACAAGTTGCGGGAAAGAGACAATTTTTTATTTTTTTTATTTTTTTTGCGCAAAGTTGTCACTAAATGATATATTGCTCAAACATGCCATGGAAATATGTGAAATTACACCCCAAAATACATTCTGTTGCTTCTCCTGAGTACGGGGATACCACATGTGTGGGACTTTTTGGGAGCCTAGCCGCGTACGGGACCCCGAAAACCAAGCACCGCCTTCAGGCTTTCTAAGGCCGTAAATTTTTGATTTCACTCTTCACTGCCTATCACAGTTTCGGAGGCCATGGAATGCCCAGGTGGCACAAAACCCCCCCAAATGACCCCATTTTGGAAAGTAGACACCCCAAGCTATTTGCTGAGAGGTATGGTGAGTATTTTGCAGACCTCACTTTTTGTCACAAAGTTTTGAAAATTGAAAAAAGAAAAAAAAAATGTTTTTTCTCGTCTTTCTTTATTTTCAAAAACAAATGAGAGCTGCAAGATACTCACCATGCCTCTCGGCAAATAGCTTGGGGTGTCTACTTTCCAAAATGGGGTCATTTGGGGGGGGGTTTGTGCCACCTGGGCATTCCATGGCCTCCGAAACTGTGATAGGCAGTGAGGAGTAAAATCAAAAATGTACGCCCTTAGAAATCCTGAAGGCGGTGCTTGGTTTTCGGGGTCCCGTACGCGGCTAGGCTCCTAAAAAGTCCCACACATGTGGTATCCCCGTACTCAGGAGAAGCAGCTAAATGTATTTTGGGGTGCAATTCCACATATGCCCATGGCCTGTGTGAGCAATATATCATTTAGTGACAACTTTGTGCAAAAAAAAAAAAAAAAAATTTGTCACTTTCCCGCAACTTGTGTCAAAATATAAAATATTCCATGGACTCAACATGCCTCAAAGCAAATAGCTTGGGGTGTCTACTTTCCAAAATGGGGTCATTTGGGGGGGTTTTATGTCATCTGGGCATTTTATGGCCTTCAAAACTGTGATAGGTAGTGAGGAGTAAAATCAAAAATGTACGCCCTTAGAAATCCTGAAGGCGGTGCTTGGTTTTCGGGGCCCCGTACGCGGCTAGGCTCCCAAAAAGTCCCACACATGTGGTATCCCCGTACTCAGGAGAAGCAGCTAAATGTATTTTGGGGTGCAATTCCACATATGCCCATGGCCTGTGTGAGCAATATATCATTTAGTGACAACTTTTTGTATTTTTTTTTTTTTTTTTTGTCATTATTCAATCACTTGGGACAAAAAAAATGAATATTCAATGGGCTCAACATGCCTCTCAGCAAATTCCTTGGGGTGTCTACTTTCCAAAATGGGGTCATTTGTGGGGGTTTTGTACTGCCCTGCCATTTTAGCACCTCAAGAAACGACATAGGCAGTCATAAATTAAAGGCTGTGTAAATTCCAGAAAATGTACCCTAGTTTGTAGACGCTATAACTTTTGCGCAAACCAATAAATATACACTTATTGACATTTTTTTTACCAAAGACATGTGGCCGAATACATTTTGGCCTAAATGTATGACTAAAATTGAGTTTATTGGATTTTTTTTAGAACAAAAAGTAGAAAATATCATTTTTTTTCAAAATTTTCGGTCTTTTTCCGTGTATAGCGCAAAAAATAAAAACGGCAGAGGTGATCAAATACCATCAAAAGAAATCTCTATTTGTGGGAAGAAAAGGACGCAAATTTCGTTTGGGTACAGCATTGCATGACCGCGCAATTAGCAGTTAAAGCGACGCAGTGCCAAATTGTAAAAAGTGCTCTGGTCAGGAAGGGGGTAAAACCTTCCGGGGCTGAAGTGGTTAAACAGAACATCTGTATTTCACACGTACAACCGTTACTTTGCTGCAGGTAAGTAAGTGGTTAAAATTGTGAAATAAATTAGACGTTTGCTTTGTCAATAAATGTGGCAACTATGCAAAAAGAAAAATATAATGAAAAAATCTGAATCTTTAGAGAAAAATCTACAAGGCGGTTATTGATTCGGGAGAATGATTATCAACTGTATAATATTCAATACATCGATATTTGTGAGAACATATCAATATTTGAGAGAACATACAAGATAAAATCAACATGATATAATTACCCATTCCAGGATGGCTGCAGTTCCTATGGGCTGGTTACCAGAGTTAAAATGGCTGCCGTAGTTTCAAAAATGGATACTCCTAAAGAGGATTTACTTCTTGTGACCTCCGAGTTCTAAGTATTAGGTGTTGAGGAATTTTCATGAATGTAAAGATATGTATTCATGCATGGTGCATGAGTGTCAGTCTGGGAGTGTGTGTCTCCCAGTGTCCCCCCTTCAGGGTGGATCCCTGAGCTCTCCTCCTCCTGTCTCCCCTCTTACTTGCCTCTAAATACCATTTCAGATAATAAGACCATAAAAATTATAATGGCTCTGCCCAAAAGGAGGTGGCTCACTTCCCATTGGGTTAGGAGACGTAATGATTAACTTCCTCTGGAAATTTAGTGAGTTCAAATAATACCACCTTCAACCACCAGGTGTCTCACACGTGTTTTGAGTCCATCCTTTTAAATGAATACGTTCTATTTTCATAATGTGTATAATGGTAAGGATAAGTATATACCTTTAAATATTCTGGTACTCGGTCTAATGTAAAATACACTCAGTATAAGTTTGATTAATCATCATTACATAACTTGGTTATATAACTGTATCTCTATAAATGTATATCTGTAAAACTGGTCTATCTAGGAAATACACACATTGTTATATATTTCATTAATACTACATAAAAATGATTATCTATATGGATACCTGTATAACTTCTGGTATCTTCACTGAATATTTGTTTTTTCTCTGCACAGATTACAGTCTTCTATAGCTATAATCATAATTATATGCTTTTCCTAATACTAATTCGTTACTTAAAACACTTCTACTTATAAAATCACACTTTCATATACATTTTCTTCATAGCAAAGTTGTTGGGTCCGCAGACGCCAACATTATAATGTCTCTGTGACCTACAATGTCAGAGATAGTTTAAAATGACTTATGATAACCTTATTGATACCTTATATTATTTTTGACTGGCACAATATTCAACTTTCTCTAATGTGTTGAGAGGGACCTTGAACATTCTCACTGGGTGTTTAGAAATGACTTGTTTGTCTAAACCATCCTAAAAGTTCATACAATGAGTTTTGTTAGCCAAGGTGTTAGCTATTTAAACAGTTCTTCACTCAAACACAATAAGTTAGGTTATCTCTATGCGAGAAAAGTCTATATAATCTTGTGTCCTGTGGCAGCTTTTGTTTATTCACAATACCATGTAAATATCTCCTTGTTTTGTGACAAGAGCAGTCTTTGTTCCAACAGCTTCCTTTACAATACATGCTTGTAAAAGTCTTCAATATTTAAAGAAGTAGAGAAAGGCTTGGTCAAACATGAGAATGTCCATTTTATCCTAAAAGTCCCCCAAGAGGGCAACAGTTCAAATATTTAACATCACAGTTCATCTACTTGGTGAGGCCTAAGCATCTCTCATGTTTCTGCCAGTAAATATAAAATATATTTCTTCATGAATTCACAACAATCCTCACCTCGACCAATGCAGATGAGCTACGATTGTCCTGAAAGTCCATTGTGACAGACTCACCCAGGACAGAGGCTTTTGGAGGGGACTGAATGCTAGCCTCTTACCTACCGACTACGGGCCCTGACATTTGAGGAAGCTACAAGCATTTAGGAAGATATTCTGTTATGTAATGCAAAAGGACATTATTAAGAAGGCCATGATGGTCTGTGCCAGCTTGGGACTCAGTGGACAGATATATGTGAAAGGAATGCTGATTAATGAGGTATGGAAAGCCTGGGTCTTTCACCCAATAGCTTATTGCGCTCATTAACACACCTTTGTCTCCTATCAAACTATTGGGGGATTGTTTCTACTAGGGATGAGCTTGATGTTCGGGTCAAACATAAGTTCGACTTGAACATTATGGGGCGTTTGCAGCAAATTCAAGTGCCGTGGAACGCCCCATAATGCACTGCGATATTGCAGTGCATTGCTGTATGATGATTGGCCAAATTGCCCATTGACCTGCATGCTTTGGCCAATCCCAGCCCCCTCTGCTAAGAGAGCCATAATTGGCCAAAGGTAGGGTGCCTTTGGCCAATCATGGCTCAGAGGGATTAAGTCCCAGACTATATAAGACTGCCTACACAGCGGACCTGTGTAGTGTTGTTGGCGTGGTTGGAGAGATAGTGTGATTTAGATTAAGCAGGCAGGTTATTTAGTTTGTGGCAGTGTATTTGATATATATATTATATACTGTATATATTTAGGTGTCATCTCAAATAAATCAGTTCATTTTCAGCAACCAAACGAGTATTGCCTTGTTTGGGGTATGTCAGTAGTTGGAATATCTGATATCTATATTCAGACTGGGAGTAAGGCGGTATATGATAAAAGTACTCAAGTGGACGGTTGGATGGTTCGCTACATTGGTGACAAGCAGTGGGACGTTTCCTGCAGTCTGGGACATCCAAACCTCCGCCTGGATCTAAGGTCCGGATAGTAGGAGAGGAGAGGAGAGGTACAGATACCAGCCACAATGGAAGAGGAATTCGGAAGGAGGTTGCGAGAGATGCAGATACACCACAGAGGACCCGTATCAGAGCAGGTCCTGCTGGGATGGTTTGATTCTATTTGCTGCAAACTCTGGAAGGAAACACTAGCCCATGAGCAGCACCACCAGGGAAAAGTTCTCCCCTCCATCCATGAAAGGTACTAGCCGCAGTATGGTTTGCAGGTGCTGTTTTTGGAAGAAAAACCGCCCAAGGAGCAGACAGCTGAATTAAGCAGGCTGGTCTGGGCAGATATGCAGCTGGGTGAGAGCAACAGAGCCCTCCAGTTGGCATGTATCCTAAGCATGCCCTTGGATAGTGGATGACAGCCCAACAGAAGGCTTTGGCTATGGTGGCCTGGGACTATTGTATGTGAAGTTGACAGGGGACCATAACTTTAGGAGTTATTTGGAGTGGCGGTTGGATGAAATCATGGATTTCAGAGAAGAGATACTGAACGTATCGGAAGTGCACTGGGCATTGGAAGATATAGAGTTTCTGGCTATTCAGGAATGGGAGCTGGAGATCACCTACAGACGGCTACTAGACTCCGCTCAGTGCCAGGGATGGGCTCCCTTTGCCTGGGACTATTAGGAAATACCATCAGACAGCTCTGAAATCCTGGCTAAAGAGTTGGCAAGGTGGCATAGTAACAGTGTGCTTTGCCAACTTGCCCCCGCAGCTATTGACACAGAGGTCTTAAGGCGGGTGCAGCAAGTGCTGACTGACCTTGACAAACCTGTTTCTACACAAGATGAGGATGGATGGAGGAATGTGCCTGTCCAGCAGCATGCCAGAGAAACAGCAGTGGAAAATCTGGAGATTGCCATCCCCAAACCTAAAGTGCTGACAACGGGGCAGTGCTCTGCTAACCTCTACCCAGCACTGATAGCATCTTCTGGGTTCCATGGACAGGAGATGGTGAACCTCTATGCCCAGACACCAGTTGCATAGACAGGGGATTTGATAATCCCCACATCTATGGCAGTTCTGGAGGCTCAGGCGGCTCAGGCAGCTCAGGCGGCTCAGGTGGTCACTTCCCAGCAGCAGATCAGGATACAGGGGGGAGAAGGGAGAGGAGGTGTTCATCATCCCTCCCAAACAGTCAGCGAGGTTGGAGGAAGCGGTCTTTTCTCCCCAGCAAAGATCCGTGCACCTGGGAGACAGTACCACAGACATGTCATCACAGCATTTAGATGAGGGAACAGAAAAGTAAGCAGCCGGCTCACCTCCCCAATGGCAGCTACACAGTTTGGGAGTGGAGGAAGCCAGCCTCCTGCCCCAACAGTTAGCCAGAGTGGAGGATGTGGAGTCCCCAGCAGAAGTGCTGGCAACAGGGCAGAGTGCTACCAACCTCTGCACAACAACGGCAACAACTGTGGAGTTCCAGGGAGCCGGGGCAGTTGGCCCCTCTCTCCAGCTACTCCCAGCTGAAACACTGGCAACAGGGCAGAGCGCCGCTGGCCTCTGCCTAGCACCTACATTGTCTCTACAGCTTCTGGAAGCTGGGGCAAACGGCCCCTCTGCCCAGCAGCAGACCAACCCCTGGAATGTTAAAATCCACCCAGCTGAAGCGCTAGCAGCCAGACAGAGAGTAAATGACCTCTGCCCCACACCTACTGAGGTCAACTATTCCTTGCAGCCAAGAATGGAGATCAAACGGACAGACTATGTGCGTTCACTCTCCCCGACTAACACATGTACAGACCAGGTGGAGGTCTGGGACCTTGTTAGTCGACTTCTGATGTTGGAGAAATGTGACAGACTCACCCGGGACAGAGGCTTTTGGAGGGGAATGAATGCTAGCCTCTTGCCTACCGACTATGGGCCCTGGCATTTGAGGAAGCTACAAGCATTTAGGAAGATATTCTGTTATGTAATGCAAAAGGACATTATTAAGGAGGCCATGATGGTCTCTGCCAGCTTGGGACTCAGGGGACAGATGTATGTGAAAGAAATTCATATTAATGAGATCTTTCACCCAATAGTTTATTATGCTCATTAACACACCTTTGTCTCCTAGCAAATTATTGGGGGATGTGTTTCTACTTATGTGTATTGTAAGTTATGAGTGAGGAGACGGCAAGTCTACCCTGAAAGGTCATATCTCTGAGTCACCAAGTCTGGGTAAATGATTAGATAACTGGCTCATGTTAATTAGGTTTCTGGTTATAGTTTGTATTGTCAGCCTGCTGTATATATTTGTGTGTCATCTCAAATAAAACAGTTCATGCTCAGCAACCAAACAAGTATTGCCTTGTTTGGGGTTGTCAGCGGTTGGAATATCTGATATCTACCTGTATATTCAGACTGGAAGGAAGTAGTATATGACGAAAGCACTCAAGCGGAGTGTGGGACATTTCGTTACATTCATTATGACTGGGACTGAAAGAAAAAACTTCACCTGGTATACTTTCTCCCCAGGCTTTAAGCAGACCGGAACTGAAATTTTGTGGTGTTGTAACTGCCACACTTAAGGCTATCAGAAAATGAATGTGTATGTATGTGTATACTATAGAGAGGTGAGATCAGGAAAGATAACAGTAAGTTTATTTAATTCCAGGAATCAGAACATTTACTCACCAAACTGTCATTTCCCAGAACATCCTGAGCTCATCCCCATGGCTCCCTGGTGCCACTTCTGATCCAGTCTGATCTCCCTGGGCTTATATGTGCCACCTCCATTCAATTTTTAGGATGAGGGCATCTACTCAGTAGGGCTTTGGATGTGTCTTTGGGGTTTGGTTCTATTTTCAGGTACAGGGCCAGTCTGGTATCTCTCTGGGGAGTGATGGGTAATTGATTGATCCCTGGGAGTTTATTTCATTACTTCTCTTAGGACTGCTTTATTATTTCCTTTCTGTAAGAGTTTGCCACGTTAATTGTTTGCAGTGTTGGGTGCAGTGCTGATAGGTTGTTGGGAGTGTTGGGTGTATAGAGTGCTGATAGGTTGTTGGGAGTGTTGGGTGGGACAGGGTGTTGATAGATTGTTGCTAGTGTTGGATGGACAGAGTGCTGTTAGGTTGTTGGTAGTATTGGATGGACAGGGTGCTGTTAGGTTGTTGGAAGTGTTGAGTATAGACAGAGTGATGATACATTGCTGGGACTGTTGGATGGACAGGGTGCTGCTATATGATAATAGGTTGTTGGGAGTGTTGGGTGGATAGAGTGCTGATAGATTGTTGTGAGTGTTGGGTGGATAGAGTGCTGATAGATTGTTGGGAGTGTTGGGTGGATAGAGTGCTGATGGGTTGTTGGAAATTTTGAATGAACAGGGTGCTGAAAGGTTGTTGGGAACGTTGGGTGGACAGAGTGCTAATGGGTTTGTTGGGAGTGTTGAGTGGACAGGGTGCTGCTAGGTTGTTGGGAGTGCTGGGTGGACAGAGTGCTGATAGATTGTTGGGAGTATTGGGTGTAACAGGGTGATGATAGGTTGTTGGGAATGTTGTATGGACAGGGTGATGATAGGTTGTTGGGAGTGTTGGGTGGGACAAGGTAATGATAGGTTGTTGGGAGTGTTGGATGGACAGAGTGATAATAGATTGTTGGGTGTGTTGGGTGGGGCAGGGTGATGATAGGTTGTTGGGAGTGTTGAGTGGATAGAGTGCTGATGGGTTGTTGGAAATGTTGAATGAACAGGGTGCTGATAGGTTGTTGGAAGTGTTAGATGGACAGAGTGCTTAGAGGTTGTTGGGAGTATTAGATGGACAGAGTGCTTAGAGGTTGTTGGGAGTATTGGATGGACAGAGTGCTTAGAGGTTGTTGGGAGTATTGGATGGACAGAGTGCTTAGAGGTTGTTGGAAGTGTTAGATGGACAGAGTGCTTAGAGGTTGTTGGAAGTGTTAGATGGACAGATTGCTTAGAGGTTGTTGGAAGTGTTGAGTGGACAGAGTGCTTAGAGGTTGTTGGGAGTGTTGGGTGGGACAGGCTGCTGAAGTTGTTTTTGGTAGAGTCTGGTGGATGAAGGGTTGATGGCTATCGATGAGCCGAATGTATCTACAGTAGGTTTGGTTTGAGATAGGTTCAGCGAACATTACTAAAGTTCAGGAGCTCAGTCCAAACCCCAATAGGAGCCAAATGTTAAAAATAATTAGAGATAATAAGAGATTGTCAAACAAACAGAATGGGGACAGGGCACTGCCCTGGAGGAAATTGTATCAAAAACAATAAAAAAGTTACATTTTACTTTGTGGGAATCAGCAATTCTAATGCCCTGTACGCACGACCGGTTTTGCCGTCGGAATAAACTCCGAAGGTTTCTCTGGTGGAACTCTGACGGAATTCCGCTCAAGCAGTCTTGCCTACACACGGTCACACCAAAGTCTGACTGTCCAGAATGCGGTGACGTACAACACATACGACGGGACTAGAAAAAGGCAGTGTAATAGCCAGTAGCCAATAGCTTCCGTCTCGAACTTGCTTCAGAGCATGCGTTGTTTTTGGTCCGTCGGAACAGCATACAGACCAGTGGGTTTACTGATAGGAACTGGTTCTGTCGGAAATATTTAGAACATGTTTCATTTCTAGGTCCATCAGAATTTTCAAAAAAGAAGTCTGATGAGGCATACACACGATCGGAATAGACGATGAAAAGCTTCCATTGGACTTTTTCTGTCGGACATTCCGCTCGTGTGTATGCAGCATTAGAATGCATAAAGGGCTAAAAATAAATATGCAAAATTCCTTTAAATAACACATCTGGGGATGCCCTGACCCTGCCTTTGAAGTGGCACATCTGTACGATGTATACAACCTACCACAGCAACACCAACAATTACAAAGCAAAAAAGGTGTCTTTAACCACTTGCCGCCCACCCACATTCCTTTAACTGTGGACGCTGGACAGGCAGCATGGCCAGGCTCAGTAATGTATACACAGTACATGTTGCCTGGGACATATGAACTGGTGCGCCCCCTAGGGCGCAGGACACAGCGGATTACGGTTCCCGGTACCCAACCGCATTGAGCAATCAGCAATTGAGCACAATGTCAACAAAGCTGTTACAAATGGATTGTTTTTATAAACAGCTGTGATTGCTGTAGTGATGCTGTGATTGGCCCACAGCTATCAAAAGGTACCTGGGATTTATAGCACCCTGTACCAAGTGATTAGACGTAGCCAATCACAGCATGTCAGAGTAGTACAGTGTTACAATGGTTACAGTGAACTACTCTGACCGAGATGGAAAAAAAAAGTAAAAAAAAAAAGTAAAAATGTTTACAGTATAAAAATGTGAAAAAAATGTTATTCCATTTAAAATTGTGACAAAAAAATAAAACATTTAAAAAAACTGGCCATGCCTCTTACTAAATACCTTGGACTGTCTACTTTCCCAAAAGGGGTCATTTGGGTGGTACCGTCCTGGCATTTTGGGCCTCAAGAAAATGAGATGGGCCGTCAGTACATAAGGATTGATAAATTTTCAGGTATATATGCCATATTTTGTGGACTCTATAACTTTCCTACAGACTAAATAATATACACAGATTGGGGTTATTTTCACCAAAGAAATGTAGCAGAATACATTTTGGCCTAAATTTATGAAGGAAGATAATTTACTTGCAAAATTTTATAACAGAAACAAAGAATAATGTGCTTTTTTTCAAAATGTTCTGTATCTTTTCATTGATATAGTAATAAAATAAAAAAAAAACCAGTGGTGGTTACATACCACCACAAGAAAGCTCTATTTGTGTGAAAAAAATTGTATACATTTTTATTTGGGTACAGTGTTACATGACCGCGCAATTGCCAGTTAAATCAGCACAGTGCTGAATAGTAAAAAAATCCCCTAGCCATGATGGGGTAAAACCTTCTGCAGGGTCCAGTGGTTAAATTGTCAGTAAATGACTGTTCCCGGACGCTTCTTTCTGTTTGTCAAAAATGGCCAGGGACTCCCTTCATCCATACCAGACCCTTATCCAAGATGAATCTCTGATATAGGTGTTAATGGGGGAACCCCACACAAAAAAAAAAAAACCTGAGGGTCCCCCCAACTTCATACCAGGCCTTTTAGGTCTATTATGAGTTTTCAAGGAATACCCCATACAAAAAACCCCCAAAAGAATGCAAAAAAATCAATACAGATCATTATTCAAGCATGTAGCTTAGCAGGCAAGGAAAGGGTGGTTGAACATATGTCCCTCTTCTGCTGTACCATAACAGGCCATGTGCCCTCAACTTGAGGGGCACCTTGCCAAGGGCCCCCCTGGTAAAGCACCTTGTCCTCATGTTTAGGAGGACAAATGCTTCTTCCTCACAACCCTGGTCTGGTAGTTATCAGAATCTGCAAGCCTATTTCAATAATAAAGGCACCCCCAGATAAAGATCCCCTTTTATATGAATGTGTTGGGGTACATAATACCCCAACTCATTCACAGAAAAATGTAAATAATAAATAAAGATGGAAGCAGTCCTTTAATAAAAATTATAAAAAAATAATACAAAAAAAGGTCCAATGATGTAAATCAGGGATCCTCAAACTACGGCCCTCCAGCTGTTGCAGAACTACACATCCCATGAGGCATTGTAAAACTCTGACATTCACAGACATGAGTAGGCATGATGGGAATTGTAGTTCCTGAACACCTGGAGGGCCGCAGTTTGAAGACCCCTGATGTAAATGTATCATCAATCACGTCCTCTAGCAATGCAGATCCATGCCAGTCATGAAGCCCAATGCCCATCAATCCACTGAAGGAAAAAAAAAAACAACCAGATCCAATGACTGCTCATCCATGAATGACAGGTCTTGTGGGTGACAGCTGATATAAACAACGGGGAGGGGTCTTCAATGTGACATCATTGACCAAAATATGACCATGTCCAGTGTTGTGTGAAAGGAGTGTTGATAGGTTGTTGGCAGTGTTAGGTGCACAGGTTAGCTGTTGGCAGTGTTGGGTGGGCAAAGGGCTGATGAGTTGTTCAGAGTGTTAAGTAGGTGGTGTGCTGATGAGTTGTTACTAGTGTTGCATGAATGGGGTGCTGATGAGTTGTTACTAGTGTTGGGTGGATAGGGTGCTGATGGGTTGTTGGGAGTGTTGGATGGATGGGGTGCTGATGGGTTGTTGGGAGTGTTGGATGGATGGGATACTGATGGGTTGTTGGAAGTGTTGGATGGATGGGGTGATGATGGATTGTTGGAAATATTGAATGGGGTACTGATGGGTTTTTGGGACTACTGGATGGATGGGGTGCTGATGAGTTGTTAAGAGAGTTGGATAGACTTGTTACTGATAGGTTGTTGCGAGTGTTTAATGGATGGGGTGTTGATGAGTTGCTGGGAGTGTTGGATGCATGGGGTGTTGATGGGTTGTTGGGAGCGTTGGATGGATGGGGTGTCAATGGGTTGTTGGGAGTGTTGAATGAATGGGGTACTGTTGAGTTGTTGAGAGTGTTAAATGGACTGGGTGTTGATGGGTTGTTGGGAGTGTTGGATGGATGGGGTGTTGATTGGTTGTTGGGTGGATGTGGTGTTGATGAGTTGTTGATGAGTTGTTCCAGAGCTCTCCAAGGTAAGCTGAATTCCACAAACCCCCCACCCAAAGTGACTCCCATCACACATCTCCCCTTTCGGCAGGAGACTAACGTCAGAGGAGACCCCAGGCGGGTTGACTCTGAAGTTAGTCAGTAGTTCCAGTCCCCCAATGCCAGTATCTACACAGTACCCCAAATAAATTGTCCCAAACAGAGCATTACTTACCCAGGCCACCTCTGCCCATCTCAGAGAACATGCCCGCCGCTGGGAAGAGGAGTGGACTGGCCCTTCTCCCTGGAGTCTTTCAGCTGCTGGAGAGAAGACAGGGTGATTGGGCTCACTCTATCATGCTGTTGGGGATCCGGGCTGACTGCCCAGCATCCCTGGGGTATACAAGTGGAGACCAAAGTCCCATCCACTTTTGGTAGGTGAAAATCCCCCAGTGCTTGCAAAGTATGGCTGACATCCTCCTGTCTCAGTGCCACACCAATTTTTGGGGTTGTGTCAGTGGAGACCGAAGTCCCATCCACTATACCACAAGAACTCCCTCTTCTGTTGAGGGCAGAGGCCAGCAGCACTCAGCCCTGTTGTCAGCTCTTCTGCTGGGTTGCTGTGAGTGGAGACTGCAATCCCATCCACCGATATCAGCTCAAGCTGCAGTTGTGTGTAGAAGCCAGTAGCATCCTGCCTTGTTAGCACTTCAGCTGAGCACCCCACATCATCCACTCCGGCTAACCATTGGGGAGTGACCGTCACCCTTTCACCATGTGCCCCTAGGACCGCCGCAGGTGGGGGGCAGAGGTCTTGGACCCTCTGTCCAGTGGGCGGCGCTTCAGCTGGAGGAGTCTCTTGTAACTCCACAGATGCTGCTATTGGTGCTGGGCAAAGCTCACTGAAGTTTGGCCCTGATACCAGCTCTTCTGCTGGAGGCTCACCAGGTTGTTCTTCCTCAGAAGAACAGTCTATCAAATCCCCAATCTCTATAACTGGTGTCTGGGGATAGAGATTCCCTATCTCCTGTCCGTAGAACGAAGAGATTACTGGTGCTGGGCAGAGCTCAGTTATGTCTGGCCCTGATGCCAGCTCTCCTGCTGGGTTGGTGGCATCATTCTCGGTGCCATCTGCTGCTGGGAAGGGGAGCCGGCTGCTCACTCTCCCTTACCCTCATCTGGCTGCTGGGATGACATGTTTCTGGTATTGTCTCCCAGGTGCATGGATCTTTGCTGGGGAGGAAAGATCGCTTCCTCCACCCTGGCCAACTTTTGTGAAGGGAGGACAAACACCTCCTCTCCCTTCTCCCCCTCGATCTTAATCTGCTGCTGGGAAGTGACCATCTTCTTCTCACCCTGGGCCTCCAGAACCACTGCAGGTGCGGAGCAGAGGTCTTGGCCCCCCTGTCCAGTTGTCAGCGCTTCGGTTGCAGAAGTTTCTGGTAACTCCACAGATGCTATATTGTATATTGTCTCATTTTGTTAAGAAGGGTTAAATCTGCGGCGCTAATCAAATAAATAAATTCCTGAGAAATAAAAAATGTGTAGGCTAACGTGAAGAAGCCAATAAAGGACTCAAAGAATGACCATGGTTTAAAGGTGCGTGAATAACTAATAATATAAAATTACTGCTAGGTGTCAAAACAGGATAATTAAAGCAACAATAATAAACATCAAGCTCGTGGAGGAGCAAAGAAAAAATGACCCCTGATGATAATGTTCACACACCTACAATTAATAAGGGGAGGTAAAACTGCGGCGCTTAAATCAATGAGTAAATTCCTGGGATAACAAAGAAAAAAACATGAACACCAAAGGAAAAAAGCCTGTAGGAAGATGCAGGTAGCAATTAAATTTCTTAAGATATGTGGATAACTAATAAAGCCTTGGCAGAAATAAGCTATGTAACAAAGGAACTAATAACTACACCAGGAATTAATTCCAAGTAAGGATCTAGTTCATGTAAATTAATATTCCACCATTTCTGTGCAACCAAAAATACAACAAATCAATGTTGCAACAAAAAAGTGCAGCTAATAAGGGAACTAAATGATTGAAATCCAGATGATTAATGACCTTTAAAACCTAAATTAATAAATGTGACTCGTGACTCCAATAACACAATAATCCTAAAAAATGTGTGTACAATAATTCTAAAAAGGTGTGTGCAAACAGTATTCCAGTGCAGCATCCAAGGTGAAAAATTAGAACTCTATAAAATATATTGTGCAAATGTATTCCAGTATTCCAGTGCAGCATTCAAGGTGAAAAATTAGAACTCTATAAAATATATTGTGCAAATGTTTGTGCAGCATCCAGAAAAAAGTTTCCAGTTTAAGGAAAGTGTATCAAATCAGCCAATTGTTTCTAATAATCATACAATGTATCTTCCAAACAAATAAATAATAGCACACCAGTAAATGGCAAAGCCAGTGTTCAGCACAAATGACACACTGAATGTGATAAAAATAAACGTGATTCCCAAAGTAAATGAAAGTGGTTTCTGAACTGAACAAATGATGAAATAATGAAGAAATAATTTAGCAAAGACTCCCATCCATAACTCCTTCCTGATGAATATAATCCTTCACATATCCCCAGTGAAGACAGACAAGTATATGGAAAAATGTACCGGTTCCCCCAGCCTCTCACCTCCCGGCTGAGCGATAACAGCCTAAAAGTAGCCTCACGCAGTCTGTGCTTGCAGGTGGTTTTGAACGCTGTCAGTTCTCAATAGGGTGATATCAGCCTCCCGATCTCCAAGTTTCTCAGGCAGTAATCGTTCAAAAAAATAATAAGGGGAAGGATTCCATAGTGTAGTATGTAAGTAATAAATTCTTTATTAAATAATAGCCCACTTACATTCAAAACTAGCAGCATCAGCAAAAACTTTAAAACCGGCTCACTGACTCACCGATCCCGGCCGTGATCGGAAAGACAAGTAGCCCAGCAATACCGCCTCTCTTCTCCCTGACGCGTTGCGTGACTGTCACGTCACTTTCTCAAAGGGTATCAACTCTTTGCTGGGTCGTTTGGGGTGTGGTTGTATTCCAATGTTCTATTGTGTCTTTCTGCCTTGGATATTATGGGATGTGTATGTAGATTAGCTGTGAGATTGGTGGGGGCAAATTCCTCAAACAGCTCTCCCTGTTGATAAGACTGTTTAACTCAGTCAACTATTGCTCCTGGGGCCACTCACCCAGGAATTCCATCCCTAACTCCCGTTGTTCATTGGCCTGCTGGGTTTGGAAAGCACATACCCTGTTGCAAACCAGTCACCTGGAGGGCTCTAAACCAGAGTCCTACCCGAATCTACTGTCTGAGCTCCAGGTATTCATCCTCAGACACAGTCCTGGTGTATGCTGAAAGGATAATCTGCAGCAGCCCCGGGAACTCTGATGCCAGATCCATACCTCCGCTGGGGTGACCGAAGTCTGCCAACCTGATTCGCCCCCACCAATCTCAGAGCTAATCTACATACACATCTCATAATATCCAAGGCAGACAGACACAATAGAACATTGGAATGAGGAAAAGATGATCCACACTCCGGTGATTGCTCTTAAGAAGTATAATATTTATTGACAAGCCACAGTGACCAAGTGCGTTTGGTCACTGTGGCCTGTCAATAAATATTATACTTCTTAAGAGCAATCACCGGAGTGCGGATCATCTTTTCCTCATTTCCCTACTCAGCCAGTGACTGTGGATCGAGCACCCAGGTTCTCTGCTTTCTATGTGATGTATGGGTAGTAGCACTGACTTTTTTGTTTATATTCAGAACATTGGAATACAGCCACACCCCAAACGATCATAGCAAAGAGTACACAACAAAATGAGACAATATACAATATATATATATACACTATTCAAGTGTGGCTGTACAGTGAGTCTGACTAGCACAGATCATAGTTGGGTTCTCGGTCACCCTGTGCCCCTAATAGACAAAGGGTGATTTACACATAGGGGGGTCGGGGGAGCTGGACACAGAGTTTCCAGGGCTCTCCAAGGTAAACTGAGTTCCACAAACCCTCTGTCATAGGGGAGTTGACAGCTGGGAGGAGGGGAGGAGAGTGTTGGTGGAAGAGGTGAAGAAGGAGCTGGGAGGAGGGAAGGAGAGAGTAGAGAGAAGAGGGAGCTGGGAGAACGTGGAGTTGACAGCTGGGAGGAGGGGAGGAGAGTGTTGGGAAAAGAGGGAGCTGGGAGAAGGGGGAGTTAAGAGCTGGGAGGAGGGGAAGGAGAGTCTTGTGAGAAGAGGTGAAGAGGGAGCTGGGATGAGGGGAGGATAGTGTTGGGAAAGGAGTTGAAGAGGAGCTAGGAGGAGGAGAAGAGAGTGTTGGGAGAAGAGGTGTGTGACGGGAGGGCCAGTGGAGCCCAAAATCCCTTGGAAAGGTTGGGAAATCATTGTTTCAGCTGCTCATGCACCTCCTATGTCTAAGTCACCCAAAATATGGCTTGGATTACTTAAAATGGGACAGTAAAATGTATCCACAATATCTCCCAGGATATATATAAAGACTATTCTTGGTTTGTTTGATTCTGAACTCAACATGTTAATTGAAAGAGCTGATCACATTGGCCTCTGTACAATGTAGGAGACGGGCCGACTCCTACTGGAGCTCCTGCTGTTGAGAGAAGGTGCCCTGTGTTTATACTTATGATAATGTATAATCTACTGTGTGAAGCTCGGTGACAACAAGTCTGACCAGTAGTAATTAATTAATCACAACAATGGCCAGGTGGGCATGGAGTCACATCGGCTGCTTTAAGGGATTAGTTAATTAGCTCATTAATTTATGTTTCTGGTTACAGCTGTATTGTTAGAGTAATATGAGCAGAAGGGGGAACCTCCTCTTCAACTGTATATAAGACTGTATTCTTGTTCTAATAAACAGTTCATGGTGAGCAACCAAACAAGTATTGTCTTGTTTGTGGTTGTCAGTGGTTGGAATATTTGAACACTGTGTTTATATCGCAGTCAGTTTGGATACTCTTATCAGAAAATATTGTGCTACTTCTAAGATTTCACCATGACCTGATGACCTATGAATCAATACAACCTCAGATGATAAATACTGATAGTGGCTGGAGAAACAAACGTGTTTCTTCCTGGCTTATAATTGTTTGATGGAATCTCATTCATATTTAGACACTTTAAAGCCGATCAACCTTTCTGGAAATGGCCTTGAACCCATTTAATGTAAAGGGCTAGGCTCTCAGAGAATGAATTTACCAGACCAGGCTATGATTGTCCTTAAAAGGTAGAGGATAGGATCCAAGAGGTTAATAGCTAAAAGAGGTTTATAGATAAAAGAGCATCTCAGCAAGAAGAGATACTTCCAGACATGGCAGGTTGCAGGTTTAGATCCAGGTCCTGAAAATCCTACTGGTGATGATATTATTCTATTCTTCCAAGGCTGAGAAGTAATGAACCAAAATCCTACTGGTGATGATGTCATTCCATTCTTACAAGACTGAGGGGTAAAGAACCAGGATCCTATTGATAACGAGATCTTTGTAGTTGAGAGCCTGCATACACCTGCTCCGCAAGACACACCAAAGGGGCCAAAGGCGGCCCAAAGGACCAATGGTCATACACCTTTGGTGTGTCTTGTGGAGCAGGTGTATGCAGACTCTCAACTACAAAGATTGGGCATAGGTATCCACTTAGCCGTTCCTTGTGGGCCGCATAGGCCGGATGCATTCTATGACTCTGCCTGTCTCAAATGCTGTTACCCATGAATATTGATATGGGACAACACTACCAAACGATGGTTTGAGTTTTCAATCCACTCCAATCTTTTCTCCTTCACTTCCTCTAAAATTTGGGAGATCAGTACTGCAAGCATTACACGCGGAACATTGCATCCTCCTTGATTCTTATAAACAACTATAAATGGTGTAACAAATTGCATTGTATAACTGCACAGGAAATTCCCTGAAGAAGGAATTCACGTTTCATATTCCGAAACATGTTGGATCTTTTTATATGTATCATTCACGTATGAGTTCTTCATTTGTAGAACCTGTATGTAAAGGATCTTTTGCAGTTTCTGTACATTGGATTGCTTTTAATTTTCTACATTTTGTGATATTTTGAATAAAGTTTACTATTTTTATATATACTCTGTCATCCTTCACCTTTATACTTTTCTTTACTGTTTAGCTCCCCCCCCACCCATAAAATCCCTGGGGTCACCACCCCTCTTTTGGGGTCCATATTTTCTCGTTATTTGTTTTTGGGATGTGGTGAGAGGTGAGCTCCACCTTTGAGTCTATTTGACTGCACATTTATATTGTTTGATGGTTTAACCATACTTTTAGGATCCTATCGATAGGGAGGTCATTCCATTCTTCCAAGACTGTGGAGTAAAGAACCAGGATCCTACTGTTGATGATATTATTCCATTCTTCCAAGGCTGAAGAGTAAAGAACCAGGATCCTATGGGTGATTTTGTCATTCTATTGTTCCAAGGCTGAGGAGTAAAGAACCAGGATCCTACAGGTGATGCCATCATTCCATTCTTCCAAGGATGAGGGGTAAAAAAAGCTGAATCCTACTGGGGATACTGTCATTCCATTCTCGCAAGGCTGAGGAGTAAAGAACCAGGATCCTACAGGTGATGCCATCATTCCATTCTTCCAAGGATGAGGGGTAAAAAAAGCTGAATCCTACTGGGGATACTGTCATTCCATTCTCCCAAGGCTGAGGAGTAAAGAACCAAGATCCTACTGTTGATGATGTCATTCCATTCTTCCAGGGCTGAGGGGTAAAAAAAACAGGATCCTACTGGTGATGCCATCATTCCAGTCTTCCAAGGCTAAGGGGTAAAGAACCAGGATACTACTGATGATGACCCAGGCACCTACCTGGGGACATGGAGGTGATAATTCCCCAGCGAGGGATGCCACATGTACGTATGTTACTTACAGTGCCTTGCAAAAGTATTCACTCCCCTTGGCTTTCTACCTATTTTGTTACATTACAGCCTTTAGTTCAATGTTTTTCTTTTTTATCTGAATTATATGTGATGGATCAGAACACAATAGTCTAAGCTGGTGAAGTAAAATTGGAAAAATATATACATAAAACTATTTTTCAGAAATAAAAAACTGATAATTGTCATGTGCGTATGTATTCACCCCCTTTGTTATGAAGCCCATAATAAGCACTGGTGCAACCAATTACCTTCAGAAGTCACATAATTAGTGAAATGATGTCCACCTGTGTACAATCTAAGTGTTACATGATCTGTCATTACATAGACACACCTTTTTGAAAGGCCCCAGAGGCTGCAACACCTAAGCAAGAGGCACCACTAACCAAACACTGCCATGAAGACCAAGGAACTCTCCAAACAAGTAAGGGACAATGTTGAGAAGTACAAGTCAGGGTTAGGTTATAAAAAAAATCGAAATCTTTGATGATCCCTAGGAGCCCCATCAAATCTATCATAACCAAATGGAAATAACATGGCACAACAGCAAACCTGCCAAGAGGCGGCCGCCCACCAAAACTCACAGACCGGGCAAGGAGGACATTAATCAGAGAGGCAGCACAGAGACCTAAGGTAACCCTGGAGGAGCTGCAGAGTTGCACAGCAGAGACTGGAGTATCTGTACATAGGACGACAATAAGCCGTACGCTCCATAGAGTTGGGCTTTATGGCAGAGTGGCCAGAAGAAAGCCATTATTTTCAGCAAAAAAAACAAAATGGCACATTTTGAGTTTGAGAAAAGGCATGTGGGAGACTCACAAAATGTATGGAGGAAGGTGCTCTGGTCTGATGAGACTAAAATTTAACTTTTTGGCCATCAAAGAAAACGCTATGTCTGGTGCAAACCCAACACATCACATCACCCAAAGAACACCATGCCCACAGTAAAACATGGTGGTGGCAGCATCATGCTGTTGGGATGTTTTTCAGCAGTCGGGACTGGGAAACCGGTCAAAGTTGATGGAAATATGGATGGTGCTAAATACAGGGATATTCTTGACCAAAACCTGTAGCACTCTGTTTGTGATTTGAGGCTAGGACGGAGGTTCACCTTCTAGCAGGACAATGACCCCAAACACACTGCTAAAGCAACACTTGAGTGGTTTAAGGGCAAACATGTAAATGTGTTGGCCTAGTCAAAGCCCAGACCTCAATCCAATAGAAAATCTGTGGTCAGACTTTAAGATTGCTGTTCACAAGCACAAACCATCCAACTTCAAGGAGCTGGAACAGTTTTGCAAGGAGGAATGGGCAGAAATCCCAGTGGTAAGATGTGGCAAGATCATAGAGACTTATCCAAAGCGACTTGGAGCTGTGATAGCCACAAAAGGTGGCTCTACAAAGTATTGACTTTAGGGGGGTGAATAGTTATGCACATTGACTTTTAATGTTATTTTGTCCTATTTGTTGTTAGCTTCACAATAAAAAAGAAAAAACATCTTCAAAGTTGTGGGCATGTTCTGTAAATTAAATGATGCAAATCCTCAAACAATCCATGTTAATTCCAGGTTGTGAGGCAACAAAACACGAAAAATGCCAAGGGGGGTGAATACTTTTGTAAGGCACTGTATATGATATACTGTATGTTTATTGTTTCATACAATAATTACTTGAACTGTGTACATCCTTGAAAAAGTGGACTTTGTTCCAAAGAAAGTGCTGAATAAAAATTAGCATGTGCCGTTTGCATGCTGTAATGGGTCCTTTTATAGTCTCAACAAAAAATGTCAAGAATTTAAAAAACAAAAGGAAACTTATCTTATGTCAGTGATGAGTAGGTGTGTAGACCATCGTGCGTGATATGTCTCCATGAACACAGATATAGAGAAATGAAACCTTCCTCAGACTTCCCCTGGATTTCCATGTCTATGGATATCAGTGATGAAAGCCACAAAAACGGTGTCAACTTATAGCAAAGTGCAAAAAAAAAAAGATGATTAACCGTTAAGCTTCTGGACTGAAAATATATCTCCTATTGGTCATTTCATAGATAATGTATTCTGTCTCTACCCACTCTGGGATGTAGCTCATTACCTATGCTGATTTGCTTGTCTTATAATCCAGTATATTCAATGTAAGGATCAGAATAATTTCCTCTTTCCTCCTCATATTCATCATCATAAGAAGGAGTTCTTCATTCCGGAGAAGAGCGCGGTCCATATTACCAGGACGGTGTCCAGTGAGTATATTATAGAAGATGGGATTTATTTCTGGATTTTATTTTGTGGTTTGTTTTATTATGGAGAGCTAATTAGCTAAAATGTAATTACTGAAAAATAATCCAAAGGTCTCAATTTGACAATAGCATTTCTAGTACTAGTTTCTAGTTATTATTGTTGTTGTACTGGATGAAGTTCTGAGAATTATTGTTGAACTTCTCCAATTTCCTCTGGAGTGATGAAATAGAAAGCTGTCTGGGACGTAGTGAGGTCAGGGGGTGACGGGTCTGTATGGAAGAAGAAAATTATATAAAAGAAGGAGAGTTAGCTCCAAACCACAGAGAAACACTGAGAGGACAACACTGAGACTACAACACCGAGATCACAACACCGAGACTACAACACCGAGACTACAACACAGAGACTACAAAACCGAGACTACAACACAGAGACTACAACACGGAGACTACAATACCAAGATCATAACACCACGATCACAACACCGAGACCACAACATTGAGACTACAACACCGAGACTACAACACAGAGACTACAGTACCGAGACCATAACACAGAGACTACAAGGTGAGACCACAACACTGAGACCACACTGAGACTACAACACTGAGACTACAACACCAAGACTACAACACAGAGACTACGACACTGAGAGCACAACACAGAGACTGCAACACTGAGGTTACAACAGCGAGACTACAAGCTGAGATCACAACACTGAGACTACAAACCTGAGACTATAACACTGAGACCACAACACCAAGACTACAACACTGAAACTACAACACCAAGTCTACAAGGTGAGACCACAACACTGAGACAACAACACCGAGATCACAACACTGAGACCACAGCACCAACACTACAACATCAAGACCACAACATTGAGACTACAACACCGAGACTACAACACTGAGAGCACAACACAGAGACTACAACACTGTGGTTACAACAGCGAGACTACAAGCTGAGATCACAACACTGAGACTACAACCCTGAGACTATAACACTGAGACCACAACACCAAGACTACAACACTGAAACTACAACACCAAGACTACAAGGTGAGACCACAACACTGAGACAACAACACCGAGACCACAACACTGAGACCACAGCACCAACACTACAACATCAAGACCACAACAGTGAGACTACAACACCGAGACTACAACACTGAGACCACAACACCAAGACCAGAAGTAGGGATGGGCTTTATGTTTGGGTGGAACACGAGTTCGACTCGAGCATTGGCTGTTCGCCAGTTCACCGAACAGCGAACAATTTGGGGTGTTCGCAGCAAATTTGAAAGCCGCGGAACACCGTTTAAAAGTCTATGGGAGAAATAAAAAGTGCTATAGACTGCTAAAGACTGTTTAGAATAGTCTGACAGCAAAATTACATTTCTAAAGGAAAAGAAAAGTCATGAAGTAATAGCGGTGTCGGCTATAGTGAATTGTCTGGGAGAAATCAAAAGTGCTAATTTTAAGGGTTGATATGCAAGTTATTGTCATAAAAAGTGTTTGGGGACCCGGGTCCTGCCCCAGGGGACATGTATCAATGCAACCAATGCAAAAAAAAGTTTAAAAAACGGACATTTTTTCGGGAGCAGTGATTTTAATAATGCTTAAAGTGAAACAATAAAAGTGTAATATTCCTCTAAATTTTGTACCTGGGGGGTGTCTATAGTATGCCTGTAAAGGGGCGCATGTTTTCCGTATTTAGAACAGTCTGACAGCAAAATTACATTTGTAAAGAAAAAAAGTCATTTAAAACTACTCGCGGCTATTAATGAATTGTCGGTCCGACAATACGCATAAAAGTTCATTCATAAAAACGGCATGGGATTTCCCCACAGGGAAACCCCGAACCAAAATTTAAAAAAAAAATGTGTGGGGGTCCCCCTAAATTCCATACCATGTCCTTCAGGTCTGGTATGGATATTAAGGGGAACCCCGTGCCATAATTTTAAAACAAAATGGCGTGGGGGGTCCCTCTCAAAATCCATACCAGACCCTTCAGGTCTGGTATGGATTTTAAGGGGAAAACCGCGCCAAATTTTTTTAAAAAATGGCGTGGGGTCCCCCCAAAAATTCATACCAGACCCTGAGCACGCAACCTGGCAGGCCACAGGAAAAGAGGGGGGACGAGAGAGCGCCCCCCCTCCTGAACTGTACCAGGCTACATGCCCTCAACATTGGGAGGGTGCTTTGGGGTAGCCCCCCAAAGCACCTTGTCCCCATGTTGATGGGGAGAAGGGCCTCATCCCCACAACCCTTGCCTGGTGGTTGTGGGGGTCTTGGAGTGGGGGGCTTATCGAAATATGGAAGCCCCCTTTAACAAGGGGACCCCCAGATTCCAGCCCCCCTGTGTGAATTGGTAATGGGGTACAAATGTACCCCTACCATTTCACAAAAAAAGTGTCAAAAAGGTTAAAAAACACAAGAGACGGTTTTCGACAAGTCCTTTATTAATTTCTTCTTCTTTCTTATGATCTTCCTTCAGTGTTCTTCTTCTTCCTCCATCTTCTTGTTCTCCCTCTTTTTCTTCTCCATCTTCTTCTTCCTCTGCTGCTCTCATCCCGCATCTTCCTCCTGCTTCTTCTCCACTCCATCCGCACGATCCGCCTCAGTGGGAGTCTTCCGCCGTGTGACGCTTCAGTTCTTCTGACACTTCTTATATAATGGAGGACGGGGCCACCCGGTGACCCCGCCCTCCTCTGATGCACGGGGACTTCGGGGGGACTTCCCTATGGCTTTCACCGTTTTGTCAGAGGGGGCGGAGTCACTCATTTACATAACCAGGTGACCCCACCCCCTCTGACAACACGGGGAAAGCTATACGGAAGTCCCGTAAAGTCCCCGTCCATTAGAGGAGGGCGGGGTCACCGGGTGACCCCGCCCTCCATTATATAGGAAGTATCAGAAGATCCAAAGCGTCACACGGCAGAAGACTCCCACTGAGGCGGATCGTGCGGACAGAGCGGAGAAGCCGGAGGAAGATGCGGGATGAGAAGAGCAGAGGAAGAAGATGATGGAGAAGAAGAAGATGGAGAAGAAGAAGATGGAGGAAGCGGAAAGAAGAAGAAATTAATAAAGGACTTGTCAAAAACTGTCTCTTGTGTTTTTTAACCTTTTTGACACTTTTTTGTGAAATGGTAGGGGTACATTTGTACCCCATTACCAATTCACACGGGGGGGCTGGATCTGGGGGTCTCCTTGTTAAAGGGGGCTTCCAGATTCCAATAAGCCCCCCACCCACAGACCCCCACAACCACTGGGCAAGAGTTGTGGGGATGAGGCCCTTGTCCCCATCAACATTTGGACAAGGTGTTTTGGGGTAGCCCCCCAAAGCACCCTCCCAATGTTGAGGGAATGTGGCCTAGTACGGTTCAGGAGGAGGGCGCTCTCTTGTCCCCCCTCTTTTCCTGCAGCCTGCCAGGTTGCGTGCTCGGAAAGGGGTCTGGTATAGATTTTTGGGGAGACCCCACGCCATTTTTATTTAAATTTTGGCGTGGGGTTCCCCTTAAAATCCATAGCAGACCCATTTTGAGGGTGACCCCCACGCCATTTTTTAAAAATTTTGACGCGAGGTTCCACTTAATAACCATACCAGACCTGAAGGGCCTGGTATGGAATTTAGGGGGACCACCACGCCATTTTTAAAAAAAAATTGGCGCGGGGTTCCCCTTAATATCCATACCAGACCTGAAGGGCCTGGTATGGAATTTAGGGGACGCCCACGCATTTTTTTTTTTTTTTTTGGTTCGTGTTCCCCTGTGGGGAAATTCCATGTCATTTTTATCAATGATCTTTTATGTGTATTGTCGGACCGACAATTCATTATAGCCACGAGTAGTTTTAAATGACTTTTTTTCCTTTAGAAATGTCATTTTGCTCTCAGACTGTTCTAAACACAGGAAACATGCGCCCCTTTACAGGCATACTATAGACACCCCCAGGTACGAAATATAAAGGAATATTACACTTTTATTGTTTCACTTTAAGCATTATTAAAATCACTGCTCTGAGAAAACGGCCGTTTTTAAAACTTTTTTTTGCATTGATCCATGTCCCCTGGGGCAGGACCCGGGTCCCCAAACACTTTTTATGACAATACCATGCATATAAGCCTTTAAAATTAGCACTTTTGATTATTCATGTTCGTGTCCCATAGACTTTAACGGTGTTCACGTGTTTGAACAAGTGTTTTGCCTGTTCGCATGTTCTGGATGCGAACCGAACGGGGGTGTTCGGCTCATCCCTAACCAGAACCCTGAGAATACAAGGTGAGACCACAACACCAAGACCACAACACCGAGACTGCAACATCGAGACTACAACACAGATACCACAACACCAAGACTAGGTGAGAGAGGGAGGAATGCGATGTCTGTCCTTTTATATATGGATCTGTCTGTCTATAATGGCGTCTTCTACAGATCATGTCGGTACGGTATAAGGACATAGAGCATCTCCAGGAAGACCCAACACTCAATGAGAATCCCAAAGGAAACCATTCAACTTACCGAGGTATGAATCACCATACATAACACCACAGACATGGAGAATTACACCCAGCATACAGGACAAGAGAAGTGATTCTGTGCAGAGTCCATACATACAGAATAAGAACAGATACAGAGAATTACACCTAGCTTAGAGAAATATTATCTTTTTATTCTGACAAAAGAATCCAATGCAATTTTCTCTTTCAGGAGTCATCATGAACAGGTGGATCCCCCAACCCTTCTCTGGCCTGATCTGTTTTTTGTCAGCACTTTGCATCTGCCTCCTCTTCATCATCATCACCCTCATCGTCACCATCACACGTGAGTTCATTCTTGCACTACCTTCACACAAACACTTCACATTCCATCTACTTTCACAGGTAATTTCCCCTCACCTTCCACACTGAATTCCCTGGAAGTTCTGCACCAACCATGAACATTACATTCTATGGCATCTATCCCTCAGTGTCCACACTTTATTCTTTGGCAACTCTCTAAACCAAATTCTTTGGAAGTTCCCCCCTCCACCTACTCTAAATTCTCTGAAAGCTCTCCCCCCATGGACCACACTACATACTCTGGAAGATCCCCCCCCCCCCACTGTCCACACTACATACTCTGGAAGATCTCCTTCCACTGACCACACTACATTCTCTGGACAATCTCCCCCCACTGTGCACACTACATTCTCTGGACAATCTCCCCCACTGTCCACACTACATTCTTTAAAAGATCTCCTCCCACTGTCCACACTACATTCTATAAAAGATCTCCTCCCACTGTGCACACTACATTCTCTGGTAGATCTCCCTCCAGTGTAAACACTACATTCTGTAGAAGATCTCCCCCACTGTGCACACTACATTCTCTGGTAGATCTCCCTCCAGTGTCCACACTACATTTTCTAGAAGATCTCCCACACTGTCCACACTACATTCTCTAGAAGATCTCCCCCACTGTCCACACTACATTCTCTAGAAGATCTCCCCCACTGTCCACACTACATTCTCTGGTAGATCTCCCTCCAATGTAAACACTACATTCTCTAGAAGATCTCCCCCACTGTCCACACTACATTCTCTAGAAGATCTCCCCCACTGTCCACACTACATTCTCTAGAAGATCTCCCCCACTGTCCACACTACATTCTCTGGTAGATCTCCCTCCACTGTGCACACTACATTCTCTGGTAGATCTCCCTCCAGTGTAAACACTACATTCTCTAGAAGATCTCCCCCACTGTCCACACTACATTCTCTAGAAGATCTCCCCCACTGTGCACACTACATTCTCTAGAAGATCTCCCCCACTGTCCACACTACATTCTCTAGAAGATCTCCCCCACTGTCCACACTACATTCTCTGGAAGGTCCCTCCCCACTAGGGATGGGCCGAACACCCCCCCATTCGGTTCGCACCAGAACAGGCAAAAAATTTGTTCGAACACGTGAACATCGTTAAAGTCTATGGGACACGAACATGAAAAATCAAAAGTGCTCATTTTAAAGGCTTTTATGCATGGTATTGTCTTTGTCAGCAAAATGACATTTCCTTTGCTGTCAGACTGTTCTAAGCTCGGGAAACATGCGCCACTTTACAGACATACTATAGACACCCCCCAGGTACGAAATTCAAAGGAATATTACACTTTTATTGTTTCACTTTAAGCAGTATTAAAATTACTGCTCCCGAAAAAACGGCCATTTTTAAAACTTGTTTTTGCATTGATCCATGTCCCCTGGGGCAGGACCCAGGTCCCCAAACACTTTTTAAGACAATAACTTGCATATTAACCTTTAAAATTAGCACTTTTGATTTCTCCCATAGACTTTTAAAGGGTGTTCCGCGGCTTTCGAATTTGCCGCGAACACCCCAAATTGTTCGCTGTTCGGCGAACAGGCGAACAGCCAATGTTCAAGTCGAACTCATGTTCGACCCGAACATAAAGCCCGTCCCTACCCCCCACTGTCAACACTACATTCTCTGGAAAATCTCCCCCACCATCCACACTACTTTCTCTGGAAGATCTCCCCCCACTGTCCACACTACGTTCTCTGGAAGATCTCCCCCCCATTGGTCACACTATTCTCTAGAAGATCTCCTCCCACTGTCCACACTACATTCTCTGGAAGATCTTCCCCAGTGTCCACACTACATTCTCTAGAAGATCTCCTCCCACTGTCCACACTACATTCTCTGGAAGATCTACCCCACTGTCCACACTACATTCTCTGGAAGATCTTCCCCAGTGTCCACACTACATTCTCTGGAAGGTCTCTCCCCACTGTCCACACTAGATTCTCTGGAAAGTCTCCTTCCACTGCCCACACTACATTCTCTGGAAGGCCTCCCCCCAGTGTCCACACTACATTCTCTGGAAGCTCTCCTCCCACTGTCCACACTACATTCTCTGGAAGCTCTTCTCCCACTGTCCACACTACATTCTCTGGAAGATCTCCTCCCACTGTCCACACTACATTCTCTGGAAGATCTCCCACTGTCCACACTACATTCTCTGGAAGGTCTCTTCCCACTGTCCACACTACTTTCTCTGGAACATCCCCTCCCATTGTCCACACTACATTCTCTGGAAGCTCTCCTCCCACTGTCCACACTACATTCTCTGGAAGGTCTCCCCGCACTGTCCACACTACATTCTCTGGAAGGTCTCTTCCCACTGTCCACACTACATTCTCTGGAAGATCTCCTCCCACTGTCCACACTACATTCTCTGGAAGATCTCCCCCCACTGTTCACACTACATTCTCTGGAAGGTCTCTTCCCACTGTCCACACTACATTCTCTGGAAGATCTCCCCCCACTGTCCACACTACATTATCTGGAAGATCTCCTCCCACTGTCCACACTACATACTCTGGAAGGTCTCCCCGCACTGTCCACACTACATTCTCTGGAAGATCTCCCCCCACCTGTCCACACTACATACTCTGGAAGGTCTAGTCCCACTGTCCACACTACATTCTCTGGAAGATCCCCCACCACCAACCACACTACATTCTCTGGAAGGTCTCTTCCCACTGTCCACACTACATTCTCTGGAAGATCTCCCCCACTGTGCACACTACATTCTCTGGTAGATCTCCCTCCAGTGTCCACACTACATTTTCTAGAAGATCTCCCACACTGTCCACACTACATTCTCTAGAAGATCTCCCCCACTGTCCACACTACATTCTCTAGAAGATCTCCCCCACTGTCCACACTACATTCTCTGGTAGATCTCCCTCCAATGTAAACACTACATTCTCTAGAAGATCTCCCCCACTGTCCACACTACATTCTCTAGAAGATCTCCCCCACTGTCCACACTACATTCTCTAGAAGATCTCCCCCACTGTCCACACTACATTCTCTGGTAGATCTCCCTCCACTGTGCACACTACATTCTCTGGTAGATCTCCCTCCAGTGTAAACACTACATTCTCTAGAAGATCTCCCCCACTGTCCACACTACATTCTCTAGAAGATCTCCCCCACTGTGCACACTACATTCTCTAGAAGATCTCCCCCACTGTCCACACTACATTCTCTAGAAGATCTCCCCCACTGTCCACACTACATTCTCTGGAAGGTCCCTCCCCACTAGGGATGGGCCGAACACCCCCCCATTCGGTTCGCACCAGAACAGGCAAAAAATTTGTTCGAACACGTGAACATCGTTAAAGTCTATGGGACACGAACATGAAAAATCAAAAGTGCTCATTTTAAAGGCTTTTATGCATGGTATTGTCTTTGTCAGCAAAATGACATTTCCTTTGCTGTCAGACTGTTCTAAGCTCGGGAAACATGCGCCACTTTACAGACATACTATAGACACCCCCCAGGTACGAAATTCAAAGGAATATTACACTTTTATTGTTTCACTTTAAGCAGTATTAAAATTACTGCTCCCGAAAAAACGGCCATTTTTAAAACTTGTTTTTGCATTGATCCATGTCCCCTGGGGCAGGACCCAGGTCCCCAAACACTTTTTAAGACAATAACTTGCATATTAACCTTTAAAATTAGCACTTTTGATTTCTCCCATAGACTTTTAAAGGGTGTTCCGCGGCTTTCGAATTTGCCGCGAACACCCCAAATTGTTCGCTGTTCTGCGAACAGGCGAACAGCCAATGTTCAAGTCGAACTCATGTTCGACCCGAACATAAAGCCCGTCCCTACCCCCCACTGTCAACACTACATTCTCTGGAAAATCTCCCCCACCATCCACACTACTTTCTCTGGAAGATCTCCCCCCACTGTCCACACTACGTTCTCTGGAAGATCTCCCCCCCATTGGTCACACTATTCTCTAGAAGATCTCCTCCCACTGTCCACACTACATTCTCTGGAAGATCTTCCCCAGTGTCCACACTACATTCTCTAGAAGATCTCCTCCCACTGTCCACACTACATTCTCTGGAAGATCTACCCCACTGTCCACACTACATTCTCTGGAAGATCTTCCCCAGTGTCCACACTACATTCTCTGGAAGGTCTCTCCCCACTGTCCACACTAGATTCTCTGGAAAGTCTCCTTCCACTGCCCACACTACATTCTCTGGAAGGCCTCCCCCCAGTGTCCACACTACATTCTCTGGAAGCTCTCCTCCCACTGTCCACACTACATTCTCTGGAAGCTCTTCTCCCACTGTCCACACTACATTCTCTGGAAGATCTCCTCCCACTGTCCACACTACATTCTCTGGAAGATCTCCCACTGTCCACACTACATTCTCTGGAAGGTCTCTTCCCACTGTCCACACTACTTTCTCTGGAACATCCCCTCCCATTGTCCACACTACATTCTCTGGAAGCTCTCCTCCCACTGTCCACACTACATTCTCTGGAAGGTCTCCCCGCACTGTCCACACTACATTCTCTGGAAGGTCTCTTCCCACTGTCCACACTACATTCTCTGGAAGATCTCCTCCCACTGTCCACACTACATTCTCTGGAAGATCTCCCCCCACTGTTCACACTACATTCTCTGGAAGGTCTCTTCCCACTGTCCACACTACATTCTCTGGAAGATCTCCCCCCACTGTCCACACTACATTATCTGGAAGATCTCCTCCCACTGTCCACACTACATACTCTGGAAGGTCTCCCCGCACTGTCCACACTACATTCTCTGGAAGATCTCCCCCCACCTGTCCACACTACATACTCTGGAAGGTCTAGTCCCACTGTCCACACTACATTCTCTGGAAGATCCCCCACCACCAACCACACTACATTCTCTGGAAGGTCTCTTCCCACTGTCCACACTACATTCTCTGGAAGATCTCCCCCCACTGTCCACACTACATTATCTGGAAGATCTCCTCCCACTGTCCACACTACATTCTCTGGAGGATCTCCCCCCATTGTCCACACTACATTCTCTGGAAGGTCTCCTCCCACTGTCCACACTACTTTCTCTGGAAGCTCTCCTCCCATTGTCCACACTACATACTCTGGAAGGTCTCCCCCCACTGTCCACACTACATTCTCTGGAAGATCTCCCCCCACCTGTCCACACTACATACTCTGGAAGGTCTAGTCCCACTGTCGACACTACATTCTCTGGAAGATCCCCCACCACCAACCACACTACATTCTCTGGAAGGTCTCTTCCCACTGTCCACACTACATTCTCTGGAAGATCTCCCCCCACCTGTCCACACTACATTCTCTGGAAGGTCTCCTCCCACTGTCCACATTACATTCTCTGGAAGATCCCCCACCATGCACACTACAATCTCTGGAAGATCTCCCCCCACTGTCCACACTACATTCTCTGGAAGGTCTCCTCCCACTGTCCACACTACATTCTCTGGAAGATCCCCCACCATGCACACTACAATCTCTGGAAGATCTCCCTCCACTGTCCATACTCTATTCTCTGGAAGGTCTGCCCCCACTGTCCACACTACATTCTCTGGAAGATCTCCCTCCACTGCCCAGAATACATTTTCTGGCATCTCTATAATCACCGCCCACACTTCATTAGTTTGCTGCTCTTCCCTCACCAACTACATTACATTATTAGGCAGCTCTCTCCCCACCATCCACATTACATTCTCTGGCAGCGTCAGTCCAACTCCTTGCTCAGCCAATACTTACAGTATCTGTTCTGCTGTACTCTCAATCAGCTTACACTCTATAAAGTCTCCCAATCCATTATGATTAGTACCCAATCTGCCCGTCTCCTCCACTCCTTGCCTCCACCCTCTTTGGGGCATTGGAGCAGATGATAGTTGGAAAGTTCTGATGGGAGAATTTCGGAGGTTTGGATGACGAGAAATGGGTCTCTTGAAGGCAAAGAATGTCACTCTGTAGGAGTCGGGCTTCTTTCCAAAGCATTGATCTTTTTTGAGGGCTGTTCAGTCCGCGAACGTTAAACGAGGAGATTTTAAATCCCATGTTGTTAATCTTGAGGAGTGTGTTTAGGAAGGACTTTTGGGTTGTTTGTCCTGTTGAAATGTATATTGCAGTAAGATTGCTTGTGCAAGAGTTCTTTCAATAGTGAGCCAGAGTCCAGATGATGTAAAGCTGCAAAGGTATTCTTTCAGAAATTAGTACAGCAAAAATGAAAAATCTCCAAATAAAATTAAAAAGAAAGAAAAGTTTTCAACAAAGAAAAACTGTAACGATTCAACTGAATCTGGTGGGATATTATCCCGAAAGGAGAACTGAATAATGTTCCACGGGTGCACCGGAGCACAACTTCGTAAATTGGTGGTTACGTGTAATTTTTGCCTCAGTCAGTTGTATCTTGTGGCCAGGTGGGAGAAAGTAGACGTGGAGATGAGGCACTTGGTGGTGAATCCTCCGCCTTGTCCAGAATGTCCCAGTCCTTCAGTAACCATATGCCATCTTCCACTGTTTGGATAGGGAACGTTTTCCCATCTTTTGTGATTAGCAGCTTTGCTGGATAGGCCCATCTGTAGGCGATGTGGTGATTTCTCAACGGTTTGGTGATAGTGGCCAAATTCTTCCTTCTTTGCATTGTATATGCCGATAAATCAGTGAAGAAGGAGAGGCCTTGGATGCATGGTAGTGCGTTGTCAGAATTTCTCATGCATTGAAGAAACTTCTCTTTAGTTTGATAGAAGTGAATCCTTGCTATTGTGTCTCTTGGTAGATGATCAGGTAAATGTTTAGGTTTCGGCAGTCTATGAATCCTGTCTATAGATAGATCTGTCACTGAAGCATCAGGAAGCATTTCTTGCAGGATATTCTGAAAGTAGGCGTTTAGGTCTGGTGGTTTTACCGTCTCAGGTATCCCCCTGATTTTTATATTATTTCTCCTCGAACGATCTTCGAGGTCGGCCATTTTGGACTTTAGTTGGTGTATTTCGTCGTCTTTTTCATTGTGAGCGTCAATCACTTCATTTATAGCACCCGCAAATTCTCCCATTTTGTGTTCTATATGTGTAACCCTGTTGTTGACAGCTTTCATTTCTGTCTTGAAATTACTTGTAAGGGTTAATATGTCCGCATGGAGGGTGCTGCGGAGGGACACTAACATGTCCTTTAAGGTTGTGTCAATGACCGGCTGGTTTTTAGTAGGAAATTCCAGGATGGAGTCCTGGAGCTCCCTGGTGTCATTAAGAGATGTGTCTGTTTCTTCTTCAGCCATGTTATTTCCCTGCAAGTGTTGTTGTTTTGCTTTGATTGGGCTGGACGAAGAGGAAGATGTCTGGGAGTTAGTGTATTTCCCCTTGTGTCCCTTGTTAGAGTGGAGTATGGAGCGCTGTGAGTTGCTGTTATTGTAGCTGGAGAGCCTGCCACGCTCTCCGCCATTATGCTTACCGGCGCCATCTTAGGACTGTGTGCTGTGGGGAAGCATGTAGAAGTCCGTCATTCTGCTTATCTTCCCGGTTTCTTTTCGTTTCCTGGACATGTTCCCAGGGTGTGCCCGACCTGGTAGAGGCGAAAATCGCCGCTTTTAGAGGCTCTGGAGTCGCTCTATAAGCTCCGGTGTGCCCGTGGATAACAGAGCTCTCTTACACTGCGGCCATTCACCTCGGCTGCTGGCCACGCCCCCCGCCTCCACCCTCTTTATATACCCCAGACCACAATCCACTGTGTTTTATTTCCTCTTTCTCATCCCTCCTGCAGTCCATGAGCAGCAACATTTTACCATCCCTCATCCTGTCCATGATTGGCAGTTCTTCCTTTTTTTCTGCTTCCTATTGACTACTTTCAGGTTCCGACCTAATGAAAAAGAAACAAGATGGCGCCAAAATCAATTGACCAATATTGAATAAAATGAAATAAAAATAGGGAAATGGGAAAACGACAAGGGATATATTAAAAAAAGGAAGAGTTCTGGTATAAAGTCAGTTCTAATGAAAGTCCCAGGTATACACTAGCGGCAGCAACCTTGAGAGTGGAAGCATAACTCTAAAAGACAAAATTAAGTAAAGACAAAGGTGCACCAGACTAAGTGTAGTATTAAAAAATAATTTAATAATAAAAAAAGGCCAAATGGCTACTTACAAAAGGCAATTGATATCAGGCACATAAATGGGGGGTCCAGGGTGCAAGAGCGAGTTTATCAGGCGGTCCGAGATGCAGTCCATATGATGGAGGGCTGACTGTGTCCAGGGTCCAGGTGCTGAAGAGGGGGTCGCTGAGATGATGGTAAAGCCTCAGAGAATAGAGATATCCAAAGCGCTGCGGTTCCCTATGTCTGTGTGGAAGATGGAAACCAGGAACCGGAACCGGAAGTGCGTGTCAGCTTGGAGCTCAAGCTACGAAGACCGGACGTGACGTCTATCAAGCGACCAATCAGATGACGCATTTCACAGCCTCCGCTGTTTCCTCAGATCTAGGGAGTACACTTAGTCTGGCACACCTTGTCTTTCCTTATCTTAGGTTCTGATCTAAGTTGTTCATGTGAATTGGGAAATTTCTTCACCTGAAGTTAGCTCCCTCCCTGCCTTTTCTACCCTACTCTTCTATGATCACCAGACACTCAGTCTCACCCCATCATCAGTTCTAGTGGGATGGCTTGGTAACCATATTATGACCCAGTAATATATCTATACCTATAATATTATCTGATTGTGCACTAATACCTACCAGAATATTACAATTCATTTAAAGACCCAAAAAACATTAAATTTATACATTTTTCAAATTAACCCATTCATTACCAGTGTGATGAACCCTTGTCCTCAATAGGACTATGTCCGCCGTAAATGCTCTCTCTGTCCGGTACCACACGATCCAAGACCCTTTAGCCCACCCAGTCAATGGCCGTAACTCAGTGTACGGTGAAAAACATCAAACTCATTATTATAACACATGTGCAACACAGATATACAACTCAGAGGACAATCACCCCTCCTCTTTGGAATTCAGGGCGGGGTAAACTGTCCAATAAGCAAGGGGAGATGTTGGAGGAATCCCCCCTCCACAGAGACATACATCCCATAATATCTTTTTCTTCCAAGACAGACAGACACAATAAAACAATGGAATACAACCACACCCCAAATGATCCCAGCAAAAGAGACCAACAGCATGAGACAAACACAATATATACATATATTCAATGTTCCATTGTGGTTGTACAGCGAGTCCGACTAGCACAGATCAGACTGGAGTTCTCAGGCACCCTACCCAAAGTGACTCCCGTCACAACCAGAAACCATTTTTTGTGACTATAATAGTTAACCTTCCCCAAGATATTATGGGATGAAATCTTTCAGTAGAGGGACATCTTGGTAGTTGAGAGATAATTGGGGGGTCCAGTGTGAAGGCAGTTTCATGGTCCTCTTCCATATCACTGATTTGTGGGAATTAATTCTGGTTCTTTGTCTCCGGCAGGTCAGGGGGTGGATCAGACAGAGCAGAACATGGAGGTGAAGCTGAGGAACCTGAGTCTAGGAGTGGACTCCAGAGTGAAGAAACTGTCCCAGGATGGTAAGATGGTCCTTGTAGGGGTGACACTATGTGACGGGGGTCTGGTCTCCTCATCTTATGGATGTTCTCCTCCTCTAGATTCCAGAATGATGGAGAAACTGACCAACATCGAAACCTTTGTAAAGGACATGAGAGGTGAGCTGGGGCAGGATTTAAGGGTGAAGGGTACAAACTACAAAAGGTGAAGAAACTTGTTAAAAACATAATTCATACCGAGATTCACAGAGAGACTGTAGAATGTGATCTATCCAGGTGATCAGGATAAAAGGGGATATGTGTATAGTACAGAGGTCTGTATAGTCATGAAGGTGAATGAATGTAAAGTATAAAATAAATGGGATGGAGGCATCTGTGAACCAAATTTTATCAGATGATGTAATAGGTGATGGCACGCTCCAATATGAGACATGAAATATCTATTTTGTGGAAGTATATTATTATTATAAAATTCCCCAAACCATTGATCCAACCTTGGACCTTGAAAGGGGAGGAAATCACATGGGAATGGGAGTGGTTTGTTTAAATAGGGGTGTGCCTTGACACTTTTGGGCTGTGCTTGGATTTCCTAGCACAGACGGTTTAAAGTTTCTGACTGGAGACAGCAGAATTTCAGAAAATATCATTAAGAGGTTGAGAAGTTTGATTGATCTGTAGAAGGAAACACGGTAGCTTTTTCTGATTGATTGATTGATTGATGATTTGGTCAAATTTTGGCTTATTCACACCATACAATATCATAACATGTTTTTTTCTGGCTCCATTGTGTAGACCAGCCTCATGTTGGTGAACTCTGGTGATGAATGTTCATCATAACTGGTACTAAAATATAAATCCACACACTCCTCTTATTTTTATTAATTAATACAAGACTTCCTCTGATTGGCTGAGGTGGGGAGATGATGTCACAATCTGAACCTCAGCCAATCGGTTGAAGCCTTGTATTCAATAAAAAAAAGTATTTTCCTGAATGGAAGAGAAGCACTCAATCCAACTTGGTTTTGTTCTGGTATCAGACGGGAAGTCACCCATACTGCTGTAGCACACCCCCTAGAAAGGGATCCCACCCTGCACAGCCAGGCACACTTGAGTCAAGGAACAGTTTGGTGCTTTGTTTTTGTATTTTTATTAGGGGGTTTAACTTGGTTGAGGAAAAGGGTAATATGGGATGCCCACTTGACTTTGTCAGCACTTTTCCAGGGACAACTTCTTCTGTACAATCTAATTACACACTCCTCAGCTCCTCCAGCACAATACTTGCTTGAAGCTCTACAACTCCCCAAGACCAGCTGGCACTGTTGGGTGATCTGACAAAAAGGGCTCAGTCAGATAGTTAGCAGATGCCCTTTACAGGCAGGGACCGTGGGCCCCTTGATTGTGTTGCAAAGTCCTAGTGCCCAGCTGTCCTTCTGTGGCTACTGATCCCAGCACCAGCTCTTCAGTCACTGCCAGCCCGCCTGGCTGCAGCTGCCCCTTTCCACAGTCCTCCTGACTTTTCCTCCACAGTCCTCCCAGACTGACTCTGCATCCATCCCAGACTGCTCTCATCCAGTCCTCTCAGGTTGCCACTCAGTTTTTTCTGACTGTCTCACTCCCCAGCCATTTGGCTGTCTTCCTCCCTGGAGATTTGCCCGGCAGTGTTCTCTTGCTGCTGTCCTTCTCCTTCTCCTGTGCCTCCAGTCAAGGCACCTCTGTGTGTGATGAAGAGGGTCCTTTCTGCACCCGAGCCCAGGCCCAAGGTCACTCCCACTCCCCCAGACTAAGCGGTTACCAGCCTAACACTCCATCTCCTGTCTTCCACCCAACTCCACTGCGCCTGCTAGGTTGACCCAGAGTATTTGTGGGGGCCTGCCTCCTGCCAACCCATCTGTTGGGTATTGGTCAGGGCCCTCATGAATACTCCAGGCAGCTGTAGCTCCTGACCTCCACTCCCATTCTTCTAGAATCTTCTCCAAGTTTCTAGAAGTAGGAGGAGGTATCAGAGATGCTGCCTGTGAGTCATCCAGCCTCACTGGATCACTGCCCAGACCCAGATCAAAACCCAGGCCTGGCTGCTAGTTAAGCCTGAATTTACCTTCACTAACAAAAACCTAACATTTTTCTACTCTAGCACACTGGATGGTGCTACACTGCTTTAGAACACAGTGCTGCCATACTGTATATAGCTATGTTCAGTATGATGCAATGCACATATTAGCCCAATTAGTAATGGCCACTTGGGCCCCAACGACATGGCAGGAGACCTGGACTTCAGCCTTAAGTGGACCTGAATTCAAAAAGCAAAGGTTTACCAAGGCATATGGAACATCTATACGTTTTAATTGTGGCCACAGCATTACCTTATGTCTACCCAGTGTTCTTTGTGTGCCCAGGCACCCCTGTTCTGTAGTCTTATTGCTGTATATCTGCAGTGTGAGATCATCTAAGGCACATGTGTCAAACCAATCCAGCCCCCCAGGCCTCTTCATGTGACCCTCACACCTCTCCTGCAGCTGCGGCACCCCCCTTGTCTCTGCTGCCAACAGCTAAAACAACGTGGGGGCAAAGTGGAGGTCACAGTTCCTCTGCCAAATCCTGTGCTTCTTCGTGCAGCCATGGAGAGGCTCGTCTCTGCCCCCACTACCTCATCAGTCGACAGCAGAGAGGAAGACAGAACTCCTCCTATAGGTCCTGTACCTCTCTGTGCAGCTGCAGCACCCCCTCATCTCCGCCTCCCCCGAGCTGACTCCAGTCCTCCTCCTACAAGTCCTGTACCTCTCTGTGCAGCCGCAGCACCCCCTCATCTCCACCTCCCCCGAGCTGACTCCAGCCCTCCTCCTACACGTCTTGTACCTCTCTGTGCAGGCGCAGCACCCCCTCATCTCTGCCTCCCCCGAGCTGACTCCAGCCCTCCTCCTACACGTTCTGTACCTCTCTGTGCAGCCGCAGCACCCCCTCATCTCCGCCTCCCCTGAGCTGACTCCAGCCCTCCTCCTACATGTCCTATGCCTCTCTGTGCAGCCTTAGCACCTCCTCCTCTCCGCCTCCCCTGAGCTGGCTCCAGCCCTCCTCCTACACGTCCTGTACCTATCTGTGCAGCTACAGCACCCCCTCATCTCCGCCTCCCCTGAGCTGACTCCAGCTCTCCTCCTACATGTCCTGTACCTCCCTGTGCAGCTGCAGCACCTCCTCATCTCTGCCTCCCCCGAGCTGACTCCAGCCCTCCTCCTACATGTCCTGTACCTCGCTGTGCAGCTGCAGCACCCCCTCATCTCCGCCTCCCCGAGCTGACTCCAGCCCTCCTCCTACATGTCCTGTACCTCTCTGTGCAGCCGCAGCACCCCTCATCTCCGCCTCCCCTAAGCTGACTCCAGCCCTCCTCCTATACATCCTGTACCTTTCTGTGCATCCACAGCACTCCCTCATCTCCGCCTCCCCTGAGCTGACTCCAGCCCTCCTCTTACAGGTCCTGTACCTCTCTGTTCAGCCGCAGCACCTCCTCGTCTCCGCCTCCCCTGAGCTGACTCCAGCCCTCCTACAAGTCCTGTTCCTCTCTGTGCAGCCTCAGCACCCCCTCGTCTCTGCCTCCCCTGAGCTGACTCCAGCCCTCCTCCTACAGCTCCTGTGCCTCTCTTTGCAACCGCAGCACCCGTCATCTCTATCTCCCCTGAGCTGACTCCAGCACTGATCTGGTCTTTCTCCAGATCCTTCACTTTTTGCTTCTCAGCTCTGCTCCCAGCTTCTTCCCAGCATCAGCACAAGATAAGTGGGGTGCACTGTGATGTAAGGGAGGGTGGGGGATACTTGATTTCAGATGGTAGGGGGCTCTTGACATCTGATGTAAGGAGGGATGGGGTGCTCTGGACATCTAGTCTTACAGCTACAACCGGCCCCATAATGCTGGTGCGGTCCTTGATGAAATGGAGTTTGACACCCCTGATCTAAGGCACTGCTGCCTCAGAATGCTGGTCTCACCATTTGGAGAGATGTCACTACTGTGCTGCTCACTGTTCTCCTTGCTGGAGAAGACTGCTGGAGAGGAAGCTGTACCTGAGGAGCTGCAGTACAAGGATCTCCCTGCTACTGCTTCATCCATTCTCTGGATTTGTGCTTTTTCCAACCCTATCATTACCCCTCTAGTCATCAGATCAGTGCTCTTAAGGGGGGCAGAACTAGCATGAAGTAAAGCCCTGAATCTGCCATGATAGCCACTTACACTCCCAGTGCGCTCTTTCTCCCTCCCCACAGCTGCCACCACTCCCCTGTTTCCCATTGCCTCCTCTTTTGTTTTTCTCTCTAGGTGTTGGTTGTCTGCCATTGGGTGGTGGAGGCCCTTCCATTGGAAGACATTGCGTTGGTTTTTAGTGATGAAAAATACTGGTGGGATAGTTTGACTAGTAATAAATATTCCTGCAAGAAGAAAGTGATTATAATTACATTTTTTAGTTTAGTGCTTGGGGTAAGGGCCATTTAAGTCCAGAGGTTAAGGGTAAGGTTAGGACTTTACAGGCATGGCAAGAAATTTATTTTTCAGATGTCAAATGTTTGTGGTGGTTAAACTTGGAAATGTTATTCCACAGAAAATGTATGTGTATATTATAGTGTGGTCTGAAGGACATGTACACAGCAGACTGAGATGATGTTCTTTATATTACAGGTTCTCTCAACAGCGACATCCAGAAGATTCTGGAAGCCATGGCAAGCCAGACAGATGAGACCCAAAAAGAAGATAACAGTAAGTTTACTCAATTCCAGGAATCAGAACATTCTCTCACAAAACGTTAATTTCTCAGA